>CAMAPE010000058.1:606157-1212315 GCA_945859875.1 Cuscuta europaea
CCTATATAGGACTAATAGTAAACATAAATGCCTAAATAGGACCAAACGTTTTTTATTCCCTAAATAGGACTCTGGATTACCATTATACCCTTTTATATAATAATATTACAACCCTAAATTTCTATCGCTCAACTCCCTGCGCCTCTCATCTCCATCACGATCTAAGCAGTTGCGCCTCTCCCCTGCGTCTCTCTCGATCTCGATTTCAATGGTTCCTCTGCCGATTGACTTCGCCATTGATGGGTTGCTGGTTGTCCACAGCCGTCGCCTACTCTCTGGTTCTCCATCGCCACGATCATCACTCCGCTTATTCCAGGTTTTCTTCTTCTTCTTTCTTTCTCCTCCTCCTCCTTCTTCTTCTCCTTCTCCTCCTCCTTTCTTCTTCTTCTTCTTCTTCTTCTTCTTCTTCTTCTTCTTCTTCTTCTTCTTCTTCTTCTTCTTCTTCTTCTTCCTTCCCCTCCTACTCTGTTTTGCATTTACAAAATCGAATTATTCACTAATTTCCTTGTTTTTTGGTAGAACTTTTCGATTTGATTCAATTTTCTGAGTTTTGCCATTAACTTTTTGGGTTTTTGGGCATTGATTTTGTAGTTCGGATTTCTGGTTTTCAATAAATTTTTGATTTGATTAAAAACTCTGTTTTTTTCCGAATTTGGATATTGGGCTCATATTTTGCCAAATTTATGACAGTTTCATGTAATATATTATGGAAGAAAATGTGTATTTTGACGTCCATTTGACAGTATTGCCAATTATATGGCAGATTTTCATATGACATTATGGCAGAAAAATATTGTTTTCTTTGAAATGGACTGCCAAATATTATGAGAGAAACTGCCAATATAATGTTCATTTTTTATAAAAGATGGCAAAATTATCTTTTTATGTTGTCAACTTTTTAATGAGAAATCCCTTTCGTTTTTATAATTTTTTGTATATTGGGTTCATATTTTGCCAACTTTTGTGGCAGAAAAACAGTTACTTTGACATCAATTACAACATACTTCCACTTTTATGACAAATCTAATATAAATATTATGGCAGAAATATTCTTATTTTATTCCACTTTTATGGCAAATCTAATATATAGCATTATTTTTTAGGTAACAAAATGGCAAATTTGCATCTACAAAACTGACAGAGATGGTTGTACGTGCAGTGGGTGGAGTGGTGGCATTTGAAAGAGCGGTGGAAACATCGGAAAGGCCAGCGGTGGCGGCACCAAAAAGGGAGGCGGTTGGGTGGTGGCGGATTTTTTTCTAGCGGCGGCAGTTAGGTGGTGGCAGATTGTTTATTGGCGGCGGCAGTTGGGTAGTTTTGTTCCGTCAAAAGCTGGGAGATCTGCTAGGGTTTTTTTTTTGTTTTTTTAATTGTAAATAGATTAGAAATCATTAAGGGCAATTTTGTCAACTAAATACATTTTTAGTCCTATGAAACATGGAAGTCCTATTTGTGCATTTGTTTATTGTTTTAGTCCTATTTAGGGAATTAACTCTTGTTTATATTACAGTATTGAACTAGTATTTGTTCATTTTTATCTTTTTAAAGATATGGAGTTAACTAAAATTTCTCCAAGTGTCTTTGAACAATGTTTGATAGACAGTGCCACAACGCACACCATTTTGAGACATAGCGATTATTTTTCTCATATGACATCAGTTGATGCTAATGTTAATACAATCTCAGGTGTTGCTAAACTTATTGAAGGTTCTGGAATAGCTTGTGTGATTCTCCCAAAAGGGACAAAAATAACAATTAAAGACGCTTTATACTCCGGTATATCACGGAAAAATCTTTTGAATTTCAAATATATGCGTCTAAATGGTTTTCACATTGAAACCATGTCTGAAAATCAAAAGGAATATTTATGTCTAACGACAAATAGATCTGGCAATAAATACATTTCTGAAAAAATGCCAGCATATTCCTCCGGACTATATTATACATATATCAGTCCAATTGAGATAAATATGGTATCTAAAATTAATGACCACAATTCCTTTATCTTGTGGCATGACCGTTTAGGTCATCCAGGCAGCACTATGATGCACAAAATTATTCAAAATTCACTTGGACATTCATTAAATAATGTCAAAATTCCACAATCAAGTGATTTCTCGTGCACTGTCTGTTCTCTTGGCAAATTAATTATCAGGTCATCTTTATACAAAATTGGAGTTGAATCTCCTGCATTTTTAGAAAGAATTCAAGGAGATATTTGTGGGCCAATTGCCCCTCCGTGTGGATCCTTTCGATACTTTATGGTGCTCATTGATGCATCAACACGTTGGTCACACGTATTCTCCAGTAGTTGATGCTACTACTTTACGATTTTTAATTGGCATGTCTGTCTTTGAAAGGCTGCAAATGCGGCTAATGGATGTAGTGACCGCATATTTATATGGTTCACTCGATACAGACATATATATGAGAATTCCTGGAGGCTTTAAAATACCTGATGCTTATAGCTCGAAATCTCGAGATTTATTTTCCATAAAATTGCAAAAGTCATTATATGGATTAAAACAATCTGGACGCATGTAGTATAACCGTCTAAGTGAATATTTGATCAAAGAAGGATACAAAAATGATCCTATTAGTCCATGTGTTTTCATTCAGCGATTTGAATCAGGATTCGCCATAATTGCAGTATATGTTGATGATTTGAATATAATCGGAACTCCCAATGAAATTGAAAATACTGCTAAATATCTCATGAAAGAATTTGAAATGAAAGACCTTGGGAGAACAAAATTTTGTCTCGGCATTCAAATTGAACATTTGAGAAATGGTATTTTTTATCCACCAATCAAATTATACCGAGAAACTTTTGAAGCGGTTTTATATGGAAAAAGCTCACCCACTCAATTCTCCAATGGTGGTTCGATCTCTCAACGTGCATGATGATCCTTTTCGACCCTGTGAAGATGATGAAGAAATCCTTGGTCCCGAAATACCATATTTGAGTGCTATTGGAGCGTTAATGTATTTGACTAATAATACCCGACCATATATTGTTTTTTCTATAAATTTATTAGTCAGGTACCGTTCTTCCCCAACAAGAAGACATTGGAATGGCGTCAAACATATATTCCGCTATCTCAATGGTACAATCGATCTTGGATTGTATTTCAAGAATGGTGCAAATGCCACTTTAATTGGCTATGCCGATGCAGGGTACTTGTCTGATCCACAAAAGGTAAAATCACAAACAGGATATGTATTCACCTATGGTTATACCGCTATCTAATGGAGATCAATGAAGCAAACATTAACTGCCACATCATCAAATCATGCAGAATTAATTGTTCTCTATAAAGCAGGTCGAAATGTGTCTGGTTGAGATCAATGATCCAGCACATACAAAATGAATGCTGTATAAAATCTTTTACTTGTAATCCTACTGTGATATATGAAGATAACACAGTATGTATAGCTCAGATCAAAGGAGGTTACATCAAAGGGGATAGAACAAAGCATATAGCACCAAAACTTTTCTCCACATACATGATTTTGAGAAAGAAGGAACAGTTGATGTCAAACAAATAAAGTCCTGCGACAACCCTGTTGATTTATTCACAAAGTCATTGGCACCGAAGAAATTTGAAGAACTGATCCACAAAATTGGAATGTGTCGTCTTCGTGATATATGTTAAAATTGAGAGGGAGTAATATAATGCACTGCACTCTTTTTCCCTTCGTCGGGTTTTTATCGCATCGGGTTTTTCCTGACAAAGGTTTTTAACGAGACAGTACATTATAATACTATGATACTAATACCCCAGAATAATTAGAAGATGACCATTCAAGGGGGAGTGTTGAAATATAATTGAATTAGTCATCTTCCAACTATTCCTGATTAGGAATTATTATCACCATTGTATAAATAACTAAGAAATCATAATTATGATTCTAGATGATAATTGTGTGGTTCACAATTATCCTCTAATCCTAATAAGCTTAGCTTTTCCCCTATAAATAGGAGACTTCTCCATTGTAATTAACACATCTTGATTACACCATTATCACACTCTCTAATACACCTCTATCACTAAGTGTTCATACTATATATACTCTCCCTGATATTCTGCTTATTTCCTTCCATTTTATAACATTAAGTGACTTTTTGTTCTTTAAAATTTGCATATTTAAAGAAATTAAGAATACACATTTTTTACCCACGCGAGTAGCTCAGTTGATCGAGTGCTGGGAAAATGGGACCAAGTGACCAAGGTTCGTAACCCGCAGCGGCCATGTGGAGGTTACAGAACCTGAAATAAGGCTGAACCTCTGGTGCGCACGTGTATAAGGCCTACCGCCGCTTTGCTGTCTGAGTCACCATGATTAACCTACCCATCATCCTGTCGGGTCAGGGTGGGGGACCTTGGGGTTGGGCATTCAACATTTTTGGACCAAGAAAACGCATTTTTTTAAATTGGCTTGTGTTGTCACATTCGAGTAAAAGAATGAAAAATATCAATTATAAAACCAAAATGCATCATTTCTGTAAACACTAAAAATTTCACAATTGAAGGCGCTTT
This sequence comes from Cuscuta europaea, assembly GCA_945859875.1. Lineage (NCBI taxonomy): Eukaryota > Viridiplantae > Streptophyta > Magnoliopsida > Solanales > Convolvulaceae > Cuscuta > Cuscuta europaea. The sequence continues at coordinate 610,699 of CAMAPE010000058.1, forward strand.
TAGGGAATTAAAGTAGCCGGATCATATGAACCTCAAAATCGATATAAAGGGACGAAGTACAGTTTTATGATCATATACGACTTTGACGAACATTAAGTACAACCACACTAGCATATCATTTTATATGAATAATATACGAGTGCGCCATCAAATCAAACTCCATTACATAACCATAATAACAATAATAATAATATAATACGGAGTAGCATGTATTAATGAAAATTGGACAGCTGCGTGATAATTTTTTGTTTGAACAATGCTAGCTAAATGGATAGAATACATTTATACATGTAGTAAGGCTTTAGAATAGAAACATCATTTTTGTAATATTGCGATACATTAAAACTATAGATTCCACACGATACTAATAAGCATTCACGAAGTACTACTAGTCTACTACTAGGTACAAACTAAAGAGGGTTTTTCTAAAATATAACCAAAATAATACTCATGTTACTATAAATATATTTTTATGATCACTAAGATGTAAACTTTAAACACATCAAACGCAGGTTTTTCTATAGCTAGTACGAGTCATTCACTTCTTTTTGGATCGAAGATTCTTCTTGTTTTACTCTTTTAATTGAAGTAAATAAGTTCTACTTTAAGAAGAAAATAATTATATATTTTTAATCTTATTTTAGCGCATTAAATTGTCTATGTTTTAATCTAATATGAACAATTTCTTTTATATTAATGCATGTTAAATGTATGATAAAAATATACTAGTCCATACATACAATCCAATCATATCAGAGTTGTTGAAACTAACCGAGGCAAACGATCGTTAAAGTGTTATGCAATGTACCGATACCAATCAAGACAGGGTAAGTCATACGCTTCCCCTTTGTTTAAACTTTAAATTGTGGCTGATCTACACTACTATCTTATGGAATTTGTAACTCCAAGTAATATAAAGGTTGTTATGAGTTCAACTTATAATATAATGATCCCCTAATAGCAGTACCCGATGAGAATATGAAGGCAATCCATACACTAAAATCTTTAAGTAGTATAGAGTTAAATTAAGGGGGTGTCCCCAACACGGATTTTAAATGATTTTAAAGGATTGTAGATTCCATGGATTTTAATGCAATTCTACGGATTCCATGAGATTGATATGGAATTCTATGGAATTCTATGGAATTCTATTTCATGGAATTATATGGATTTCAATGGATTTTAATAGATTTGAAATACAAGCCGGTGCAAACCCCTACCCTAATTCCCAGCTCCCACACCTGCTCAGCCGCCGCAAACCGCCGTTGGAAAAGTCGTCAGAATATTTTGAGAAAAAAATTATTCGTTCTTTTTAAAAAAAAAAATCATTGGGAAATGTTAATGATAAATTGGCTTCAATCTAATCATATTTAAGGAAAAACGTCAAATTGAAATATAACAAACTACGTAATTCATATTTAATCCATAATAAAAGCACAATTTTAAACAATTATGAACCGTACTAAAGTAACAAAAGGAATACATTCAATCTATGTAATCTTCATTGATGACATCCGTCCACATTTGTTGTGCAATACCGTTTCTCCATTGATTTGCATATTGCCTTTGTTCATCTTGCGTTTGGAGAGTGTCAATTTCATCTTCGTCGTCTTCTATCAAAGATTCGTCTGAAGAGTCTTCATCATCTGAAGAAACAGGAAATTCATCTGAGCGACATTCTTTGCGTAGAAAGTTATGCACTCCTGCACAAGCTAATACTAACTCCACTTGCGTTTTGAATGGGAATGGAGGAGCTGACTTAAAAATCGCAAACCGTGATTTAAAAATGCCAAATATTCTCTCAACAACATTCCTCAAGGAAGCATGACGTAAATTGAATAACTCCCTTTCATTTTCAGGATGACGACCTTGCCCACCAAAATCTTGAAGATGATATCGAACACCTCGAAATGGAGCCAAAAATTGACGACGATTTGCAAATCCGCAATCAACTAGAAAACTCTTCCCTAGATGACAAATGAAATACATGATAAATTACTATACGACACAAATATAAAATACCTTATAGTGATAAAAATGACGCTTACCTCGTGGAACTTTTAACCCATTTCTTCTTGTTAGTGCATCATTTAATAATTTTGAATCGTGAGCTGAACCTTCCCAACCACTAAGAATATAAATGAACTCCAAGTCAAAATTACAAGCCGCCAACACGTTTTGTGATAGGTTTCCATGGCGATTACGGTAAGGGGTCACATCACGACCCTCAACTATCGCAGGTATATGTGTACCATCAATTGCTCCAATACAATCCTAGCGATAAAATAAATAATAATATTTTTCAAATAATAACAAGAAATTAAAGTTTCATATGAGCAGTAAATGATTACCTTAAAGTAAGGATAGAACCGTGTACTCTCTCTGATTTTGCTAGGTACAGCAGCTGCCGGTTTCACCATCATCATGCATGAAATTGTGTTTAAAGCCTTCAAAATTTTGTTAAAATTTCTGCTAGTCGTAGAATGTGCTCTACCAAATGTCTTGCGTGTAATACAAAAACGACTGTTTTGACCAACCGTAAGTAAAAATGTCGCAAGCATTTCTTCCACGCAAACATATCGGGTATCTCGTAGCGGTGTTTTCTCCCTAATGATGCTACAAAGTTTTAGAAAAACATCGGGGTACATCCTATGCATTTCTCTAAAATGCACAGGATCTTCAGTTAACACTGTGTTTATGTGATTAAATCCAATGATGGTGATAGGTTTGCGAGTAGGACGCTCAATATACTCTCCCTCATGCATTAACAGTAATAGGTCACTCAACATTTGAAGTATTGCTTCAAGAGCTAATAAAATTAACTTCAACATCTCATAAAATTCTTCACTACTTGTTTCCCTCATTTCATCTTCCATTTCATCCAACCTACACAAACATTGAATATGACATTTTAATTGAACTTTCACAACAATAAATGGAATAAGTAAATGAGATAAGTAATCAAAAATAACATCAGATGGTATAAATATTTCATAGAACGGTAGCAAGGAATAAAAGTTCAATAACAAAAGTGTTCAACAAGAAAGGTTCCATCATAAATAAAAGTTTCGTGAAAAATAAAGAGAAGAAAGCTTCCTAAATCAAGCATAGTCTTTTTCGATGTTATAGTTTATCCACTCTTGACGCTCTTGAGGTGACATCTTGAGAAAAGCTTCTTTCATTCCAAACTTATATATGAGTGTAGGGGCTTTGTAGCGTGTGCGCTCATCTAAACCCGGAGTCTCTTTTATAGCATTCCATATGTTGTTGTTGTTCTCTAATTCCCTTTTCTCAATCTCATATTTCTCCCTATCTTTCTCCCTCTTTTCCATCAATATCCTCATTCCTCGAATGTCACTAGCAATCTCAGCAATAGAATCCATTCCACTAGCAACCTTCGTCTTAAATTCAGAACGAGACTCGCTACTTTTTGGCTTAGAGCTCCCTTCACATTGATCTCTGGTTCGCTTTTTAGAACCACTACTTCTTGAGGGAGTCGGACTCCTATTTGCACATGTAGGAGGCACAGTTAAATCGTGTATTGGATCTTGTTGGGTTGGGACGTACGCGTCTTGAGACTCATCATACACATAGTCTTCTATTGAAGCTTGAGTGTTCTCTTCAACATCATATGTCCTAGCATCAGACTCCTCACCTAAGCCAACTGAATTTTTTCCTGTAGCTGTTACATTCCCAACTACTATTTGTAAATCTTCATAATCGTGAATGGTATCCGTCCGGAGACTCTTATGAGCACCATGAGACTACAAAAGACAAGATTATATATATAACTCCACGCATCCACGTTGAGCAGCCTCAACCAAAAGATCTAGTAATAAAGAACTTTCTTCTGTACTCCATGCATTATACACAGCCTTTTCCTTTCCTTGCAAATCACCCATTGTAGAACTACCAAAGAAGTTATAGTTATTAAACATACATATTATTAAAGACAATTGTTTTTATCTTTGTTCAAAATTATCTTATGCGTAAGTTTCCTCAATGGTAGAATTTGTTATTCAGAGGAAGTCTGTGATTCTGTCCACTGATGCGTAAGTTTGTTTCCTATGGTAAGTTTGTTTCTCTAAAAAAACTTCGTCAACAAATATACACACTAGTACAAATGCGTAGTAAAAAGGAGAAAATTATTCAGGGGAAAAGAGAGATTCACATACAAAACTACGCATGATATTGTCACGAAACGTGTCTAGTCTGTTTTTAAACAAATGCAAATAAATTTTTTATTTTCCACTTGTAGTTTTGATGGAGTATTAATAATTAATTAATAATTAAAATTGAAAAGTTATTGGGAGCAACCACTATTGGGAGCAAAACTGACAATTTAAAAACACAAAGTTAAAAAACAATTGCCGGAAGTTATTGGGAGCAACCACTATTGGGAGCAAAACTAACAATTTAAAAACACAAAGTTAGCAGAAAAACACAAAAACTAGGAAGAGGAAAGCAATAATAATTGCCGTCTGTGGGTTTTGCCCACCCGCAAGAGAAGAAAAAAACAACAAAGTCAAAAAACTGAAAAATCCAGTCCGGAGAAGATCAACGACGGATATCTGGAAATTATACACTATAAATACAGATTCTTGATAAGAGTATGACTCATCAAAATATGGAGGACATAAAAAGTTGGAGAAAATCGTACCTGGAGAATACTTCAAGGATGAAGATGGTGAGTGTAGTTGGAAGATGGAAGGGAAAGGGCTTATGAGATGTGTCGTGAGTTGTGCGCAGGAAGAGACGGAAGAGACGCAGGTTTTTTAAAAAATGGATTTGGAAATCCAAGGGGTGGAGGTGAGATTGTTGGTGGAATGGGTTATTCAATTTTTTGGCCCAAAAGTCCTTCAAACTCTATCAAAATCCATCAAAATAATCAATAAGCAAATTCCATGGAATGTTTGAGGATACCCGGATTTTAATGGACTCTATAGAAATCTAAATTGAGGACACCTGGATTTGGATGGAATTCTAAACTCCTTTAAAATCATTTAAAATTCGTGTCGGGGACACCCCCCTAAGATACAAAAATCTAATATTCCAAAATATTATATTACTCCAGTATATATTGTGTATATCTTCATTTAATAGAAGTAATTAGCGTCACAAATGTAAATAGAAGATATTTATGATCATTCTGTCACGGTAGAATTCTCTGATTCTCTGGATGTGAGTCTCCTGAATGTTGGTATTGGCCCAGCTTTCCATAAGCACATTTACCTTCCTTAAAGTCGGCCCAACATCTCATTCGAACGGCTTTCTCCGTTTGCCGATTCTTTCCTTCATCGCGTGCGATAACTGCTTATCTCCCTCCTTTGGCTTTGAGCTTGGCCTATTTATTCCTCCCTTAGCTTCCCGTACGTCTGCGATTAAGGCTGGCCGAAAAACCCTTCTTCTCCTAATTCGACCCGGCCTCACTGTTAAATCTGGGGAGTTGGGAAACTGTTTTGGAAAATCTGGCGGATTTCTCAGAGTATCGTGTGATCACTTTCCGAATCTAATATTTCGACCCTATGTCTGGGTTACACGAAATTTAGATTATGGGGATAATCACTCTGAGAGACAGTCTAAAACTGAGGCACCAATATATAGACCACGAACTAGCAGTTTTAGTAGAACTCGAATTCTTCTGATTACCAAAGAGATAAGGCCAATCGGTTAGAGTTTTACTCTAACAGAAAGTCATTATATTAAATAATTAATATGGACATGTTTATCCGAAAATAAATTTCCATATTTATTTCTTTAATAAAATAAAATTTTGGTCCGGGGCGCTGCCCCTTGGACCCCGCCAGGGGCGCTGCCCCTTGGACCCCGCAAGGGGACGCAACCCCCTTGACCCCCGCCATTTAATCGAACCAAGTTTAAATTTAATTTCGTACAAGTGTGCGCTCCGCACCTCCTAACTTGTCTAAAATTAAACTTGAACTCCATTGGTAATCTGTAAATTCCATTACACTAAAATGAACCTGGTGATACTAAAATCACCAACAATCCTCCCCCATTTTAGTGTAACCATGAATCTACATAAACAAGAATAAGAGACAACCAAACTTATGCATACATGAAAATATCGAAACGATTGAATTTTCATATTAGTACATTACACATTCCAAATACTCGAGAATCAGGGTGTTCTAAGAATTGAACCCTTCAACCCATTTGAATACATGAAGATAACATACACATAAGTTCAAATAAACAACTAGTTCAAAACTTTGACACTATTATTAAGCCGAGTGTCCCAATCCATTCATAATCGTATAAAAGTCAAGTCCCAACTTTTCGAAGTGCGGCTACACTTCACGATCATATAGGTAATTCCTTTAATCATGTACCTGCTTACATTTTAACAAAGGAATTATTAAGAATATATATTCAACCCTTTTACTACAGGTCCGAACACACTAACCTAGGATGACAAAATGCATGTGTTCCATTCCTTAAGTATGAGCTTTCCTCATTGAATTCAACCTCTAATATTATATTAGAGGGGAATTGGGTGTCTCATCATTATGGAATTAAATGGACTTTAAACCCATCCCAATCGCAGACTTGTGCACTAAGTCCCTGGCCAGACCTTTAGTTAAATGATCCGCCAAATTCTGTTGTGATTTCACATACTCAACAGAAATTACACCCTTCATGATTAAGTCCCTAATCATACTGTGTCTAACACCTAAGTGTCTAGACTTCCCATTATACACTTGGCTATAGGCCTTAGCCAACGTGGCAGCACTATCACAACGAATAGAAATGGGTGCAATTTGCTTTGTCCATAATGGAATCTCAAAAACCAAATCCCTTAGCCATTCTGCCTCTTTACCGGCAGCAGCTAAAGCAACAAATTCAGACTCCATTGTTGAATTTGTAATGCAAGTTTGCTTCTTAGAGGCCCAAGAAATGGCACCTCCCCCAAGCAAGAATACCCAACCACTTGTAGAAGAATGATCTTCTAGGTGATTTATCCAGCTTGCATCAGTATATCCTTCTAGAATCGAGGGATATCCAAGATAACATATTCCATAATCCATGGTTCCTTTGAAGTATTTGAATACTCTCTGAATTGCTTGCCAATGTTGAGTACTAGGATTGCTAGTATACCGACTCAACCTCCCAACCGCGTAGGCGATATCCGGACGAGTGCTTGTCATGGCATACATCAAGCATCCTATAGCTTGAGAGTATTCTAATTGTGATATTGCCTTGCCTTTGTTTGGCATTAATTTGACACTAGGGTCCATGGGAGTACTCACGGGAGAACATTCACTATAATTAAATTTCTTGAGAATTTTCTCAACATAGTGTGCTTGCGTCATAGCAATTCCTTTGTTCAACCGCTTAATCCTAATACCAAGGATTACATCAGCCTCCCCCATATCTTTCATGGAAAACCTTGATGACAATAAACTTTTCGTTTCATCAACTTGAAGTTGATCAGTGCCAAAAATCAGCATGTCATCAACATATAGGCAAATTATCACACCACACCCGGTTGAATCAAACCGACTGTAAACACATTTATCAGATTGGTTTAGCTTAAAACCACTTGATAAAATAACTTCATCAAACTTTTGATGCCATTGTTTTGGTGCTTGTTTCAGACCATACAAGGATTTGACAAGCTTACACACTTTATGCTCATTACCGGGCATAACAAAACCTTCTGGTTGGTTCATGTAAATTTCCTCATCAAGCTCTCCATTTAAGAAGGCTGTTTTGACATCCATTTGATGGACAACCAGATTGTGGATGGCTGCCAAAGCAACCAACAATCTAATGGTAAATATCCGAGCCACTGGTGCATATGTGTCAAAATAATCAATACCTGGTTTTTGTTTAAACCCTTGTATTACCAAACGTGCTTTGAACTTATCTATAGTTCCATCTACCTTCATCTTCTTTTTGAAGATCCATTTGCAACCCAAAGGTTTAGAACCTGGTGGCAAATCACATAGCACCCATGTATTGTTTTCTAAAATTGATGATAATTCATCATCAATTGCCTCTTTCCAAAAGGTCACATCTCGGGATTCCATGGCCTCTTTAAAGGTCTTTGGATCTCCTTCAATACTGTAACAATACGAGTATTGAAATCCAACCTCATCCCTTGATCCTTCCACCAAATACAGCTGGAAATCGGAGCCAAAATTTTTAGCAATTCGAGCCCGTTTGCTCCTCCTGACCTCTTGGGGTTCCGGATCTGATATACCTTCTAAAGTTTCTGAAATTTGTCCTTCATTACTGTTAGAAATCAGATCCTTAGGCCTTGGGATTGATGAAAAACGCATTTCATCAAAAATCGCATCTCGCGACTCAATCACGGTATGTACAGAAACCGAATTATTAGGATCTATAACATAGAACCTATATGCCTTGGAATTTTCAGCATATCCTATGAAAATGCAGTCAATTCCCCTTTCTCCCAAAGTATTTATTTTGGGATTGGTTAGTTTGACAACTGCCCGACAGCCCCAAATTCTGAGGTAACTCAAATTTGGAGACTTTTTGAACCATAATTCATATGGGGTTTTCTTGTTCCTTTTATTTGGAACCCTATTCAAGACATAACATGCGGTAAGCATTGCCTCCCCCCAAAAACCCTTACTCAAGCCTGAGTAAGACAACATCGAGTTGACCATTTCTTTTAAAACTCGATTTTTCCTTTCGGCAACACCATTCTGTTGTGGTGTATATGGTGCCGTGGTCTCATGGATGATACCAACTGATTGGAAATATTGGGTATCCATATATTCCCCTCCCCGATCAGTTCTAAGACATTTAACCGGATTGCTTAATTGCAATTTCACCTCGGTTTTGTATATTTTGAATTTTTGTAAGGTTTCATCCTTAGAATGCAACAAATACACATAGCAAAACCGAGTTGAATCATCAATAAAAGTTACGACATAATTTTTGTTGCCAAGTGAGGGAGTTGAATGAAAATCACAAAGATCACTATGAATCAATTCCAAAATTCCAGAATTTCGATTAATATTTTGAAAAGGTTGTCTTGTGATTTTGGTCAACATGCAAGTTTTACATTTTTCTGTATTGATATCAAAGGTAGGAATTGATCCATCTTTTGACATTTCGTGCATTCTTCTAAAATTAACGTGACCTAAACGAGCATGCCATAGCATGGCATTATCAATTGAAGAAGTAAATGATGCAGATGATACAAACACAAAATTTCCAACAGAAGATAAAGTATCAACCAAATTCAAGCAAAACATACGATTAGTAAAATAACCAAAACCAACAAACGTGCCAAATCGAGATAAAATAAATTTATCCGATTCAAAGACTTGCTTAAAGCCATCAGAATTTAAACAACCACCACTAACAAGGTTCTTACTAAGCCTAGGAACAAATAAAACATCAGACAACTTTATTGTTTTTCCCGAAGTAAACGTAAGACTAACAACTCCAAAGCCACAAATTGGTTGACTCGACTTATCACCCATCATCACCGTGGAACCATCATCAACTGGTGTCAATTTCTCGAACCATCGACGATCTTTACACATATGACTTGTGGCACCCGAGTCAACCCACCATGTACGGTCATCATCCTGTACATAAAAAGAACCAGGAATTAGTGAACAATAATTCTGAGTAGAATTATAAAGAGGGTTAGAAAGATTCTGACCTCCTCTAGATGCAGTAGAGTCCTTAGGCCCACTGTTTCCACCACCATTGTTTCCTCCACCACTATTTGCAACATTGTTCTTATTGAGATTCACTCGACAATCACGCTTAACATGACCCGTCTTTTGACATCTCCAACAAACCAGATCCTTAGGATTCTTATTTGGTTTGTCTCGGCTATCATTCTTGCGTTTGATGCCTTTTCCCTTGTGATTTTGATTGTTTTTGTTTACTTCAACCATGTGGACAATAGGCTGTCCAACATCAGGCTTTGCCTTATTTTTGTCACCTTCTTGAATGCGGAGTGATTCCTCAATCTGTATGTGGTTACCGAGTTGTAACAGAGACAACTCTTCATTCCCATGTTTCAGATCACGCTTGTAATCCTTCCATGTTGGTGGTAATTTTTCAATTATCATCGCTACTGTGACGCACTCATCCATCTTCATATTATGTTGAGTGAGTTGGCCCAGAATGCGAAGAATTTCATTGTATTGTTCCATAACAGGCCTTGAGTCCATCATCTTATAGTGATAAAAATCACTAACAAGGAACTTCTTACTAGAAGCATCCTCAGCCATATACTTGGACTCAAGTGAATTCCACAATTCCTTCGCATTCTCCACGTTTTGGTAAATATCAAATAAAGTATCAGACATACCGTTTAGAATATGGCCCCTGCAGATGTAGTCATCGTTTTCCCACTTGGAACGACGCCTTGACTGCTCAATAGTTTCATCTTCGTGATACGCTGGCATAGGCGTACTCAGAACGTAAACCACCTTCAGTGTGGTCAACAGAAAGTGCATCTTCTTTTGCCAGCGACGGAAATCAACTCCTTGGAATTTCTCCAACTTGTCGAATTTGGAAGTCATCTCTTTTACAGATTCAGCCATGATTTTCCGAAACAAGAAAAAATATTAGATTCGATTGTTAAATCTGGGGAGTTGGGAAACTGTTTTGGAAAATCTGGCGGATTTCTCAGAGTATCGTGTGATCACTTTCCGAATCTAATATTTCGACCCTATGCCTGGGTTACACGAAATTTAGATTATGGGGATAATCACTCTGAGAGACAGTCTAAAACTGAGGCACCAATATATAGACCACGAACTAGCAGTTTTAGTAGAACTCGAATTCTTCTGATTACCAAAGAGATAAGGCCAATCGGTTAGAGTTTTACTCTAACAGAAAGTCATTCTATTAAATAATTAATATGGACATGTTTATCCGAAAATAAATTTCCATATTTATTTCTTTAATAAAATAAAATTTTGGTCCGGGGCGCTGCCCCTTGGACCCCGCCAGGGGCGCTGCCCCTTGGACCCCGCAAGGGGGCGCAGCCCCCTTGACCCCCGCCATTTAATCGAACCAAGTTTAAATTTAATTTCATACAAGTGTGCGCTCCGCACCTCCTAACTTGTCTAAAATTAAACTTGAACTCCATTGGTAATCTGTAAATTCCATTACACTAAAATGAACCTGGTGATACTAAAATCACCAACACTTTCTTTGTAATGGTGAAACACGGGGGTGGGGGGGGCTTCTGCATCATTGTGATGGTGTAATGGATTAGAGACAGGAGAGTAGTACCTCCTCAGTAGACAGAGTGATTGCAAGCTGCAATGCCCGTTCTTTAACTTGAGAAGAGAGAGCAAAGTTTATGGCCTTCGCAAGCATTTTGGCTCCTTCTTTGATGCTGCTGCCGCAGCTATCATTTGTGTCCGGTACCAAGTGCTCTCTTTTCAGCGGCTCTGCACCAACCCCAAGCCAAAACATCCTATCTGCCCAATAGAACTGATCCAGCATAAATGGACATATCACCTACCAAGATAAATGAATACGTAAATAACCTGATATTCCAGATAAATTAAAAGCAACCAGCTTAAAACTTAAAAGTCCATTTGGTAGTGTTATCTGTATGTATTCTGTTAGGTTATCCTATTCGTCAACCATATCAGCCAGTTCTTTTACCAAACTCTAACATATTTTACTGCGTAGTGGGAAAAAAACAGTGCTGGAGTTACCTTTTGCTGAAATTAAAGAAAAAGACATTTCTTCCTTCATTTTTAGATAGTGTTTTCTTCAAGAAATGTATTTTTGAATGTATAATTTTGAATAATTAAGCTATTGTAGGCACAATTTCAGCAAATTCAGCCGACTTAACAGCTTCATCATTTTAGGCCTTACCAAATAGGCTCTAACAAGCGAATTAGTTATTTGGCTGAAGTGAATTTTATCAACGCTTTATATTTCAGCAAATCCAGTCATTCAGCCAAGCACCTTTCAGTAATAGGACTCTAAATAATGAACTATACACTAAACTATAATTTGAAAGTCATGAGTGTCTACATTTATAAGAAGTAGAATGATGCAAGGGCAGAGTTAGTGTATGGGGTTTCCTTATATCAGAAACTGAGCAGAACATTGGGCCGAGATTATTCAGAGCTCATAAAGATATAAGATTTCCTATAAAACATACATTAGTTAATGACACATTATTATGGCATTTCTTCTTGTTATGCTCGTTGTTGTAAAGAATCTCTGCCTAGCCCCGACTAATTACTGCTGAAGTGATTTTTGTAACGGGTATTAGCCCTTAAACGACTAAAATAAGCCCAAAATTCAACAATACGAGTACAATCTCTTTAGTCTTTATTCCCAAAATAGGACTAATATATGTCCCTTCTTCCCATTGTACCCTCTTCCTACAATTTCCAATAGATTTATTTTATTAATAAGAAAATCATATTTTTATTTATTATAAAAATATAAAAAATAATAAAATATTTATAAATTAATAATAAAAACGTGAAAAAATAAAAATTAAAATTAAAAAATAAATAAATAAAATATTTAACATTTTAAAAAGGCCTAAAAAATAAAAATAAAATAAAATACCTAAAAAATATTTAAAAAATATGTAGGTAACTACCAACGCGTCCTCTACCTCCTAGCACCACCAGCTCCAATCGCCTGTGTAAAAAAATGCCACATTTCTTTGAAAATGACATGAAGATGGCATTTTTACTCTTTGAAAATATCCCGCTTTTAAAATTGACATCATTATGACATTTTTCCCCAACTTGGCAATCTTTTCCGGCGACCGGAGGTGGCGGTGCTGGAAGGTGACTGAGGTGGTGGTTGAGGTCTGTATATTTTTTAATTATTTTTTACGATTTTTTTATTTTGATTTTTTTATATTTTATAATGATTGTTTAAAAACCTATTATTAAGAAGAAAAAAGGAAATGATAGAATAGGAAGAGTTAGTCCTATTTTGGGAATTTAAACTTTAAAGTCCTATTGTTACAATTATCCTTTTATTTAGTCCTATTTAGGTAAATCTCCCTTTTTGTAATAATATTGATTGAACCTTTTTTGGTTGAGGGATTTTGAAGGGAATGGGAGGGGAGAAGTGATATTTATTTCATTAATTTTCTCTTACATTAGATGGTTGGATAAGAAGTGAAGATGAAAAATTGTATAGAAATATACTCCCTCCGTCCCGCTAGAAGGTTCCCGTGAACGGTTTACGATGCTTGACTGACGATAAAGCAACTTAATCCATGCTCACACTCTGATTATTTTTAGTAAATAAAACTAACATATTCAGAAACTACATTAAAACTGCTACAAAGCCTGATAAAAAAATGTAAATTTGATAAAAATTTGATTTATAAAGTAAAGGATTAAAAATGATTTAAGTTGACCATGAGAATAGTGGACTGTGGACGGGAACCTTCTAATGGGACGGAGGTAGTACTACGCAATATTATTTAAGTAAAGATATGGTTATTTTATTGTTTAAGTAAATATATAGTTACTTGCTAATCTAACACCAACAAATTGAATAAATTAGTTAAAGAAAGAGAATCCTCCCCTCTGCTCAAAAAACATCCATGCTTTGGTCAGAGATTTAAGCAAAAGAATGGTAAACTACAATAATAAGATCATGTGGATCAGCAAAACAAACCTGAGGAATTCCAGCTTGCAGTGCAGCAGCAGTGGACCCACTGGGTGATAGTTGAGACCAAAATTGCATCGGGATGAAAATATGTAAGAAAGTTTTCCACTTTTGGTCCTACTACTAATAAAAGTTTTCCAGTTTTCTACTCTATTCTCACTTTTGGTCCATGACTTCATTTTTCTCCACTTTTGGTGCACAACTACGAATTTAACACTTAATTTTCCTGATACGTGACAGCAAAGGAGTAAAAGTTGCAAATAATTCATAGTCATGCACCAAAAGTGGAATAACCCGATTGTCATGGAGCTTAAAGTGGAAACTTTCTAATCGAGTATTTGAAACTAATACTCTACATCATATATGCAGGAAATAGAAGAAGAAAGGGAGGGTAAAGAACTACAACTCTCACCTTCCCCCGTGATGGATTGCAGCAGCACATCTTGGAAACAACCAGTTGTATGATATAGAACTACTACATACAGAAAACATATCACTCTCCAGTCTCAAGCAGGAGGCAGCAATTTTTTTACAGCAGCGTGGAAATAACTTACCCTGGTAAAGAAAGAAACCGGCCACTGAAAAGAAAAACTCCATCATCATTGTTGCATGGTGTTTGTTCTGAACATGAAGATGATTCTTGAGCACACAGTTGGATTACGTCGTTTAAAGGCTCATATCCAGCTGACAGCAGAATAAACCTGTAACTTGTGATGTCCAAGTACCCGAAGAAATGCCCAAGGGTTCGTCATAAAACCCATGCTGTGAGAAGGAAGCACAACCCTCTATGACTAAGATGTCTTATGATAAAATAATAATAATATAGTCAACAACACAATTCAGACTGGAGTGTTGGGGGCTCAAAGAGGAGCCGTGGTATACCAAAAATGGCATGGATTCAAGTTGTAAAAATATATAGAGCAAATTTCTCTAAATAGAAGTAATGAGGTTTGGAATTCCAAAATAGGACTACTATGTTTTTCTTCCCGAAATAGGAGTTGTTAGTGCCATGTATGAAAAATACTGTCATGATTGAAAAATACTACCATTAATTATAATAAATACTGACATATTAAATGCACTGTACTGCAATCATTTGGCAATCACGCCTACACGATGGCAGTAAATACTGTCATGTTAGTCCTATTTCGGGAATAAAAACGTAGTAGTCCTCTTTTGGAATTCCAAACTTCATTTACTCCTATTTTGGGAAATTTCCCAAATATATATCTGAGAATTGAGCATTAGGGCTTATTGAGAATGCTGGTGAAGGAAAATATAAGGAAACAAGTTTTTTATTCAGTTTTAACTTTTAACTATGAAGGAAAATCAAATTCCATCAAATAAGAAACTCTTTCACACTCAAATTCCATATATACATATATATGAGTGAACCCTAATTAGGGATTTAAATACCCATCCACTAATTCCAAACTGGGAAACAAATAGGAAACAAAATAATAGAAATCCTAATTAACTCCAAATAGGAAACAAATCCAGAAAATTATAAAAGAATAAAAATAATTAAAAGGCCCGCAGCCAGCCCACGAAGGTGGCCTCAAGCCTGTCCCCGCCTTCGGTAAACCCACGGGGGCTTCGGCCTCTCTTCCTCCAAGCTGAGCTCCTACTCTCTATCAGAAAGATAAAAAAGATTCAAGAATAAAATCAACAATGTATTGAAGAACATACATAATAAGCTAAAAGATGGACCAACTTTCCCAATGGGAAACACTTAGGGTATGTTTAGATCTAGGAAAATGTTGAGGAGATGAGGAAATTGCCAAGAAAATTTCTTTATTATGTTTAGTTTTAAGTTGAAAAATATGAAGGCAAATAAATAGATAGATAGATAGATTAGGTGGGTGGGTGGGTGGGTGGGTGGGTGGGTAGGTAGGTAGATAAATAAATAAATAAATAAATAAATAAATAAATAAATAAATAAATAAATAAATAAATAAAATAAATAGATAGATAAAAATGTGATAGAAGATATATTTAAAGGAGAAAAGGGTCAAATAAGCCCATGTACTATCTCTAAACCATCACTTAGGTCCATCTACTCAAATAAGTGTCATATTTATCTATCTACTTGTTGAAAACAATCTTTTAAAACCAAATGACGTGCAAGTAACATGTTGAATCAAATAAATCAAGGCCAGATCAACTCATTTTATACATGTGGCTTTTATAGTTTTATCACAAAAATTTGATTTCCTTTTTTCTTTTCTTTTTGATTTTTCCTTTTGTTTTTGCTCCATCTTCCCTTCTCCCTATCCCTAACCTAGTACGTAGTATATCAAATGTATCATATATGTATATCACATACTCTATTACTTCGTCTTTCTACACTGCAAAACAAAAGAAAATATATCTAATGTGTATATATACGTATATCACATACTCCATTATCTTCTCTAAAATGAAATACAAGAAACAAAGAAAATTAAAGAATTAAGTAACAAAAGAAGCAACAGAGATAGAGAGTAAAGTAAGCAACTGGGTGAAGCTTTTGAAGTGGTCTCCGTCCGACACCGGTTTTGGTTATATAGGCTATCCGATTTGAAGTGGGAGAGTCAATTTCGCTGAAATTAATTGTCCCAAATAGCCCATCAATCGCTGGCAAACCACCTTGTTAAAGCAATCGAGAGGACACAGTGAAGCCAAATGATTGAGGACATAGATTCCAGCCAATATATGTCCTTCTCCTCCTCCTTTCTTCTTCTTCTTCCTTCCCCTCCTACACAGTGAAGCCAAATTATTCACTAATTTCCTTGTTTTTTGGTAGAGCTTTTCGATTTGATTCAATTTTCTGAGTTTTGCCATTAACTTTTTGGGTTTTTGGGCATTGATTTTGTAGTTCGGATTTCTGGTTTTCAATAAATTTTTGATTTGATTAAAAACTCTGTTTTTTTCCGATTTTGGATATTGAGCTCATATTTTGCCAAATTTATGACAGTTTCATGTAATATATTATGGAAGAAAATGTGTATTTTGACGTCCATTTGACAGTATTGCCAATTATATGGCAGATTTTCATATGACATTATGGCAGAAAAATATTGTTTTCTTTGAAATGGACTGCCAAATATTATGAGAGAAACTGCCAATATAATGTTCATTTTTTATAAAAGATGGCAAAATTATCTTTTTATGTTGTCAACTTTTTAATGAGAAATCCCTTTCGTTTTATAATTTTTTGTATATTGGGTTCATATTTTGCCAACTTTTGTGGCAGAAAAACAGTTACTTTGACATCAATTACAACATACTTCCACTTTTATGACAAATCTAATCTAATATAAATATTATGGCAGAAATATTCTTATTTTATTCCACTTTTATGGCAAATCTAATATATAGCATTATTTTTTAGGTAACAAAATGGCAAATTTGCATCTACAAAACTGACAGAGATGGTTGTACGTGCAGTGGGTGGAGTGGTGGCATTTGAAAGAGCGGTGGAAACATCGGAAAGGCCAGCGGTGGCGGCACCAAAAAGGGAGGCGGTTGGGTGGTGGCGGATTTTTTTCTAGCGGCGGCAGTTAGGTGGTGGCAGATTGTTTATTGGCGGCGGCAGTTGGGTAGTTTTGTTCCGTCAAAAGCTGGGAGATCTGCTAGGGTTTTTTTTTGTTTTTTTAATTGTAAATAGATTAGAAATCATTAAGGGCAATTTTGTCAACTAAATACATTTTTAGTCCTATGAAACATGGAAGTCCTATTTGTGCATTTGTTTATTGTTTTAGTCCTATTTAGGGAATTAACTCTTGTTTATATTACAGTATTGAACTAGTATTTGTTCATTTTTATCTTTTTAAAGATATGGAGTTAACTAAAATTTCTCCAAGTGTCTTTGAACAATGTTTGATAGACAGTGCCACAACGCACACCATTTTGAGACATAGCGATTATTTTTCTCATATGACATCAGTTGATGCTAATGTTAATACAATCTCAGGTGTTGCTAAACTTATTGAAGGTTCTGGAATAGCTTGTGTGATTCTCCCAAAAGGGACAAAAATAACAATTAAAGACGCTTTATACTCCGGTAAATCACGGAGAAATCTTTTGAGTTTCAAATATATGCGTCTAAATGGTTTTCACATTGAAACCATGTCTGAAAATCAAAAGGAATATTTATGTCTAACGACAAATAGATCTGGCAATAAATACATTTCTGAAAAAATGCCAGCATATTCCTCCGGACTATATTATACATATATCAGTCCAATTGAGGTAAATATGGTATCTAAAATTAATGACCACAATTCCTTTATCTTGTGGCATGACCGTTTAGGTCATCCAGACAGCACTATGATGCACAAAATTATTCAAAATTCACTTGGACATTCATTAAATAATGTCAAAATTCCACAATCAAGTGATTTCTCGTGCACTGTCTGTTCTCTTGGCAAATTAATTATCAGGTCATCTTTATACAAAATTGGAGTTGAATCTCCTGCATTTTTAGAAAGAATTCAAGGAGATATTTGTGGGCCAATTGCCCCTCCGTGTGGATCCTTTCGATACTTTATGGTGCTCATTGATGCATCAACACGTTGGTCACACGTATTCTCCAGTAGTTGATGCTACTACTTTACGATTTTTAATTGGCATGTCTGTCTTTGAAAGGCTGCAAATGCGGCTAATGGATGTAGTGACCGCATATTTATATGGTTCACTCGATACAGACATATATATGAGAATTCCTGGAGGCTTTAAAATACCTGATGCTTATAGCTCGAAATCTCGAGATTTATTTTCCATAAAATTGCAAAAGTCATTATATGGATTAAAACAATCTGGACGCATGTAGTATAACCGTCTAAGTGAATATTTGATCAAAGAAGGATACAAAAATGATCCTATTAGTCCATGTGTTTTCATTCAGCGATTTGAATCAGGATTCGCCATAATTACAGTATATGTTGATGATTTGAATATAATCGGAACTCCCAATGAAACTGAAAATACTGCTAAATATCTCATGAAAGAATTTGAAATGAAAGACCTTGGGAGAACAAAATTTTGTCTCGGCATTCAAATTGAACATTTGAGAAATGGTATTTTTTATCCACCAATCAAATTATACCGAGAAACTTTTGAAGCGGTTTTATATGGAAAAAGCTCACCCACTCAATTCTCCAATGGTGGTTCGATCTCTCAACGTGCATGATGATCCTTTTCGACCCTGTGAAGATGATGAAGAAATCCTTGGTCCCGAAATACCATATTTGAGTGCTATTGGAGCGTTTATGTATTTGACTAATAATACCCGACCAGATATTGTTTTTTCTATAAATTTATTAGTCAGGTACCGTTCTTCACCAACAAGAAGACATTGGAATGGCGTCAAACATATATTCCGCTATCTCAATGGTACAATCGATCTTGGATTGTATTTCAAGAATGGTGCAAATGCCACTTTAATTGGCTATGCCGATGCAGGGTACTTGTCTGATCCACAAAAGGTAAAATCACAAACAGGATATGTATTCACCTATGGTGATACCGCTATCTAATGGAGATCAATGAAGCAAACATTAACTGCCACATCATCAAATCATGCAGAATTAATTGTTCTCTATAAAGCTGGGGAGTTGGGAAACTGTTTTGGAAAATCTGGCGGATTTCTCAGAGTATCGTGTGATCACTTTCCGAATCTAATATTTCGACCCTATGCCTGGGTTACACGAAATTTAGATTATGGGGATAATCACTCTGAGAGACAGTCTAAAACTGAGACACCAATATATAGACCACGAACTAGCAGTTTTAGTAGAACTCGAATTCTTCTGATTACCAAAGAGATAAGGCCAATCGGTTAGAGTTTTACTCTAACAGAAAGTCATTCTATTAAATAATTAATATGGACATGTTTATCCGAAAATAAATTTCCATATTTATTTCTTTAATAAAATAAAATTTTGGTCCGGGGCGCTGCCCCTTGGACCCCACCAGGGGCGCTGCCCCTTGGACCCCGCAAGGGGGCGCAGCCCCCTTGACCCCCGCCATTTAATCGAACCAAGTTTAAATTTAATTTCGTACAAGTGTGCGCTCCGCACCTCCTAACTTGTCTAAAATTAAACTTGAACTCCATTGGTAATCTGTAAATTCCATTACACTAAAATGAACCTGGTGATACTAAAATCACCAACACTCACTGCTCCTCGATCTAAGGGTGGCTGTTGCTCGCTCCTCCATTTTTTGAGTGTAGTGGTGCTTGGATACCCTTTGGGTATAAATTGGTGAAGCGGTTCTTACACTAAATTTATCAAGTATTTTGGAAGATTATCTTAAAATACGAGTACGTAACTTTTAGAATTTCAAAATAGAATTCCTATGTTTTTCTTTTATTTTTTTATAATCAAGGTGTCAGGGTTTACGCTTCCATGCATAATCCTGGAGTCTATGAACTACCTTTCAAAGCCCCTAGACAGTTAAATCCAGATCTTATCACAGTCAACCTCGTCAGTACTTGCTCCAAAGGACGAATCCAGCAGGACTTACATCACCTTTCAGGCTGCTCCTCCCACCACACAAACCCGCTATCTTCATTACCATCATCTCCCTTATAAGCCGCTGAGCAACTCCGTGAAGGTAGGAAGAATCATTGGGAGCAAGACCTCCCTCATCTCCCCTTTGTGGGAATTGAACCCAAGACCTTCCACAAAGGAGAGATTTGGGGGTAGATGGCCATCCAATGGACTACACCCACCTTCCCAATTCCTATGTTTTTCTTCCCAACAATTAAAAAAAACATAACAATCCTATTTTGAAATTTCAAAATTTTTTTACTCATATTTTCGGGAACATTCCCAAGTAATTTAGATGCATGTATCCATCTTTTGTTGATATATCCTTCTCTACTTGATTATTAGAGTTGCGTGCATGTTTAATTGCTCTATTTAGAGGACCACGCATAATACATTTCTCCAAAACGCTAGGCTTTATGGTGTTACGTTACTGATCTACAAAGTTGTACAATAATTATATATCTCAAAGGGTTTACAATATTTTGAAATATAATGCAAATTTAGGTGCGTGCTTCCAAAGAATCATATATACCTAGGTTCTTTCGAATTGGTCTAGTATAGAGCTAAAAATTTGCATGTTCCTTTGCGCCCCTCATATAGGGAACATTTCAGAACATACGATTCTGTAACCTAACAAATTACTATTACTAGATATGATGGTAACAAGGAAATACTCATCAACCTAAAAGCAAGCTAAGCTAAGCTAAGCTAGGAATTGAATTAATAGGATGTAGGGAGTGGTTGCATAATGTATAGTCTGCATCTGACAAGTGGTCATTTGGATATCATGCAAGAGACAGAGTGATATTGATGCTTTATATTCATCATCCACGTGGAGTATTATCTTGCTCATATCAACTCATTCAATTATTTTCATAGTTACCAAGTTCACAAGTGGATGATCAATTTGAAAACGATTATTTAATGAACACATACGCTGATATGATGATCGAGTTATTTTATTAATCAAACTGTTTAATTTACTGTTAAACTACACGAACCAGTTTTGCAAAGTGTTTTTCTTGTTTTATTGGAAACACCGAGGGGTTACATATATACAGCTCCTATACAACAAAATCTCCTATAAAGAAGGAAAGAATAAAATAGAATAAAAGGAAAATATATGTACAACTAGAAGTCCGCCAATTACGGACTAAGCTTCCGCTCCAAGAATTATAGCGTGTAACACCCCCCCTCAAGATGGGCTATGAGGGTCCCGAATACCCATCTTGGACAACAAATATTCGAACTGTCTTTGACCGAGAGCTTTGGTGAGGACATCGGCTAGTTGTTCGGTAGTGGACCGATGGGAAGGTAGAATGACGCCAGAACTAATATGGTCCCGCAAGAAATGACAATCGATTTCAATATGTTTAGTCCGCTCGTGATAGACCGGGTTAGAAGCAATGTGAAGAGCCGCCTGATTGTCACAGAAAAGCCGCATCGGTTGAGAGTGGCAGACCGCGAGTGACGAAAGCAAACTCTTGAGCCATAATAACTCACATGTTAATAGTGCCATGGACCTATATTCAGCTTCGGCCGAAGATCTCGAAACCGTGTTTTGTTTCTTGGTGCGCCATGAAATAGGAGAGGACCCGAGCATAACAAAATATCCATAAATAGAGCGTCGAGTAGTCGGGCAACTCGCCCAGTCCGAATCACAAAACCCGGTTAAAGAAAGATTTGAATCACGTCGTAAAAATATTCCTTGCCCTAGGTGTGCCTTAAGATACCGTAATACACGAACTACAGCCTCCCAATGCGAAATGCGCGGTTGCTGCATGAATTGGGAAAGTATATGCACAGAATAGGAAATATCCGGCCGAGTGAGGGTGAGATAGATAAGTTTCCCAACTAACCGGCAATATTGTTCAGGATTCTCATAAAATGGACTTGCATCAAGTTGAAGCCCATGATTCTGAACCATTGGAAAGGACGCAGGTTTAGCTCCTAGCAGACCAGTTTCAGATAAAATATCCAGAACATATTTTCGCTGGCATAGAAATATCCCAGTGGGGTTGCGTGCTATTTCAATGCCAATAAAATATTTCATAGAACCCAAGTCCTTAACAGGAAAATGTTTACCCAAGTAAAGTTTAAAATCAAGAATTTGCTGATGGTCATTGCCTGTAATTAACAAGTCATCCACATAAATCAAAATGCATAATATTTTCCCTGATGCACGAAAAGTGAAAAGGGAATGATCTGCTCCGGACTGTATAAAGCCATAAGAATGAAGAGCTTGGGTGAGTTTAGAGAACCAACATCGGGGTGCCTGGCGCAACCCGTATAAAGACTTTATCAGTCGGCATACTTTCCCGAGAGCAGATGCCGAATAGCCTGGTGGAAAATGCATGTAAACCTCCTCCCCTAAGTCTCCATGCAAAAATGCATTGTCAACGTCCATCTGATGCAGTTCCCAGTCACGTGCAGCGGCAACAGATAAAATAGTCCGTACTGTCACCATTTTGGCAACAGGCGCAAAAGTCTCATGATAGTCAATTCCATGAACCTGCCGATTCCCGCACACCACAAGACGAGCTTTATATCTGTCAATGGATCCATCACTCTTATACTTAATTTTGTACACCCACTTACAGAATATAGCTCGTTTGTCGGGAGGTAATTGTTCTACTTCCCACGTCCCATTACGTTCAAGCGCAACTATCTCCCGTTGCATTGCCTCTCTCCAGTGAGGTGAAAGAACCGCTTCTTTGTATGTCTGGGGCTCACGGTTGGCACTGATAGCTGCAAGAAAGACTCGATGCTGCACAGAAAAACGATCATAATTCACTACATCAGATAAGGGATAAGGTGTACCTGAGGAGACGATCGTAGTAGGAAGTTGACTGGGGGCAGTAACCATTTTCACAGTATTTAATTGGATTTCATAATCATGCTGCCATGCTGGGACGCCACGTGTGCGTTTACTGCGTCTCAAAGCAGTAGAAATTGGTGTTGGCCCCACATCACCCACTGCCGTAGACGTATGATCACCCGACATTCCTGTTGACTGAGCCTCGCGGGAATCAAGAAGTGCGGAGTCATCAAAGGATGCATGCGGTGGTGAAGCCCTGGTTGAACCCGTGTCATGTGAGGTGATGGTTCCACCTTCATCAGCATGTATATCCTTGTCATCACCCAAACGTGGCCACTCTTGAATATGAGTAGAAGGAGCACCATCTGTGTGAGCCTCACGATCCCCATCCTGTTCATTTACGTTGCATGGCAGAGTGGAACCAAACGGGAATTGATTCTCAAAGAATCGAACATCTCGGGATACAAAATGCTTCTGGTTTTCAAGATCAAAAACTTTCCATCCCTTTTGGGAATAAGAATACCCAAGAAAAACACACTTAACGCCACGCGGTGCAAATTTATCACCAAGTACATTTTTGTTATGGGCGTAGCACATACATCGAAACACACGGAGATTAGTATAGCATGGCGTTTTGTTGTACAAAATCTCATAAGGACTTTTATAATTCAAGAGGCAACAAGGTAAGCGGTTAATTAAATACCCGGCAGCCAATACACATTTGCCCCAAAAATGAATAGGCAAATTAGCATGAAAACGTAACGCCCTAGCCACCTCCAGAATATGTCTGTGCTTTCGTTCAACCCGGCCATTTTGTTGTGGCGTATAGACACAGCTAGTTTGAAAAACAATCCCATGTTCATTAAAATAATTTTTCAGTGCAATAAACTCTTTCCCGTTATCACTTCGCACAACACGAACTTCTTTATTAATCTGCCTCTTAGTCATAGCAAAAAAATGTTTCAAGATGGTTCCCACTTCTCCTTTATTAAGCAACAGATGTATCCAAACCGCACGAGAATGATCATCCACAATTGTTAAAAAATAACGGGCACCACAAGAAGAAGAATACTGATAAGGATTCCATATATCACAGTGAATCATTTCAAAACATTCAATAGCACGAGCAGAATTTAAATCAAAGGCGGCTCTAGTTTGTTTAGCACGCAAACATGCATCACAGGCCTTATTTTCTAACTGAGAGCTAGGAACATAATTAATAAGACTGGAAACTTTACGCACTACTGAAGCTGAAGGGTGCCCCAATCGTGCATGCCACAAATCCGTTGAGTCCACCATTCCCACCTGATGTGCACAAATTTCTTCCATACTGTGAAAATAGTAGACCCCCCCCCCCCCCCCCCCCCCGCATCTTCTACCCGCTCCAATCGGCGTCCTCGTAGGTAGGGCCTGTATCACACAAACCTGATTAGTGAAAAATATATCGCATTTGGCATCATCAATCAATCGTGCTATAGAAATTAAATTGCACCGGAGTCCGGGTACAAACAAAACATTTGTTAATTTAATATGAGAACTAATCTGTATATATCCCATATACGTAGCGTGTGTTACTTCCCCATTAGGTAAAGTGACGGACAACGGCGGCACTTGTTGCTTGTAATCAAGAATATTTTCTAGTCCGGTCATATGGTACGAGGCCCCGGAATCCAGGAGCCACGTACGGTCGGTAGTCATACCTGTCAATTTTTCTTTAGATGAGGTGACCTGAAAATTCTCCAAAGCTTTCACAAAAACACGCCACTGTTCATTGGTGAACATCGGCGGCACATGTGAGGCAGAGGACTCGGCTTTATCTTCGTTGGGCTGTACGGCAGTATCTTCAGGGCCTGTGTGTGTCACCGCATTTGCTACTGCCCTTCCACGCCCCCTTCCTGCCCCACGACCTCGTCCACCGCGTCCCCTTCTCGGGTTGTCAAACCACCACTCGGGATATTTCCCGGTCCGTTTAAAGCAATGGTCGGTATCATGTCCGTTTTTCTTGCAATACCCACACACAAGTTTCTGCTCGCCGTCTTGTGTAGGTGCACTCTGTCTCATAGCAAAGGCAGTCACCTCCGGTTTTTCTTCCAGGCCTCGAATCATGTTGCGATGGCGTTCTTCCTGGGTGATGATGTTGTATAGCTTAATCAGGGTCGGCAGCTCCTCTTGGCTTAGTATATTCGAACGCAGGACTCCAAACATGTCATTGTCAAGACCTAGTAAGAAATCATGGCACTTCTCCGTTTCAATCTGTTTGAGAAATTGTTTCTCAATCTCACACTTGCAGCCTTGGCATTCGCATCGTGGAATTGTCCTGTAGTCATCAAGTTCCTCCCACAAATTCTTCAATCGGCCGAAATAGTCCGTGATTGCCGCCCCATTCTGCATACAATTTCGGATTAGATCTTTCAGTTCGTATGTCCGCATTGAATCGGCCACGGCAAAACGTACCCGGAGATCGTTCCAGAGATCACGTGCTTCATCCATGAAGGCGATGTTCGTCCGCAATGCCGGCTCAATGGATGTCATGATCCATCCGGTTATCATGGAGTTCACCGTTATCCAATCCTCAATGTCTTCATTCCGTTCTGTGGGTCGTTTGATTGATCCGTCCACAAATCCAACCTTACGTTTGGCACGCAAGGCATTCTTCATCGAGATCGCCCATTCCCGATAGTTCCGTTCTCCCTTTAACGTCATGCCGCAATAGTTCAGGCCTGGGAAATCTGAACTGGACAAGTAATAGGGGGAGGTTGGGTCGTTGATTTTCCTCCTCGGTTGGTTGTCGTTGGTCGTCATGGCCGTATGGTCGTATATCGTGAACGAAGGTAGCGTGTAGTTCAAAGTCGCTCTGATACCATGTTAAACTACACGAACCAGTTTTGCAAAGTGTTTTTCTTGTTTTATTGGAAACACCGAGGGGTTACATATATACAGCTCCTATACAACAAAATCTCCTATAAAGAAGGAAAGAATAAAATAGAATAAAAGGAAAATATATGTACAACTAGAAGTCCGCCAATTACGGACTAAGCTCCGCTCCAAGAATTATAGCGTGTAACATTTACTAATCTAAATAACTAATAAAGCGCGGTTGATGTTATGAATAAGTTAAAAACAAACTAATTAAGAGTCCTTTATAATACTGAAATTGATTGAATTTTGGAAAAATGTTTAACAAACAAACTAAAAGTAGTACGGAGTACATATTATAATTAATTTAAAGACAAATCTTCATATCCAGCCGACCTGACGGAAATTGCCGTCCGGCCGAGGCTGTTTCGAGCCCTTCTTCGTGAAATTTTTTGATAAAATTGTTTGACCATATATATATTATTCATCAAGTCTAGTTTATTCATAACAAATTTCAGCTAAAATTTAAATCGAGAAGGCAGTCAAATAATTCTTTTAAAACCACTGTGCAGTTTATACATATTTAACTGCGCAGTTTTCTTAAATAATTTATTTAACTGTCTTCCCGGTTGATTTTTTAGCTGAAATTTAATTTGATATAAATAAACTAGACTTGATAAAGAATGTGCTCAAAAAAAATCATCAAAACATTCGGAAAGGCTCGAAACAGCCTTGTTCGGACGGTGGTTCCACGTCTGGCCGACTGGACAGGAAATTACTCTAGTTTAAATCAAAATATATATGCCGCAAATATATATAACACATCTTGTTCTCGATTCGTGCAATTTTTGTATACTTTTCATTTTTATAATATGTACTTTGGAGTATTTCTTTTAGTTCATCTCTAACTCAGATATCAATCCGTTTAGACAAAAAATAATGTTAGTTTGAAATATTTTCTAGGGAAATTCCCGAAATAGGAGTAAATAAGTTTGGAAATTCCAAAATAGTACTGTCATATTTTTATTCCCAAAATAGGAGTAATTACTGCCAAGTTTGGAAAATACTGTCATATTTAAAGTCTGGTATTGCCAAAACATGACAGTAATTAATCCTATTTTGGAAATAAAAACGACAGTCCTAGTTTTCTAGTTACTGGGTTAATTTCATCCTTTTATAGTTTTTGTTGGCTTATAATAGAATTAAAATAATGCAAATAAAAAAAATCCATTATATTAGTGAGCATGCTAACGTGTGCACATCATCATATAACACATTGATGTGATGACGACTATATATATAGGAATTAAAGAAAACTTTAATGTTTAATGACATATCTGATAAAAGAAAAATGTTACAGGTATTTCAAAATGGGTATCTCATTCTTACCCTTACCTAATGTGTGGCCATAAATGAGGCAACACATTTAAGTGGGACCCACTTAAATATGTTGCCCCATTTATGACCACACATCAGGCCGAGATAAGAATGGCGTATCCCATTTTGGGATACCTTTAGCATTTCTCATCAAAAAACTTGTGTCACAAAGGTTTATGGATTAGGGGGAATGCACTAAATAGAAAAGTAAACAGGGTTTCCAAATGAAAAATAAGATTATGATGTTTTTCTACACAAATAGGAGTCTTTAATGACATGTTTGAAAAATACCGTCATTAACGACAATAAATATTGCAATGCTGATATCCAACACTGCAACTATTTTGACAGTAATGACTCCAAGATTACAGAGAGTATGTGATGTTACTTCTATTTCAAAAAAAAAATCACATGAAATATTTTGGAGTTCTAAAACCTGTTAACTCGGTAACTTACCGTGTAGATGATCAAACATCATTTTAAATGAGAAGAAGATTGGGGTAACAGAAATTGACTATTTGTAAGAGGGGATATGATAGAGAGGAGGAACATACACCAAAATAAATAGTAGAGATATTTGTAATTAGTCTTTGTTGAAGCGGACTTTGTACGGATGGGAGAGATGTGATTGATGCAGATTGAATGGAGCTTCAAAAGCATCTGGCTAACAAATCTCCAGGCCATATGAGATTTGTGCGAACCTTTAATCAAATATGCATCTTTTCTCGTTACCAGGCCACACTCTCTGTGCTCAAAACTTAACACACAACCCCATCCAACTCCAAGCTTGCCAGCAATAAATTGTATCTAACCACTCTTAATATAGACATGGATATAATGGGCCATTACTTTTGTTTATTAATAATGTAATACCAAATTACCAATTAATATATATTTCGTTCGTCCGTTAAAACTTTGTCAACTTTCTCTTTTAAGTAAAGAATTTGTAGTTTCAATTAATTCTCTCTTCTACACAAACTTCAACCACACAGTTTTTAGTTTATTAATTCTCGTGTAGTTTATATATCCTAGCAGTAGTAATATATACGTATATTACATGAAAATAGTTGGGAAGCATTGTTTAAGTAGAGTAACGAACTATTAGGTGCAAATCCCTTTCCATGATTGTCCAGCTAATAACCGATTTATATATATTTATGTAAAAGGGTCACTCTCTTTTTCATGAAATTATCGCATGGAGCAAGAAAAGAATCAAATCGAAGTTGGAAAGGGACCATAATAGAGGCTGACCCCCCCCCCCCCCCCCCTCCCCCCAAAAAAAAAATACTACTACAATCAGTGGTGGAGTCAGAAAAACGGCACAGGGGGATCGAATATGGTGGATTATTTTTAAATAATGTCCGAATTGAATATTTCATATGCAATTTAAATAAACAGGCACTCGTAGCAATAAGATAGATTTTCTTTTCTCTGTTTCTGAGTCGTGTCACATAAGTATTGAGTAATTATATCCTATTTTTAAAATTTGGAAAAATAATCTATAGTATGTATCAAATTTTGCTGATTTTACGTTTGGATAGTGGTGATTTTCCAGAAGTCATAATTTTTTGCTCGTAATGAGTTACGAGAGCCATAATATATCAAATTGAAGATAATTCAAAGCTCTATACTCTCGAACTTTCAGCGGGGTAAGCTGACAATATACTCCGTATATATTTTTTAGATCCATAAAAATAAGATTTAATGTAAAAATGAAAATGATTTTGGTACATTGAATTTGATATCTAATGACTCTAAAGTGTCAGCAACACAGCATATTTAGTTAAAAGTATAGTGGTATATTCTTAGGTAAATGAAAGTTTTAATCATCGCAAAGAAGTGCATTATTTGAACTTAATTGAGTGTGCAACTTAAAGTAAAACTGAAAATTTGTGCATCTCTCGCATGAGACATACACTCCTTTTATTTGAATCGCACACAAACGTCGGGGCATTCTTATGAAAATCATTCTTACAATGAGAATTCACTTTAAAGTGATATTGTTATATAAGGTGACATTTTTAAAATTATTTATGCATAATTGTAAACAATCACATTTAAATTTAGAATAATCATGAATATGACTACCTGTGAATAATATCCAAAGACAACAATAAATGAAAGGTGGGATATATAAATATCATTATAATAACTTCTATTTTAGGAGGGGTTCTCACTAGATTTACCCTCTATCTTTCATTTTTACAATTAATAACTAATATTTGTTTATTGTAGTTTAAGAATGTTTTTATTTGGACCGTTTTTAGTCCCAGACCATGCCAGACTTATACGGATCAGATCAGATCAGACCAGATAAAAATAGACCAAACCAGATCATATTTCCATAATAATAAAATATACAACGAACATACATTTACTAAACTATATCAGACCAAACCAAACTTAAACAAACCAGATCAGACCAACAAATTTCAATTCAAGTGAAAACATCCTAAAATGACTATTATTGTTTGTGCATCCTGCACATGTTGGCATGTCAAAGATAATCTAGCAGTGACTTTGGTAAATCAGCTAAGTTGTATCAAAATATAATCTCTCCATCTCAAATTGATTTGCAAAGTTATCATGTTTTGTCAATCAATGTTAAAAGTTTTTTTGGGTGAAATTCATAAGAATAATCTATACTTTTAGGGATTCTACAATAATAATCCACACTCAAAGTGTCCACAAAAATAATCCAAACTAGTAATGGTAGTCATAAGAATAATTAGTGTGAATTCAAATTAATGTCCGTTTAATACTCTCAATCTTTATTTCCACTCTTCTCTTTCCCACTCTTCTTCTCGGGGAAAAATCAAATTGAAAACCGGTTTCATCTCAACACCATTTTCACCATGCATATGTGGTTTTATCTAGATTGGAACATAAAAGTGTTAACTGAGAGTCTGAGACGAGGAGTGATGAAAGGGAAAGTGAAGGTAGAGGTTCAGAGTACTAATTAAATGAGCATTAGATTGAATTCACTCCAATTTATTTTTGTGGACACTATTGTTAGTACAGATTATTTTTATGGACACTCTCAGTAAGAATTGTTATTGTAGAATCCATAAAAGTATGAATTATTCTTGTGAATTTCGCTCTTTTAAAAGGAAATCGCCTAAATTAAAATAAACTGAAAACACGAATGTACATCAGACATAGACTTAACATCCAAACTCTCACTCAACTCATAGAAATGGTCACCCTCCTCAACAATGGATATCAAATCGCAAACCACATGTGAGCTTTGAAGACAAAAACTGTTAGAGCCACACAACTTCTAACCAAGATGATAGAAACCCTAAGTAAAAAAAACGAACTCCCACCAATTCACAACAGAGTTAGAAGCAAAAAAGTGAATAGAAAACAAGTATTGATTAAAATAAAGCTAAATAAACAAAAAAGTAAAAAAACACCAAAACTCTTCCTGATCTGCCAGCATCCATCTCTGACTCTGGCAATCTCGTTGCTTTCGCTTCAGAATTCTTGGCGAGCCGATTTGTCCCGACTGGCCTCCTTCCCATTTTTTGGCTCGATTAGTTCATCTTTCATCCTTGCATTTTCTTCTGAAACCATATTTATGTCTCCAAGAAAGTTTGGTTTTAGACGTATGAAGGAGATTCATTGTTGATCTGTAATTTGAATCCATCGACAACCCTCCATCAGTGACATGTTCTTCGGCTGTCTATCCACCGCTATTAGATCTTCCCCCCTTCACGGCCAACCACCAACCCTCCATCAGGATTTTCTTCTGAAATCCTACACATTGATAATTAATAAAAAAAATTATAATTAAAATTTACATATTCATAAACTACATAAAAATCTCTTCAAAGTTGAAAACTCCGAATTAGAATATAATTAAAAATTGACATCCTAATTAACTGAATAAAATGAAATCGTTTGATCCAGAAAAGTCAATTTGCCAATCCATTTAGGAGTACTATGTTCTTTTTGTAATGTTGGGTCTAGAAAAGTACTTGTATATAACCTACCCAGCTTTCAGAGTATGAGGAGCAAATCTACATATGATTTGGGTCGAACAAGTAGTGCCATCACCAAGTAGAGTGACTTAGCTTTTGGGTCGAACATCGGTCATCTTGAGTAGCTCTGGCCAACCACTTTTAGTTCGTACCGTAAAGTGAAATCCTTCAAATTGGTTGGATGCCTCTGTGATGGGAGATTCAGAAGAAAATAAAAATAAAAAAGATAAACTATTATAAAAAGATACAGAGTAATATAAAAAGAGATGAATATACATAAAAATGATAAAATAAAAAGGATACAAATAATGTTTATATATATATGGATAAAAAACAAGGAAAAAAAGATAAGGAGAAAAGATGATACGAGATCACTCCTCCACACGAATACCCGCCCTCCACTTAGCTCTCTCCAAAGTCATGCCCTCATCCAACTCCAGAAGAAGCATATCACTTCGATCTCCCCTAACTCACGTCTGTTTGAGTCTTCCTCTCCCTCTCTTCCCTACTTCTTCTCCACACATGTCAACTCGTCTGACAAGTGCATCACTCGATCTTCTACGCACATGACCAAACCATCGTAGGCGCGACTCCCGCATCTTGTCTTCAATAGGTGCTACTCTCACCCTTTGTCTGATTGTCTCATTCCTCATGCGGTCCTTCCTAGTATGCCCACACATCCAATGCACCATGCGCATCTCTGTCACACTCATCTTTTGAATGTGACATTGTTTCACCGCCCAACACTCTACGCCATACATTAATGCATGCCTAATTGCTTACTAATATTTCATTAAAAAATGAGAAATATAATTTTAAATAATTGACGTGTATATGTATTTTTTAATTTAATTTATTCGGTTCTAGACTTATTATTATTGTTATTGTTTTTTTGTTTATGAGCATATACATTCATAGTATGCAAAGTAATAAAAGTAGAGGAAAATGGAAATATTAATGTGGTAAGATTACTTTGTAAACAACATTGTGAGATGCATGACTTGAACAAAATCTCATAAGTATGATGAGTTTATTGCAAACATAACAATATCTTCACATGTGCCCTTTAGGGATTACATGTAGTGTCTGCCAAAAATCTCCTCCAAGAAAAACAGTTTTCAAATGTATTTACAGAATTTAGGCGGTTGCTTCTACTTTAAAAAGATGATTTTTTAAAGTGATTTTGAAAAAAATGCTCAATAGTAAAATTAAAATTAGTAGTGTTTGAGAAAAAATGCTTCTAAAAAGTAAAAGTTTGTGGTTTGGTAAAATAAGTGTTTTTTGTGTAATAGTAAAAGGAAAACAAGTTTAAAGTACCATTCCACCTCCTTACGGCTTTTAGTTTTTAATGATTAATTTACGCAGAAGTTGTCACTTGAAAATACTCATTTCACTTTTCTAAGCCAAAAATTGAAAAAACTTTTTTTTTTGCAAACATTCCCTTAGTCATGCCTTGGAGCCTCTTTTAGATGTTTAATACTCCCTCCATCCTATTTTGAATTTTTGATTGTCCTACTTTCTTTTTTGATTTGATTTGATTGTCCTACTTTCTTTTTTTATTGTCTCAAAATGAATATCTTATTTCACTCTTTAGTAAGAAATATATGGTTCTTATCATGTCACTTTATTTTACTCAAATCTCAACCATATTTTTACTTTTCAATCACTTTATTAATAATCGTGTCAAATTAAAACATGACAACCAATATGGGACGGACGTAGTAGTAATTTTGTATAATTAATGTCATGTTATGTATACTAGAGTCTCATTGTTTATAGAAGAATTTTGTATTGTAAGATTTTTTTGAAGACTGAATTGATATTGCATTTATTTTGAAAATTATATTCCATTAATAATTTAATATGATTGATATTAAAGATATGTTTTTACGTTTTTTTTTCCAAGTTTTTCCCAAGTCTTTTCCATTAGCCCTTCTATATACTCCCTCTGTCCCGCTAGAATGTTCTCGTGAACGGTTTATGATGCTTGACTGACGATAAAGCAACATAATCCATGTTCATACTTTGATTATTTTTAGTAAATAAAATTAACATATTCAGAAACTACATTAAAACCGCTACAAAGCCTGATAAAAATGTAAATTTGATAAAAATTTGATTTATAAAGTAAAAGATTAAAAATGATTTAAGTTGATCATGTGAATAGTGGACGGGAACCTTCTAATGAGACAGAGGTAATATATTTTGCCAACTTAGCCCTTCCAAATTTATTAAATGTTTTAATGTACTCCCTCCGTCCCAAAAAAACTTCCCACTTTTCTTAAATGGATGTCCCAAAATTAACTTCACACTTCTTCCCACTTCCTTATTTGGCAAATTATCAACATCAAAACAGTGTCAAACAATACTAAACAGTGCTAAACAGTGTCCAAACAGTGTCAAAACAGTAAAATTTTAGAAAAGTCAAACCAAAACTTTAATCTACCTAAATGTGTGTGCTAGTCAAACTGTGAAGTTGTTTTTGGGACGAAGGGAGTATTAAAGAGTTTTTTGACTTTTTTTCTCCTATGAAAGATATTAAAGTTTTTTTCTTCTACTATTCCACGATTAATTTTTAGCACTTTTTTCTCCTACTTTAGCTCCCTGCACTTTTTTCTCCTACTTTTTCTCCATTTTTCATTAGCCCTATGATCTCCTTTTTATTAAGAACTAATTAAGTGTTTTAATAGTAGTGATAGTAACTCCGTGTTACTTAAAAAACAATAGATATGTCGATAATTAGTTAACAAATAAGAGAGCGATATGTCAATCCTTCGTAACTCCGTGTTACTATATAAAATAATAGATATCAATCATATAAATCCAATTTTCATAGTTATTCTCGTAGTAATTACGTTAACTTCTAGAGCCCGTTTGGTAGCACGAAAAAATTTTATTTTAAAATATATTTTATTAATAAAATAAAGAAAAAATTATATGAAAAATAGCTAAAATGATCATCTAGAGTAACTTCAGCCAATACAGCCACAAAAGTAACTTCAACCTTACTTTTTCGGCTTATTACACAATTCAGCGCGCGAAAGCAAAATTTACGCGTTTGGTAAAAAAGTTGACTGATAAGCCTGATAAGCCTAAAATGAGGGTTGCCAAACGGCCTCCTAGTGTACACTGGAATCCGTAACTAACGACAATTTATTAAATAAAATTAAACAAGCTAAGGGATCAATACATATCATAGGAAATCATACCTTTACAAACGCAAAGCTTGAGTAATAATGCTTTGCTTCAATTTCACTCTTCCACTAATAAGGTACGGCGCATAATATAGTTTATGAAAAAAGGCTACTACACCCACTGTTACCAACCATATCACATCATGAAAACGCCGTTGAAAAGGGAAAACACCACTTTCAATTCTTAATTACCACTTCATCAAGCAAGTTTAAGAAAACCTTTTAATTAGTAGCTAGCCAAATATATCAAACCTGTAATTAATTAATTAATTATTAATCGATTTTAGAAGAACACGGAAAACTAATCAAGTCAGCGGGCCCCACGCTTGAGCATCTCCATGTGCTGCTGCAAAGACCGCTGCCTTTGCAACCTCATCTCCTCGTTGAACTTCTGGATGAACGCCTCAACTCGCCGGTTCAACTCGTCCTGACTCAGCCACGGTTCCCGCCGCATCTTCGTCCCCGCCGCCGAGCCCCCCTTTGGCGACTCGCCGTAGTTTGACCGCTCCTTGAATGTCCGTGACTTTAGCTGCTGCCTCTTGAGCTGCGGCGTCGGCGACACGTTGCTCCTCTCCGCGATCATCCTCCACGTGTCCTCCAGGCTGGCGTGCGGTTCTAAGGCCAGATTGTGGTCGGGAATCGGCGGCTCCACCGCCGCCGCCGACAATAACTCGGTGGAAGACCGTCTCGACTCAGATGAATGAGACCGACTAACATGCTCTTTAACAAATGTTGGATAATCATTATTATTACCTTTTATAACCTCTTCTTCTGAGATAGCGGCGGAATGCATTAAAGGGTGTCCATGTTTAGTCAAAGCCGTCTTCACCGGCACCACTTCCGGCGACGGGCGGGGAAGAAACGGCCGGAACTGGTGGCCGGGCTGCGTCGTAGTCTTCTGATGATCATCGAGGCTTTCATTCTGGAAGCGAGAGGCGCAGAGGAGGGTAAGGATGATGCCGTTGATGATGGCGTAAAGGTAGGGTGGCCGGAGACAGGCTGTGAACCCGGTCCGAACCGTGGTTGGGAGATCATGCATGAGAACCGGCCAGGAAGCTTTCATGGCCATGGCAAGAGACACTGTACCTGCGGCGATGAACAGAATCTTCAGTCCCCAAAGGCCACTACTGGTCAATATCTTCATCTTTGCAATAATATATCTCTAAGCTTTGAAATTTGAGTATAAGGAGCTGAACAGGAATGTCTAGCTAGGAGGGAAAAATTAAATAAGCTTCGCAGAGAAGTACTACGTATATATAGTACTCAGATCACTTATACCGAGTAAGAATTTATGTACTACTACTTCCCTTAACATTGACACCAGAGAAAGTGAGAAACTGATTATGATTACTACAAAATGTAAATCTATGTGATTGAAATTGAATTGCAAAAATGAAAAACCAAAGAAAAAAAGATAGAATTCATTTGATAATATTAAAATCCGTTGATTTGTTGAAATTTATGAAGTTCAAACTGAAGTAGTTGGATTAATTGATTCTGGTGATTATTTATGAATAAAAAAGGAAGGAAGACATAAATAAGACTAAAACTCAGTGAAGTAAGCTAAATAGGATCCAAAACTTTTTAACTCACGTCTAGGACCAATTTTTAAAGAAAAGGACAAAAACACCCTTATCCGTATATATTCTTTCTGTGAGACAAGTGGCCTGGCAATGACGGAATTTCAACATCACCGGCAACTACCATAGCCTTTGGCGACCAGGTTTACAAACTGAGTAATCTCTCTCATTGGACGGAGATCCTTGTTGTGTTCACTGCCACTGGTTATCGACGGAGTGGTTGCCGACACGAGTGATGTAGCCGCCGACGAGTCTTCTTCTTATTCGCCGGAATATTGAGAAGATGGCGTCGATTGACGCACAACTGAGGCTACTCGCACCTGCAAAGGTATTCGAGGACGACAAGCTCGTTGAGTATGATGCGCTCTTGCTCGATCAGTTTCACTATTCTGCAGGATATGCACGAAGAAGACATCCATGAATGTGCGATGTTTTTTCTCTTTTGCTGGAACCATTTTCTTGAATTTGTGATGTTTTTACTCGTCAACAATGTCAAATTAGATTAGTAAGTCGTGGTTTAAATTGCTGGACCTTTATTAATTCTTTAATTTCAGCGATTTTGAATTTAGCATCCTTGAAATTAGATTTGTGACATTGTATCATTGTTTTTGTTGATAACATTATAGTATTGTAACATTGTAGCAATTCAATGTCAATATCGATGTTAATGACATTGATATACTTAAAGTATAGAAAATTGTCAAATATTCAATCAAGTGTTCATGCTAAGTCGCATAATAAACTCATAATTGTCATTCAAAATGGTGATGTTATAAAAATGACGTTAAAAACAATGTTACTTCTCGACAATGTCATCACAATGTTGTTTTTGTAGCATTGAAATTGACATTGCCATTATCACAATGTCATTTTTTAAATCTTTGACATTGTCATTTTTGCAATTCATTTTGTACAAGTGTTAATGTTGACATTGTAATTGTCATTATTTGATATTGTTTCATTTTTCCTTATATTATAATATATTATAATGACAATGTCATTGACATTATTCGTATAGTGATGATGTCAATGTTATAAAAATGACATTAAAACAACACAATGAAAATGACATTGTCGTGACAATGTCAATGACATTTTCGTGACAATGTCAATGATTGTCGTGATAATGTCAATGACATTTTCGTGACAATGTCAATGACATTTTCGTGACAATGTCAATATTAGAAAAATGACATTGTTAAAAACAATGCCAATGTGACATTATTGTAAACATTGTTAAAAAGAAATAATTGTGAGAATGCTAACAATGTCATTATATGACTGTCATAATTAAAAGGTAGAAAATAAGTCAATAATGAAATGACAGTGTCAATGTTACAAAAATGACATTGTAATAATAGTGACAATGTCAATACTACCAAAAATGATATTGTATTAAAGTTAATGATATAAAAATGATCATCGTTAAAAACAATGACAAATATACAAATGACACTATTTGTTTTCTTCACACTCATTATTAACAACACAATATATTATCAATACCGCTATTCGAATAAAACCATAATGACACGTTAATCTATCTAAACGAAATGAATTGAATAAGTATTAATAAATATATAAATAACATTATAATTTTACACAGTAATGGAGTATTACAATTCTGAAAAGGAAATTAGGAAATGCTCCTTAGAAAGAAACACTACTAGGCAAAACGAAAAGGAGAAAAGCAGACATCAAAAGCAGACAACAAAACATTATGCAGCTAAACAAAATCAAGATGAAAACGGATCCGCCAAACAAAAACAAGAAGAAAACAAATCTGCCAAACAAAACCAAGAAGAAACGGATCTGCCAAACAAAACCAAAAAGAATTGCTACAGAAGAAAAGAAGAGGAGAAAAGAAAGAGAGGAGGAGAGGAGGAAAAGGAGCGGATCTGCAAGATCTTTGCCAGGGCCTCCCGCCAAACCGCTGCACCGCCGGACAGCCGAACCACTAGACGGCCGCATAGCCGGATCGCCAAACTATCGGACCGCTGCAACGCCACATCTTTTTCGATCTGTCTTGCCACATCTACAACGCCAGTATAGCTCAACTCCTCCATTAATTTGTACGTCGCTGGACCTTGAAGTCTTGAAGCTGCCCTGCTTAGTTATGGATGAAGGAGAGAGAGGGTTTGGTGAGGTCGTTGGGGAGAAATAAGGTTTGGTGTGAGAGGAAAACTTAAGCATAGAAAACAGGGGCAATTTTGGAAACATGGAAAAGTTTAAAAGTCAAGGTCTTATTTAATTACATACGGAAACTTAAACTCCTATTTAGCACCATTTCTCAATAAAAAAATTAAAATATATACTTTGTACTTTATTAGTAAAATAGAATAAAAATTATATGAAAAATAGCTAAAATTGTATTCTATAATAACTTCGGTTAATACAACGAGAAGAAAACTAAACTCAACTTTACATTTTCTTATTATCACAGAATTCAGTGTGCGAAATTAAATATTACGTACGTATTAAGTGAAAAAGGTGACTGTTTTTCCAATTTAATACTTTTCTGTACCAAATTGATTTGCAATGTCAACATTTTTAGTCGACCAATGTTAAAGTTAACAAAAAATCTGTTTATATCCACTTTTGTACCCATCCCATATTTTGCTGGTGCACACAGACAATTCTGTAAGAACAAGGCAACATTTTGTCTGTGTTTGTCTGTGTACACAGACAAAATAAGGGGTATGTACAAATGTGTGTACAAAAGTGGGTACAAGAAGAAGGACTCTAAAGTTAAATTATCTATACCGATAATTGACTCAATTTTTAATAATTATCATTTACACATTAAGAAACAACTTTAAAATCTCTTCAAAGTTACAATCTCCAAATTAGAATATGATTAAAAATTGATATCATAATTAAGGGAATAAAATGAAGTTATTTATCAAGAAAAGCCAATTTTACAAATAAATTTGAGACGGAATTAATATGAAATATAGGACAATGTTTTAATGAGACAAATAAAAAGAAAAAATAGAACAAGCTGGTGAGTCGGTATATACGTTGAGTTGGTATATAAAGCTGGATGGATATATAGATGAGCGTGATGGAATATGGATGGTTCAGAAAAAAAAAAAAAACTAAGTAGTGTTAAAGTTGAATATGGATGGTTCAGAAATTTGACCAGTTCGATCGCATGGGTCGGGTCACTTGAATATCCACTTTTTCGATATCCTTTAATAATTAGTTAATAATGTGTGACATATTTGAATAGTCTTGGACGACAAATACGTGACAAAGAAACGATGGACAAAAACTAAGTAGTGTTAAATGTTTTTTAATCTCGTAATTAATGTGCCATTGAGTTTTCGTCTTGTTAGTGTTTGATTTTTCAATGTTGTCTTGCTTTAGTT
Organism: Cuscuta europaea; assembly: GCA_945859875.1. Lineage (NCBI taxonomy): Eukaryota > Viridiplantae > Streptophyta > Magnoliopsida > Solanales > Convolvulaceae > Cuscuta > Cuscuta europaea. The sequence continues at coordinate 650,040 of CAMAPE010000058.1, forward strand.
CAAAAAATGTTCCGATTAAACAAAACTTATAAATTAAATGGGGTGCATTCAGTCATTCACTTGGGTTATAAGCCAGACTAGTCAGCATTCACTCAAAGTTACAATTATCCAATCAAAACAATATAATGTCTGGATTTGATTTAACATTTTTGTAGAATAAGTCTAATATATACTCCGTAAATATATATTATAATATAACCCAAATAGATAGAGAATATGGACAACTCTATGATCATGTAGAAAATATTCAAAAAAATCTAATATCAAGTACTTTTTGGAGAATTTGATTGTGCATTCTTTTTTTAGGTGATGTTTGATTTTGCAGTGTATTTCGAAAATCTTATCTTTAATATGTATACATTAAAGTTTTAGTAAAACATATCAAAGTCTCTTTGTTTGCTTAATAAAATTACGCTAATTGCTACTCCGTAATTAAGTAAACGACTGACGTGCAAACATAAATGTTCTCTCTTAGTGCCTTTATAAATAGATTGGAGTTCAACCTCTAAACCTACATTTAAGTAAGCAGAAACATAGATTTTTTCTTTGTGTATAGACTCCGAATTAAATCAATCATATTGTCTTTGACTAAAGTCTAATTCGATTAGTGTTTAAGATGTCTGGGGCCCTCAGAAATATGTTGCATGCATTTCCTCACAGTGTCACCGTACATGTTGACTATACATAGGGACGCAGCCACAAGTAAAAGTTGGGTTAGGTCGTTACAAAAAAATTTTACATATAAATTTTTACACATGAATTTTTACACTAAAAATATAAGCAATTTTAAATTTTGGGCTGGGTAGGGACCCGGTTGGCCATCCTCCACCTCCGCCCCTGACTATACACATACAATGCTTAAAAAATGTGATTTGAAAATAATTTTTTTAAAGAAAAACATTTATTAGTAAAAATTGTCAGTGTTTAAAAAAAGTGTTTTAAACTTTAGCTCTTAAAGACATGTTTACTTCATGGACTAATAAACATTGTTTGTTAAATTACATGTTTAACTAAGTTGTAGTGTTTAAAACACAACTTCTGTTTTATTAGTTTTAAACATTGTTTGTTAAATAATAAACATTTATTATTACATGTTTGTTAATAAACTTATGTTTACTTTACAATAACGACACATCTATTAAAATATGCTTTAACTTTAAACTGTCAATTATACCCGACTCCCACCTTACTACAACTTCCACCGATACCCCAACCACAAAAGTCCCTAACTTACCCCCCGCCACACCACAATAAATACCTCCACTCTACCCGCCCACACCCTACACCCGCCCCTAAAACGCCCTACGCTCCCCTACCACTCATCCTCTTCCCTATCCCAACCCCAACTCCCAACCTAACCCGCAACCCTTGATCGCTTACCTATGGCTGTGGGCCAAGGTAGACGGGCGGGGGCAAGGTCGAGTTGGGTAAGAAGGGTTCATGGTGTAAGTGTAGGTGGTGGAGTCGGGGTGTGGGGGCAGGTATGGTGCTCCTGTGACTTTCATTGTGCGATGTCATAAAGGAAGGACATATTTGTTAACATGGAAAAGCATAACATGTTTCTTAATAAAACATAGAGGAGTGAGGACCTCAGGGCCGGCCCTGATATATAAAAGGCCCCGTTCAAAATTGAATATGAGGCCTTGAATTATAAAACACAATATTAGTACTCCCATTGTTTTTAAATAATACTCCGTAGTCTCTTTTGGTTTTTTATACTTTTTAAGAAGAAAATAGTAGGGGTAACATAGAGGTGTAAAGTAAATTAAAAAAAGTAGGAAAAAGAATATATTAAGATGAGTAAATTAATGATAAAGTATGAAAGAGAAAGTAGTATTCAAATTCATCCCAAACTGTACGAGGGCTTTACTGTAATAAAGAAATTGCACAATTGTAATCAACAATTGCATTCTAATTACATATAAATATCACTATTCAATATTTTAATTTTAAAAAATGCTAAGATAGGAATCTTTAATGAATTAAATAAGGATTTTGTATATTATGTAGACTATTTAAAATGATGGGCCTTCTGAGTCGAGAGGCCTTGTGCGGTAGCACTTCTTGCACACCCTCATCTACGGCCCTGAGTGAGGTGCTTACTGCTTATCAAGTAACACTTTAAAACATACAAGATGCTCAAAGAAAAAAATTATCCAAAAAATAGTTTACTTTACCTATATTAATAAGCTAACGGTAAAATAACTTTGAAGAAAACATGTCATAAATGTTAAATTTAAATAGTTGTTGGTATTGTTGGTCTTTTTCAATTTTCTTAAGTCAAAATTGGACTAGTCATGGAGTGGACTAGTCCTAACATGACCCCATGGAGTGGACTAGTCCTACATGACCCCATGTCCCCATCTATTTTACTTTCCTCTTTGAATTTTAACGATAATTAATTTGGTTCGGTTTTGATTTTCTTGTTTCCTTTTAAGAAATGAATATGTTGTTCATGAGTCCCTATATCATACATGTGAGTGTATGTACACCCGGCTCAACTAAGGAAGACGGCACAATAATTAATACATGCCAAAAAAAATTTGGTGACATTTTTGTAAATTAAGCGAAAAATCACGACTTTCTCTAAATGAGCAATAGTTTACTTTTAGTGAGCATCTGACCTATTTAGGAGACTAACAATGAGTACCACGATATCTGCTTCATATCTTCTATTTAACTTTTTTTTTTCTTTTATAAAACTTATTAAATTATATGTATAAACAATAATTAGAATTTTAATATGCGAATTTAATGTGATATGATACTTTTGAAATATGCATTGATATGACATTTTACAAATGAACACAATACCAGTACCAAATGAGCATATGTAACTTACACAATGCACATTAATATGAAAATCGTAAAGTTTGTTAGTTGAAGGTCACGACATTTTCATTGAGTATCAAACATCTTCAATTGAGATGAAAATCAAGGTTTCCGTCAACTGAGCATTAATAAACTTTTACTGAGCATCACATTTATTTTATTGAGTATTAGGAGTTTAATATTGAGTAGCATGATACTTTTGAAATATGAATCTATATGACATATTAAAATGAACATAATGTCAGTATCAATGAGCATACACGACTTACAATGTGAGTATCAAAAAATTAAAAACATCATTTGAAATCGCTAATGCGCTCAAATCCTCATTTATCTATGCTCATTTCATTTAAGGGTTATGCTCATTTGGTATGTGAGAGTAATACCGCAAGCGTTAGATTGTTCTGCAATGTCAATATCACCATAATCTAGTCTATACAGAGCATTAACGTTGTCATCTAGAATCTCTGCAACACCGGAGATAGAGGAACAACGACGGATCAGAGACGCATGAATTCCGACAGACCAGAGCGTCGGTGATTGGGCAACCCATGTGAGACTAGAACAAATCAGGTTGCAGCAAGATGGAATTCGCTCTTGGTCGGATTGCATCAATAGAAGAACTCTGCTCGTCGTTTGATGTTGATGATGAAGCTTGGAGCGATGGCAAATGGTCGGTGAAGGTTGAGCGGCGATATCAATGGTGAAGGTTGAGCGTGTGGCAGATATGGATGGAAGAAGAAGAATCAAAGTTCAACAGAATTACAAAAATACCGGGTGTATAGGTACACTCGGGTGTACCTTATAATCTGTTGTGGTTCACCGTATCCCTTCTCATCCTAAATCAATTTTAACTAGGACATCCGTTTCAATATAATATTGAATAAATATTACACGTACATTATTAAGAATGTGGAAATTGTGTGGAGGAAAATTATGTCGTGAAAAAAAAGACATAAGCATTAGAGATAATTAATTTATTTAATATATTAAGAGATAATTGATGTATTTGTCTGATGTAACTAATTGGTCTTATCTCTTGTAACTCATCCGTAGAGATAGGTTGTATAGTTGGGATAGAGTTCTCTATCTATTCTCTATTTAAACACTTGTATCAATCGATTACAATTCAATTGTATATACAAAGCTTATATGGTATCAAAGCAGCTGTAGACTACCAGCTCTACCAGATCATCCATCCCTTCACTTTTTTTTTTCGTCTCTTCCACCATGGTTTTACAACCCGACACCAAAAGTGTGCAACTCAATGCACCCACGAATTTCCCTATTAAACATACCGCAACCAACTTCCCTGTCTGGCGTCATCAAGTTGAGTCCACCCTCATTGGGTTTGACCTCCTACATTACATCAATGGCGGTCTTAAGGCTCCTGCTCTGTTTTCCGATGATCAGAAGACTGTTCCCAATCCATGTTATTCTATTTGGTATCGCAAAGATCAAATCCTTGTTAGCGCTCTTCTTAGAAGCTGCTCTGAAGCTATCCAACCGCTGATTTCATCCGCTACCACTGCCAAAGCAGTCTGGGACATTCTCTCCAACAGCTACGTGAGTACCTCTCCCGGTAGAATTCTGCCCCTAAAAAACAAACTCTCACGCAACCCCCGGGGAACCTGCTCCATCTCCGATTACCTTAAAGATATGCAATATATTGCATCGGATCTTGCCATTGCCAACTGCCCGGTTTGTGACACCGATTTCTTAATCTCCATTCTTAACCAACTTGGAGATGACTATCGGTCCATTATTTCAGCTTTACGTGTTCGCAACACGCCCACAACCATGGTTGGACTTGAACGGATCCACACCAATCATGACCGAATGCTTAAAGAAGCTGCTGAAACCACAAGTGTTCTTCTACCTACTGCTCATAATACTCAGCGCCAACCAGCTCACTCTGCTTCTGGTGGTTCTACCATGGGGTACCCCCGCGGTCGTGGACGCTCTTTTCAACGTGGTTCTGGTTGCCAACCTTCACCAGCTCCTCGAAATCCTAGAGAGAGAGAGAGTGTCTTGCGATCTTTGGCGATTCAGGGTGATCGTCGATCATGTCTACGACGGAGGCAGCGGGGGAGGCCCCTCCACCTCCTCCGCCTAATTCCGGGGGTAACAGATCGTTTGCATCGGTTGTGGCCAACAAGGATACACCGCTTTCCACGAAGAATGCTTCGAAGTACAAGGGGATGACTGCTATCTCTTTTCCTGATGATTAAATTCAACTCTTGGCTTCGAAGCACAAGCTTGCTTTTGTAGGGTATTTCGTTAAAGCACAACCATCTATGAAAACTCTACATAAAGCTTTTGAACTCATTGGTTTTAAGGGTCTGTTCCACCTAGGGCATTTGCTTAATAAGCATGTTTTACTTCGGTTTGAAAACGAGGAAGATTATTTACGTTGCTGGAATCGACAGATTTTGGACGTTTTTGGTAGCTCAATGAGAGTTACAAAACGGACTCCAAATTTTCGACCTAATGTGGAAGTCCCTGTGGTTCCTGTTTGGATGTCGTTTGTGTTAGGAAATTGATGTAACGTACCTCAAAAGTACATCAGCGGAAATTTAAAATTTTCCCAAACAGATTTTCCCTGATTATGACAAAACAACGAATATGACAATAATAGTAGATCTGAGTTAGAACTTACAGATCTTCCAGCCTAGCGGTGATAATCCTTGACCTTAGGTATCCACGTGATTTCTCCTTTCCGAAAGAACGGTTAGACCTCTCTAAGAGAAAGGCTAGGAAATCTCTTCGCAGGGAAATAAACTGGTAATACTGAATCTGAAAACTGGTCTAATAATTATGAAAGAGAATGATGTATTTATACTAGTTCTAAACTAGTTTCCCCATCACAATGAAAGTGTTCTTCATTAATGAGTTTTAATCCTATTAGGACCAAAACTCATTATTTAATTAAATAGTTGAATAAAACAAAATAATTAATAATAATATTAATAACAATAGAGAAGTGGCACGCCACTCTCTATTTGTTATATCTATATATTATTATTTATTTTCTTTCTCTTTTCCTTTTAGTTCCAAATCATAAAAGTAAATAGCAACTTTATTTAATAATAAATAAATCTTAAATAAGTACAATAAATCTAATTTATTCCACTTAATTAATTCTATCAAATAGAACTCTCCTTCAACTTCATGAATTAAATATGTTTAATCTAATCAATATTTAATCCATTTTCAGTATTACTAATTAAATATTATTTAATCCAATTAATAATATTTAATTTCTTCTAACAATTCAATCGGAAGGTATAATCACTTGTTGTGTGACCCATAGGGCCTTATATATTAAGCATTAATCAAATTAAGGTCTTAGTAGAATCCCTAGACGATTTACCAGACAAACTTAATATATAAGGACGTTTGCGAGGACTATTCAAACTCCCTGTAATATAGAGCATATAGTGATACGGTCCTTTCATTCAGCGAACATTCAACTAAATCTAGAACATGATATTGTGTCTATTCCAATAACTTAGTTTCTATCTCTCAATCTTTCTAGATGATCCATAATGATCATATTCGATATCCACAACGAATATATCTTTGCATTGACCAATGACTTTATGATCCATCTAAATATGAGAAGTAGAATGTTCTCTCTTAATCTATTATGAGGAATGAATCCTTTCTTGGCTCAGCTACTACTCCATGTGCTTCGTGATGCACCCAACACATGCCGTATCTACCCCGATTGGAGTGCAAGCGTTGGTCATGGTCAAAGTACATCACTCCGCACATGTAGTACGGATTGACCTCAAGTCGGAGGACTATTACACTACTCTATATGCCGATAATACCATAGACACATGAATAGAACTTATCAAATGGTTTCTCGGTGGGTATGCCACTATTCTCTAAAATATCTATGTGACCATCATGAATTATATGAACTCATAGTTGTGAGATCAACTATACTTTCTAAAAGTATGATGCAGTCCACATACCAATCTTATCGCATATCATCAATATCCCATTCTTGATGATCATTGATTGGGGCTATTTTAGGACTTTATGTTATATCATATAAGCTCCACTTACTTATTGACAACATAAGTCCAAGGGAACACAATTATGAATAAGATATTGACAATCGAAATACTTAATCATCAATGTGTAATACCGTATATATCAAATATATAAAACTGAATGTGATCAAGTACATATATCTCTAAAAAGTGATTGTCGCTAGGACATATATACTAACAATCTCCAACTTGGCCTAGTGCCAATCACCGATGCGTCTAACACCTAGTCTCTTAAAAGTCTATTATGTTTCTCGCATCTCAAAGGTTTGGTGAATGGGTGAGCCAAATTGTCCTCTACGGGAAGGCATTCTATTGCAACTTCTCATCTTGCTATTTGTTATCAAAACATGATAGCATACTGGTATTTTCTAGTTCCTTACTTCGCATCTTGGTTCCTTAGCTTGTGCAAATGCACCAGGTACAATCACAATAACAATTATTGGATAACTGTCGCTAGGAACCACCCCTATGTCTTTAAGGAACTAACGTATCTAAATGCTTACCTATGTTGCATCAAATGCAACAATTTACTAGGCTCTAGTTGTCGAATTTATAGTAGTTTCTAACTTGTAACTCTTTCAGCATCACTATTACATTGAGACTAAAAACATATATTGACTGTGACTCGTAGTCTTTCTTATCATACATGAAACTAGTGCTAGAATAATTAAATTCTACTAGTTCTTTTTGTCTACCATATACAAAAAGATGTTCATGAAGATTTTGGGTGACCGTCCTTTCACGGACTTCAATTAGGGGATATCATTCTCTATGATCAACATATATCATTATAAAGACCACGCTATCCTTGTTGCGCACTCTAAACACGCAAGCATCCTCATTTAATTTGATGAGGTCAAACGATTTGACTATTTAATCAAAATTAATATTTCAACTCGTACAGGCTTGTTTTAGCCCATAAATAGATTTTTCTAATTAACATAATGATTTAGAATTTGACATGGATGCAAAAGCCTTCAGGTTGTACCAAGTACACCTCCTCCTTGAGGTTTCCATTAAGGAAATGGGTTTTGATATCCATTTGTCAAATCTCATAATCATAGTATGCAGCTGTCACAAGCAAAATCCGAATGGACTTGAGTTTTGCAACTGGCGAATAGGTATCACTATAGTCAATTCCTTCTCTTTGACTATAACCTTTAGCCACTAGCCTAGCTTTGTATGTTTGCACCTTGCCTTCAACATTAATTTTCTTCTTGAAAATCATTTGCATCCAATGGGTCCAACCCCAACAGGCAAGTCGACCAAGTTCCATACTTGATTGATACACTTCGAGTCCATTTTAGATTTTATGGCTTCTCGCCACCTCTATGAATCACCCAAAATACCCCTACCGGGAGATTCAATATCTCAAGTGGGATCTAACATCCTTTCAATGAAGATCGAGCCCAAGACATAGCAACCAGAGCTGCAAGAATAGCTCTATTAAATGCAACTAAGTCATCTCATCAACACACCACGAGATTTTGAGTGTTTTCCGCTGCGCGGCCTAGAAGCCTAAGCGATTGTTGTTTGGATTTAATATTGAATTTGGTATATATGTCGAAACATTATAATAATAAGAATTGTTGTTTTCTGAAATTATAAATCCCTTTATTAATTGGAATACACATTCCCTACAACTGTGATTACACTTAATATCCATAAGTTATACGTGAGGATATATTGAAGGAAGCGTAATGAACTTCGTCGCTAAACTTATAACAAAGATAATACAACATGGCATTCTTCTGGATATTACTATAACGACCATCTATCACTCCTTCCTTGTCGTGGAAGCTAACAGTCAGGCCCAACCTCTGCAGAGGTAATCAAATCTTCAACGGATACCTATCTCCAGCATTAACACCATTCTGAACTACTTCGTGTCTTGATAACATCCTGAAACGCTTGGAAAGATCAGGTTTTATCCTAGACGTTAGATCACATGGATGTGAGAAACCATCGAATACTTCTTCAAACATGGGTAATGATCCCGTTGAAGAGCTTGGGAACCTATGTAGTAACACATACAATACCACGACAATTGATGTCGTTGACGGGTCGTCAACATCTGACATTTCTTGGTTCTGCTTGATCCTATTAACCTCAAAAGACCCGTTTATGCTGAGACTGCGTAAAGTAATTGATGCCTTGGGACGTTCATTATTAAGAACGCCGCGAGAGGGCATCAAAAAATTATCCCTCGTCATGCTGCCTTGAGGGATAAGTAGGGTACCACTATCTCCCCAGCGTTCATCATATGACCCAATTGAAGGCTTCCGAGGGAATGTACGACGTCTAGGGGCTGTACTCTGCTGCGACTTGCGATACTTAGACCAGTGAACGCGTGGATGATTGCGCCTTGACCCATATTTACCATCAACACGAAACATCGTGTTTTTCTTATATGTGAAAAATCGAGAAATAATTCTTTTAGGATCTCACAAATATATTTGGATCCTCTACCGATATACAACTTCCTAAAATAATGTGAGATATTTATTTTGAAACGTTAATGTTAAATGAACGGTCAGATTTACCGGTAACTATTTTTGGAAAAAAGCGGGATCGCATTTTCCAAAATAATGTCCTTAAAGGTAATGTCCACTATGATTATTTTCCAAAAATGGAAAGTTGATCCTCAACCGCACGTTTCTTCCAATGAAGTTAGGCAGATGGCACTATTGTTCTTTATTCATTCCGTACCCCACTCAATTAAAGACACATGGGCCGGGTTCGTACACCCACTACGCGAAATACCCAAAATACCCCTAGCGGGGCCCACAATATAAAGCACGGGGGAGGGCATCAATGGGTCCAACCCCAACAGGCAAGTCGACCAAGTTCCATACTTGATTGATACACTTCGAGTCCATTTTAGATTTTATGCCTCTCCCAGTAGAATTCTGCCCCTAAAAAACAAACTCTCACGCAACCCCCGAGGAACCTGCTCCATCTCCGATTACCTTAAAGATATGCAATATATTGCATCGGATCTTGCCATTGCCAACTGCCCGGTTTGTGACACCGATTTCTTAATCTCCATTCTTAACCAACTTGGAGATGACTATCGGTCCATTATTTCAGCTTTACGTGTTCGCAACACGCCCACAACCATGGTTGGACTTGAACGGATCCACATCGATCATGACCGAATGCTTAAAGAAGTTTCTGAAACCACAAGTGTTCTTCTGCCTACTGCTCATAATACTCAGCGCCAACCAGCTCACTCTGCTTCTGGTGGTTCTACCATGGGGTACCCCCGCGGTCGTGGACGCTCTTTTCAACGTGGTTCTGGTTGCCAACCTTCACCAGCTCCTCGAAATCCTAGAGAGAGAGTGTCTTGCGATCTTTGGCGATTCAGGGTGATCGTCGATCATGTCTACGACGGAGGCAGCGGGGGAGGCCTCTCCACCTCCTCCGCCTAATGCCTGGGGTAACAGATCGTTTGCATCGGTTGTTGCCAACAAGGATACACCGCTTATCACGAAGAATGTTTCGAAGTACAAGGGGATGCCTGCTATCTCTTTTCCTGATGATTAAATTCAACTCTTGGCTTCGAAGCACAAGCTTGCTTTTGTAGGGTATTTCTTTAAAGCACAACCATCTATGAAAACTCTACATAAAGCTTTTGAACTCATTGGTTTTAAGGGTCTGTTCCACCTAGGGCTTTTGCTTAATAAGCATGTTTTACTTCGGTTTGAAAACGAGGAAGATTATTTACATTGCCGGAGTCGACAGATTTTGGACGGTTTTGGTAGCTCAATGAGAGTTACAAAACAGACTCCAAATTTTCGACCTAATGTGGAATTCCCTGTGGTTCCTGTATGGGTGTCGTTTGTGTTAGGAAATTGATGTAACGTACCTCAAAAGTACAGCAGCGGAAGTTTAAAATTTTCCCAAACAGATTTTCCCTGATTATGACAAAACAACGAATATGTCAATAATAGTAGATATGAGTTAGAACTTACAGATCTTCCAGCCTAGCGGTTATAATCCTTGACCTTAGGTATCCACGTGATTTCTCCTTTCCGAAAGAACGGTTAGACCTCTCTAAGAGAAAGGCCAGGAAATCTCTTCGCAGGAAAATAAACTGGTAATAATGAATCTGAAAACTGGTCTAATAATTATGAAGGAGAATTATGTATTTATACTAGTTCTAAACTAGTTTCCCAATCACAATGAAAGTGTTCTTCATTAATGAGTTTTAATCCTATTAGGACCAAAACTCATTATTTATATAAATAGTTGAATAAAACAAAATAATTAATAATAATATTAATAACAATAGAGAAGTGGCACGCCACTCTCTATTTGTTATATCTATATATTATTATTTATTTTCTTTTTCTTTTCCTTTTAGTTCCAAATCATAAAAGTAAATAGCAACTTTATTTAATAATAAATAAATCTTAATTAGGTACAATAAATCTAATTTATTCCACTTAATTAATTCTATCAAATAGAACTCTCCTTCAACTTCATGAATTAAATATGTTTAATCTAATCAATATTTAATCCATTTTCAGTATTACTAATTAAATATTATTTAATCCAATTAATAATATTTAATTCCTTCTAACAATTCAATCGGAAGGTATAATCACTTGTTGTGTGACCCATAGGGCCTTATATATTAAGCATTAATCAAATTAAGGTCTTAGTAGAATCCCTAGACGATTTACCAGACAAACTTAATATATAAGGACGTTTGCGAGGACTATTCAAACTCCCTGTAATATAGAGCCCATAGTGATACGGTCCTTTCATTCAGCGAACATTAAACTAAGTCTAGAACATGATATTGTGTCTATTCCAATAACTTAGTTTCTATCTCTCAATCTTTCTAGATGATCCATAATGATCATATTCGATATCCACAACGAATATATCTTTGCATTGGCCAATGACTTTATGATCCATCTAAATATGAGAAGTAGAATGTTCTCTCTTAATCTATTATGAGGAATGAATTCTTTCTTGGCTCAACTACTACTCCATGTGCTTCGTGATGCACCCAACACATGCCGTATCTACCCCGATTGGAGTGCAAGCGTTGGTCATGGTCAAAGTACATCACTCCGCACATGTAGTACGGATTGACCTCAAGTCGGAGGACTATTACACTACTCTATATGCCGATAATCCCATAGACACATGAATTGAACTTATCAAATGGTTTCTCGGTGGGTATGCCAATATTCTCTAAAATATCTATGTGACCATCATGAATTATATGAACTCATAGTTGTGAGATCAACTATACTTTCTAAAAGTATGATGCAGTCCACATACCAATCTTATCGCATATCATCAATATCCCACTCTTGATGATCATTGATTGGGGCTATTTTAGGACTTTATGTTATATCATATAAGCTCCACTTACTTATTGACAACATAAGTCCAAGGGAACACAATTATGAATAAGATATTGACAATCGAAATACTTAATCATCAATGTGTAATACCGTATATATCAAATATATAAAACTGAATGTGATCAAGTACATATATCTCTAAAAAGTGATTGTCGCTAGGACATATATACTAACAATCTCCAACTTGGCCTAGTGCCAATCACCGATGCGTCTAACACCTAGTCTCTTAAAAGTCTATTATGTTTCTCGCATCTCAAAGGTTTGGTGAATGGGTGAGCCAAATTGTCCTCTACGGGAAGGCATTCTATTGCAACTTCTCATCTTGCTATTTGTTATCAAAACATGATAGCATACTGGTATTTTCTAGTTCCTTACTTCGCATCTTGGTTCCTTAGCTTGTGCAAATGCACCAGGTACAATCACAATAACAATTATTGGATAATTGTCGCTAGGAACCACCCCTATGTCTTTGGGGAACTAACGTATCTAAATGCTTACCTATGTTGCACCAAATGCAACAATTTACTAGGCTCTAGTTGTCGAATTTATAGTAGTTTCTAACTTGTAACTCTTTCAGCATCACTATTACATTGAGACTAAAAACATATATTGACTGTGACTCGTAGTCTTTCTTATCATACATGAAACTAGTGCTAGAATAATTAAATTCTACTAGTTCTTTTTGTCTACCATAGACAAAAAGATGTTCATGAAGATTTTGGGTGACCGTCCTTTCACGGACTTCAATGAGGGGATATCATTCTCTATGATCAACATATATCATTATAAAGACCACGCTATCCTTGTTGCGCACTCTAAACACGCAAGCATCCTCATTTAATTTGATGAGGTCAAACGATTTGACTATTTAATCAAAATTAATATTTCAACTCCTAGAGGCTTGTTTTAGCCCATAAATAGATTTTTCTAATTAACATAATGATTTAGAATGTGACATGGATGCAAAAGCCTTCAGGTTGTACCAAGTACACCTCCTCCTTGAGGTTTCCATTAAGGAAATGGGTTTTGATATCCATTTGTCAAATCTCATAATCATAGTATGCAGCTGTCACAAGCAAAATCCGAATGGACTTGAGTTTTGCAACTGGCGAATAGGTATCACTATAGTCAATTCCTTCTCTTTGACTATAACCTTTAGCCACTAGCCTAGCTTTGTATGTTTGCACCTTGCCTTCAACATTAATTTTCTTCTTGAAAATCATTTGCATCCAATGGGTCCAACCCCAACAGGCAAGTCCACCAAGTTCCATACTTGATTGATACACTTCGAGTCCATTTTAGATTTTATGGCTTCTCGCCACCTCTATGAATCACCCAAAATACCCCTACCGGGAGATTCAATATCTCAAGTGGGATCTAACATCCTTTCAATGAATATCGAGCCCAAGACATAGCAACCAGAGCTGCAAGAATAGCTCTATTAAATGCAACTAAGTCATCTCATCAACACACCACGAGATTTTGAGTGTTTTCCGCTGCGCGGCCTAGAAGCCTAAGCGATTGTTGTTTGGATTTAATATTGAATTTGGTATATATGTCGAAACATTATAATAATAAGAATTGTTATTTTCTGAAATTATAAATCCCTTTATTAATTGGAATACACATTCCCTACAACTGTGATTACACTTAATATCCATAAGTTATACGTGAGGATATATTGAAGGAAACGTAATGAACTTCGTCGCTAAACTTATAACAAAGATAATACAACATGGCATTCTTCTGGATATTACTATAACGACCATCTATCACTCCTTCCTTGTCGTGGAAGCTAACAGTCAGGCCCAACCTCTGCAGAGGTAACCAAATCTTCAACGGATACCTATCTCCAGCATTAACACCATTCTGAACTACTTCGTGTCTTGATAACATCCTGAAACGCTTGGAAAGATCAGGTTTTATCCTAGACGTTAGATCACATGGATGTGAGAAACCATCGAATACTTCTTCAAACATGGGTAATGATCCCGTTGAAGAGCTTGGGAACCTATGTAGTAACACATACAATACCACGACAATTGATGTCGTTGACGGGTCGTCAACATCTGACATTTCTTGGTTCTGCTTGATCCTATTAACCTCAAAAGACCCGTTTATGCTGAGACTGCGTAAAGTAATTGATGCCTTGGGACGTTCATTATTAAGAACGCCGCGAGAGGGCATCAAAAAATTATCCCTCGTCATGCTGCCTTGAGGGATAAGTAGGGTACCACTATCTCCCCAGCGTTCATCATATGACCCAATTGAAGGCTTCCGAGGGAATGTACGACGTCTAGGGGCTGTACTCTGCTGCGACTTGCGATACTTAGACCAGTGAACGCGTGGATGATTGCGCCTTGACCCATATTTACCATCAACACGAAACATCGTGTTTTTCTTATATGTGAAAAATCGAGAAATAATTCTTTTAGGATCTCACAAATATATTTGGATCCTCTACCGATATACAACTTCCTAAAATAATGTGAGATATTTATTTTGAAACGTTAATGTTAAATGAACGGTCAGATTTACCGGTAACTATTTTTGGAAAAAAGCGGGATCGCATTTTCCAAAATAATGTCCTTAAAGGTAATGTCCACTATGATTATTTTCCAAAAATGGAAAGTTGATCCTCAACCGCACGTTTCTTCCAATGAAGTTAGGCAGATGGCACTATTGTTCTTTATTCATTCCGTACCCCACTCAATTAAAGACACGTGGGCCGGGTTCGTACACCCACTACGCGAAATACCCAAAATACCCCTAGCGGGGCCCACAATATAAAGCACGGGGGAGGGCATCAATGGGTCCAACCCCAACAGGCAAGTCGACCAAGTTCCATACTTGATTGATACACTTCGAGTCCATTTTAGATTTTATGCCTCTCCCGGTAGAATTCTGCCCCTAAAAAACAAACTCTCACGCAACCCCCGAGGAACCTGCTCCATCTCCGATTACCTTAAAGATATGCAATATATTGCATCGGATCTTGCCATTGCCAACTGCCCGGTTTGTGACACCGATTTCTTAATCTCCATTCTTAACCAACTTGGAGATGACTATCGGTCCATTATTTCAGCTTTACGTGTTCGCAACACGCCCACAACCATGGTTGGACTTGAACGGATCCACACCGATCATGACCGAATGCTTAAAGAAGTTTCTGAAACCACAAGTGTTCTTCTGCCTACTGCTCATAATACTCAGCGCCAACCAGCTCACTCTGCTTCTGGTGGTTCTACCATGGGGTACCCCCGCGGTCGTGGACGCTCTTTTCAACGTGGTTCTGGTTGCCAACCTTCACCAGCTCCTCGAAATCCTAGAGAGAGAGAGTGTCTTGCGATCTTTGGCGATTCAGGGTGATCATCGATCATGTCTACGACGGAGGCAGCGGGGGAGGCCCCTCCACCTCCTCCGCCTAATGCCTGGGGTAACAGATCGTTTGCATCGGTTGTTGCCAACAAGGATACACCGCTTATCACGAAGAATGTTTCGAAGTACAAGGGGATGCCTGCTATCTCTTTTCCTGATGATTAAATTCAACTCTTGGCTTCGAAGCACAAGCTTGCTTTTGTAGGGTATTTCTTTAAAGCACAACCATCTATGAAAACTCTACATAAAGCTTTTGAACTCATTGGTTTTAAGGGTCTGTTCCACCTAGGGCTTTTGCTTAATAAGCATGTTTTACTTCGGTTTGAAAACGAGGAAGATTATTTACATTGCCGGAATCGACAGATTTTGGACGGTTTTGGCAGCTCAATGAGAGTTACAAAACAGACTCCAAATTTTCGACCTAATGTGGAATTCCCTGTGGTTCCTGTATGGGTGTCGTTTGTGTTAGGAAATTGATGTAACGTACCTCAAAAGTACAGCAGCGGAAGTTTAAAATTTTCCCAAACAGATTTTCCCTGATTATGACAAAACAACGAATATGACAATAATAGTAGATCTGAGTTAGAACTTACAGATCTTCCAGCCTAGCGGTTATAATCCTTGACCTTAGGTATCCACGTGATTTCTCCTTTCCGAAAGAACGGTTAGACCTCTCTAAGAGAAAGGCCAGGAAATCTCTTCTGCGGAAAATAAACTGGTAATAATGAATCTGAAAACTGGTCTAATAATTATGAAGGAGAATTATGTATTTATACTAGTTCTAAACTAGTTTCCCAATCACAATGAAAGTGTTCTTCATTAATGAGTTTTAATCCTATTAGGACCAAAACTCATTATTTATATAAATAGTTGAATAAAACAAAATAATTAATAATAATATTAATAACAATAGAGAAGTGGCACGCCACTCTCTATTTGTTATATCTATATATTATTATTTATTTTCTTTTTCTTTTCCTTTTAGTTCCAAATCATAAAAGTAAATAGCAACTTTATTTAATAATAAATAAATCTTAATTAGGTACAATAAATCTAATTTATTCCACTTAATTAATTCTATCAAATAGAACTCTCCTTCAACTTCATGAATTAAATATGTTTAATCTAATCAATATTTAATCCATTTTCAGTATTACTAATTAAATATTATTTAATCCAATTAATAATATTTAATTCCTTCTAACAATTCAATCGGAAGGTATAATCACTTGTTGTGTGACCCATAGGGCCTTATATATTAAGCATTAATCAAATTAAGGTCTTAGTAGAATCCCTAGACGATTTACCAGACAAACGTAATATATAAGGACGTTTGCGAGGACTATTCAAACTCCCTGTAATATAGAGCCCATAGTGATACGGTCCTTTCATTCAGCGAACATTAAACTAAGTCTAGAACATGATATTGTGTCTATTCCAATAACTTAGTTTCTATCTCTCAATCTTTCTAGATGATCCATAATGATCATATTCGATATCCACAACGAATATATCTTTGCATTGGCCAATGACTTTATGATCCATCTAAATATGAGAAGTAGAATGTTCTCTCTTAATCTATTATGAGGAATGAATTCTTTCTTGGCTCAACTACTACTCCATGTGCTTCGTGATGCACCCAACACATGCCGTATCTACCCCGATTGGAGTGCAAGCGTTGGTCATGGTCAAAGTACATCACTCCGCACATGTAGTACGGATTGACCTCAAGTCGGAGGACTATTACACTACTCTATATGCCGATAATCCCATAGACACATGAATAGAACTTATCAAATGGTTTCTCAGTGGGTATGCCAATATTCTCTAAAATATCTATGTGACCATCATGAATTATATGAACTCATAGTTGTGAGATCAACTATACTTTCTAAAAGTATGATGCAGTCCACATACCAATCTTATCGCATATCATCAATATCCCACTCTTGATGATCATTGATTGGGGCTATTTTAGGACTTTATGTTATATCATATAAGCTCCACTTACTTATTGACAACATAAGTCCAAGGGAACACAATTATGAATAAGATATTGACAATCGAAATACTTAATCATCAATGTGTAATACCGTATATATCAAATATATAAAACTGAATGTGATCAAGTACATATATCTCTAAAAAGTGATTGTCGCTAGGACATATATACTAACAATCTCCCACTTGGCCTAGTGCCAATCACCGATGCGTCTAACACCTAGTCTCTTAAAAGTCTATTATGTTTCTCGCATCTCAAAGGTTTGGTGAATGGGTGAGCCAAATTGTCCTCTACGGGAAGGCATTCTATTGCAACTTCTCATCTTGCTATTTGTTATCAAAACATGATAGCATACTGGTATTTTCTAGTTCCTTACTTCGCATCTTGATTCCTTAGCTTGTGCAAATGCACCAGGTACAAGCACAATAACAATTATTGGATAACTGTCGCTAGGAACCACCCCTATGTCTTTAAGGAACTAACGTATCTAAATGCTTACCTATGTTGCATCAAATGCAACAATTTACTAGGCTCTAGTTGTCGAATTTATAGTAGTTTCTAACTTGTAACTCTTTCAGCATCACTATTACATTGAGACTAAAAACATATATTGACTGTGACTCGTAGTCTTTCTTATCATACATGAAACTAGTGTTAGAATAATTAAATTCTACTAGTACTTTTTGTCTACCATAGACAAAAAGATGTTCATGAAGATTTTGGGTGACCGTCCTTTCACGGACTTCAATGAGGGGATATCATTCTCTATGATCAACATATATCATTATAAAGACCGCGCTATCCTTGTTGCGCACTCTAAACACGCAAGCATCCTCATTTAATTTGATGAGGTCAAACGATTTGACTATTTAATCAAAATTAATATTTCAACTCCTAGAGGCTTGTTTTAGCCCATAAATAGATTTCTCTAATTAACATAATGAATTAGAATTTGACATGGATGCAAAAGCCTTCAGGTTGTACCAAGTACACCTCCTCCTTGAGGTTTCCATTAAGGAAATGGGTTTTGATATCCATTTGTCAAATCTCATAATCATAGTATGCAGCTGTCACAAGCAAAATCCGAATGGACTTGAGTTTTGCAACTGGCGAATAGGTATCACTATAGTCAATTCCTTCTCTTTGACTATAACATTTAGCCACTAGCCTAGCTTTGTATGTTTGCACCTTGCCTTCAACATTAATTTTCTTCTTGAAAATCATTTGCATCCAATGGGTCCAACCCCAACAGGCAAGTCGACCAAGTTCCATACTTGATTGATACACTTCGAGTCCATTTTAGATTTTATGGCTTCTCGCCACCTCTATGAATCACCCAAAATACCCCTACTGGGAGATTCAATATCTCAAGTGGGATCTAACATCCTTTCAACGAAGATCGAGCCCAAGACATAGCAACCAGAGATGCAAGAATAGCTCTATTAAATGCAACTAAGTCATCTCATCAACACACCATGAGATTTTGAGTGCTTTCCGCTGCGCGGCCTAGAAGCCTAAGCGGTTGTTGTTTGGATTTAATATTGAATTTGGTATATATGTCGAAACATTATAATAATAAGAATTGTTGTTTTCTGAAATTATAAATCCCTTTATTAATTGGAATACACATTCCCTACAACTGTGATTACACTTAATATCCATAAGTTATACGTGAGGATATATTGAAGGAAGCGTAATGAACTTCGTCGCTAAACTTATAACAAAGATAATACAACATGGCATTCTTCTGGATATTACTATAACGACCATCTATCACTCCTTCCTTGTCGTGGAAGCTAACAGTCAGGCCCAACCTCTGCAGAGGTAACCAAATCTTCAACGGATACCTATCTCCAGCATTAACACCATTCTGAACTACTTCGTGTCTTGATAACATCCTGAAACGCTTGGAAAGATCAAGTTTTATCCTAGACGTTAGATCACATGGATGTGAGAAACCATCGAATACTTCGTCAAACATGGGTAATGATCCCGTTGAAGAGCTTGGGAACCTATCTAGTAACACATACAATACCACGACAATTGATGTCGTTGACGGGTCGTCAACATCTGACATTTCTTGGTTCTGCTTGATCCTATTAACCTCAAAAGACCCGTTTATGCTGAGACTGCGTAAAGTAATTGATGCCTTGGGACGTTCATTATTAAGAACGCCGCGAGAGGGCATCAAAAAATTATCCCTCGTCATGCTGCCTTGAGGGATAAGTAGGGTACCACTATCTCCCCAGCGTTCATCATATGACCCAATTGAAGGCTTCCGAGGGAATGTACGACGTCTAGGGGCTGTACTCTGCTGCGACTTGCGATACTTAGACCAGTGAACGCGTGGATGATTGCGCCTTGACCCATATTTACCATCAACACGAAACATCGTGTTTTTCTTATATGTGAAAAATCGAGAAATAATTCTTTTAGGATCTCACAAATATATTTGGATCCTCTACCGATATACAACTTCCTAAAATAATGCGAGATATTTATTTTGAAACGTTAATGTTAAATGAACGGTCAGATTTACCGGTAACTATTTTTGGAAAAAAGCGGGACCGCATTTTCCAAAATAATGTCCTTAAAGGTAATGTCCACTATGATTATTTTCCAAAAATGGAAAGTTGATCCTCAACCGCACGTTTCTTCCAATGAAGTTAGGCAGATGGCACTATTGTTCTTTATTCATTCCGTACCCCACTCAATTAAAGACACGTGGACCGGGTTCGTACACCCACTACGCGAAATACCCAAAATACCCCTAGCGGGGCCCACAATATAAAGCACGGGGGAGGGCATCAATGGATCCAACCCCAACAGGCAAGTCAACCAAGTTCCATACTTGATTGATACACTTCGAGTCCAGTTTAGATTTTATGCCTCTCCCGGTAGAATTCTGCCCCTAAAAAACAAACTCTCACGCAACCCCCGAGGAACCTGCTCCATCTCCGATTACCTTAAAGATATGCAATATATTGCATCGGATCTTTCCATTGCCAACTACCCAGTTTGTGACACCGATTTCTTAATCTCCATTCTTAACCAACTTGGAGATGACTATCGGTCCATTATTTCAGCTTTACGTGTTCGCAACACGCCCACAACCATGGTTGGACTTGAACGGATCCACACCGATCATGACCGAATGCTTAAAGAAGTTTCTGAAACCACAAGTGTTCTTCTGCCTACTGCTCATAATACTCAGCGCCAACCAGCTCACTCTGCTTCTGGTGGTTCTACCATGGGGTACCCCCGCGGTCGTGGACGCTCTTTTCAACGTGGTTCTGGTTGCCAACCTTCACCAGCTCCTCGAAATCCTAGAGAGAGAGAGAGTGTCTTGCGATCTTTGGCGATTCAGGGTGATCGTCGATCATGTCTACGACGGAGGCAGCGGGGGAGGCCCCTCCACCTCCTCCGCCTAATGCCTGGGGTAACAGATCGTTTGCATCGGTTGTTGCCAACAAGGATACACCGCTTTTCACGAAGAATGTTTCGAAGTACAAGGGGATGCCTGCTATCTCTTTTCCTGATGATTAAATTCAACTCTTGGCTTCGAAGCACAAGCTTGCTTTTGTAGGGTATTTCTTTAAAGCACAACCATCTATGAAAACTCTACATAAAGCTTTTGAACTCATTGGTTTTAAGGGTCTGTTCCACCTAGGGCTTTTGCTTAATAAGCATGTTTTACTTCGGTTTGAAAACGAGGAAGATTATTTACATTGCCGGAATCGACAGATTTTGGACGTTTTTGGCAGCTCAATGAGAGTTACAAAACGGACTCCAAATTTTCGACCTAATGTGGAATTCCATGTGGTTGCTGTTTGGGTGTCGTTTGTGTTAGGAAATTGATGTAACGTACCTCAAAAGTACAGCAGCGGAAGTTTAAAATTTTCCCAAACAGATTTTCCCTGATTATGACAAAACAACGAATATGACAATAATAGTAGATCTGAGTTAGAACTTACAGATCTTCCAGCCTAGCGGTGATAATCCTTGACCTTAGGTATCCACGTGATTTCTCCTTTCCGAAAGAACGGTTAGACCTCTCTAAGAGAAAGGCTAGGAAATCTCTTCGCAGGGAAATAAACTGGTAATAATGAATCTGAAAACTGGTCTAATAATTATGAAGGAGAATGATGTATTTATACTAGTTCTAAACTAGTTTCCCAATCACAATGAAAGTGTTCTTCATTAATGAGTTTTAATCCTATTAGGACCAAAACTCATTATTTAATTAAATAGTTGAATAAAACAAAATAATTAATAATAATATTACTAACAATAGAGAAGTGGCACGCCACTCTCTATTTGTTATATCTATATATTATTATTTATTTTCTTTTCCGTTTCCTTTTAGTTCCAAATCATAAAAGTAAATAGCAACTTTATTTAATAATAAATAAATCTTAATTAGGTACAATAAATCTAATTTATTCCACTTAATTAATTCTATCAAATAGAACTCTCCTTCAACTTCATGAATTAAATATGTTTAATCTAATCAATATTTAATCCATTTTCAGTATTACTAATTAAATATTATTTAATCCAATTAATAATATTTAATTCCTTCTAAGGTCCTTATATATTAAGCATTAATCAAATTAAGGTCTTAGTAGAATCCCTAGACGATTTACCAGACAAACTTAATATATAAGGACGTTTGCGAGGACTATTCAAACTCCCTGTAATATAGAGCCCATAGTGATACGGTCCTTTCATTCAGCGAACATTAAACTAAGTCTAGAACATGATATTGTGTCTATTCCAATAACTTAGTTTCTATCTCTCAATCTTTCTAGATGATCCATAATGATCATATTCGATATCCATAACGAATATATCTTTGCATTGGCCAATGACTTTATGATCCATCTAAATATGAGAAGTAGAATGTTCTCTCTTAATCTATTATGAGGAATGAATTCTTTCTTGGCTCAACTACTACTCCATGTGCTTCGTGATGCACCCAACACATGCCGTATCTACCCCGATTGGAGTGCAAGCGTTGGTCATGGTCAAAGTACATCACTCCGCACATGTAGTACGGATTGACCTCAAGTCGGAGGACTATTACACTACTCTATATGCCGATAATCCCATAGACACATGAATAGAACTTATCAAATGGTTTCTCGGTGGGTATGCCAATATTTTCTAAAATATCTATGTGACCATCATGAATTATATGAACTCATAGTTGTGAGATCAACTATACTTTCTAAAAGTATGATGCAGTCCACATACCAATCTTATCGCATATCATCAATATCCCACTCTTGATGATCATTGATTGGGGCTATTTTAGGACTTTATGTTATATCATATAAGCTCCACTTACTTATTGACAACATAAGTCCAAGGGAACACAATTATGAATAAGATATTGACAATCGAAATACTTAATCATCAATGTGTAATACCGTATATATCAAATATATAAAACTGAATGTGATCAAGTACATATATCTCTAAAAAGTGATTGTCGCTAGGACATATATACTAACAATCTCCCACTTGGCCTAGTGCCAATCACCGATGCATCTAACACCTAGTCTCTTAAAAGTCTATTATGTTTCTCGCATCTCAAAGGTTTGGTGAATGGGTGAGCCAAATTGTCCTCTACGGGAAGGCATTCTATTGCAACTTCTCATCTTGCTATTTGTTATCAAAACATGATAGGATACTGGTATTTTCTAGTTCCTTACTTCGCATCTTGGTTCCTTAGCTTGTGCAAATGCACCAGGTACAATCACAATAACAATTATTGGATAACTGTCGCTAGGAACCACCCCTATGTCTTTAAGGAACTAACGTAACTAAATGCTTACCTATGTTGCATCAAATGCAACAATTTACTAGGCTCTAGTTGTCGAATTTATAGTAGTTTCTAACTTGTAACTCTTTCAGCATCACTATTACATTGAGACTAAAAACATATATTGACTGTGACTCGTAGTCTTTCTTATCATACATGAAACTAGTGCTAGAATAATTAAATTCTACTAGTTCTTTTTGTCTACCATAGACAAAAAGATGTTCATGAAGATTTTGGGGGACCGTCCTTTCACGGACTTCAATGAGGGGATATCATTCTCTATGATCAACATATATCATTATAAAGACCACGCTATCTTTGTTGCGCACTCTAAACACGCAAGCATCCTCATTTAATTTGATGAGGTCAAACGATTTGACTATTTTATCAAAATTAATATTTCAACTCCTAGAGGCTTGTTTTAGCCCATAAATAGATTTCTCTAATTAACATAATGATTTAGAATTTGACATGGATGCAAAAGCCTTCAGGTTGTACCATGTACACCTCCTCCTTGAGGTTTCCATTAAGAAAATGGGTTTTGATATCCATTTGTCAAATCTCATAATCATAGTATGCAGCTGTCACAAGCAAAATCCGAATGGACTTGAGTTTTGCAATTGGCGAATAGGTATTACTATAGTCAATTCCTTCTCTTTGACTATAACCTTTAGCCACTAGCCTAGCTTTGTATGTTTGCACCTTGCCTTCAACATTAATTTCCTTCTTGAAAATCATTTGCATCCAATGGGTCCAACCCCAACAGGCAAGTCGACCAAGTTCCATACTTGATTGATACATTTCGAGTCCATTTTAGATTTTATGGCTTCTCGCCACCTCTATGAATCAACATCTAATATTGCTTCTATGTGGGTCTCAGATTCATCTGTGTCAGGAATCTTAACATCATCATGATCCTCCATGAGGAAGCCAAACCTAGTTAGTTCATGACGAATCCTAGTAGACCCATAGAATTGAATGTTTTGCATTTTGTTCAGGCTCTTCATTCTGATCGTTAAGAGGTTCTCTTTTATTGGACTATCCAATGCTCAGAGAGTTCTCTGGTGCTATACTCATAGAGGGAGAGGTAGGTGAAGAAGGAATGACAACCATGCCATTACTTTCTTCATAAGAATCACTTGCTGGTGCGAAGCGCTTCCTATATTACTCCCACTAGCTGAAGGATATCCTCCTAGAGACATTCTTCAACTTAATTCTCCCACTGAATCCTTCGTCAGACCATCTAACGAATCTTCATTTTCTATGTTTCTTCATCTTTCAATTTGATTAGTGCACATTTCTGTACATATGTAGGGCAACCCATATTTAATATGTGAAGAAAATGTCTTTTATTATACTATAACTCATATAGTACGTTTTTTACTAATCAAACTATTCAGAATGCATATTGAGATTTATAGCGTGTACACTCAAAAGAATGTTTGGAAGAGAAAATGAATCCATCATAGATCTAGCCATGTCTAACAAAGCTCTATTTGTCCTTGCAGAAACGCCAGACTTCTAAGGAGTTCATTATGACCAAATTCTTTGACCTTTTAAATAAATCATAAATTTTACTTGAGTACTCTTTGGCTTGCTATCCTTTTTCCTAGAAAAGGTTTATTAGTCAAGTTGCTTGAAAACAAGATTCACCATTTCCATATGAATCAAAAGCAAATGGTGTTAAATAATCTAATTTATTTAACGTTGTTATTCTTGTTTCATTAATTTGACCAAGTTTGCAAAGTCATAGATATGTAGTAATTTTTCTGATTACTTAATCGAGATCCTTTTATTTTATTCATTTAATATCTAATATGTCGATTGATAATTAACCATTCATAAGAAAAGCATTTCCACAACAACACCATTTTATGAAAATAACAATTATTATTAGCAAAATGGAAATAGAAATCTTTTAATGTCTAACATATGAATGGAAATAATCTTCTTGGTAATAGAAGGAATAAAATAACAATTATTTAATTCTAATCTAAAACCACTGGGCAAATCTAAACTATAAGATCCTATCACGTTCAGCAGCAACTTTTGCTCCAGCCTTCACGCATAGGTCAATTTTGCCCAGTCCAACTGCTACACTGCTTCTCAGGCTTCTGCACATTTTTACAAATGTGTAAGCCATAAGTTGTATCTAATACTTTAACAATGAGAGTTAGTTATAGACATATTTATTTAATGATAAAAATACCCGAGCTTGAAGCACCCGGTGCTTTGGCTAGATTAGCCTTATACAACTCACTATAAAAAGTGGATTAGAGGAACAAGTTGTTCCTTGAACCACTATAAAAAGCCCTGGTGTCATTTACTTACTGCTTTTCATTCATAGTTCTTATTTGAACTGTTTAACTCCAAAGACTTGGTATCTGTGTTCAGCAGAACTGGTCTTGTGAGTTAACAGAAGGCCTACTGCCTTTGCTTCTCTGAGGCTATTAGCAGAACTCCCAACCAGAACCCCATCCGCTTCCAGTCTGTTCTGCCAACAGAACAGGCTATTCTGTTAAATCTTGTACTTAGCTTGAAAAAGTTAAAAACCAATACAGTCTATTCACCCCACCCCCCTCTAGACTGTATCCAGTACAACCGGGACCAACAAGTGGTATCAGAGCCTCCTTGTTCTAATAATCTCTTAGGTTATTTGCTGAACAAAGATCCACTTGTTTTTCTGTTTTATCTCATTTTTATCTGATTTAATGGATCACTCCTTGTCCAAGAATCTTATGTTTTCAGATTTTAAGTTTGATGACTGGAGGATCCGGATGAAGGCACATCTCTGTACTCTTCATGATGAGATGTGGGAAGTACTTGACATAGGACCCTTCACAAGCTTCCAGAAGGTCAACCCTGAACATGTTATTGACAACACTAGACCTCAGATGATCAATAAGGCCAAATCTGAGTGGACAACAGAAGAAAGAAGGAAGTACAATCTGGACAACATTGCTAAGGACATTCTCTACAAGTCCATCGATGATAGGTACTTCAACAGAATAAAGAAGTGCAAAACAACAAAGGAAATCTGGGATACTCTTGAGCTCATTGGAGTTGGTGATGAGCAAGAGAAGGACAACAAGCTGACAATAGCCAACAAGAAGTTTGATGACTTCAAGCTTCTTCCTGGTGAAAGCATCTCCAAGATGTATGACAGGCTCCTCACTCTCACTGGAGAGATCTCTGAGCTTGGCAAGGAACTCACCATCAAGGAGATCAACCTGAAGGTGTTGAGGGGACTGCCATCAGCATGGAAGATGAAGGTGGTTGCTGTCCAAGCCAGCAAGGATGTGAAGACTTATCCTACTGATAAGCTCATTTCAGATCTCAAAGCTCATGAGTTTGAAATGATTGAAGAAAAAGAAGATGTACCAGAAGAGAGGACCACTACTGCCCTCACTGCCAGCACATCAAAGGTAAATGATTTTGACCCTTCAGTACTTTTATCTGACGAATATATGGCTGCTTTTGCTAGGAGATTCAAGAAGTTCATGAAGAATCCTAAAGATGGAAGAAGCCCATCATTCAGCAGAAAGCCATTCCAGAAGGTCAAAATAACAGAAAGCAGTGGTGAGCTTCTCTGTTACAACTGCAGACAACCTGGACATTTCAAAGCAGAATGTCCACATCCAAGAGTGTCCAAGAAACAAGGGCATGATGGAGAAAAGAAGAAGTATGAAGACAACTCCAGAAGGAGAAAAGCACTTGTGACAGAACAGCTCGAAAAAGACCCTCTGTCAGAGACAGAATCCAGTTCTGACTCAGATTCTGATGAAACTTTCTGTTGCCTTGATACTGAGACAGAAGACCTATGCCTCATGGCTCATTCTGATGATGAGGTAACCTCTACTTCTGCATCTAGTTTTTCTTCGGTAGGCTTAGCTTTTGATTCTGATTCAATGTCAGAATTTTGGGAAGAGTTTAAGGCCATCCAAGCCACTTATTCCTCTGTAACAGAAGAAAAGAGTAAGTTGAAAGCTGAAATTCTTGACTTGAAAAAGGAGGTTGAGATCAAAATCAATCTTCTAATTAAGGAAAGGGATCAGCTAGAGTCTGAAAATGTTTCTCTTCTCAAGAGAATAAGAGAAATAGAGCCTCTCGAGATTAAGTACAAAGCTTACCAGAAGGCCCAGTCTTCCATGGAAAAGATTGTACTTGATCAACAGATTGGCACTGGCTTTGGTCTTGGTTATGGCTCAACAGAATCAGATGAGCCTTCTGTAATGCCTAGCACCAGTGTTGCTAAGGCAGATAAGGTCATAGTGCCACTGATTTCTAGCCCCATTTGTCAAGCTGGTGTATCTGGCACCAAGGTTGTTCATGAGGAAGTTAGACCAGAAAAGGGAAAGATAAAGGCTCAACAGAAACCCTTTTTGAAAAATAATGAACCTGGTAGAAAACCTAACAACAGAAAAGGTTTTCAAGATAACAAAAATAAGAGACCATTCATTGACAGACAACCTCATGACAATCGTGCCAGAAATGATCACCAGAAGGGCAAATATCAAGAGAGAGTTAACTTTAGGCAGAAGAGGTTGGCTGGTCAACTTCAGAATCCCAAAGCTAACCGTCCCTCTGCTCTTGATAGTATATGGGGCTTCTTTCCAACAAAGAAAGCTATGCAAAAGTATGTAAACAGGAAGCATGACCCTCACAAGCATCTGCCCAAAGTGAATCACACTTCAGTTTACTATAACTACCAGGTGGACAATGGGTACCACCCACCAAGGTTTCACCTGATGAGACCAAAATGGTACCAACTACCCAGACTCCATGACCCCCCAGGACCCAGCATTGCTTGGGTACCTAAATCTTTCTTTTGATCTTGCAGGAACTGTGTGCTGGAGCTATCT
Organism: Cuscuta europaea; assembly: GCA_945859875.1. NCBI lineage: Eukaryota > Viridiplantae > Streptophyta > Magnoliopsida > Solanales > Convolvulaceae > Cuscuta > Cuscuta europaea. The sequence continues at coordinate 678,389 of CAMAPE010000058.1, forward strand.
CAGAGCAAGAATGGTTTATTGATAGTGGATGCTCCAGGCACATGACAGGTGACAGAAGTTGCCTAACTGAGTTCCAGAAATGCAAAGGAGGTCAAACAAAAGGAAGAGGAAAGCTGATCAAGAACCAGATAGTCATTGATGATGTCTCATATGTCAAAGGACTGAAGTTCAACTTGCTGAGTGCTAGCCAATTCTGTGACAAAGGCTACACTGTTGAATTCACAAAGGACTTCTGCTATGTGAAGCATGAGACAACAAAAGAAGTGGTTCTTACAGCATCAAGGAAGAAGAACATCTATGTGGTTGATTGGAACACTGCAAAGGATGGAGTTTGCCTGATAGCCAAGGGAGATTCAAAACTAAGCTGGGACTGGCACAAGAAGCTTAGCCATTTGAACTTCAAAACAATCAACAAACTGGCAAGAGAACACATAGTTGATGGACTGCCAGACATAGTTTACAAGAAAGAGACCCTCTGCAGTGCATGCCAGAAGGGAAAGCAACAGAAGAACTCTTTCAAACCCATTGCTGGAGATCTTTCTACAAGTCCTTTAAATCTGATCCACATGGATTTATTTGGACCTGTTGAAACTCCAAGCGTTGGTGGCAAGAAATATACCCTAGTCATGGTTGATGATTATTCCAGATATACATGGACTATCTTTCTATCAAAGAAAAATGAAACTCTTCAGAAGTTGCCATCTCTGTTAAAGCAACTTCAGACTGAGAAGAACTTGAAGGTTAAGACAATTAGGTCTGACAGAGGAACTGAATTTGTCAACCAAGTCATAAAGGACTTCTGTGATCAAAATGGAACCTTTCATCAACTCTCTGCCGCCAGAACCCCTCAACAGAATGGCGTAGCAGAAAGGAGGAACAGAACTTTAAAAGAAGTTGCAAGAACAATGATTGCAGAATCTGGTCTACCTATGAGATATTGGGCTGAAGCAATCAACACTGCATGCTATACTCAGAACAGAAGCATGATCAACAAGAATCACCAGAAGACCCCTTATGAACTCTGGAAAGGAAGGAAACCCAACATCAGCTACTTTCATGTGTTTGGATGCAAGTGCTACATTCTTAACAATGGAAAGGAGCATCTGAAAGTCTTTCAAGAGAAGGCTGATGAAGGTATCTTTATAGGCTATTCAAACACCAGTAAGGCCTATAGAGTACTCAACGGAAGGACCCTACATGTTGAAGAATCTATACATGTGAAGTTTGATGAAAGCACCTCTGTTAAAGAGGTAACAGAGATCCTCAAGGAAGTCAGCATAGAAGACAAAGCACCAGAACCAACAGAAGAGGTAGCAGACAATCCTGCATTTCCAACACCTGCACCAAACCCCCTTCTGTTGAATGAAGATGAAGACTCAGAAGATGAACAACAAGAAAGACCCAGACAGCAACTGACAGAACCTGATCTGACATGGTTAAGAGATCATCCTCCTAATCAAGTAATTGGGCATATCAGAAGTGGTGTGCAGACCAGATCAGCATCAACAAGAAGAGAAGCAATGCTTGCCTGCTATATATCTCAGATGGAACCCATGACTGTGGAAGAAGCTCTTGCAGACTCAGATTGGATCAATGATATGCAAGAAGAGCTTACTCAATTTGAAAGGAACAAAGTATGGGAACTTGTTCCTAGGCCAAAGCACCAGAATGTCATTGGAACCAAATGGGTATTCAAGAACAAAGCTGATGAAGATGGCAACATTGTAAGGAATAAAGCAAGGCTGGTAGCTAAAGGTTATTGCCAAGAAGAAGGAATAGATTTTGATGAGACTTTTGCACCAGTTGCCAGACTTGAAGCCATCAGAATCTTTCTAGCCTATGCTGCCTACAATAACATCAAGGTCTACCAGATGGATGTCAAAAGTGCATTTCTGAATGGAGATCTTGAAGAAGAAGTTTATGTGGAACAACCACCAGGTTTTGTCATTCCTACTCACTCCTCCTGTGTCTACAAGCTTAAAAAGGCCCTTTATGGTCTTAAGCAAGCTCCCAGAGCATGGTATGACACACTGTCACTTTTCCTAGTGAACCATGGGTTTACTAAAGGAAAGGTTGACAAAACTCTATTTCAAATCTCTGTTGCTAATCATATTCTGTTAGTACAAATATATGTTGATGATATTATATTTGGTAGTACTAATCCAGAACTGTGCAAGAAATTCTCTCAAGTAATGCAGAGTCAATTTGAAATGAGTATGATGGGAGAACTCAGCTACTTCCTAAGACTTCAAGTCAAACAAGTTCCAGAAGGAATCTTTATCAATCAAGGGAAGTATACCAGAGACCTGATCAAGAAGTTTGGAGTGGAAGGCAAATCCTCAATGAAGATTCTCATGAACACCTCACAAGGAATTGGTCCAGATGATGAAGGAAAGGATGTCGATGCAACAACATACAGAGGAATCATAGGATCTCTGCTGTATCTGACTGCAAGTAGACCAGACATCTCATTCTCTGTTGGAATCTGTGCCAGATACCAATCAAAGCCCAAGGACAGCCATCTTAGTGCTGCAAAGAGAATCATCAGATATATCAAAGGAAATCCAAATGCAGGCCTATGGTATCCAAAGGGAGGTAACTTTGAACTAATTGGTTATCTGACTCAGATTTTGCAGGTTGCAGATTAGACAGGAAAAGCACCTCTGGTCACTGCCAAATGCTAGGAGGAAGGCTTGTTTCCTGGTTTAGCAAGAAGCAGAACTCAATCTCAACAAGTACAGCAGAAGCTGAATACATTGCAGCTGGGAGTTGTTGTGCTCAGCTACTCTGGATGAAGCAACAGTTGAAGGACTATGGCATTCAAGCAAAGGAGATCAAATTGCTATGTGACAACACCAGTGTCATTGCCATCGCTCAGAATCCAGTTCTTCACTCCAGGACAAAGCACATTGAGATCAGACATCACTTCATCAGAGATCATGTTGAAAAGAAGCACATATGCATGGAGCATGTGCCAACAGAAGACCAGCTTGCAGACATCCTGACAAAGCCTCTTCCTGAGGCTAGATTCAACAAATTGAGAGAGGAATTGGGAATGATGGATGAAATCCCAAGAGAAAATTGAAAAGGAAGGCCCTCTATTGCAAAATCTCTGCTAACAGAATACCTGTTGCAGAACCCCTTCTGTTAACCCCCCTCTGTTCTCTATCCCGGCAGAATACCTCAGCAACAGAAACCCTCCCTCCCTCTCTTCAGAAAACCCCTTCTTATATCTTATAGAAGGTTGTGGACTTAGAAAATTCTGAAAACCGGGTGATCTAGTAACTTATTAAAGGTCTTTTACCCTTTTACCCTTGAAACAGGGTATACAGCCGCATAATATTTACTGTACCCCTTTTTACATTTATTGGTACCTTGGAACCGTAAATAATCTCAAGCGTCCACTAACCTGGACCCATATATTCCCCTTTCGCAAACCTAAACCGTTACTGCTTTCATTACTCTCAAATTCTCAAACCTCCATAGCTCTCAAGCCCTCTGCAACTTTTCTCTGCTCTAATGGCTTTCATCAACATCAACGACCTCACCAAGGAAGAAATCAACACCCTGGTCACGAACATCTATACCGGGATGAACTGCGACCACTCCGCACTCCCTGAACTCGCAGCAAATCATGAAACGATGGTGAAAATCATCAAGGGAATGGAAGACTCCCAACTAAACAAGGTAGTAGGATATCACTTTGATTCCTACAGCACGAGGGACGTGGCAGAGTTTTATCTCAACGCTACGTACGAAGGGGAGATCATTCGGTCAAATGTCAATGGTGATGACATAACCCTCACTCCTGAAGTTCTCAACGCCCTGATTGGCGTAGTGGAGGACCCTCAAGAAGAAGAGACTGAAGGCTTCTTATCTCTGGACAGTGTCAAGGTCACTGTGGACAACTTTGTCCAACTCTATTGCCGACCTGAAGTGGGTAGAGTTCCCAAACTGTACATGAAGAAGAACCTCCTTCAAAGTGACTATGAGAAGCTGGTGAACATCCTTCATAGGTGTGTCTGGAGCAAGAGCACCTCCACTGGTGACATGAATGTGCTCAATGCAAAAGTTGTCTTTGCAGTTCATCATGGGATGAACATCAACTGGGGACAGGTAATCGTCAAATCTGTAGTTGAATTCATCAAAAAGAAGGACAAGGAAACTGGACTGTTCAAAACCCCCATGGGTTATGGCCTCTTAATCTCTGAAACCTTGCTCAAGGCAAGGATAGGGCTGAGAAACCCTATTGAGGCAGATTACACCAAACTGCTCTTCCTCAATACCTCTGGTGACCGAAAGGTTGCACTCAAGGCTGAACAGAAGAGGCTGAGGACTCTGGAGTTTAACCGGGAGAAGCTCCAACAGAAGGCCATCAAACCCAAAAAGGCTGTGAAGAAACAGCAGAAACCCTCTACACCTTCAGAATCTGAAGAAGAAGAAGTTCTGATCAGAAAACCTGTGAAGAAGGTTGTTCTGCAGAAGGCTGCCCCAGCCAAGGTTCAGAAGCTGGTGGCTAAGAAATCTGTCTTAAAGAGAAAGGCACCTTCCCCTATCTCTACAGAAAGCACCCCCTCTGCCTCCCCCATTGCAAAGAAGGCAAAGGTTCTGACACCTGCAGTACAGGAGAAGCTGGAGGATTCTGTCACCTCTGCCCCAGCCAACAGAAATGCTTGGCAAGGCAAGAGGATTGTTTTTGAGTCTAGTGACTCTGAAGAAGATGTAGCAGTACTGGATGATACTGTTCAGGGGGGAATCTCACAGATCTCCCTCCGCAACCTTGCCTGATCAACCCATGATACTTACATCACCAGAACATCATCAAGAAGACAGAACCCCTGAGCCCACAGAACCCCAGGAGCATACCCCCTCTGATCTAGGCAAAGTATTTCTCAGGGTTCTGGCTTGGAGGAAGTGGAGAGTGGGACCTCTCCCTGAACTACTCAGATTGCTCCCCAACTTTATCCCAGAGGAAGCTGAAGCTCTGAAGTGGGCTGGCACAGAAGATGTTGAGCTATGCCTCAACAAGGACTTTCTTCTATCTGTTCTTGCTGAGAAGAAAAAGGGGGAATGCAAAGGCAAGAGCAAGCTCACTCATGTCATAGAAGAAGAGCATGTCAAGGCTCTGACAGAAGATGAGATGGCAGCCTTTGATGCTTGGCTGATTGAAAAGAAGAGGAAGGAATGTATGATCAAATTTCGACATTGTGCTCATGGAGAAGGGGAACCCTCCACTGCTAATGATCTACCCTTGGTCATGGAGAGGCTGGTCAAGGAATGGAGAGATTCACAGTTCACAGAGACTCTACTTGAGGTAATTCCTGAACCTCCACTCTCACCCGGAATGCCAACTACCTTTACCACTCCACCCCAATCTCCTCACCAGAAAACCCCTTCAGTACTTATTCCAACAGAACCCCTGATTCCATTATCCCCCTCTGTGCATACACTCCCATCCCCCCTAACAGAACACCTCCTCATTTCATGAGAAACCCTCTTCTGAACAGAAAACCCCCACACCCCAAAAGCCCTCAATCTCCAAATCTCCATCTCCTTCACCCTGCAAACCGTTCTCTCCCCCTAAGAACAGATCCCCTTCCCCTCCCCCATCCTCTCAAAGATAAATTATTCCATATCAACCCCAACAGTCTATCTCCTCTTCACCTCAACCTCAACAGAAATCCCCTTCATCTCCCAATTCTGAACATCAAGTCACTCCACAAGAGTCCCTTCCACCACACCAACCTGCAGCTCAGCTAAAACCTGAATGGTTCCTTAGAGACTCTGATCCTACTACAGTCTCCCCCATCTCTGCACCACAAGGTTATTCTAGGCATTCTACAGCCCCCAATCCCTCCCTCCGGAAGAAGAAGAAGGTAATCAGAAACAGAATCCCAATCTACTCCTCTTATGAAGACTCCTCTGACATGGATGGCTTCATGGTCAGCAAGTCCTACAAAGCTACTTCAAAGAGACAGAAGACCCCCCCTCTGACTCAACTTGAGCACGAACTTCTTGTTCAATCTCTCTCCTCTGTCCAAGAGCATCACCCTTTGCCTAAGGGAAGAGGTTTAGAGCTGCCTCAATCTACTGGACAAGAGAATCAAATTCCCTTCAACAAGTTTGTTGAAACAGCAGAAGAATTTGGTGGTCAAGTCCTCCAAGGCATGGACAAACTCATCCAGATAAATGACAAGCACTTTGAGCACCTTGCTCATGTGAATGATAATCTCAATTCTGGGATGCAGTTTATCTCAGATCGCTTTGAAAACCTCACAAAATCCCTCCACAACTTCATGGCATCCTCCTCTGCCAGAACAGATGCACTGTCAACTGAAGTAGAAGGTATACATAAGACCCTATTCACCTTTCATCAAACTCTGATAGCTCAAGGAAAAGCAATTGAGACCATCTCCATGAATATTGAAGATCTCCAATGGGCTGATACCAAAACCAAAGAACAGCTGTTGGACATAGAGGAACTCTGCAAAGTCCACCGTGATCAAACCAGGACTCTGTTTGCTCAAGACAAAGAGAGATATCAGAAGATGGTTCTCTTAGAAGCCAGCAACAAAGATATCATGTCTGCCATCCAGATGCAACAGGGGCTGATTGAAGGTCTTACATCTGTAACTCAAACCTTACCAGAAACCCTGGAACAGATTGCCTCTACTCAGGCCACAGAATTCCAGAAACTCTCCCTTCTGCTTGGTGATCTCGATGATGCCAAAAAGGGGGAAGAAGGCCCTCATCTGCCAAAACCCAGGACCACCAGAACCTCATCATCTGCTGAACCAGATGTGGATCCCACGCCTTACTTTGAAGCTGCTCTCCAGAAGAAAAGGCTAGCTGGTATCCCTAGACCTTCATCCCCACAGAAGAAAGGAACTAAGAAGAAGAAAGCTCTAAGCTTTAAAGAATGGAGACTGGGAGGATCTCAGGTGATGACTAAAACACAATTTGAGGAAATGAAGCTGAAGATGACCTCCACACAATAACAGAATCTTTATCTGGACCATGATGGTCATGTAAAGGTTAAACATGGTGGATCTCTAGAGGAGACAGAATTCTGGTTTCACAACAGCATTGTACCAGGAAAAGATATTCATGAAGGTGTTCTAAACTACCTAGACTGCAAACTCTCACTCGTTTAAGCTTCTTATCAGAGAACTGGAAATCTGGTTGGAATCAGAGAAGAGGTGAATGCAGAGCTAAAGAGGTTACAAGGACTGGATGAACAAACAAGAGTTGAAGCTGCAAAGACTATTATGTAATCAGATACTCTTGTAATCCACCTTAATAAAAGAACATCTCTGCCTCACACTTTGTAAGGCAATTCCTCAATCTCTGTCTTTTCCTTGCTTTCTGTTTGTGTTTGTTTGTTTGCTTTTTGAATTATTTTCTGCTATCTGAATGTTCTGTACTCTTACTATCTTCCTATGCCAAGTTGCTCACCAAGATTTTAATGGAAGTTTTAAACTTTAAATATTTATGGTGAAGGCACTTCTCTGGAAATAGTTAAAGGGTTTTGGCATCATCAAAAAGGGGAAAATTGTAAGGAATATTTGTAATTAGATTTTGATGATGCTAGATTAATTAGGACTTTAGAGTACCCCTCTTTAGAATTAATGTATTAGAATTTTCATTTGTAAAGTTCTTAGTATAATCGACTACCAGAAGACCTCCTGACAGAAGATCCTTGGTTCTCTGCCTAGGAACAGAAGACCTCAGGGTCTCTGTTAGACTTTAGTCTGACAGAAACCCTCCTGGTTCTCTGTTAGATATATTCTCAACAGAAGTGCTCAAGACCTTCTCTGATCAACTCTCTGCTAAAAACACCAGAAGGCCTGACACTTAGAAGAACTCCACCAAGTCGGGAAACCAACTGAAAGATTCCTTCAACGGCTAGGAGTCTTGAACGGAAAAGGTACAGTGCGCGCATTAAATGCTCATTTAATGCTCCCCATACTCCGAAGAGTAATTTCAAATGATTGGCCGCAATGTCAGGATTACTTTATCCCAAAATAGTAACCCGCCAACTTTACCGGGTCCTACTGGTCAAGTCAACTGCTCGCTCATTTAATGCAGTTGTCCTCCTTCTCCTCCAACGGGAAGACAACCTCAGTATAAAAGATACACTACGAAGAACAACCGGATAACTTTGCTAACTTTTGCTACAACTCTGCATATACAAGAAATTCAAACGCTACAAAGCAAAAAGCCTCCTTGAGATTAAAACTTCATCATCTTCTACAAGAGAAGGCAGAAGTTGGAAAAATCCTTATTTCCAGCTCAAGCAAAGTTCCAAGTGTTCTTCAACTCTTCAAGCTCATTACTTACAAATCCTTTGTAACGAAGCAAGTTGGAGGAACCCCTGTTCTAAATAGAACCTCTTCTTTCACAAGAAGGACGTCCAAGTACCTGGAGCTGTGAAGTGGTGGTACTTCTGGGAAAGCTCAGTGAAAGGACCAGTCTTAGGGAAGTCGGAAGTGCATCCAAGAAGACATCTACACTTGAAGAAGACGTGGAGAGCTTCTTAAGTGATAGGACTAAGGCATTGTAAACGGAAGTTTTTACGAGCTTAGTGGAACAGTGGATTAGAGGAACAAGTTGTTCCTTGAACCACCATAAAAAGCCCTGGTGTCATTTACTTACTGCTTTTCATTCATAGTTCTTATTTGAACTGTTTAACTTCAAAGACTTGGTATCTGTGTTCAGCAGAACTGGTCTTGTGAGTTAACAGAAGGCCTACTGCCTTTGCTTCTCTGAGGCTATTAACAGAACTCCCTACCAGAACCCCATCCGCTGCCAGTCTGTTCTGCCAACAGAACAGGCTATTCTATTAAATCTGGTACTTAGCTTGAAAAAGTTAAAAACCAATACAGTCTATTCACCCCCCCTCTAGACTGTATCCAGTACAACCGGGACCAACATTCATTATGCACGTCAATCATTCACACAGAACAGAACTAAGTATAGTTCTAATTTTCGTTCCTGATAGAACTGAGAGCGGTTTTGTCCGTCGTTCTACCTGCATGGTTAGATATCAACAGTTCCTTCTTTCGTTCCTGCATGGTTAGTTGACGTGCACTCGTCGTTAGGTGCACTCAAAATAATTAATCAATACAACACTAATACGTAGTATAGTGTAGTAAGGTTCGAATCCACAGGGAAAGGAATACTTTTCTTTTATATAAATAATAACAAGGGGGGTTTAGATTTGTTTGGTTTAATACACTAAGATAAACGACCTATATGAGTTTAATTCAATGAGATGGGGACTTGGTTTTGCTTTTATCCACTTAATGAAATGTTCGTCGATCCCGGTTATATCTTTAACTATCTTCCTCTCGAATACTCAATCGAGGAGTATATCCAGTTCATCGAGGGTAGTTATTAATAACGAGATGCGTTCATTAATAAAACTTACTATCGAGTCAATATAGAACAAGCGCCGTATATTAACTTGATAGTAGCAATAAACTTAAGATGAAAACGATTGAGATTGATAACCTCAACACAAGCGGTTTATTGGTTTAATCAATATAATTAATTCCCCTTGGCATATTAACCATGAGATGCATGCATTAATATTCCAAGTTTACTACCGTTGAAAGAACCGGATTAATAACAAGCGTATTAACCGATTGATTCTAGTAATAATTAATATGAGAAACAATACTAGTTGATACTTTAAGTAATGTTTAAGATATTAACATGAAATATGAATAGGAATTAATTAATACTCAAGGAAGAATATTAAAATATATGAATCCTACTATGATTAATATCAAGATGTTAACTAATTGTCATCTTAGTAACACTCCCCAATATTATCATAGAAGAAGAAATAGCTATTACCATAACCAATGTCAAGATGTTAATTAATTGTCATCTTAGTAACACTCCCCAACTTTGATATAGAGATAGTATTTTGAAAGAAAGAATTAATATTCAAGGAAGAAGATTAAAGAAAAATAACTCACAACTTACAAATTCATTAAGCTTCAAAGTAGCAAAACCAAGATGGAAGAGTTTAGCTCCTCATTTGGAGACTAAACATGATGAAACATATAAAGAAAGAGCTATTCTATACTGAGCTTAGATGTACAAAGGAATTGGATATCTTTTTGTGAAGGAAAGGAGGTGTATTTATAGGTTTTTTGGGATGGGATTCGGGTACTCGATCGGGTATATACATGGTACCCGATCGAGTATGTGTGTAACACCCGATCCGAGGCATACTCGACCGGTTTCAGGCTATTTTCTAAGTGTATACCCGATCGAGTATATATGAATACCCGGTCGAGTATGCTTAGAAAGTGGTATTCGGGCTATACTCGACCGGTTTCAGGCTATTTTCTAAGTGTATACCCGATCGAGTATATATGAATACCCGGTCGAGTATGCTTAGAAAGTGGTATTCGGGCTATACTCGACCGATCTTCGTTTGCAATTTAAAGGCATACCCGATCAGGTATGTCGGTCTACCCGATCGGGTATAGACATAGAATCGTTGCCAAAATCTTCCTTGCATGTTCCTTTGTCTTCGGATCTGATCCGATTTGAAGTTCCAACCTAATACCCGATCGAGTATAGCTAATACTCGACCGAGTATAGACCAAAATTCAGGATCTTCCTTTGTCTTTGAACTTTTGCACCTTCTTTTCACTTTTTGGGTTCACCAACTGTACTTTGGGGGACCAAAACCTGCTTAAGCTCAGAATATATCTAATCTAACCTATTTACAAGAATTTAACAATCTAATCTATTACACCAAAAGTGTGTAATTTCCAAAGTAAAAGTCAAGCAAAACTAATTAAAAACATAAACATAGAAATTGAAATTACGAACGTATCAACTCCCCCACACTTAAACCTTTACTCGTCTCGAGTAAGATCAAATGTTTACAAGTGTCAATGTTTGTCCAAAAGTTCCACAGTTCAACAAAAATATAATACAAACACAAAGACCACCAAGGATTACAAAGAAAAATGAGTTTTAAACTCAAATTACAAAAGAGCATCTTGGGTTTAATGGCCTCCTAGTGTTGTCTTCTTTTCTCCTCCTCTCTTCTTCTTTATCTTGAATCTTCATATTCTTCATAAGGATACAATGAGTGCCTGCAAGAACAAACATTTCTCTCATATCTCTCATTTTGCCTAGGAGCCTTTTCAGGTTTTCATCCTAGCACCTCTTTTCATTTTCCATTCTCTCCAACTCACTCATTTTTTTTATAAGCCTTTTTTGCTTAGATTGCCCATTTTGTTGGGTTTTCAACCTAACTAGCATTTATTTTCTTTTGTTTATTTTTTTTTCCTTTTTTTTGTGTGTAAAAGTTCAAAAGAATTACATGCATAGTGCTAGGTACAAATGAGAATTACATACCATCATGAGTGTCTCCCCCGCACTTGAATCACGCACTGTCCCTAGTGCCCGCCTTCTCCTCCGTAGTAGCTCCCTCCAAAGCCGCTCCCTTGGCCACCATCTCCCATGTAAGTGTCCCCGCCATCTCCGCCGTCATACCCTCCACCACCGGAGCCAGATCCTCCAAAGTTACCCCAATGAGTGGGGTCATACCATGAGGGTGGTGGAGGAGGGTTCGCCATGGTATGGAAGGATCCCTGCTGTGCCATAAACGAGTACATAGGCCCGTAGAACCTATGTTGGTCTTCCTCATACCGGTGTCTATCGGCCTCCCGGAGCTCCTCCAAACGTTGAAAGCCGGCCCTTTGCTCATCCTCCAATCTTTGAAAACCGGCTCTTTGCTCTTCCTCTAATCGGTTGAGCCGGTTGTCCATTTGGGCTATTCCCGTAAGAAGTTGTTGTTGACCCTCCAGAAGTTGTTGAAAGAAGTCGGGTGGTGGAGGGTTTTGGCTTTGTTCTGGGAAATCATGGCTCATGGTTGGATGGCTATGGAGTTGCTCATAGGGCTCGTCATCGGGTTGGTTTTGGGGGGGTTCCTGTTCCGGTTCTTGAAGATGTGGTGGGAGGGCGTTTGGGAAGAGGTAATGTTGATCCGGTCTGCCTGTTTTGAAGTGGAGTTGGGGGAGTTCTGGGTTGGGCAAGAGGAAGTATTTGAGGGGTTTGGGGTGGATGTGCCAGTTGTACATATTTTTGGGCCTTTCTTCACCATAAACGGTGTGTGAAAAAGATGTACAGCCCGAGTGGCCCAGCCAAGATATGTTCATTAAACAGTAGTCGGGTATAGGAGAGTCATCCGTATACCCGAACTTTGTGGCCAAGTGCATAATCACCCCGCCCACTACGATAGCACCCTTTGCCACACTTTCCTTCTTTAGATGAGCCCACATGAGATTACAGAGGTTGAAATCCACGTGGATACGGAATAAGGCAACCGAGATGAGGCATACATCCCCCATCCTTGTATGATGGTTGTTGGGACGTCCAAGCAAGGAGTTGGCAAGGAATTTCAAAAAGAGGCGTAGGACTGGATGTTGGACATGACTAATGTAGAGTTGGGAGGAGCTAAATTTGGTCTCCCCGGTCATCTTGGTCCATAGGGTGTGGCCGAAGGTGGTATTGTCGGATATAGACTTTTGGTACGGGACCGGAATACCAAAGTGTTCGGCAAACTCAAGTTTCGTGATGGTGTGATTGTGATTACACAATCGAAACCTGAGTTTATCATCCCTAAAGTCCTCCTCATTGTTCTCAAAGTGCACCGAGCTTAGGAATTCATAGATAATTTTTTCATTTGAGTTGTATTGCATTTTGAAAATTTTATCCATATGCAACTCATGAAAAAATTTCTTCATTATTGTGTATACTCCTAATTCCTTTAGAGCATCAAGGCATAAAAAGCGGGAAGGTTTGACTTGCCTTTGAATTGTGAACATGAAGCGTGTGCGTTGTTCGTTGTCCACAAAAAGGATGTCCTCGTAGCCCGGGATGATTGTCCTAGTGCTTGAGCTTTGCCCTTTCTCTTTCCTTGGAGCCATTTGAAGTGAATTTGGCCTTTGAAAACCGAAATTGGAATGGTGGGGGTAGGGTTTTTCGGACCTCTGAAAGTTGGGGGAGAATGGGATTGGTGGGTATGAATGTGTAGAGGAGGATGAGGGGAGTGTTTTGGCGTTGGAATGGGTGGATTTGGTGAAGATTTGGAAGAGATATGGTAGAGAGAAGGTGTAAAATGGGGTTTGGGCGTTTTTTGTTCGAGATAGGGTTGGGAATTTGGGGAAGATGAAGTGTTTTGGGGCTGATTTGGGGTTATAAGACCTGTATACCCGATCGAGTATGTGCTGGTACTCGGTCGGGTATGGCTGGAAAATGTAGTTTTTGAGCGGCCTGTCTCCTGTACTCGATCGGGTAGGGTGGAGTTACCCGGTCGAGTATGCTTAGAAAATGAACTTTGTGAGCAGCCTGTCTCCTGTACCCGGTCGAGTATTCCTCCATACTCGATCGGGTATATGCTTTTTTTTTCATTTTTGAAGCGGGTACTTGGTCGAGTGTGGGAGTCAGTCCCCTTCAATTTTAGCATTTCTAGCAATACCCGACCGAGTGTATAGTGATACCCGATCGGGTATTGCTTATTTATCAATTTTTTGAATGCTCCCTCGATCGAGTAGTGCCCGGTCCCTTTTCTTTTTGCTCATACCCGACCGAGTATAAGGTTATACTCGATCGGGTATGTCCCCAGATGTTCCAAAACCTGCATTTTTTTTTTGGTTTTGTTTTATGTGGGATCATGAGTATCCCTTGTTTCACTTTTTAAGGCCCTATTTGGCCATTTTTCATTTTTATTTTTCGGCCTTTTCCAGTAAGGCCGGGATTTCTTTCTCAAAAGACATCTGATTTTATCCGCTTCTTTGAAAAACAGCGGTTCTTGTGGTTCAACAACATGTAAAGAACACAGAGTTGGATTTTGCATTTGTTTTTTCGTAGAGTCCAAGATGTTGAACTCCACTTTTTGATCATCGAACTCTAAAGTTAGTGAACCACTAGAAACGTCAATTTTTGTTTTTGCGATCTTCATGAAGGGTCTACCCAAAAGGATGGGTGTTGTTTGGTCATCAGTTCCCATTTCAACGACATAGAAGTCAACAGGAAAGACCATATTTTCTACTTCTATTAGCACATCTTCTACTACACCCTTTGGGTAAGTACTAGAATGATCTGCCAATTGAATCACTACACCTGTCTGATGTAGTGGGCCAAGTTGTAGAGTTTTGTAAACAGAATAGGGGATGACGTTTATTGATGCCCCTAAATCCAACAAGGCCTTAGGAAATGTGGTGTTTCCTATTTTGCAAGGGATAGTGAACATGCCTGGGTCGTTACATTTTTCGGGGAGTTTCCTCTGAAAAATGGCCGAGACGTGTTCACTAACTCTAACCTCCTGTTTCCCTAATTTATCTTTTCTTTTTGTTTTGCATAATTCTTTTAAAAATTTAGCAAAACGAGGGACATTTTTCATGAAGTTAAGAAGCGGAATGTTTACCTCACACTTTGCGAAGGTTTCATAGATGTCGGCATCTTTTCCTAGCTTCTTTGTCTCCTTCAGCGCCTCAGGAAACGGGATTTCTTGTTCATATGATGAAGGTGGGGGAAGCTTGGTTTCTTTGTTTTCCTCCTCCGGTGGGACTACTTTTCCAGGGTCCACACCCTCAGTCTCTTCATCATTCTCTTCTGCCTCTTTCAACGTTGCACCATTTCTCAACGTTATAGCATTCACATGTTGTCTCGGGTTTTGCTCCGTTTGGGATGGGAGTTTACTCGAGTCCTTTGTTTGAAGTTGGTTCACGGCATTTGCAATTTGACCAACTTGGGTTTCCAAATTTTTAATGCTTGACTTTGTCTCATGTTGAAATTGTACCATGGTTTGTTGAAATTGTCCCATGTTTTGTTGCATGGTAACCATGCTTGAGGTCAAAGTCCGGATCATGTCATCAGTTGACATACCAGATTGAGAAGATGAGTTGGATTGTTGAGGGTTTCCATACCTCAAGTTAGGATGATCCCGCAATCCAGGGTTGTAAGAATTTGAGAATGGATCATACCTCTTCTGTTGGTGGCCTTGGAAACCCAAGGCGTTGACTTGTTCTTCTTGGAGGGATGGGCATGAATCAGTGGGGTGCCCGGTTGATGTGCAAATGCCACAAGCTTTGACCTCCTGAGTGTTAGGTTTCAGAAGAAGTTCTTTGACAAGAGAAGTCAAACTGGCAACTTGGCCTTCCAACGAGGTGTTGGATTCTGCTGCGGCAACCCTTCGAGTTGAGGATCGCCCACTGTAATGTCTGGAGTTCTCGGCCAATTCAGAGATGAGATTCCTTGCTTGAGAAGGGGTTTTGTTAACAATTCCCCCTCCACAAGCCGCATTCACCATGCGCCTATCTTGATCCGCAAGACCATCATAAAAATAGAGGATGAGGTCTTGCTCGGTGTACCCATGATATGGGCAACTAGCACACAGCTTTTTGAAGCGCTCCCAATATTCATACAATGTTTCATCTTCTTTTTGCTCAATGTTGCTTATTTGTTTTTTAAAGAAGATGAGATTGAGGCGGGATAGTACCTATCCAAGAAGCATTTTTTCATTGTTGCCCATGTGTCTATACTACCCGAAGGAAGATAGAATAGCCAATCCTTTGCAGTGTCTTTGAGGGAGAATGGAAAAGCCCTCAATTTGATTTGTTCTTCCGAGACACCGCTGGGGCACATGCTTGTGCACACAATATGGAACTCAGAAAGGTGTTTGTTCGGATCTTCTCCTCTTAAACCATGAAAGGATGGCAGTAGATGTATGAGCCCAGATTTTAGCTCAAATGTATTACCTTCATCGAGTGTAGGGAAGGTAATACATAACGGTTGTTGATTGAGATTTGGAGCAGTGAGCTCCCGTAGTGTTCTTGTCTCAAGAGCCATGGTTATTGACTCTTCGGTCTCGCTAGAATGAGAACTAGCGCTGGATGAATCTCTGATAGATGATTCCTCCGAGTCGGTATTAGAAAATTTACTTTTCAACCGCTCGAAAGTTTGTTCTATTTCTGGGTTTGTTTGATATATGATTTTGTTTATGGAGCGATGTTTAACCATAAACTCCACTAAGCTCAGAAATAGAAGAAATAAGAACTCTTTATATTTTTTTTTTGTTTGGTATATATATATATTTTTTTTTCTTGATATGAAATAAAAGAAAAATTTATTGCCCTTCCCCGGCAACGGCGCCAAATTTGACGTGCACTCGTCGTTAGGTGCACTCAAAATAATTAATCAATACAACACTAATACGTAGTATAGTGTAGTAAGGTTCGAATCCACAGGGAAAGGAATACTTTTCTTTTATATAAATAATAACAAGGGGGGTTTAGATTTGTTTGGTTTAATACACTAAGATAAACGACCTATATGAGTTTAATTCAATGAGATGGGGACTTGGTTTTGCTTTTATCCACTTAATGAAATGTTCGTCGATCCCGGTTATATCTTTAACTATCTTCCTCTCGAATACTCAATCGAGGAGTATATCCAGTTCATCGAGGGTAGTTATTAATAACGAGATGCGTTCATTAATAAAACTTACTATCGAGTCAATATAGAACAAGCGCTGTATATTAACTTGATAGTAGCAATAAACTTAAGATGAAAACGATTGAGATTGATAACCTCAACACAAGCGGTTTATTGGTTTAATCAATATAATTAATTCCCCTTGGCATATTAACCATGAGATGCATGCATTAATATTCCAAGTTTACTACCGTTGAAAGAACCGGATTAAAAACAAGCGTATTAACCGATTGATTCTAGTAATAATTAATATGAGAAACAATACTAGTTGATACTTTAAGTAATGTTTAAGATATTAACATGAAATATGAATAGGAATTAATTAATACTCAAGGAAGAATATTAAAATATATGAATCCTACTATGATTAATATCAAGATGTTAACTAATTGTCATCTTAGTAACACTCCCCAATATTATCATAGAAGAAGAAATAGCTATTACCATAACCAATGTCAAGATGTTAACTAATTGTCATCTTAGTAACACTCCCCAACTTTGATATAGAGATAGTATTTTGAAAGAAAGAATTAATATTCAAGGAAGAAGATTAAAGAAAAATAACTCACAACTTACAAATTCATTAAGCTTCAAAGTAGCAAAACCAAGATGGAAGAGTTTAGCTCCTCATTTGGAGACTAAACATGATGAAAAATATAAAGAAAGAGCTATTCTATACTGAGCTTATATGTACAAAGGAATTGGATATCTTTTTGTGAAGGAAAGGAGGTGTATTTATAGGTTTTTTGGGATGGGATTCGGGTACTCGATCGGGTATATACATGGTACCCGATCGAGTATGTGTGTAACACCCGATCCGAGGCATACTCGACCGGTTTCAGGCTATTTTCTAAGTGTATACCCGATCGAGTATATATGAATACCCGGTCGAGTATGCTTAGAAAGTGGTATTCGGGCTATACTCGACCGGTTTCAGGCTATTTTCTAAGTGTATACCCGATCGAGTATATATGAATACCCGATCGAGTATGCTTAGAAAGTGGTATTCGGGCTATACTCGACCGATCTTCGTTTGCAATTTAAAGGCATACCCGATCGGGTATGTCGGTCTACCCGATCGGGTATAGACATAGAATCGTGGCCAAAATCTTCCTTGCATGTTCCTTTGTCTTCGGATCTGATCCGATTTGAAGTTCCAATCTAATACCCGATCGAGTATAGCTAATACTCGACCGAGTATAGACCAAAATTCAGGATCTTCCTTTGTCTTTGAACTTTTGCACCTTCTTTTCACTTTTTGGGTTCACCAACTGTACTTTGGGGGACCAAAACCTGCTTAAGCTCAGAATATATCTAATCTAACCTATTTACAAGAATTTAACAATCTAATCTATTACACCAAAAGTGTGTAATTTCCAAAGTAAAAGTCAAGCAAAACTAATTAAAAACATAAACATAGAAATGGAAATTACGAACGTATCATTAGTCATCAACAAAACTAAGTATTTAACATACATCAAAGGATGTTGTTATTGATAGCCACTTTGTTGAAGCTGTTAGTGATGAAGAAATTGATGAAGAAATCATTATAGAACAACCACCTGCAATAACAAACAAGGACCAATGTCAGGTTATTACAACTCATTCTGTTCCTCTTATTCAGGAAGATTTAACAGCTTCTCTACCAGATAAAGATGTTGTTAAAGATGATCTAAATATGCAAGAGCTATATAAGTTACTAGATAACTAGTAAATAAGGCCTATAACTCTGATGATGAGAAAAGAAAAAGGTCCTTTTTTTCTTAACCTCAAACAAAATTGGGAGGAAATTAAATTAAAAGTTGAGACTCTCATCAAACAAAAACAAGCAGAAGAAGAAAATGTTTCCCCCAGCAATGCCCCTTTATTAGAGGATGGAAATACAGACTTCGAGGTCATTATTAATCAAACAGAAGAGATTGGACAGCCAAACTTGGAAGCACAAAATGTTCAGAATGAGGAGGAAAGCCCAAGCACAGATTTTAACAATTTGCAATCTAAGAAGGAGGGGCAGGGGAGTCATGCTGCTAACTCAGAGGAGAATGCTGGAGAATTTATTGAAGTGGTCAGAAAAAATAAGAAGAAGGAGCAACTTGAGGCAGAAGTTCATAAGAGGAGAATTACAAGAAGTGTTGTCAAGGAGGCAACTGACATACCCTCCCTATGAATTGGTTAATCTGGAATTCTAGGGGTTTAGAGTCCTCCATCTCTAGATTACATTCCCTAGTTTCTCAATGGAGGCTTCAGTTGATTGTTGTAATTGAACCTATGGTTCAAGTTGCTAGAGCAGATCACTTTAAACATGTTCTAGGGTTTTCTGATGTGATGTTTTCTCCTATTAATAAAATCCGGGTGTTTTGGGATAAGGCTCATATGGATATTTCTCAGATCTTCTCGCATCAACAGTTTACTCATTTCAAGGTGACTAGCTCTACTTTTGAGGGTTGGGTGACTGTAATTTATGGGCTTCACACTTATATTGAAAGGAGGGAACTTTGGAAAGGTCTGATTGATATTTCTGTTTCTATGGTGGAGCCTTGGGTGGTAGGAGGCGACTTTAATGCAATAGCTAGTTACAGTGAGCATAAAGGGAGTTCTACACCTATCATTAGAGGCATTAATGACTTCACATATTGTATGGCTTCTTGTAATCTTGTTGATGTTCCTCATGTTGGGCCTAAATATACTTAAGCTGGGAGGAGAGCAAATGGTTGGGTTTGGAGAAGATTGGATAGAATCTTGCTTAATTCTTATTTCTTGGATAGGTTTGACAAAATTCAAATCTCTCTTTTAACCAAAGCTCCTTCAAATCATAATCCTTTGTTGTTTCAATTTGAAAATCAGGATTGTTGTGGTCCTAAACCCTTTAGGTTCCAAAATATGTGGTTAACTCATTCAGATTTTATGGAGTTTGTGACTCAGAAGTGGGTTTCTTATCCTTCAGGAGGTGGTATGAGGGGTCTTATTTTAAAGCTCCAAAGCCTTAAAAAGGATCTGAAAGAGTGTAAGAGAAGGGTATTTGGCAATATCTTTATTGATATCAAAAATTGTGAAAAGGAGGTGATGTTGGTAGAGAAGCAGTTTGAAGATCATCCTAATGAGAGCACTAGAGAAGAGCTGGCTTACAGAAGGGGTTTACTATTATCTAAACATAATTTGGAGAGAAGGTATTGGAAGCAAAAGGCAAACATCAAGTGGATCAAAGAGGGAGACTCAAACACTAAGTTTTTCCATTCATATGTTAAAGTCAGAAACAAAGTTCAGACTATTACCTCAGTTAAGAGCTCTTCAGGTCAGACCTTGACTGATTAGCAAGACATTGGGAGAGAAGTTGTAGAATATTTTTCAGATCTTTACTCTCCAAGTCCTGTTAGAGACTCCAGTGAGATGTTGAGAAATATTCCAAATATTGTTAGCATGGATGATAATAACATGCTGACTAGTTTGCCTAGCTTGGAAGAGTTTAAGGATGCCATATGGGGCTTAAATCGGAATAGTACAACAGGGCCAGATGGTTTTAATGTAAAGTTTTTCAGAAAATGCTGGCATCTGGTTAATATGGATGTTCTTAAGGCTGCACAGGAGTTTTTTATGGGTCATATGCTATACCAAAAGGGATGTCTAGTGCTTTGATTGTACTAATCCCCAAAAAAGATAGAGTCAGTTCCTTTTCATAATTCAGACCAATCTGTTTGTCAAACTTTAAAAGTAAAATTTGTACAAAAATATTGGCAAAGAGATTGGTTACAATAATGCCTAAAATTATATCCAGGGAGCAAGCAGGATTAATGCAAAAAGGTTTCCCTATTTAAACCTTATTGGATGGGTTAGCAAGGTTTCCCTATTACTCACATTGGATTTGCAGATGATCTGCTCATCTTCTTAAATGGGGAGTCCAGATCTTTATTATGTTTTAAAAGGTTCCTGGAGGATTATCAAAAGATTTCTGATCAGCTTATAAACTTTGGAAAAAATTCTTTTGTGTGTGGAAAAACAATACCTGGAAGAATCACAAGCATCAAGGAGCTATTGGGCATGAATCAAGGTTCTCTCCCCATCAAATATCTTGGGGTTCACCTGCACAAAGGAATAAATAAACTTGAATATTGTGGGGCTATTATTGATCAATTTGAGAAAAAGCTTTCACTCTGGAAACAGAGGTTTCTGTCTCAAGAGGGAAGACTTGTTATAATCAAGTATGTGCTAAATACTTTGCCTCTTCACATTATGGCTGTTGATTCCTTACCTAAAAAGGTAATCGAAATTTTGAATAGCAAAATGGCTTCTTTTCTGGGGAATAAATAATGAAAAAAGAAGTATCATTGGGCCAATTGGGATAGTCTTTATTACCCTACTGAGGAAGGTGGTCTTGGCATTTGGTCTTTGGTGTCTATTGAAAAAGCTTTTGCTTTTAAAATGTGGTGGAAATGGAAAACAAAAGGCTCTCTTTGGGCAGATTTTGTTAGAGAAAGATATAGAAGGGGAGATAACATGGTGCCTAAAATCTATGACTCGGTTATCTGGAAAAGGATTTGTAATATCCATGAGGAAGCAGCCTCTTTATGCTCAGTTGACCACACTGGTACTTTAATCTGGAATGGTGAGATTAATGGGAATTTCACATTCAAATCAGCTTATGATGAAGCAAGGTCTCAGCATGATACTAACTCTTACATATAAGCATATTTGGCATCCTCGGCAAGAATTAAAAGTAAAGCTTTTGAAGTGGAAGATTACTAAAGGTCTCATTCCAACATCTGATAAGCTCAGAAGATTCAGAATGGTTTAGAACCATCTATGTGTGTCATGTGCAGGAATCATTCTGATAACCTTGAACATCTGTTTTATCAGTGTAATACTGTCAAACCGGTTTGGCATTATTTCATGAAAATATTTGGGATTCCTATTCCTATTAATGAGAACATTGGTCAGATCTTTAGGAATTGGTGGCTAAGAGCAGGAGCTAAAGGGGTGATGGATTTTTTCAAGCATAATCTGCGAGGCATTATTTGTTGGCAGATTTGGAAATCTTATGCGAATGTGGTTTGGGGAAATCAGAATAATAAGCCTTCTACAAACAGTCTCATCAGTCAAATTAAGGCTTATACTCGAGATTGGGCATGGTCTCTTCCTAAACTTAAGAACAATTCAGTGAGCAGTATTTTGAAGGAAGAACAGATTGTAACGAAGAACTTTAAGGCACAATGCAATACTGTTCATATCGATGACGTTGCGTTCCTAAGTGGGGGTGATTGTAATACTTGAGATTTAATTCTACTACTCATACCAACAAGGTGCATCTCCTTTTAAGGGAGCTCATTAGCCAAGAACTTCAAAGTTAAGCGTGCTTGCATGGGAGTAGTCTTGGGATTAGATGGAGAAAACCAAATAGTAAACTTAAAATGAATGTTGATGCAAGATACTCATCTGATGGAGCTTTGGGCGGTGCAATTATTCGAAATCCTTCAGATGAGATGTTATGGGCTATTAGTTTTCAGATTACAGCTTTGTCCCCTGTTGAAGCTGAACTCAGAGCGATTGCTGATGCAATTCAACATGTTGTGGATGACGGATTTTAAGAGATTCAGGTGGAAGCTGATTCGACGATTGCTTTGGCTATGTTGAACGGGGGAGAAGAAAGGTGTTGGTCAGATCTCATTCAGGCAACCAAGCTTAATGTTATTAGGAAAGACCTGCGTTTTGGACATGTGATGCGCGAAGGGAACTGGACTGCCCATTTTTTAGCTGCGGATCATATGGGCCTTATCAAAAGATATGGTAGCCCATCTTCTCTTCCGATTAGGGCCAGGAGGGCTTTTTATATTGATAAATTTGATATTCCCTCTATTAGATGTTAATTTTCTTTTTTGATGTTGTTTTTTCAATTGGGTCAGGTCTAGCCCCCCCCCCCCCCCCCCCCTCCAATTGCAGTTATTTTTCTTCTCTTTCAGTATATTGATGTAGATTTTGGGAGGAATGCCTTCTTGGAAAGGTTTTGGTCTAGTCCCCCTTTCTTATTGTAATTGATTTTTTAATTAATAAAATCTGGTAGATGTTCCCCGACATCTACCCCACTGATTTTGGTGGTTTGCCTTTCGGATTTAAAAAAAACACTTAGCCGCACTTCATTTCAGTATTTCCGATCCAAGATTGGTGTCTCCAACGGATCCTCCATCTTGTGGGTGAGTGTTAGAAATAATTAATTTATTTAATATATTAATTTATTAAGAGATAATTGATGTATTTATCTGATGTAACTAACTGGTCTTATATCTTGTAACTCAACCTTAGAGATAGGTTTTATAGCTGGGATAGAGTTCTCTATCTATTCTCTATTAAAACACTTTTATCAATCGATTACAATTCAATTGAATATACAAAGCTTATAATAAGCTACAAATATTTTACTATAAAAGGAAAATGAAACTTATTTCGAGAAAGATGAAGAAAGAAAATTGAATAATTATTGTGTTAGGAAAGGAGTATACAAATTACAATTCCTCATTTCATAGATTAAACTAGGGCTGCACATCGGGCGGGTTGGGTCGGGTTTGCTATATTTTTTGGGTCTACCCGATTTGTTCGGGTTGGCTATTATTGAACCCGCGGTACGCAAAATAAGTTGGTAAACCATGCATGAACGGGTCGGGTAGGGTCGGGTATTGAAAAAAAAATCACTTCGGGTTGTATCTTTATGTGGGAGATTAATGTAACCAATTTAAAACCTGATTAACTTGTTTTCAAAACACACAAACAAACACAAGTACTCATATCTTTTATAAGCAAAAACATTAGATAATAGTATTAAAACATCCTTCCGTAAAGGAAGATCATTTAGAAGGAAACATAAATATATAATAATCACCTAGTCAAAATGGTTAATGTTTAATTATAATTTTAGTATCATAAAGTCATAGATAGAGCACATTGGTCTTAAATTGAAATTATCCAAGAAAACATTGTAGCATAATAATAGTAAAATGAACTTCGGCCGGGTCGGATACTATCCAGGGCCGGTCCTAAAGAAATGAAGGCCCTGTGCAAAAAAAATAATTGGGTCTTCTTTTTAAAGTTTCAACACAAGTTAAAAAAACCGAACCGAAACCGCACCGACTCAAACGGGACCCGAAAGTCGGGACTCGAACATAAATCGGTTTAATGAAGGTTTTTTGAGTTATAAAATCGGTTCAAACCGAACCGAACTGATTTTTATTAAGAGGTATTTTAATTATTTATTTTTTAGAACAAATAGGTAATATAAAACTTGTACGCCCGTATTTCAAGAATTAGTTGATTTGGTCCGATGGTTGATGTTTAGAAATCAGTGTGCATGCTTTTATTTTCACCTGGGTTCAAATCCCGCATGTCTCGCTTCTTTTCTTTTTTTGTTTCTAAAGCTTAAGATTCCCACACCGGTGGAAACGGAGGATTTACTACTCCTTCGTTCCTATATACACGCTCATCCTTTGCAGATGAGGAATACGCGAATTGACGAACCATGCCTGCTTCAAAGCCTTGCCTTAGTCCACCTAAGTAATAATACTCCCTCCGTCTCGCTAACATTGGGACAAGAGAAAGTGACACGCAAATTAATAAAAAGTGATTTATGTGGTTGATATTGAATTGATAAAGTAAGAAAAAGTAAGAATGATTTAGAGCCACACAAACTTTACCAAATTTGGTATGAGACAATCTTAATGGGACGGATCGATAAGGTAAAATGGGACAATCATAGCGGGACGGAGGTAGTAGTATACTACTACAAAAAAAATTGGGCCCTTCCAATTTTTTGGGCTCTGTGCGGTTGGACACCCTGCACACCACCAGGGCCGGCCCTGATACTATCGGGTTGGAGATTTTAATTCCACAATCCTACCCATTAGGTGCGAGTTCAATCATATTTAACCCATGAATATTTTTAAAAATCAAATACCCGATTAAATAGGATCGGGCGGGTTATACGGGTTCAGGTTATTCTTGTGCGGCCCTAGATTAAACAGCTCAAAGAGTCGGCAACGTACACAATTCTCTTCATTAATGCAGTAGGTTAATTAAATACTCCTGGATCGGGATGCTACATCAAACATATTTTTGCTTTATATTGAGTTTTTCTTGTCATCTAATTAAGTCTAGCTTATATGATATGATCTAGCTTATTTAAATCAAATTTGATCTAACCAATATAAGTATTACCTGATTTGATTTGAATTTTAAGCCAATTTAAGTGAACATCCAATCAGGTCCATCTAATTAATTTGAAGGCCTAATTCCAAAAGCAACATTGAGGCCTCACAGGGTGACAGTCGGAGTCAGGGTACTAGGTGGGATTGAGCTGATGCAAAGAATAAAATTCTCGGTGCAATTAAAACAATTTCCAAAAGACACTTCATAGTAGAATAAAAACAATACAATTCATTACTCAAACAATCTGAGTAAAAGAAAACTAAGGGGCCTGTTTGGTAACAGCTGCATTGGCTGGAATGACTGAAAAGCCTGAAAAGACTGAATTTGCTGTAGTGAAAGTGTTTGGTAATATGTTGGCTGAAATGGTTGATTGAGTGTAAAATTACCATAAAGGGTATTAACTTATTTGTGTTAAATATATGGGTGTGAATTTTACTAGTAAACTACTTTTGCTTAATTAGATAATTATAAGACTACATAAATAATTGATTACTTTGAAAATTTCATTCTTACTAGCTTTTACGTCGAATTTTATATTGTTTTATGCAATGACTTTCTAAACAATTTGTATTTTCGAATTATCGACATTAGCTATATATTTTGTGACTAATATGAGTAAATTAATTTAATAAACATACTTTTTCCAAAGGAAATCAGCAACACCACTGGGAAAAACGGAAAATGACCACTTCTTGAAGTTCCTTCTTTGCAAATAACTTTTTATAGGTTAAAGAAGATGTGGAACGGCAGAGCTATGGTCTCAGCTATGGAACGGGAGAATTGTGGCCTCACCAAAGAAGATGTGTATTACATAAGATAAAAGGGTAAAGAAGTATATTTAGGTTTGAACAGTACATTAAAAAACTTTTAGCTCAAAAAGTAACTTTATTGTTACTTTTCTAGCTGATAAGAAAAAACAGCCCAAACGGCCCATTTGCTGTGTTTGGCTATATTTTTGTATTTTCAGGCTTTTCAGCCCAATTTTAGGGCTCCAAACGACCCCTAAAAGGATTGATAAATAAAAAATGATGAATCTACGGTATTCTTCCTTACTCCATGCACTTGACCTATGTGTATTAATGTATAAATAACTACTATGTGCTACTACCTCCATTCCACTAATATTGGCACAGAAAGTGGTGTCACTATTATTAAGAAAAATGAGTTAATGTGATTGATTTTAATTGATAAAGTAAGAATGATTTAGAGTCACACAAATTTTACCAAATTTAGTATGACACAATTTTAGTGGAATTTTCTGAAAAGATAAAATGGGAGAATTTAGCGTGACGGAGGGAGTATATAATACGTAGTACTAATAAAAAATTTAGAAAACGGGGTCCACTTAATTGGTAGGCTTTGTTCTGTGAATAAAGTAAAAATGATTTAGAACCACATAAAGTTTACCAAATTTGGTATAAGAAAATCTTAGTGAGATTTTCCGAAAAGGTAAAATGGGATAATCTTAACGGGACGGGAGGAGTAAATGTTAATCTTTTCATCTACTTTTCATCTATTATGAAATTTGCGATTTGTTTTAATCTAATGAAATTGTGGTTAAAAATATGAAAACATTACTATGCATGTATACTCGTACTTAGATAACAAAATTGCATAATTTTACTTATAGTTTTTTTTATAAAAATATACTCGTAAATATTTATAGGATATCCGTACACTATCTGTACTATCTCGAGCCCATAAAATGTCAAAATCGGGTTTTCGAACTACTCTTAAGATGTTTTCTTTTGGAATGAAATTTGATTATATGGTCCGGTCTGATCTGATTTGGTCTGAACTGGTCTTGTCTGGTCTGCTAAATGTCTGGTCTTTGTGTATTTTAAAACTACGGAAGTCTGAACTGATGTGGTCTGATCTGATCTGGTCTGATTTGGGAATGAAAGGAAAACATCAATACCCCAGCCATATAGGTAGTATATACTCCCTCCGGTCCTAAATAAAGTTCACTGTTTGACTTCACACAAATTAAGGAAATAAATTTGACTTTAGTGTAGAGTACACTGTTGTGACACTGTTTGGCACTGTTTTGCATTGTTTTGCACTGTTTTGATGTAGATAATTGCCAAATAAGGAAGGGAGAAGAAGTGTGAACTTTATTTTGGACCAGCCCAAAAAGAAAAGTGTGAACTTTATTTAGGCTCGGAGGGAGTATAGCCGTATAGGTTATACATAGATAATTTAGAAACATGAAAAGTTACATAAAATATATGCCCGAATCAGCAACCGTGACCCGTGCCGAAAATGAGCACTAAATAAAATCAAAAATGATGTTTGTACCCACGCGTATACCCATTTTTGTACCCACCTATGTTTGTGAATGTTTTTTCTTTTGTCTGTGAACATCGATTCACAGACAATATTTTGCACAAATAAAATATTGTATGTGAACCAGATTCATAGATAAAAAAAAACTTCACAAACATGGTGAGTATAAAGTGGATATAAGGGTGGGTATCTGTTAAAATAAAATTTCAAGTTCTCATAACGGGTAAAACGACTAATTAAAGATAAGGTAAATTAAATTAATCTTAGCTAGTAGGTTATCTAAAGTCATAGCTGAGTGAGTCAAACCTACAGGACACATAAGCAGTATCATCATTGCCTCAATAATTATGAGAATGCTACACTATATTTGTGTTTTGTGGAAAAAATATGGCATCCTTATAGGAGTATAGGACTATTAAATATATCGAAGATGAAGATCATCCGATATATTTTGATGGAGATGTGGGATCAAAACGAGGGAGGGTCTCTAAAGTCTTGAACTATACGTTATGAAGGATAATGTTTTATATAACGTTTACAATCATGTGTTTAGTTTCAAATTAATTTATTATTGCTCGAATTTCTATAAGTTTAAAAATGATCAGATTTTACACACGGAGTAAATTGTTTTATAAATAGGCTACTATATATTTTATAGTAAATGTTACATGTCAAATTTACGTGGATTTAAAAATTATATTAAATATTTTTTATTCGATCTTCAATTGAAAATATATGTCGCAATCCAGGGGCGGATCCAGAAAAATTATCGTGGTAGGGCGGTAATTTAAATAAAAAATTATAGGCGCTCATTATTATAAATTACAACCTTTATATAATATTAATAAAATGAAGCATTAAAATAGTACATAGTAAGCAAAAAATAGAAGAAGGAGACAAATATATTTTTACAAAATAGTTAAGTTAGTACCTTAGAATTATGCCCGGCGCTCCTTCAACGAGATAAATTCCTCAATCACGACTTTTGAGTCAAAAGTTTTAGCAATTTCTCTTTCAATATAAACAAGGTTGTCTGCAAGGTACTCATCCTCCATTTTATTGTGAAGCCTTGTTTTTATAATTTTCATGGCTGAAAAAGCTCTTTTGACAAAAGTTGGATTAATCTATCAATACGAAAGTACCCTTTTGACATCTCCGTCTCCACTAATTCTTGACAAAGTTCAGCCATTGTAGACAAATTCGCCAACTTTACATGGTTTAGAACATTGAACTTATAATTAGGGATGGACTCGGGCCGGGTGAACCGAACTGGAACCGGCCCGAACCGGCACTGTTCTGGCCCGGAACCGGCACGGTCCACGGTTCGTTGAGCGGTTCGGGCCAACCGGCCCGACACTGTAGAGGACCGGTTCTCAGGCCTTGATTTAGATGAACCGGCCCGGTTGGTTCGGGCCAATTTTTTTCACATTTTTAAAGGGAAATGGGTTGAGCTGGATGTTTTGGACGGGTTTGGGGTGGGGGGGGGGGGGTAGGAAGTAATAATTAGAAAATAAAAAAAATAGGGTTAACCGGCCCGGCCCGTGAACCGCCGGGTGAACCGGCCCGACCCGAGCCCGGAGTAACCCGGGATGGTTTCCGGGCCTAACTTTTCCAAAAAAAAAGCCCGGTCCGAACCGATTCCATCCCTACTTATAATGTTTCAATTGAAACCTCAAGCCCACCTTCTCCTGGTCAATAAAATCAAAAGGGTAATATTTATATACTCCCTCCGTCCCGGTCATTTCTTCCAATTTTCCTTTTTGGGTCGTCCCAATTAATTCTTCCAACTTCCACTTTTAGAAAAAATATGTGGTTCACATTCATTCACTTTTTTCTTACACAACTACAATCATACATTTTCACTTTATTCCCACTACCTAAATTTACGATACCGGTCAAAATTGGAAGAAATGACCGGGACGGAGGGAGTACTAAAGAGTCATTGATGTTCATTAATATCTACTATTTATCTACTAATATTTATCATCAATGTTAAAGGACTTATATGAGTCATTAGGATCCAAAGCACCGCTAAGAGTAAGAAGATCCATTATCTGTATATGTTCAATGAATCTGCTATTCAGATCCAACAATTATGAACATATGGTTGCGTAAAACATATCAACCTGATAGTGACATTTAATATCAAACCCTTCTTGATCATGGCGTTTGCGTTTTACCACATAAGGAGACTTCATATTAGGAACTTCATCTCATGCGTAGGGTTTTGCAAAATTCTTTAACAAATTCTAAGAAGTTATCCCATCCACCACCCCTTAACTTTTGGATCAACATTTTGGTGCTTGACACCAAATGCATAGAAGATTTGTTATGCCCATAATTTCTTTAATAAGATGCAACAAGAAAACAAAATCAAAAAATTAAATCTTCTTAAGTGCTCCAGCTGCATCTCCACGTGTAGAAAAGTTATTACCATTCGATCTCTTCAACATCTTCTAAAACAAAACAAGTTGTAGCAAACATCCTAATCAAATTGCAAACAGAACTGAAATGGGAGATTCAAAGAGTTCCCCAGCTCGTTGTAATGCACCAACCTGATTAAGTCATCTGCCCGTTTCAAGCTCACCAATTTCCAGAGCCGGAAGAGGCACTGCCGGACTGGACGGATGCGCCTGCTAGACTCCAATACTTGTTGAGTTGTTGGGGGCGCGATGGCAAGATGGCGGACTGACCGTGAAATTGGCGTCTTTGTAGCGTAGCTACTCCGCCTACTCGTCAGTCGTTAATCGCAGGAGGGGTTTGTGACTTGGGAGTTTGTCGCTCTGTATTCCATCTGGTTTTGGTTGAGTTTATCTTCCATGAGTCTTGGACTGGGCTGATATAATATTACTTCTATAAGTTCTATTTGTTTAGACTTTTAAACAATTGGGCCTTGCGAGTAGGCTATGATTTGGAGGCGAAAATATTTTTTGGAGGGGTTCAAAATATTTTTTGGAAGGGCGGAAACTATTTTTCGTAAATATATACACTATTTTTTTTGTTGGGGGGTGGTAGCCCCCTGGGTCTCTATTACGGTGATTTTTTATGTCAATTTTTTGTTGGACGCGAGTCGCATTATATTGTCAATTTTTTGCCAAAAAGCTTATCATGCACTAAAAGCAATCACATGAAGAATAAATGAAAAAAGGCAAAATATATATTACTTCCATAATTCTAAAAGACAAAATTATAACTAGTTTCCTTTTTTAAAAAAATATGACTAACCTATGTTTTAATTATAAATTATAAGAAAAATTGACAACAATAATCCCACCATGGATCAGTCTGGTCAAAATAATCTCACCTTTGATCGGTCTACTCAAAATAATCTCACATATGCAATCCCAAAATAATCTCATCTTTGTGGCTCATTTTCTCTCGTTGGACCTTGACCGGTTGATGACCTACTATACCAAGTTTTTTGTCTTTTCTTTGGAAATCTTACATAAATAATATCATCTTTCACAAATCTACTCAAAACAGTCCCAAGTTTCATTTTCTTCTTCTTTTTTTCATCTTCTTATAAATTCATTTATAAGAAGATGTTTATGTTTTTGCTTTCCTTTTTCTCATTTTTTTGCTTTCTTCTTCTTCCACATTTTTACTTCTTCTTTTTTATGTATTACTATTCGGTTAATTATCTTATAAAGACTACTATCCTACATTACTTGTTATTATTTTATTTATTTTTATTTCAAATTTTCTTTTCTTTAAAACTACTTCGTATTTGTTTGTTTCTTTGTCTCTTTTCACCCCTTCCATTTTCGTTTCTTTTAATATGATAGTGAATATTGACGATTTCTTGATCTAGATTTCTAATTTATTCCCATTTTCAGATAACGTTTCTCACATCTATCCTTCTTCCTGTAAAGAGTATGTGTAATTTTTTCCCGATTGTTTTATTTTTCTTTAATTTTTTTCCTTAATCTTTTTATCAAAAAGATTTTTTCCAATAGTTTGTGAAATTTATGAGAGAACTTACCTAGAAAAATACGATGTTGCAGAAAAGGAGAAAATTATATATTGACTGTAGAATTATGATAACAAGAAGAAAGAAAAGAAGAAAAAAGAAAAAACACACAACAATGTAACAAGAAGAAAAAGTGGAAAAGTGAAAATAAAAAGAAAATATAACAAAAAGTGAAGTGGGAAAAAGATCTTTCATATAAAGAGAATGATTAAAAAAGAAACACATAAAAGGGAAATGAAATAAAAATACGGGAAGAAAAAATGATAAAAAATCTGTCCGGAAAAGAAATTTTTCAAAAACTCTTACTAACAGAGTGGGAATTAGAATAACAAATACAACAACAACAACAACAACAACAACAACAACAACAACAACAACAACAACAACAACAACAACAACAACAACAACAACAACAACAACAACAACAACAACAACAACAACAACAACAACATTCAAGCTTTAGTCCCAATTCCCAAAAGATATTGGGGTCGGCTAACATGAATCGATACATGATATCACAACCAAAAGGAAAAGAAAGAAAATAAAGATAAAAAAGATAAGCTATTATAAAAAGATAATATAAAAAGAGATGAATATACATAAAAATGATAAAATAAAAAGGCTACAAATAATGCTTATATATATAAGGATAAAAAACAAGGAAAAAAAAGATGAGGGAAAAAGATTATACGAGATCACTCCTTCACACGAATACCCGCCCTCCACTTAGTTCTCTCCAAAGTCATGCCCTCATCCAACCCCAGAAGAAGCGTATCACTTCGAACTCCCCTAACCAACGTCTGTTTGGGTCTTCCTCTCCCTCTCTTCCCTGCCTCTTCTCCACATATCTCAACTCGTCTGACAGGTGCATCACTCGGTCTTCTACGCACATGATCAAACCACCGTAGGCGCGACTCCCGCATCTTGTCTTCAATAGGTGCTACTCCCACCCTTTGTCTGATTGTCTCATTCCTC
The DNA here is from genome assembly GCA_945859875.1 of Cuscuta europaea. Taxonomy (NCBI): domain Eukaryota; kingdom Viridiplantae; phylum Streptophyta; class Magnoliopsida; order Solanales; family Convolvulaceae; genus Cuscuta; species Cuscuta europaea. The sequence continues at coordinate 710,334 of CAMAPE010000058.1, forward strand.
ACGCGGTCCTTCCTAGTATGACCGCACATCCAACGCAGCATGCGCATCTCTGCCACACTCATCTTTTGAATGTGACATTGTTTCACCGTCCAACACTCTATGTCATACAGTAATGCAGGCCTAATTGCTGTCTTATAAAATTTACCCTTCAGTCTAGTCAGCATACCTCGGTCGCATAGAAATCCTGACGCACTCTTCCACTTCATCCACCCTGTTCTGATTCTATGGGATACATCTCCATCTAACTCACCGTCCTTCTGAATTATGGAGCCCAAGTAACGGAACATATTGATGATTGGTATCTCCTTACCATCCAGAGTAATTCCGCTATTACCACTACTTCTACCTCCACCAAACTTGCACTCCATGTACTCTGTCTTGCTCCGACTTAGTTTGAAACCCTTATTCTCTAATGTTTGTCGCCATACTTCCAACTTTGCTTTAAGACCTGATTGCGTCTCATCAATCAATACAATATCGTCGGCAAACATCATGCACCACGGTATATCGTCTTGAATTGACTTCGTAAGTTCATCCATGACTATGTCAAATAAGAAACGGCTCAAGGTCGATCCTTGGTGCACTCCGATAGTAATAGAGAACTTTTCAGTCCTCCCTACACTAGTACGGACACTTGTAGAATAACAAATATGGAAAATAAATAAAAACAAAAGGATGGAAATTAAAAAATATTAAACAAGTGTCTAGAGATAAAAATAAAGAAAGAAAAATATTTGGGAGAAAAAAGAAAAAATAAAACATTGGACTGTTTTGAGCAGATTTTTGTGAAAGGTGAGATTATTTATATAAGATTTCTAACGAAAAGACAAAAACTTGGTATAGTAGACCATCAACCGATCAAGGTCCAATGAGAGAAGATAGGTTGCAAAGGTGAGATTACGCAAATGTGAGATTATTATTATGAGCAGACCGGTCAAAGGTGGGATTACTATTGTCAATTTTTCCTAATCATATAGCTTTCTTTTAATTGAATTCCTACTAAACTATGTCAAATATCTTGTGGTCCGATGACATCATTGTGACACTTCCATGGAAGAGGTTATAAGTTTGAATATCTATCTCGGTTTTGAACCTTCGCCCAAAGAAACCTATTCAATTATGCACCCTTGTACGGCTGCCCCATCTCTGGTTCCATTATTGGCTGCACTGCTGCAGCAACAACCGTGAAGTGCCGCCACCCGCTACTACAAAAGTAGCCGGAAAAACTCGACTGAAAATTTTTGTAGTTTTTTTAATTTTCATTGGAAAAAGTTGTCGGATTTTTTTTCCACGAGGCAGAGCAACATGTTTCATGGCAATGGCAACAATGACACCGATGGAGACTAGCAACACTTCATGAGTTCATGGTATCTCACTTTTCAGTTTTATTACGTTTTTAGAGGATTTTCCCTAAATAATACTAATAAAAATTGATGGACAAAAATTTGACTTAGTAACTATTAGGTATTATAGGTATGCTCAAATTTTACATCGTTGTGACTACATTATGTACATGAAGTCACTACAATGTAACTTTTAACACAATTATAATCACTAAAAGTTACTAAGTCACATTTTTGTCCATTACTTTTCAGGAGTAATATTAGTGAGTTTCTTTCAATATAATCACATTTTAATCTATATAGTACGAAGTACATAATTTTGAGTGGGATCTTACTACCTTAGATAGTGATCTACCCCAACAAATTAAAATGAGCTTTCTCAAGGGTGGACTCATTTGCTCAAGACTTATATTGATATCAAAGCATTCAATAAGGGAACAAGAAGATAAAAAGACCATTTCCAACCACCGACCCTCGAACCAGACTTAGAGCCAATCACCCTGGAAAAAGCAATATGGCTCACTGATCCTATAATGGGTCTAAATGAGCCTAACGCGGCTAGAATAGACCTCTCTTCACCCCAACCTAATGCAAGAGTCTGGTTAATGAAAAAACAAAACAGAAAGCAACAACGATAGTCTAATCAAAACAAAAAATAACAGCGAAAATAAAGTAGTGGGAATTCAGCTGCACCCTCGCACAGCTTAAAGTAATCCTTCGATCCTCCATGTCTTGGGGCCACCTCAAAAGTCTCAACGAGTCTAGTGTCTGAGACCCGTCCCTTCTTCGTTTTTTGAAAAGTCCAATGCCATATTGTCCCTTTTGTCATCCTCATGCTCCTTTTCCTCCCACACTCTTCTACGCTTCTGCTCTCCAGAGGATCCCTCCATAGCTACTATGTCTTGCTCCTCCTTTGAACCAGCATCTACCTCAGTAATTACCCCATGCTGCCCCTCTGACCCAAATATCTCATCTCTGGCATTTATGGTTCCTTCTTGCTTGCCCGGCTTGCTCGATCCGCTTCTGTCTAAGAGGCCTTCTGTGACTAGCCATTTGTTGTCCCTCATCCGTTGAGTTTTCCCTCCCCACCCGCTCGAAGACTAACTCCAAATGGTTTAGTCAAAGCTTTGTTTTCACAGTCATATGCCAAAGGACAAAACATGTCTGCATGACCAATAATTGCAGCAATGTATGTTGAATAATATATTTTATTTATTAAATTAGGAAAATCAATTTTCACGTTTTAGTGTTTTATGGCTTACTATTAGGTATCATAATTTTTCTCCAAAATAAATAAATTTCTAATACTGACTATGATCCATAGATCATGAAAAAATATATATGTGACTTTAAAAAAAGTATTACTATTTTTATGTACTCAAACATGTTATGAAAAAACGTGTGACTTTATAAATAAGTTTTTAATACTAACTTTGATTCATAAGTTTCACGTCAAAGTATTACTAGTGTTATGTACGGAGTATTTGTTTTTCAAGCTCATGTAGCCTCTTATTAAACAATGTCACTTATTAAGTCTTGTTCGTGGATTATCATTTATGTAAAAAAAAAATCTTATTTCAAATGTTTCTAATTATGAGTACTTTATTTTGCATTATACACACATTAATTTTTTAACGGTGTGAGGTAATATTTGCCATTAATGCGTCTTCGGTTAGGTTTCAACTCATCAATGTATATACTTATTACTTTATGGTTTTGAAAAATGAAATGAAAAACAAAGGAAATTTGAAAAATATGTGTCCAGGTTTGAAAAATGGAAAACTAGAAAATGAAAACAGAAAACTGGAGAGACAAATAAATAGGCCCTAAATACTTTAAAGAGTGATTTTTAGGTTTCTAATATACTTTAGCAATTAATAGGAACAAATATTGCTTGAGAAATTTAGAGCTCATTTGATAACACGTACTGAAATGGCTGAATCGGGTGATTCTGCTGAAATTTATGAAATTCTGGCCGAGTGGTTGTATTGGCTGATTTCGGTCATTTATGAAAAAAAAATGTTTAAAATATATTTCATTAGTAAAATAAAGAAAAAATTATATGAAAAATAGCTAAAATGATCATCTACAGTAAATTCATCCAATTCATCCAATACACAATTCATTGCGCGAAATCAAAAGTTACGTGTTTGGTTAAAAAGTTGGAGATAAGTCTGATAATCCGAAAAACAAAGTCACCAAACGGACTCTTAGTCTCATAAGTTATTATGTGTAATATTAAATTTTTAACTTGTTTTTGAAGATTTGGTCATGCTATGAATATATTTATTCAAGCATCTCACTTTCTTAATAAAGTGTCTTCAATGCAACAATGTGTATATGTGATATGAGAGGGATAGTTAGACATATAAAAATAAATTAATTATATTTCTCTCTTTCTGCAATTTTATATGTTTGGTAACTTTTTCTCATCAACGTCAGTCACAATGTCTACATTTGAACACATTTCTTGACACTATGGAAAAAAAACTTGATAATATTTATGTCTCTATCGCTCTAATGTAACATATAGAATGAAGATGCTCTTAAAAACCAATTAAGAACACACCACAAAATTCTCTCCTTTTCAAGAACTTTGAATGCCCTCTAAAGATTTCTTAAAAACCTCTTATAATACGCAAATGAAGAGAACACGGTGCACCTCTTATAAACTGCTATATTCCGATTTTATTACATTATTTATCAAATTATTCTGATTTTCTTAAATGCATAAGATTTTGCAACATTTTGCAAGTCAATAATCTTTTGAACATCTTCTTCAATTGTTTTGTTGTTGAACCAAAATGACATAATCATGTTACATTCCACATAATCTCTTTTAGTCTTTTATACTTGAGTCTAATTTATTATTATCTCACCTTAATATTGAGAATACTATCTCATTGATATGATAGTCTACAATAGGGGTGGATTCGGGCCGGGTCGGGGCCGGGCCGCCGGTTCGTATCACATGGGCCCGGGACCGGCCCGAGGGTTGGACGGGTCCGGTTCGGGCCGGGCCACCCGTAGGGCCGGGCCGGGTCGGTTAAATATTTTTTTTTATTTATATTTTATACTTTACAGTTTTATACAAGTATTAAAAAACAAACTTCAAGTGCATTTATTTGAAATGAAATAGGAACTACATTTGAAAATTAAATAGGAACTATAATTGTTTTTTAAACATGAAATACTAATCAATCATTCAATATTTCAATCGGAATCTCCGGCATAGGTAGAGCCACCCTCGGTTGTAGATTCATCCATAAAGTGTTGGGATGGGGTGATGTCAATTTCTTGAGCTCTACGGGCTGCTTTCAACCAATCGTGGTAGCATATAAGCATCTCAAGAGATTCAGCGCTCAACCTCGTTCTGGTTTGTGTTAAGACATTGCCGGCCGAACTAAATTCTTGTTCCACGGCAACCGTTGAAACCGGCATTGATAGCACTTGCTTAGCCATCTTTGCTAAAACCGGGAACATTCGAGTTATAGTAAATTAACTAGTGAATTAACTAGTTTTGTGTACAACATATTTTTTTAAACTAGAGTCAAATGTAGCAATTAATAAAAAATTGTAAAAAAGTAATTAACTATTTATCTAACTATTAAACTAGAGTCAAATGTAGCAAATTAACTAGTAATTAAACAAGTGTAAATAATAGAATAATTTCGTACCTCTTTCGGACTTTCGTTCTTTCAGATGGGAGTAATAGAATGACTTAAAATTAATTAGATATAATTCCAACTATATTAATAGATATAATAAATATATAAGTAATATATAATTAGATAATAAATATAAGTAATATAATACTATTTATATCTATTTATAGTTTATATAATATAAGTAGATAATTAATATAAACTATAAATAATAAAAATAATATATTGGAGAATGGAGAATAAGAGAATTAGAGAGTATTTATAGGTTTTTTACCTAAATCCTATTCTTAAGATTAGGAGTATTTATAGGTTTTTTACCCCCCACCCCCACCACCACCACCCAACCCCCCGGATCCCCCCAGCACCCCACCCAACGGCTAAATAGCCGTTTGGGTTGTCCCCAGCCCACCCATAACGGCTAGTAGTACCAATTTAACAAAAAAAAAAATTATACCGTTGGACCCGGACCCGGGCCCGACCCGGCCGGGCCGGGTCACATTTTTCCGTAACCGTGCCCGCCCCGCCCTTTCCCACCGGTTCGGGTCCACACCCGGTCCCGGACCGCCCGACCGGGCCGGTCCCGGGCCCGCACAGTACCGGGCCGGGCCGAGTCACGGGCCGGGTGGCCCGAACCGAATCCACCCCTAGTCTACAAACGTTATTCTGAGCAAATCATGAGTCACTAGTTCAATAATTTTCGTATAAAAAAACAACATCCAAGCCTTAATCCCAAAAGAATTTGGGGTTAAATAATTTTCGTATGATTGAGTAAATTTTAAAACCAACTTAAACTCTCAATCCCTTGAGAGTTGAGAAACCATTTTTGTACGATGAGAGAAGCTACGGAAACAGTAACATGGGCGATTGGAACATTAACAACACAACAATGAACTAAATGTATTATTGTATTTTTGTAAAATCAACGAACTACATAGTTCATTTTTAGACATGTTCTTTTTGTTGTTTTATTAGCATTATTGTTGTTCTTTTTGTTTTTGAACTCTCTTGGAGTGTTGTTTTTCGAAAAGACAACAATGAACTACATAGTCCAAAACCAAAATATTTATTAATATTTTAATAATTAATTTTTGAATAAAAACAACAAAAAAAAAATTGGATAGGCCCGGCCTGAAACCATAAATACTAAATAGGCTCAGGCCTTATTAAAAAATTTTAGGACCGAAATCAGCCAATGTCCCAGCTACAATGCGACAACTAGATTGAGAATTTAAAAATATTGATTTTATGTCTAATAATTGTGCATGTGTGATTAAACTCGATAATAAATAAAATCATTTTTATAAAAATATATGTAGTACCATTTTTAGAATAGATAAAACTCAAACTAGAACTTGAACTCACTATTATTTCTTCTTTATCATGCACTACTCAATGTTAGGGGTGGACTCGGGCCGGGTGGCCCGACCCGGAACCGGCCCGGGACCGGTACTGTTCCGGCCCGGCCCGACCCGGTGGCCCGGTCAGTGACCGGTCCGGGTAGGCCCGACCCGGTGGGTTTCCGGTCCGGGCTCGGGTCACCCATAACAAGGCCCGGCCCGGCCCGGTTCGGGCCAAATTTATTTATTTTTTTGGTTTTTTTCATTTGTTTGGGCTCCACCGGGTTGGGCTTGATGTTTAGGATGGGTTTGGGGGTGGGGGAGTGAGGGGGGGGGGGGGGTCAGGGATGGGTAGCTAAGCAAAAAAAAAAAATAATAACCAAACCCGAGGCCCAGCCCGGCCCGGCCCGGACCCGGACCGGACCCGGTGGCTACCCGGGCCGGTCCCGGGTCCAGCTATATAGGACCGCCGGCCCGACCGGGCCCGACCCGGCCCGGGTCCAACCCTACTCAATGTCTCAATCTAAGATGAAATCCAATTCGGCTCACTTGATTGGCACCCTAGGTGGGACCTAGACTGGTTTCACATTGTCACAAGGGTAGACTGCATTTTGTACAGTGAGAAATAGTCCAAAGAAAGAAGAGCTGAACACACATTAAGAGTAGCATTCCATGGTAGCAGCTGTTCAAGAAACGAGGAGGAGAATTTTGCCAATGTGATTGCTGCTCTCCATGAGCCGGTGAGCTTCTACTGCCTCGGCCAAGGGGAAATGCTGATAGACCACAGGTTTGACCTTTCCTTCACTGATTGCAGGCCAAACATTCTTGACCACTGCGCTCACTATTGATGCTTTGTTCTCCCCACTCCTGTTCCTTAATCCAGCAGCTACAAAAGAAAATGAAAGCCATACCATCCATTTCTCATTAAACCACCAGTAAAAGGCCTTATTTACTCCGCGAGTGTTTGCCGCTTTTAGAGATTTTTAGAGTGTCAGAAGAACCATACAAACTACATTACAAAAGAATGTTAAAAGCAAAAATCTAGGGACTAAACGAAGTAATTTTATTAGCGTTGTGTGTGCTAGGGTGCTGGATGCAGAGTGATGTGTATTCCAAAGTTTTTAATTATTACTGCGTGCAGCAAATCCCGTGGGAAGCCTAGAAGAAAGTGTGAAGAAGCACGCAAGAATGGGGAAAAGAAATTAAGAAGAATGAGATAACTTCTTAAGAAATTTCTATAAAGCTTTCTTGTTCTTGTTTTGCTCTTCGCGGCTGACAACTCTCTCTCATGCTACTTCTTTCTACAAACATCTCTGTACAGTATTGTTTATCCAACTAGTTTTCCTCTCTTAGATTTCTTTAAATCCGTCATTGGAGTCTCCCCCCAAGACTTGCTCTTATTACTGATTTACTATCGTCCTATCGGATTGACGGAAGTGCAGGGCAACAGATTTGCATCGTCGCAGTTTAGGATTTCTAGCTGGAACTCCAAATTAAATTAAACATGAGAGAAAGAAATAAAAGGTGACGAAAGAGGGGGGAAGCAACTTGATAGAGACCTAGATAGTACCAGTAATAAGAATTATATTAGTCTTTTAATATTGTACAATAAAAGGGGTTTAGGGGTTTAGGCCTTGAATTAAATAGCAGTGGGCTAGCCCAAATGGAAAAGAATAAATAAGAGTTGGGCGAGTAGAATAAGGCAGGCAGAATTTAGTCGGAACTAGGAATTTAGGAGAGCGAGACCTCTCAGAGTCTCATCTATTTTCTGTTTCTTCTCTTTCTTCTCTTTCAGCCATTGTAAGACTGAGATTACTATCAATATACTACCAATTTCTACTGTGTTTTACTGAGTACCTACTATTGGTATCAAAGCAGTTCGTTCATGTGGCTATTCGCGAGCATCGCTTGTATAATCTCAAGCAGAACATGGAGCGCAACACCACAGAGGTGCAATCGATGGTGGAGGAGATGTGCCACATGTTGTGCAAACTTCGTCGCAGACGACATAAAGACCGCGCGAGGAGCCCTCCTAGACGCCGTCAGAATTCTGGAAACCAGGTTCCATCTTCTTCGCTAAGTGCACGGACTGTAGAAGCTCCCAGATCGCAATTGACAACTTCGTCTCTATCAGTTATTTTGAGTTCGCAGGGTTCTTCTGAGTCCCTAGCCACATTTCAGAGTTCCAGTTCGCAGTCGCTACTCGTATCTCACCAATCATCATCGCGAAAGGCTTCTAACAGTTCGCAAAGGGTATCTCAAACCGCCTCGCACAGTGTTTTCACTTATTCTTCCCCTTCGCAAATTGTTTAGCACTCAGACTCTCCAGGTTCGCAGCAGGAGTCGGTTAACCTGCGGCAACCTTCATCTGAAGACACGTTCAGCGACGGTGACAATGGACGCGATGAGCAATTCCCTGCGGTGACTCGAACCTTGATTACCATGGAAAATGAATCGGATTCATGATGATAAATTTGCTGGTTCTGAATTGGAGAACCAAGTGGTTTCTGAACCCTCTATAGGTATGGCATATTCAACTGCACATACTAGTGTGGGAGATCCGGTCACTACTGAGCTTCACGAGGAAAGAACTCAAGGTTCTGATGTACGTGTGACGTGCACTTCGTCACGGTGCGTCAAAATAAATCGATACTAACACTTATATGTAGTATAGGTGAAGTAGAGTTCGTATCCACAGGGAAAGAAATAATTATCTTTTTAATGAAATAAGTAAATAAAGGGGGGGGATTTGGATTGAATAATTTAATAAGAACTAAGATGAACAACCTATATGTGTTTTAATTCAAGGATAAAAGGATTTGGCTTTGCTACTTTCCACTTGTTGATATATTTTAGTCGATCCTTATTATATCTATAACTTATCCCCTCTCGAATACTCAATCGAGGAGTATATCCAATTCATCGAGGGTAGTTATTAACAACGACCGTTCATTAATAATCTTTACTATTACTCAAATATAGAACAACGCCTTATACCGATTTAATAGTAGCATTTAATCTTTCTAACTCCTTGATTAAATCAATTGAGATTGATAACCTCAACACAACAGTTTCGGTTTAACCAACAAAATTGATCCCTCTCAAGTTTATTAACCACAACCGTGCGTTAATAAACCGAAGTTACTTACTTGTGAAACCATCAACGATTAACGAAGTTACCTACTCGTGAAACCGAAGTTAATTAATGTCGGAACGTTAACTAATCGTCACTTAGCAACCTCCAACATTAATATAGAGATAGATTAAGGGAAGAATTAATAATCAAGAGAAGAAGTTAAGAAAATAACTCACAACTTTAATAATCAACAAGCTTCAATAGCAAAACCAAGAAATGAGAGTTTAGCTCCTCATTTGAAGACTAAACATGCTAGAAAAATATAAAGAAATTGATGGAGTATATGGGCCTGGACCCCAGGGCCCACATACTCAGAAGAACAGAAGGTACCACGACCACCTGGTGGGACCCCCGTCGGCCAGATGACCCTCCTCGGCCAGAAAGAAGTCTACTCAGAAAGTGATCCAGAAACCAGGAAGAGCCGGGTGACCTCGTCGGCCGGGTCTTCGTCGGCCATGCCCTCATCGGCCATAGATGACCTCCAGGATAGGGTCTTATACTTAATCTTTTCTATGTACTTTGTATCTGCCCATTAGTGGCCCTATTGTACATGGGCCTCCCAAGCCCAAGACTTGGGAGCTCAACCCTAATTTTTCCTATAAATACTCCCTCTGTTTGTAGTTGTAATGGTTGATAAAATCATTAATACAGAGCATCCATACTACTTCTCTCTCTAGCTCTCACTTCTCTCTAGACCTATAGTCTATCATTTGGTGCTTTCATTGAGAGCTAGAACAATCAGGTTAACCTCCTTCGTCGCTACCAAGCACAGCTAACCAACAATGGGAAGGACTAAGTCAAACCGCAACCTCCTCAGCAAGGCCATCCCTGAGGCACAGGAGAACCAAGAGCACAAGGCTGCCGGGGGATGTCTTCCAGGAAGCCATCGACCTCACAGGAGACCTACGCAACAAGCTCAACGGCGACGCCCCTGACGCCCGCATCGGCTTGGACAAGAAGCGTGCGGAGAAAGGTGATAACGCCTCAGCGCAACCGGCCTCTCCCGCCGTTGACCCTCAGCTCCAGGCCGCGCTCTCGGCCATCATCGACAGCTTGGCCCAGAACCCCAGCGTCCTCAGCGCACTCATGCCTAGGACGGGGGAGAACACGACGCCGCCTCCTCAGCTCCAACCATTGGCCGTCAGGCTAGGCAACGATGAGGGGGTGGTGCCCCAGGACACGACGTCGTCCCACTCCCACCCTGCTTCCCCTCTTCGAGCTGGACCGACCCCAGCGCGTGGAAAAGCCTCAGCCTTTAACAGGCTAGGTGACACGTGTCGTCGGCCTGCTTCAGAGAGGATGGCGGGGCGGATTGGGCAGCGTGAGCCTGGCTCACCCAGGGAAAGCTTCGGGTCGGTATCCCGGAAAGCGGATCGGCTTCACCTGGACAAAGGCAAGGGGAAACTGCATGAGGATGATGCCCGTCACCAAATCAACACAGCTCATGCAGCCCACTTGCAAACTCAGGGCGCCACCATGGCCGCCAAGGACCCAAGGGACGAGGTGATCGCCCAACTCGAGCGGAGGCTCGCCCAGATGGAGGCCAAACAGTTGGCCACGCTCACCGGCCACTCATCCAGAGATCCCGGCTTCAACGCCGTTCTGAACAAGGTCACTATCCTTGAAAGAGAGTTGGCCGAAGGACAAGGGGACCCCATCATCCAGGGCAGGAGGAGGAACCCCTTCACCGCCAGGGTACTCACGGCCTCTATCCCCGAGAAGTACCGGAGAAACGCCATCAAGCCCTATGACGGCCGCTCCGACCCCCAGGAGCACTTCAGCCGCTACCAGAACAACATGCTGATGGTGAACGCGTCAGATGAATACCTCTGCCGTTGGTTCCTTTCCACTCTCGAAGGGTCAGCGTCTGAGTGGTTCAACGCACTCCCAGAGGGGAGCATAGACTCGTGGCAAGACCTTGCCCAGCGCTTCCTCACTCACTTTGCCGGAAGGAAACGCGCGAAGAAATACTTTACCCATCTTCTCTCCGTCAAGCAGCAGCATGACGAATCACTCCGGTCATTCATCGACCGGTGGACGAGAAAGACTGATGAGGTCGAGGGGGCCGATGAGCGCACCCTCCTCGTACTCTTTCAGGGTGCCCTCCGCAGCACCCCATATGCAAGGAGCCTCATCACTGACCCTCTGAGGTCCTACCTGAAGGCGCTTCAGCGAGGAAACTTGTGAGCGGACGCCGACGAGCAGCACAGCCACAAGAAGGACGGGGGACACCCCTCCAAGAAGACAAGCGTCGCGCCAGCCGCGGGCGCACCCTCGTCCGGGGACCGAGGTCAGGGACGATAGAGCCGCCATGGATCTGGCGGAAAGAACAAAGACCGCATATGGCGGCCGAGGATGGAGAGGCCGAAGACCCCACTTACCCATTCGGTCAGCACCATCCTCGATTACGCCGAGGAGCACGACCTCATTGAGCGAGATCCTCGGCCGGCAAAGAAGATCTATGTCGTCCATGAGGGCGGCACCTACTGCCGTTATCACCGGAACACCTCCCACAACACAGACGATTGTGTCACTCTAAAGAGGCACATCGAGAAGCTGATTCGTCAGGGGGAACTTTCCCAGATTGTTAAAGGTGACCCGCGCAAAAATACGTGGGTAAACATCGGCAAACATGGGGGTGAACCCTCTACGAAGAAGCGTAAGTTCCAGCTCCGTCTAATTTCGAAGAAGTGCACCTTCGGCGTCCAGGAGGGTAAGTTCCTCGGTTACATGGCCAGCCGAAGGGGCATTGAGATCAACCCAGAGAAGATACAGGTTATTGTCAACATGGAGCCACCGCGAAATGTGAAAGGAGGTACAACGGCTGATGGGACGCCTTACGGCCCTGAACCGTTTCCTCTCAAAATCGGCTGAAAGATCTCTCCCTTTCTTTCAGATCATGCGCAAGGCAAATGGCTTCAGATGGACAACGGAGTGTCAGCAAGCGTTTGAGGAGCTGAAGCGGTACTTATCGTCCCCGCCCGTGCTTTCCAAACCTAAAGCCGGTGAAACCCTCTTCCTATACTTGGGGGTGAGCACTTCGGCCGTCAGCTCCGTGCTCATCCGCGAGGACGAGGGGGTACAGAAGGCAATCTTCTACACAAGCAAGACGTTGCGGGAGGCCGAGCTCAGGTACTCTCCCATTGAGAAGACGGTACTGGCCATCGTCCATACAGTGAAGAAACTAAGGCACTACTTCCAGGCCCATGTTGTCCACGTCTTAACTCAGCAACCCCTCGGCGCACTCATGCGGAGTCCCACCAGTTCCTCACGGATGGTGAAATGGGCGATCTTGCTCAGCCAGTTCCAGATAGAGATTAAGCCAAGGTCATCCATCAAGGGGCAGGCCTTGGCCGACTTCGTCACCAAATGCACAGCCAGGGAGACGGCCGCTACCACACCGGGCCAGAGCCAGACGAAGCATGGACCCTCTTTACTGACGGTTCATCGACCACCAAAGCTTGTGGTGGCGGCGGCGTCCTCGTTTCCCCTGAAGGGTTCAGAGCCTACTATGCCATCCGCTTCAACTTCAGAGTATCCAACAATGAAGCCGAGTATGAGGCCCTCCTCAGCGGCCTCAGACTTGCCGCCAGCCTCTAAGCACGGCACATCAAAATCAGATGCGACTCCAAGCTAGTGGTGGGCCAGATCGAGGGCTCATACGAGGCTAAAGAAGGGAGGATGAGGCAATACAAACAGACGGCCGAGGAGTTGCTCAAGGCATTCGAAATCCATGAGATCACCCAGATCCCGAGGGCGGAAAATGCCGAGGCCGACATCCTCTCCAAGCTCAGCTCAGACACTCCAGAGCACATCTCCAAGACAGCCAAGGTCGAAGAGCTGAGCATGTCCAGCATCCATGCAAACCCGGTCACGTGCATCCAACAGCGACCGGAGGACTGGATTACCGACATCATGACTTTCATCACCTCGGGAGAATTACCCCAGGACGAGGAGAGAGCCAGGCTAGCCAAACTCAGGGCCCCGAGCTACACCATTGAGGATGGGAAACTATAAAAGATCTTACAACAGCACTCTCCTCTGATGTCTGCACCCAGATGAGGCCGAAGTGGCAATGGAGGAAGTCCACTGTGGCGTCTGCTCCTCTCACCAGGGCCCTTTCGTCATTCAGGGCTATTTCTGGCCGACGATGGCGCGGGATTGTGCCAATTTTGCAAGAAAGTGTACCGCATGCCAGGTCCTTCAAAAAGCCCCTGGTCGGTCAGCCATCAACTACACCCCAGTCAACACAGCGATTCCATTCTCAAGGTGGGGTATTGACCTGGTCGGCTCCCTGCCCAGAGCCGCTGGCAACAACCGATACATCATCGTCGCCATAGACTACTTCACCAAATGGGTTGAGGCAGAACCTTTGGCCAGCATCACAGGGGCCAGGTGTCAGAGATTCGTCCACAAAAACATCCTCACCCGCTTTGGCGTCCCTCATGAGATCATATCCGACAATGGTACCCAATTCGAGGTCGCGCCTTTTCAAGAGCTCCTCCGGGAGTGGGGAATTAAGCATCGTTTCTCCTCCGTTGCTTATCCTCAAGGCAACGAGCAGATCGAGAACGCCAACAGAACCATCCTGGAGGGCCTGAAGAAGAAGCTCCAGGACGCAGGGGCAGTTGGGCCGATGAGCTACCCCACATCTTAAGATGCTACCGTACTACGCCGAGGAGGGCAACGGGCGAGACACCCTTTGCCCTTTGCTATGGCTTTAAAGCAAAGGCCCCCACAGAGGTCACCATACCTAGGCGACGGATGGAGCACTATGAGCCTGAGGCCAATGAAGAAAACATGAAGATCGACCTCCACCTGATCGAAGAAAGACGAGAGCAGGCCTTCATCCGGGCAGAGAACTACCGGCGTCAAGTAAAATCATACTATGACGCCAAGGTACGTTCCTGGGAATTCCAGGTGGGGGACTATTTCCTTCACCGAAGAGAGGCGAGCAAGCCGACAGAAGGTGGCAAATTGGCACTCAAGTACGAGGGCCCCTACATCATCAGTGTCGTAGTCAAGCCCGACGCCTATAAACTGAAACATCTAAATGGATCTAATGTACCACGAACGTGGAATGTACATCACTTGGTGAAATTCTATCGATAATCCGGGGACGGTGCAGCCGGCAAAGCCCTCACCCTCCCACGGATTGTTGGTCGAACGCCACCCTCGGCCTCGAGCCACTTATCAATAAAAGTTGTTTCTTACTTCTCTAAAGATCAGAAACGTATCATACTACACTGACCCCTCAGGGCGAAGATGCCCAGGAAAGGTCAACAGAGCACATCGTTCCAGCCCCTCAAAGCGAAAACGCTTAGGAAAGGCCGACGGTGTCCCCAGGACGAAGGGCCCGCAAAGAGCCCACGTCTTGAAACGGAAAGCTCACCGCGTCGTCTATCCGCGAAATCAGCAGGACGACAGGTATGAAATCATGGCCGAGGTGACAAAAATCCCCAAACTCAAGGATGAGAAACGGCAGCCGTCGGTAACCGACCAAAAGCCTTAGCCCACGTCATAAACCGGCGACGGGACCTCCTTGGGATCCCAGGACGATCCAGTAGGACTCCTTACCGGCCGAGAGACTATCAACCCCCTTGGCCGAAGCCTGAAAGAAGGACACTCCTCGCTCAAATGAGTAAAGAGGAAGAAAATAAAAGAGGGACAGCCGAAGGACCGCGCACTTGCCAGCCTCGCGCGATATCCCCAAAAATAAAAGAGGGACAGCCGAAGGACCGAACACTTGACGGCCTAAAGCGATATCCCCAAGAAATAAAAGAGGGACAGCCGAAGGACCGCGCACTTGCCGGCCTAAAGCGATATCCCCAAGAAATAAAAGAGGGAAGCCGATGAGCCGTGCACTCGCCGGCCTCGCGCGATAAAAATAAAATCCCCAAAATTATCTAAGTACATATCAGGCAAATATTACGCATTACAGACGAAAGCGCTCAAAAAAAAAGAAAAGAAGGAAAAAACTTGGACAAAAAATACCAAGGCAAACTCCCGTGGCCGATAAGGGCATACATATAGCCGGCATCGGACAACCCCAGCGGTAAGTCGTCATCAGCCACTCATAAAGGAAGCAATCACCCAAGTGTGTTCAAACATTTGGAAAATTTTCTAAGTATTTGGAGAGATTCCAGAGTAGCATCCAAGGCAAGCCAACGAGGACAAGGATCCGGGCTGTCCAACACTTGGAAAATTTCCAAGTACTTGGAAGAATTCCTAAGGAGCACCACGGCCGACAAGGGCACTGAGGCCGAACAAAGGGCCAACACTCCCATCGTCCCGTAAGGAGTCGACACATACTCCAAGCTCAAATTACAGAGACGAGGAAGACACCCCCCAGCCGAGGAAAAGACAGGAACTTTCACCGGCCGTGACTACGGAGAACAAGATTGAGGGTTCTTGTTTGACACTTGACAAGTGAAACAAAAAGGGGTGGGGAAGGACGCAAAACGAAGGATACACAATGGCTGGAAAGGTATGCACGCCGATGAAAATGCCCAGGCGTATGAATAATCCATGCAGTCCAAGTTGGCCGACGAAGGCCCCGACCTAAAAGAAATACTTGGACACTTAGAAACATTCCTAGAGTGTGGACAAAAGGATATAGGGGGGACGCCAGGACGGAGCGGACACCCAATCACTTGGAGTCTGACACTTTAAAAAAATTCTAAAGTATTGCGAAGAGCAAGGGGTGTTCCTCATGAACGAAGTGCCCTCAACTAAAGCTACCTGTTTCGGCCGCAACCAGAGAACAAACAAAGACGACAATCATCCAAGTCCCAACTTCACGATTGAAAAAATTTTGCAACACTTGAAAACAAAAGCAAGGGAAAAGGCAAGACGAGGACATAAGAAAACATAAAAGCCGAAAAGAGACAAGCATATTTTCATTCAAAGGCAGGGTACAAAGGGGGCTTCATGGCCGTTACATTTCAAACAATTAAGTAAACAAAGCAGTGACGGATCATGACTCCCGCGGGGCCTCTGAGTTTCCTTCAACGCCGGCCTTTTCCTCGGTTTGAGTAGTGGCCCCATCGGCGGCGGCACCGGACGTAGCAATGTCCTCAAAAATACTCGGCTCATAAGTCCAATCATCACTGGCCTGGAAGCTCTCGATGGGGAGTTGCCTTTCCGCGACAGGGAGCTCTAGTTCGGCCCCAGGATGCCTCATCATCGGAGGCAGGTCCAGGCCGATGGCCCACTCCTTGGTAACACCCAGATCCAGGAATCGACGTTGAAGCCTCCGATAAAGCAACCGTTGCATCCTGTACTGACAAAGGTCGTAGATGACCTTCATCTCCTTCTCCCAGTATGCTTGGCCGTCAGGGCAATTGTTGACCCAGTCGAGGAGCTTCGCCGCCACGACGTCAAAACACCAAGGAAGCCGATCCTCGCCTTTCCATCCGACCTCAAGGAACTTCTGCACGGCGGCCTCAGCGGCCCTCTCTTCAGCAGCACTCAGGGCCGACTCTGCCTCGGCCTTACCCTTCTCGGCCTCCTCGGCGCGTCGAAGGGCTTCATCACGAGCTCGATCCGCATCGGCCAAACGCTGAAGGGCCACGTCCTTCTCAACGGCGAGCAAATCAACCTCATCCGCCCTTTTCTTCATGCCCTCCACCTCGAGCCGCAGCTTCTCCAAACTGCACAGAGCCTCATCGGCCGAAGCCACCTTCTCCTCGATCTGCTTCAACCGAGCAATCTCCCTTTGCTGCCTTCTGTTGCTCTCCATCAACATAAAGGCACCCTGCAAGAAAACAATGGTTAGACGACGCTGACACATACAATAAAAAAAAAAGGAGGGGGAGAAGATGAAGCAGGCAGAGAAAACTTACTTGGACGATGTGGTCCATCCCACCGTCGTAGATTTTGACATTACTGAGCTTTTTCAGATAAGTCCGGTCCTCGTCGGGAATGGCTCGGGAGATCACCTCATGACCATCAACAATCTCGTTGAACAAACCACCCTTAACGGGGTATTCAACCTCAAGCTTATAGGTCCCCTTGATCAACTCTCGGCCGGACCCCTTCTTCCGGGGGCTGCGGCGGCAAGAGGAAGGTTAGAGACAGCGGTGGACGAAGGGCCCGAAGTGAGATCCACCAACGTGCTGGCGTTAGAGCCACCTTCGCCCCCAGAAGGAACAGTCAATGCCCCGGCATCACCAGCAGGAGAAGCCCTCTTCGACTTCTTGGTAGGCTTCAAGCCTGCCTCTGTGAGCTTCTTCTGGCCCTCATCGGCCGGCCGTTTCTTCTTCGGCTGGACAGGGGGCTTTGTCGCAGGGGCAGTAGCGGGCTGGCCCGCATCGGCTGCCGACTTAACGGCCTGCTGAGCTTTCAGCTCTTCGGACGCCTTTAGCTACGCCCTCTTCATAAAGAACATGCGATCCATAACAAAACTTGCACCGGAAAAATACAAGGGTCAGCAAATAAGAGGATAAAACGACGGTGCGCAGGAGGGCGTCGAAAGGGCATTATCATCGGCCTCAGCTGGCACCCCCAGATCAGGACCATCGGCCTCCTCATAAGTCGTGGTCATCTTCGGCCACAGCTCTACATCATCCTCATTATCACCGTATACAAAATACCTCACGAAGCCGAGGGCGGCCATCTTGTACTCTGTGATGTACGTTTTCACGCTCCTCAACCCTCCCTTCAAGAACGCCGCCACCTGTGCGTCCAAGATTGAGCTCTTCGGTGGAGCATGTAGGTTGAACCTCCCACTATGGCCGGCAGAAGGAAATTCGGTGCCTCCCTCACCGAGTGACACGAAGACAAATTTACTCTTCCAGCCATGAATGGACGAAGGAAGATCAGTGAAAGATCTCTTTTTATGGATCTGTTGGAGGGTGGCATAGCAAGAACAGTTCTTGTGGCTTCCTCGACCTATTTGGTACAGGCTCATAAATAGCGTCGTCGTCAGCCTAAAGTCCAACTCAGCACAACGGAGGAGGAAGCCGACGATCAAGGAGTAGCTATTCGGCGTCAGCAGAGCTGGAGGAAGACCCACCATGTCCAGATACTCCGTAATAAAAGGATGAAGCGGGAACTGCAGTCCTTTCGCGAAGCTCATCGGGTAGACCCCAAAATATCCCGCCGGAGGGTTGAGTACGTGGTCCGTCGGCCTGGGCGCCCTAACCCTCCCAAACGGCTCCACATACATCTGAGCGACCAAGTACTCATCCGCGTTACTTTGCGGTCTGATGATATAGATATTGGTGAGGTCCAAGTAGGAGAAGCCAGGGCCATTCTTCGGCCAACGCGTCCTCCTAACCGGCGCCTTCCCTTTCACAACTGACACCGGCTCCGAGCATGGAATGGTGGCCGATGTAGACGCCCCGTCCACAGCACGGGAGATCCCGACGTCCTCACCTTCAGATGACGATGCGGCCTCCTCGTTCTGGCCCTCCTCGTCCTCCTGCTCCCCAGATTCGAAGGAGCTCAGGTCTTCGATCTCCTCGCAGAACTCTTCGACCAACCCATAATCAAGGGACTTCGCGGAGACCTCGTCGTCATAAGGGTAACACTCCTCGTCCAGAGGTTTCATCGCAACAACTACTAAAGCCCTACGAGGTTCTGTTTTGAATCTAAGTAGGGTTCACTGACTAACACTAGATCGAAGGCCAAGGAAGCAAAATATGTAAAAAATGAAGGAAAGTGCGATGAACTGATCTTTGAACGTTTGAAGTTTTGAAGAAAACTCGAACAGTCTTTATCTCTCTAGAATTGGGCAGCACTTCGTATATCTCAAGAATGCAATGGGAAATTTCTTCGGAGGGAGGGGGTATTTATAGACCTTCCCCCCCACCCCCACCCCCCCCCAACGGTCATTACACATGGCACACCATCAGTGGCCGCCCCAGCGGTCACCACTACAAGGCCCAGGCCCACTTCAAAGGAGGCACTAACGGCTCAACCCACGGCCTAAAGACACTAAACGGCTTCACCAAGGAAAATCAACCTCACTTCAACGGCTGCCTGACATCTAACACCTACATCGGCCACAACAGCCAACCATAATTTCAAAATACCAGGTCACACAACAAACTGTACCCCTATCGGCCCAAAAACAGAATACCAATAGCATGGCCTCCCCGACGGCCATAAAAGAAAAAGCAACCCCGCAGCCATCGGCCTTGTATAGAACCCCGATGATAATTTTTTGAAAGCGACCTGCGTCCAAGGGTTCTCCCACAGGGTTACCTTGGTCAGGAAATCGCCAAGGAATTGGATTCAGGGGAATACAAGGAACCCGCTTCGGCCTAGGGTTATCATCTACTCCTTCACCCCTCGCACACTCTTCGGCCTGAAGTAGTGGGGGACTGGGGGACTACACCGGCCTTTGAAAATCCGGACAAAATCAAACAAATCCAAAAATAAACCAAGTCCACAACTACAAAATCAAGACCATATATGCACCACAACGTCCATAACCTTATCGTGCACCCAAGATCACAGTGCACTCAACGGCTTTGAGACCGCATACCACACTCTCAGCCGGAAATTAAAACGGGAACTCATCGTCCTCAAAACATGGACACCAAGTTGTGAATATCATCACTCCTCAGCCAAAGGTACAGAATGAGAGCCACAACGGCCAAATAAAGCAAACAGCACCCTCACTGACTACCCGGAGGAAGAAGGACACTCATCGTCCTCGAGCAGGGAATGACCACAATAGTCTCCCCGACCATGGGTACAAGGTTCAATCATCAACGGCCAGTAAAGGAACATCGTCTTCATTAGCCACTCTAACAGAGGAACACTCATCGTCTCCAAACCGAGCGACACTCTCCGTCCACACCAAGGGCCACAACGGCCAAGGCAGGAAAAACCCCATAGCGGTCCCACAACGGCCATAAAACGTCAGAAACAGGAAATCTACTCTCCCTCACTTCGTCTACATCTCAGCTCAAAGAGTGGGGGACTCCTAATGGAGTATATGGGCCTGGACCCCAGGGCCCACAAACTCGGAAGAACAGAAGGTACCACGACCACCTGGTGGGACCCCCGTCGGCCAGATGACCCTCATCGGCCAGAAAGAAGTCTACTCAGAAAGTTATCCAGAAGCCAGGAAGAGTCGGGTGACCTCGTCGGCCGGGTCTTCGTCGGCAACGCCTTCGTCGGCCATGCCCTCATCGGCCATAGATGACGTCCAGGATAGGGTCTTATACTTAATCTTTTCTATGTACTTTGTATCCGGCCCATTAATGGCCCTATTGTACATGGGCCTCCCAAGCCCAAGACTTAGGAGCCCAACCCTAATTTTTCCTATAAATACTCCCTCTGGGAGTAGTTGTAAAGGTTGATAAAATCATTAATACAGAGCATCCATACTACTTTTCTCTCTAGCTCTCACTTCTCTCTAGACCTATCGTCTATCAGAAATACTATTCTAAACTGAGCTTAGGAGTATAGAAGAAAGGATGAGAATTTGTGAAGAAAAATTGTGCTATTTATAGGTGTTTTTCAACACCTTTGGCCGGGTACCCGACCGGGTATAGTACTTACCCGACCGGGTACCGGTCAAAATCAGATCATCTTCCACGTTATTGTGTTTCAGCACATTAAAATGTCCCGGGTCAAGTCAGACCCGACCGGGTCAAGTAGGGGACCCGACCGGGTTTGGTCAAAAATCAGATATTCTCTCATTCCGGTGATCTTTGGCACGTTCTGGTGTTCCGGGTCACATCTGACCCGACCGGGTCAAGTAGGGGACCCGACCGAGTTTAGCTCTATCCTCAGGGAATCGGTTCTCAAATCAGACCCGACCGGGTTCAGGGTCTGACCCGACCGGGTTTTGTGCTCCTGGACATTTTTATCTTCAGCTTTTTCTCCTTTTCCTTGCAAAAAACACTACCACTATTCTACAACTACACATGAAAGCTAAAAATAATTACAAACAACATAAAACAAATGTTTACAAACTAACTAAAAATGATAGAAAATCTACACAAAGTCAATACAAAAACATACATTTATGCACTATAAACTAGTGCATATCAAATATCCCCACACTTGAATCTTTACTCGTCTCGAGTAAATGTAATCCAAGAAATCCTAAAATGATAAGTTCATCAACACAACCATCACAAAGTTTTTCTATTGAAAAATAATCACAAGGTATCCCCAACATAAAGAGGCCACATCAAGGGGTCTTCCATTCCAATTTCTTCATGCAATGAACCCTCTTCGATCATCACCCTTAGGATCCTGCAGAATAAAAAGAACTACTTTCTCTCATTCTCTCATTTTGCCTTGATGCCCTCTCGGGTTTTCAACCCAGCTTCCCACATTTTCTTTCAATAAATCTCACAAACTCACTCTTATTTTTGCTTAAGCTGCACTTTGTGGGTTTTCAACTTAACAAGTTGTTTGTTTTTTTTTTTGTTTTTTTAAAGAAACAAGAATCAAGAGTGTGAATGTGAACATACCGGAAAGATCTCCTCCGCCGCTAGTCAATGGCACGGTCCCTAGTGCCCGTCTGCATCTCCGCCATCAAAAAAGCCTCCATAGCCCCTAAAGTGGGTATCCTCATCCATGTGATCACCACCGTATCCGTCTTCCCCGCCTCCACCACTAGAGGTCGAACCACCAAAATAACCCCATTCAATCGGGTTATACCATGAGGGTGCCGGAGGAGTGGTCATAGAGGCAAAGTCACCCTGATGTGCTACATAGGAGTAGATAGGTCCAAAAGTCCTCCTTTGGTCCTCTTGATCTCTCTGCCGATCTTCTTCGTATCTCTGTCTTTGCAATGCAACTTCCTCTCGAAGTTGAGTGTAGTTGAGGTTTAGAGCATTCATGCTATTTAGCATTTGTTGCTCAAAAGGTGAATATTGGTGAGTGTTGGGTTGTGGTTGAGGTTGTTCAGGAATGAGGGGTGGTGGTTCAAGTGCAGGATGTTCGTTGGCGGCGATGTTGTCTTCA
This sequence comes from Cuscuta europaea, assembly GCA_945859875.1. Taxonomy (NCBI): domain Eukaryota; kingdom Viridiplantae; phylum Streptophyta; class Magnoliopsida; order Solanales; family Convolvulaceae; genus Cuscuta; species Cuscuta europaea. Next base: position 732,751 of record CAMAPE010000058.1, read on the forward strand.
TTGTCCCCCGGTTCATTTTCTGGGGGTGCTAAATGTGGTGGGGTCCCCCCGGGCAGACAATAATGGTGTCCATCACCGATTTGGTGATCGATGATGTTAAGCGGGGGATTTCGGAAGGGAAGGGGTAGTATAGTTCTTGGCCGAGTTTGATGTGCCAATTATAAATCTCCAGGCCATCATGTTCTATGTGTGAGAGGGTCACATCCCCGGCATTTTTTAAAAACTGAAAACCAAGAAGGGTCTTGTGGTTTTGTGCACCATTGCATTCAAAACCATATAGTGTGGCAATGTGGGTAACTAGACCCCCCACCAGAATTTTCCCTCCACCATTTTTAACATTGATAATGTGATCCCAAAGAACTGTGGTCACATCGTATGGGCCAGCGCCCGGAGAACAGCTTGTGCTAAGAGGCATACATCCCACACTCTAGTTTGATGGTTGTTTGGTCTTCCGAAAAAGCAATTTGCCATGAAGTTTAAGAAAATTCGGAAGACCGAGTGTTGGACGTGGTTGACATTGAGGAGGGAAGTACGAACATTGACAAGTCCGGTCATTCTTCTCCATAGTTCATAGGCCACCGGTGAACTATACGCGACCGTTTCATCAAGCAAGGGTAGGCCGAAGTGTTCAACAAATTCTCTTTTAGTGAGTGAGCGGTTCTCGTTGAGCAGACGAAAGTTGATCGTGTTATTGGTGTGATCATTTTCATCTTTCACATGCTCAACGGAACTGTAAAACTCATACACTAAACGAGAATATGGCCAATAATGCATATCAAAAAAAATTAGCATGCCACACCTTGAGAATATGTCTCTGATAATATCATCAATCCAAAACAGAATTAATGTTAATTGGCACATAAAGCGGGAGGGTTTTACCTCTCTTTCGGACTGCTCGAGGAAACGGGTGCGTTGTGCATCGATTTCAAATTCCACCGACTCAAAGCCATCTGACCGGGGTAAACGGATTTTTCAGCCTATACCAGGTCGGGCGAACACCTTCTTCCCCATTTCTCTTTCCCCATTTTGGAACCACCCTCCCTAAATCCTCCATTCTAAAGCACTCAAAGCTTCGAAACTCACCCATTCCCCCACCAAATCCATCAAATAACACCATATTCTTCATCTCCTCACCTCCCTCTTCCACCCTACACCAATTAATCCTTCCAAAATCCCCCAAATCAACCAAACCCATAAACCCTACACCCAAATTCGAACCCCTCCATTGTTGGACATTCAAGGTCCAAATTCAACCAAAACCCCCAACAAATATCAAATACCTTTTCTCCTCATCATCCTCTACAAAACCATACCACTCACCCTCACCAAAATCCTACCCACCCCAAAAATCCGAAATTCCCTCACCAAAAACACCAAAAAAAAAGATACATCAAGCTCCATGGCACCGAAAAGGAGAAGAGCTACTTCTTCAAAAGCTCCAAGAGCTATCCCACCCGTCGATGGCTTCGAGTCGGTGGAATTTGAAACCAACGCACAACGCACCCGTTTCCTCGAGCAGTCCGAAAGAGAGGTAAAACTCTCCCGTTTTATGTGCCAATTGACATTAACTCTGTTTTGGATTGATGATATTATGAGAGACATATTCACAAGGTGTGGCATGCTAAAAAAAATTTATATGCATTATTGGCCATATTATCGTTTAGTGTATGAGTTTTAAAGTTCCGTTGAGCATGTGAAAGATGAAAATGATCACACCAATAACACGATCAACTTTCATCTGCTCAACGAGAACCGCTCACTCACTAAAAGAGAATTTGTTAAACACTTCGGCCTACCCTTGCTTGATGAAACGGTCGCGTATAGTTCACCGGTGGCCTATGAACTATGGAGAAGAATGACCGGACTTGTCAATGTTCGTACTTCCCACCTCAATGTCAACCACGTCCAACACCCGGACTTCCGAATTTTCCTAAAATTCTTGGCAAATTACTTTTTCGAAAGACCAAACAACCATCAAACTAGAGTGTGGGATGTATGCCTCTTAGCACAAACTGTTCTCTCGGGCGCTGGCCCATACGATGTGACCACAGTTCTTTGGGATCACATTATCAATGTTAAAAATGGTGGAGGGAAAATTCTGGTGGGGGGTCTAATTACCCACATTGCCACACTATATGGTTTTGAATGCAATGGTGCACAACCACAAGACCCTTCTTGGCCTTCAGTTTTTAAAGAATGCTGGGGATGTGACCCTCTCACACATAGAACATGATGGCCTGGAGATTTATAATTGGCACATCAAACCCGGCCAAGAACTATACTACCCCTTCCCTTCCGAAATCTCCCGCTTAACATCATCGATCACCAAATCGGTGATGGACACCATTATTGTCTGCCCGGGGGGACCCCACCACATTTTGCACCCCCAGAAAATGAACCGGGGGACAATGAAGACGACATCGCCGCCAACGAACAGCCTGCACTTGAACCACCACCCCTCATTCCTGAACAACCTCAACCACAACCCAACGCTCACCAATATTCACCTTTTGAGCAACAAATGCTAAATAGCATGAATGCTCTAAACCTCAACTACACTCAACTTCGAGAGGAAGTTGCATTGCAAAGACAGAGATACGAAGAAGATCGGCAGAGAGATCAAGAGGACCAAAGGAGGACTTTTGGACCTATCTACTCCTATGTAGCACATCAGGGTGACTTTGCCTCTATGACCACTCCTCCGGCACCCTCATGGTATAACCCGATTGAATGGGGTTATTTTGGTGGTTCGACCTCTAGTGGTGGAGGCGGGGAAGACGGATACGGCGGTGATCACGTGGATGAGGATACCCACTTTAGGGGCTATGGAGGATTTTTTTATGGCGGAGATGCAGGCGGGCACTAGGGACTCTGCCATGGACTAGCGGTGGGGGAGATCTTTCCGGTATGTTCACATTCACACTCTTGATTCTTGTTTATTTTAAAAAAAAAAAAAACAAACATCTTGTTAAGTTGAACACCCACAAAGGGCAGCTTAAGCAAAAATCAAGCAAAAATAAGAGTGAGTTTGTGAGATTTATTGAAAGAAAATGTGGGAAGCTGGGTTGAAAACCCGAAAGGGCACCAAGGCAAAATGAGAGAATGAGAGAAAGTAGTTCTTTTTATTCTTTTTTATTCTGCAGGATCCTAAGGGTGATGACTGAAGAGGGTTCACTGCATGAAGAAATTGGAATGGAAGACCCCTTGATGTGGCCTCTTTATGTTGGGGATACCTTGTGATTATTTTTCAAAAGAAAAACTTTGTGATGGTTGTGTTGATAAACTTATCATTTTAGGATTTCTTGGATTACATTTACTCGAGACGAGTAAGATTCAAGTGTGTGGATATTTGATATGCACTAGTTTATAGTGCATAAATGTATGTTTTTGTATTGACTTTGTGTAGATTTTCTATCATTTTTAGTTAGTTTGTAAACATTTGTTTTATGCTGTTTCTAATTATTTTTAGCTTTCATGTGTAGTTGTAGAATAGTGGTAGTGTTTTAGCAAGGAAAAGGAGAAAAAGCTGAAGGTAAAAATGTCCAGGAGCACAAAACCCGACCGGGTCAGACCCTGAACCCGGTCGGATCTGATTTGAGAACCGATTCCCTGAGGAAAGAGCTAGACCCGGTCAGGTCCCCTACTTGACCCGGTCGGGTCAGATGTGACCCGGAACACCAGAACGTGCCAAAGATCACCGGAATGAGAGAATATCTGATTTTTGACCAAACCCGGTCGCTTAGTTTTAAAAGGCATGAGGCGGCGCAAGGCGTTTTCATTGATTTACCGAGGCGTGAGGCGCAAGGCGATGAGGCGCGCGCCTCACAGTTCTTAACATCATATCTTTGGTAAGATATATTTATACTATTTCTAGTCTTCTACATGAAGCACTCATCTCAAAAAATGATAAGATCACAAAAATACTTCAAACTATTAAACAATCTTAACATACATCATAAGAGAAACCAAATATTTATTAAGACAGTAGCAAGAAATAAATATCAAACGGCATCATTGGCAAAAGTCAAGTCACAAAACTCAATTTTAAAATTTCAAAACAAAATTAATAAGATGTTATATAAAAAATTGTTAAACAAAATCAAATATTTGGTACTCAGCATGATCTAGAACAGACCAACAGAGGTAGTAACACTACAATTTCAAGGTAATAAAATATAATATAATACATACTTAAACTTAATTAATAAACTATATACGTATAAAAGAAACTGTAGAAGAGAAGAAATTAATACCTACCTGCGACTACTCTGCGAGTCCTGCGACGCGAGAAAGTAGCGGAAGAAAGTAGCGGAAGAAACGGGACAGCAGATGTGGGAACTCGGAAGCAAAGCAAACGCAGAAGGAAGAAGGGAGAAGAAGGAATAAGGAAGAAGACTAGAGAGACATCCATGAGGCGTGAGAAGCGCGCGCCTCTCAGAGGCGCAAAAGGCGTCAAAAAGCGTCGTATAAGGCGCGCCTCTTGGAACCTACGCCGCCTGGGGGTTGAAGATGCGATAAAGTGTTCGCCTTAGGGCGCCTCGCGCCTTTGCGCGCCTCAGGCACGCTTTTTTAAACTAAGCCCGGTCGGGTCCCCTACTTGACCCGGCACATTTTAACGTGCTGAAACACAATAATGTGGAAGATGATCTGATTTTGACCGGTACCCCGGTCGGGTAAGTACTATACCCGGTCGGGTACCCGACCAAAGGTGTTGAAAAACACCTATAAATAGCACACTTTTTCTTCACAAATTCCCATTCTTTCTTCTATACTCCTAAGCTCAGTTTAGAATAGTATTTCTTTATATTTTTCTAGCATGTTTAGTCTCCAAATGAGGAGCTAAACTCTCATTTCTTGGTTTTGCTCTTGAAGCTCGTTGATTATTAAAGTTGTGAGTTATTTTCTTAACTTCTTCTCTTGATTATTAATTCTTCCCTTAATCTATCTCTATATTAATGTTGGAGGATTGCTAAGTGACGATTAGTTAACATTCCGACATTAATTACTACTAGAAACGATCAACGAACCGATGGTTAATCGTTGATGGTTTCACAAGTAAGTAACTTCGGTTTATTAACGCACGGTTGTGGTTAATAAACTTGAGAGGGATCAATTTTGTTGGTTAAACCGAAACCATTGTGTTGAGGTTATCAATCTCAATTGATTTCATCAAGGAGTTAGAAAGATTAAATGCTACTATTAAATCGGTATAAGGCGTTGTTCTATATTTGATTAATAGTAAGGGTTATTAATGAACGGTCGTTGTTAATAACTACCCTCGATGAATTGGATATACTCCTTGATTGAGTATTCGAGGGGGGATAAGTTATAGATATAACAAGGATCGACTAAAATATATCAACAAGTGGAAAGTAGCAAAGTCAAGTCCTTTTATACTTGAATTAAAACACATATAGGTTGTTCATCTTAGTTCTTATTAAATTAAATTATTCAATCCAAATCCCCCCCCTTTATTTACTTTTTTTTATCTCGAAGATCCACCTTGTTAGGTGTAGTAAATGTCGGGGAACATTTACTATGTTTTATTAAAATAAACTAATTTGATTGTTACAAGAGAATGCAAAAGTAGAGAACAAGGGGTTGTGGTCGACCTAGCCCAACTAGAGAACAAAAAATAAGAATTTGCCAAAGTGGGCCTGAAGAATAATATCGCAACCGCATCCGTCCAAGCATATGGTGTCCGCGCACAACACAATAATCCAAAGCAAGTGTTCAGAGGAAACCCTAGAGCCAGTAGATAAGTTAGAAGAGTAATGTGGAGATCGTCGTTCCGATGCCAGCAATCGATGTCGGAGGGGATAGTGGGGAAGATATTCGACCCCGTGTCTCTGACGTAAGTTAAAAAGATTTCATTAAAAAGATTTCATCAGTCCCCCCCCCCCCCCTTTTATTTACTTATTTCATTAAAAAGATAATTATTCCTTTCCCTGTGGATACGAACTCTACTTCACATATATTACGTATAAGTGTTAGTATCGATTTATTTTGACGCACCGTGACGAAGTGCACATCAACGTGCAACTTCTGTTCAGAAGGAAATCCTTATGGTCACTGGACAAGCAGATGAATCTCAAGCTACTTCGTATATGGTTTCTATAAATGGAATTAATAGCAAAGCAAAAGATGCAACACTCATCAGTGCCCTAGAAAATGGAATACAATCAGACATTAAACATGATGCTACCACAATGCATCAGCCAGTAGATGATTTTGCAACATTTCATAAAGAGGGCTGGTCTCACCAAGTTCATGAACCGGGATTGGGTTTTATAATGGATTCTGTGTACCGTCAATCATCACACATTACTATGGAATGGCTGAACAAGTTTGATAGCTTCAGAATTGATGGCTTTACTCCCATGATGTATAATCAAAATGGGTTGGGGGAAGGATTTACTAGGAACTTTAAGGAGTGTTGGATATGTTACTGAAGTTGAGGCTGATGTGAATTTGATGTTTTTGTCAATATTCTCAAATATGGTCTCTTCCCAGATGCCATTATAGTTGGTGAAGATGTTAGGGGGCTGCGAGCTGTTTGTATATCTGTTCAAGAGGGAACTGTAGGTGTTGAATACTCGTCCTGTATTACTATTGCTGGTAAATGGATCATAATACTCCGGAAAAGAGATAAGGATGGGGAGAAGGGTGACAGTGCTCACAAACTTACTAATAGCAGATGGAGAGAGAATATTGTGCTTATGTTGAAGGTCAGGGCCAAAATCCTGTGGGTGCAGGTGTTGTCTTAGTCCTGAGTGACCTGGAAAAGAATTTGTTGGAGGATAATCTACAGACTAGTTCAATTGAAGGACCACCTTTTAATCACGTGGATGTCAAGTCTGGGATGGCAGTAAAGGGCTGCAATTTGGTACTTTCTGCAAATTGGGACTCCTCTGATTTTGGACTGAGGTGGGATAATGAATTTGCTCTTAGTAGCATTTTGGAAAGAAAAAATCATGCAAAAAAGGAGTTTGGTGCTGTTATCAGATTTAAGAATCATGGCAATGTTTTTGGACCTATTTCAGAATACCAGTTGTGTAGAATCAGTGTGGATCTGGACCCTACTATTCAGGCTGCTGTAGTTGATGTCTCCAAGAGAGAACAACTCATGAATTTATCTATAACACCAGAAATTGTTAATGGACTGGAAACTGAAGTAAATTTTCAAGCTTATAAATTGGACTTATGCTTCAATGATCCAGAAGTGAACTGTTCCAGTTGTGTACTTCTAATGGAATCCAATCTAGTTGATGATGTTGGAAATATAGAAGTGGTGCCCTACTTGCTGGGAAGAATCGTTAAGGCTTTTTTCTCCTCACTTGGGCTAATAAAGTTGGATGCATATCCAATCAGGGAAGCCAAGAGAGTTCAGGAATTATTCTCTAATGGGCTATTTGGGAAACTGTTCATGCGTGCATCAGGTGGTCTGGCCGATGAGAACGACTCTATGGATTGTTGCTCTTGGTGTTGGCCAGGTTTTAGTGAAGCATTATGTAACCCGGCCCTTGCCTCTGCTCCTTGCTGTGGAAAAGTGACAACAAAGGTTAAGTTCATGAAGTTCAGGGTCCCGAAATCAGGGAGATACTGGGAAGGAAGAGGCGTGAAGATGAAGCTGAATGGCATGGCTGTTTCTTACTCCTCACCTTTAGGGCAGGGTGGTTGTCAAAGGGGGAGTAATGATAGAGACCTAGATAGTACTAGTCATAAGAATTATATTAGTCTTTTAATATTGTACAATAAAAGGGGTTTAAGCCTTCAATTAAATAGCAGTGGGCTAGCCCAAATGGAAAAGAATAAATAGGAGTTGGGGGAGTAGAATAAGGCAGGCAGAATTTAGTCAGAACTGGGAATTTGGGAGAGCGAGACCTCTCAAAGAGTCTCATCTATTTTCTGATTCTTCTCATTCTTCTCTTTCAGCCATTGTAAGACTGAGATTACTATCAATATACTACCAATTTCTGCTGCGTTTTGCTGAGTACCTATCACAGCTGGTGAGGAAAAAGCTTGATGAGAAGGTCTGGGGGATCGGAAATGGGATGAAAGGATGTTGCATAATTATATTAAATGAGTTTAAGGGTATCATTGTCATTTTGGTTATTTGTTATTACTGACAAGGGAAGTGTTGCATCTATTTTGAAATTGCCAAAAGAGGAAAGTGTTGCAATTATTTAAGAATGGAGGTAGTATGACATCAGCATTTAATCGGGACCACATTAATAACAGTGTTTCGTGATAAGAATGTGCGGAGTATTTATTTAGTAAATTACTACCACTATCCTAAATTATAACTTTGCTTGAGATTATGATGGAATAAAGCAAAATGGCTCACTAAACTGTCTGCGCTTCTTTGTTATGAAGCAGCAGCCAGCCCATGCAATTTTGGACGGGATTTTCACTATGGGTCATCCGGAAACAGTCTCTCTGTGCTTTAGTACAGGGGTAAGACTGCGTACATTCGACCCCCCTTTACCCCACCGTAGGTGGGAGCCTTTGCAGCACTGGGGTAAATGAAAATGAAATGATCCTAAATTATAACTTTGCCAATTTTCCTTCTTAGTTGTCCCACTAACCTATGTTGGTTCGACTTCATTCTTAGAACTCGTTTGATAACAATGGAATTGTTTACACTCTGCCTGAAACAATTGAATCTGCTAAGTTATGAAAAAACATGTTTTATTAATAAAATAAAGAAAATTATATGAAAAAACAAAAATAATCCTATTTGGCAAATTCAACCAATTAAGAATAGTAACTTCCACTTTACTTATTTTTCCTAATAAGAGATTTAGCGTGAAAAATTAAAAGTTCAATACTTCAATGTTTGGCAAAAAATAGCCGACAAGGCCAATCAGCTAAAATATGAGGTTACCAAATGAACTCCTACTTTATTCAAACTTTGCAATTATACATCAATCACATGACTCTATTTTTCTTAATAACTGCACCACCTCATGGGAATGGAGGTAATAGAAATTTATAAAACCCGCCTTGAAACAAGAATGCATTGGCATTGATGCAATAGTTACTTTCGTATGAAAAACTGGTTTGGAAGTGCAATATTTGTGGTGAACAATTGAACGTGTAGGTACAAAGAGATATAGGGATTTATGGAAGTACCTTGAACCGTGAGGCGTCTTGCAAGCAAACCTGCAAGATTCACCTCTGTAATAGTGCCTCCCATGAAGCCAATGATGAATAACCTCCCATCAACATTAAGGCTGTCGATGTTTCTCTGAAAGTATGGCCCTCCAATGTTATCCAATATAACATCAACACCTTGCAAACCGCACCATTATATCATTCTCACCACAAACTCAACATAAGCATGCAACACAAAATCCGGTATTAATACAAAGGGCTTCTTAGGGGTTCCGCATTGAAACATTAAATAAAGACATATGAGTTTATAAGGTTGAGAGCTAGAGTAGCTAATTCATTACATTCAATCTTCTGGTAGACAGTGTGCATTAGGTCCAACTGAGTGAGCCAACCCAATTACAAAAACTATGTCGAACAACAAATATAGTTACAGTACATGTTTACCCTTGCAGCCTTGCATCATATTTTTTCATACTGCTAATTTATTACGGTGTATATTTATGGCATTACTGTTTACCTTTTCCGCCTGTTTCTGTCTTCACACGGGTGACAAAGTCCTCAGTTTTGTAATTTATGCAAACGTCTGCTCCAAGATCCTTGCAAGCAGCAAGCTTTTCCTCGCTTCCTATATATTATGTAGATGTTTCCTTAATGGGTACTTATAACTTGATTAAAAAAACAATACGGTTCTACAAATTGACCTGCTGTGACAAATACTTTCACACCAATGTACTTAGCCATTTGAATGGCAAATGTACCAATTCCACTAGAGCCCCCATGTATCTGAAATTCCATTGCACATTGTCATGTTAAATAATACAAAAAGGTTATACACTTGTACCAAACAAAAACAATAAAAGATAGAGGCTTTTTAAAGAAATCAAAGTTCACGACATTCTAAGCATTCAATGGATGGTTTTCAATCATTCAAGACCTATATTATTAATATTCATCTTCAAAGTCTTTGATTGTTATTTTGATAATTAACCTGTCTTTCTAGTCTTGAACTGAAAAACTTATTGTGTGTTTCCTGCCTTCAAATATTACATTTTTTGTTTGAAATTCCTGTAAAAGTTTATGTTGTTTATTTATCTCTACGATTTACGTCATCTTTTTGTACTCCCTCTCCGCCAACCTGCTTTTGAAAAAACTAAAGTGGCTCACAAGAACTCCACGCTGGTAGACTTTAGTCTGGCTTTTCCATATCAACTTTCTCTGGCCAATGCACTACTGCTAGGAGAGTTAGTGCTAAGCGAAACTCATCATTCTCACTTTCGATCAACGCATTTAGTTAAAGAAGGTAAGTCTAGAGTTCTGTGGCCACGTCAATTTTTTAAGAATATTAGCAAAGAATGACTATAAAGAAGATGGCATAAATAAAAATAATAAGAAACACATAAGCCTAATAACAAAGTTACAAAACAAAAAAACACTACATCAGCAGGTATAATTGTATAAAAAAACATATTTAAGCCAAAGGTGAACAAAGAGTCGAGTTTTTAAAGTTAACTATTGCAATCTAAAAATTGCAAATGGTAACTTCGAAGTACTACATACTACATAGTTCATATCATGATAGATAATGGTTCTTACTGCCAAAATTGCATTTAATTTGTGATTGCCACAAAAGAAAACCGATGGTTGAAGAGTAAAACCTAAAGAACTTTTGAGAGAATAAGACTAGGTTACCAAGAAAGTTTCCCCGGAGCATAGATGGCTAGTCATAAAGACAGTTGACCAAACCGTACAAGCCACTTCAGGGAAACTGGCTGCATCGTGCAAAGAAATGCCAGGTGGAACGGGAAAAACCTGCCCAGCTGGCACAGCAACTTTCTCTGCATAGCCTCCACCACCAATAAGAGCACATACCTGTGAAATATACTTCGTCAGATAGTTGTCTTATCCCATAGTTTTTGGAGGTAAAGTATAACTAGATAAATAAATACCAATCAACTCTAAACGAAATGTCACAAATAACATAACCAGTGGCCCAAAAAACAAGCCAACAGTGATACTTCCTAATATTCCCATGAACCCTTGTTTGGTTGTATCACTTGGATGATTTAGGACTTGGGCAGGAATTGGTATGAAAGCGGAGGACGTATAGACCTTCAAACTGCTAATATTCCCATGAACCCTTGGGGTGAATTTTTTTTCATAATTTCTTTTTTACCTTTTAAATCAACATTGTTCTATGTTGTGATCATTATATTACAATGTAATTTATTTACACAGAAAAATATACTCCCGACCCAATAGTGTGTCTGTCATAGGGGGTTTCGCACACCATAAGTAACCCATCAGAGTACCTAAGACTGAAAGAGAGACTTTCCTCAATAACTTAAAATAGAATAGACATATTTGTAGACTAGATCCTGTAAATAATACATTTATCCACATTATGAACTTTTCCATCATAATGTAAATATTACAGCGGAAATTTGCACGCCGTCAGCGGCTGCGAGAAGTCTTAAAATAGACAAAGTTATTAGTTAGACAACTAAATTTACGGGACAGTCAAAGTTATCAGTAAATCTCCTAGCTTAATAAAACATACTCTGTATATGTTATTATGTTTACCCTAAATTAGGGTGATTGTTCTATACAAGTAAGGTTGACTGTATAAACAAAAATACTCCTAAGTATATGATTTAGTTGTTGCATTACAAATTTAAAATAAAATCAACCATAGCCAGAGTCCGGCCTAATGTTGTCACATCTAGATGACTGCGGCCAAAGAATGTCATCTGGAAACCATGCATCCATCATGATCCTTCATTCAGACAACCTCGGTGAAGTACTGACTTCAGGATTCCAATGATCAAAAGCATTCTTCCTTACCTGAGATTGACAGGTGACCAGCTTCCCCGTCCTTTTGTGGGGGTGACGTGAGAAATGGAAACAATTTATTTTATTTATAATTAGAAAATAAAAGATTATTTGATGAAGTATGGAATGTTAGAAATGGAATAAGCAGACCTATTTGGTGGTGGACTTTAATGAGAAGTATCAGTTGTAGTTCTTGGAGAAGGGCAAGCCAACCAAACCAATGATTTATAGGGATTATTACTTAAAAAGTAATATAAAATCCTCAACCTATGCTAGTTCATGAACTGAAGCTGTAATAATTAGAAGATTGGGGGCGAGTAATGGGGTCTAGATATACACTCACTCTGTCACCGACTTTCCACTTGTTGACATTTTTGCCGATAGCTTCGATAGTACCGGAACACTCGAGACCAGGGTAATTAGACTCGCCTTTCGGAGGTGGGTATTTCCCTTGACGCTGAAGGGTGTCCGCTCGGTTGAGCGCGGTGGCTGCCACTTTGATCAGCACCTCATCGTCTTTCATCTTTGGGTCTTCCACGTCTTGGATTTGAAGAACTTCCGGCCCACCGGGTGTCGTGATCGCCACTGCCTTCATTGTTTTAGCCGGGCTGCTTATTGTCTGTAAAGAACTTGCGAATGAGGTTTTTACGCTATTCAACCAGAGTTTCTTTGAGTTTTTTTTACCTAACAGGACTAAATGCTCTTTTATGTGCACAAATAGGACTAGAAAGGTGTTAATCTTTCAATTTTAGCCTCTACATTAGATTAGTTGAACGTTCAGCCGAGGGAAGTTTTCTAAAAATCCGGCCAGAATCCTGCGAGGAGAGAGGGCGAAAACATAGGGAAATGAGGCGGGACAATTGTTATGGAGTATTTTCCCGAGGCAAGACTCGTGAATCTAGTTTCAAAGGCAACCACCCCATTTACTCGACCCCTTTCTGCCATCCGGAAAGTGCAACATCGATTTCAAGAACGGAAGCCTAAAAAGGTGGAAGACGAAAACAAGGGAAGCAGTTGAAGCGCGACGATGGCCGGAGACGAGGTTCCGAAACAGACGCGAGGACAACAAACAGAGCGGGAGAAAGCAGAACTTTGGAACATCAATTTTGTGTTTACGGACGGTATTGTGTTGCAATTGTATGTGTTAGTAAATATTGGAAAAGAATGACATATGTACGATACTTTGGAACGAAAATCTGGAAGATTTTGTTCCTAGTGTTTAGTACAAATTGTGAAATTTATTGTGCAGATGAAATGCATGCAATAGAATGGCATATTGTACATATAATTGGTTACAATATAGTACATGAAAGAGGGGAAAATGGCAAATTGTAAAAAGGGTGTCAAAAATTGGATGGAATAAATTCCTGAAAATGAAATATATCAAAACAACATGTAAAAATTGGTAGTAGGGTTAAAGCTTGGAATTTTAAATGGCATAAATGGCAGAAACTAATGTTGTTGAAATAAATGACAAATCGTTGATGAATGCACTTTGAAAAATTGATAGGATGTATAGACTTTTAAAAGAGAGTGTCAGGTGTGGTTGTAGTTGATATTGCCAAAATTTTGGCAACTGAACTGAGGGAATATGGCAGAATCTGAATAGGTTTAAAACGTTGATAGCAGAAATGCCTTAAAATGAAAGTTGTACAATGAAACATGAAAGAAATGGTAGTATGGAGAAAAACTTGGAAGTCAGATAATTAGAATGGAATAAATGTAAGGTAGTAGCGTTGCAATGGTAGTAGCTTTTTGGAAGAAATCACAAAATTAGTGCCTTAAAACGAAAGTTGTACAATGAAAATATGGAAGAAATGGTAGTATGGAGAAAAACTTGGAAGTCAGATATTTAGAATGGAATAAATGTCAGGTAATAGCTTATTGGAAGAAATGACAAATTAGTGCTAAGTTATTGAAATATAAATGGCAGAAAGTGACAATGAACATTCTCAAATTTGAAAGCTTCACACCAATGACAATGAACATCCGGCATGTATCTTGTAGATGTGCACATGATATTTGTATTAATAATTAGACTACTGTAAATGAAATGTGTGAAATGAATGGTTTTGTGTTTATTTAGGTGATATAGAGAAAATTTGGAAAGAAACCACTGCAAAATGTAGAAAGCATGAGGATTAATTACTATTGTAGTTTGAGTGAGGTAGTGAAGAGCATAAAACAACAACTTAAAGATGGAGAATTGTTTGAATCCAGGAGGAGTGTATTCGGTTGGGTATTGGATGTGGAAGAGATGCGCACAATTAGTGGGCAACTTCAACTTGGATTTCTGTGCAACTACGTAAAAAAGGTGAATGGGAGGAAAGAGGTGAATGCCATTCATTTTCATATTGAGAACAGCCTAGTTACTTTCAGGAAAAATGATTTGTGCATGGCTCTGGATCTTAAATTTAGAGGAGTTAAACCACATGTAGAAGAGAATTTTAGGGGGGCATTGTGGAGAAAGTATTTTGGAAACACATCCGGGGTGAGAAGAAGTGATTGTCAAAACGATTTAATGAATTACAATAGTGAAGACCCTGACAATGAACAAAACGATAGTGTGAAGCTTGCATTGCTCCATGTGTTGTCACATGGTTTGTTTGGGAACCACGCGGCAAGAGAATTGTTAGAAAATTGATGTAACGTACCTCAAAAGTACAGCAACGGAAGTTTAAAATTTTCCCAAACAGATCTTCCCTGATTATGACAAAATAACGAATATGATAATAATAACATATCTGAGTTAGAACTTACAGATCTTCCAGCCTAGCGGTGATAATCCTTGACCTTTGGTATCCACGTGATTTCTCCTTTCCGAAAGAACGGTTAGATCTCCCTAAGAGAAAGGCTAGGAAATCTCTTCGCATGTAAAATAACCTGGTAATACTGAATCTGAAAACTGGTCTAATAATTATGAAGGAGGATGATGTATTTATACTAGTTCTAAACTAGTTTACCAATCACAATAATAGTCTTTCTGATTAATTAGTTCTAGTCCTAACAGGACTAATGCTTATCAATGATTTAATCAATTAAATAAAATAAATAATAAACTATAATAATATTAAGGAAGGAGAGGGGCTGCACACACCACCTCCCTTCTCTTATTATTGTTTATTTATTATTCGTTTCTTTTAATTCAAAATCAAAAGAAAAAGCCATCTTTATTTAATTAAAAATACATCTTAATTAAGTATAATAAATCTAATTTATTTCACTTAATTAATTCTATCAAATAGAACTGTCCTTCAACTTCATGAATTAAATATGTTTGATCTAATTAATATTTAATCCATTTTCAGTATTATGAATTAAATATTATTTAATCCAATTAATAATATTTAATTCCTTCTAACAATTCAATCGGAAGGTATAATCACTTGTTGTGTGACCCATAGGGCCTTATATATTAAGCACTAATCAAATTAAGGTCTTAGCGAATCCCTAGACGATTCTCCAGACAAACTTAATATATAAGGACGTTTGCGAGGACTACACAAACTCCCTGTAATATAGAGCTCATAGTGATACGGTCCTTTCATTCAGCGAACATTCAACTAAGTCTAGAACTTGATATCGTGTCTATTCCAATAACTTAGTCTCTGTCTCTCAAACTTTCTAGATGATCCATAATGATCATATTCGATATCCAAAACGAATATATCTTTGGATTGGCCAATGACTTTATGATCCATCTAGATATGAGAAGTAGAATGTTCCCTCTTAATCTATTACGATGAATGAATCATTTCTTGGCTCAACTAATACTCCATGTGCTTCGTGATGTACCCAACACATGCCGTATCTACCCCGATTGGAGTGCAAGCGTTGGTCATGGTCAAAGTACATCACTCCGCACATGTAGTACGTATTGACCTCAAGTCGGAGGACTATTACACTACTCTATACGCCGATAATCCCATAGACACATGAATAGAACTTATCAAATGGTTTCTCGGTGGGTATGTCAATATTCTCTAAAATATCTATGTGACTATCATGAATTACAAGAACTCATAGTTGTGAGATCAACTATACTTTCTAAATGTATGATGCAGTCCACATACCAATCTTATCGCATATCATCAATATCCCATTCTTGATGATCATTGATTGGGGCTATTTTAGGACCTTATGTTATATCATATAAGCTCCCACTTACTTATTGACATTATAAGTCTAAGGGAACACAATTATGAATAAGATATTGACAATCGAAATATTTAATCATCAATGTGTAATACCGTATATATCAAAAATATAAAACTGAATGTGATCAAGTACATATATCTCTAAAAGGTGATTGTCGCTAGGACATATATAATAACAAGAATTACACGCAATGTGTGTGAATTTGGTTGAAGACTTGGATGATTTCAATGAATATCCATGGGGGTGATGTCTGGGCTGAGTTGGTCGATAACATGAGAACCAATGCCAAGAGTTTAAAGAAATGTAAAGGGCAACACGTCACACTGACAGGATGTTTAATTGCCATACAAGTTTGGGCATTTGAAACCTTCACAGGACTGACCAATACAGATATGATAGACCGCATGCATGCATACGTAGTACATTCCTTCGGCCACTACAATTCCTATCATGTATATTTGTACAATATTATCCTAAGTGTGCAGCTGTATTATTTAGATAAACATTCTGTGAGTTCCTCACATTGATAACCAAGTTGTTAGGCTAGAAGAGTCCCATGCGGACGTAATACTCTTGTACATATCCTATTTATATTGACTCAATACCGAAGGCATATTCACGATGAAAAGCATTACGTTCTAACTTCGTATCAGATTATTTCGATCCTAGTTCTCCATGGCTTCCTCACAGAAAACCTCTTTCCACCCGGCTCTTGCCGTCACCTCCATAAAAAATCTCATCCCTCTCACTTTTGACACCAAAAATGTCCAATACTCATCATGGGCGGAACTATTTAAGCTTACCGCCCGAGCTTATGATGTTCTCGGTCATATTCTCCAGACTGATTCTCCTTCTGACAGCACCACATCGACGGCTTCCTCCTCCCTCTCCGACGCCGATCGCCTACACCTGGCCACTGAAGAAAAAGCTCTTTGGAACCGTATAGATGCACTTGTTCTCCAGTGGATCTACGGTACCATATCACATGAATTGCTGCACACCATTCTCGAACCCAATTCCACCACCATGGCCGCATGGAATCGCTTGGCAGACATCTTCCAGGATAACAAAAATGCTCGGGCCCTACATCTCGAGGATCAGTTCACCGGCACCCGTTTGGAGAATTTTCCTTCTATCTCCTCTTATTGCCAGGCCCTCCGTACCATTGCCACTCAGCTCGCAAACGTTGGCTCACCGGTTAATGATAACCGTCTTGTGCTACGTTTGGTGCATGGACTCCCTGCCTCGTATGAAACTGTTACCTCTTTCATCCAGCAAACTGAACCCCTCCCTTTCTTTGAAAAGGCACGGTCCATGCTTCTATTGGATGAATCTCGCCGGCAACACCAACTGAGCACCGCCTCCTCACCTGCTTCCGCACTAGTCTCAACAGCGTCTCGTCCGGATGTTCATGCACCTGCACGTTCTCATGGCTCCGGCTCACGTGGACGAGGCGGAGCACGCCACCCCTCTGGTCACGGTAGAGGCCATGGTAGGTCCTCTGGTGGACGCTATTCTGACCCCACTTCATTGCCGTCTCCTTGGTCCTTTCCTCCATGGGCTGCGTGGATGAAACAATTCTGGAATATGCCGCCATGCCCTTACCCAACGGCTCCTGGCAACCCAAATGCTCCACGTCCTTCCTCTGCCGGCATACTCGGACCTCGCCCACATGCTCTCACCGTTGGCCCCATGGCACCATCCCCCACCTACGTTCCGACGGATGCATCGGCTGCCATGCATGCTTTGACTCTTAACCCTCCGGATGACACTTGGTATATGGATACCGGGGCGACCTCACACATGACTTCGGACTCAGGTACTCTCTCGTCTTTTGTTAATACGGGCTCTAAAAATAGGATCATGGTCAGAAATGGTTCCTCCATTCCGGTTATGGGTCACGGTCACACAAATTTACCACCTCCTCTCCTCCCTCTCCAACTTAGCCATGTTTTACACACTCCACATATTATTAAAAATTTAATATCTGTACGAAAGTTCACCACTAACAACCATGTGTCTGTTGAATTTGACCCACTTGGTTTCTGTGTGAAGGATCTTCGTACAAGGACCCCCCTCGTGTGATGTAACAGTCAAGCAGATTTGTATCCGGTGTGTCGCTCATCACTCCGTCTATCACCCTCCGGTTTCGCTGGCATCTCTTCCACCATTTGGCATGACCGTCTTGGTCACCCCGGTCCCACTATTTTTCGTTGTCTTAGCAATACTCATCTTATTGATTGTAATAAAGTATTCACCCATGTTTGTGAATCATGTCAATTAGGAAAGCATAATAAATTACCTTTTTCCCCGTCTTTATCTGTTACTCATGCCCCGTTTGATATTGTACACAGTGATCTCTAGACCTCCCCTATTTTAAGTTCCACAGGTCACCGTTACTATATTTTATTTCTGGATGATTTCACTAATTTTCTATGGATCTATCCCCTCTATCATAAATCCGAGGCCTACTCTAAGTTTGAACATTTTCATAAATTTGTACAAACACAATTTGGCATCCCACTTAAAACCCTTCAATGTGAAAATGGGTGTGAGTATAACAATTCTTCATTTCATAAATATTGCTCCACACATGGGATTTCTTTCCATTTCTCTTGCCCTTACACTTCCCTACAAAATGGAAAAGCCGAACGCAAAATTCGCTTCATTAATAATATTACTCGTACCCTACTTCTTCATGCCTCAGTTCCCACCCACTTTTGGCCTCACGCCGTGTTAATGGCTACGTACCTTCACAATATTCTTCCCTCCAAATCCCTCTCATATCAATCTCCCACTTACGCTCTATACCACCAACAACCCTCATATAAACACCTCCGTATTTTCGGGTGTCTATGTTACCCTCACACCCCTACACCCCATAAACTTGCCGTTAGAACTACACCCAGTGTCTTCCTTGGCTTTCCCTCCCAACACAAAGGATACAAATGTCTTGACTTATCAACTAATCACATATTTATATTCCGCCATGTCACATTTGATGAGTCCACATTTCCCTTTAAATCATCTACACCGTCCCAGTCATATTCTTATGACTTCCTCGACCATCCACCCTCCCCATACATTTTATCTCAACTATTAAATCCCCCTCCTGCCACATCCCCTTTCCAGTGGCGGATCTAGGAAAAAGTTTTATTGGGGGCAGAATAATCAAAAGATACATCAAAAGAATAAAATTTAATAAAGTATTTGTTCAATATAGAAGTCTAAATGCTTGTGTATTCCTAAATAGAGTTGTCATCGGCGGCGGACTCAGGAATTTTCGATTGGCGGGGTGGCAGTGTTAAAAAATACATATAAATTCATATATATTAAAATTTCGGGGTAAATATACCTAGAATAAAAATTGCAGGGGCGGCGGCCCCCAATTGCCCCTGCTTGTGTCTGCCGCTGATTGTAATGTTTTTTCGCTAAATATGAGTAATTACTCTCATATTTTGACAATACTAGACTTTAAACATGATAATATTTACCAAACTTGATAATAATTACTCCAATCTATAGAATAAAACATGATAGTCCTATTTTGAAATTCTGAAACATTTTTACTCCTATTTCGGGAATTTTCCCTCTTGTTTAGAAAATTTATTTTTCTAATAAATGTAAAAGATTAGACTCCAATAGATGTATGACTATTTCAGTTAAATCATCTATTATTATTATTGCAAACTTTCTTAACTTATTATAGATTCTGTTCTATAATAAGGCTAACATTCTTGAAATAGGATGAGATTCGAATATGTGACCTTCTTATTGGGAGTGTCACAGTGATGTCATCATACCACAAAGTCTATTGGATTTACATAAAAAACTTTACATAAAATTAATAATTACATTAGATAAGTTTAATGACATTATCTATCATTTATTATTTATATAAAGAGTAATATATGACTTTAGAGTTTAAACAAATAAACAACACAAATGTCATACAAGGAGAGGACCAACCCAATAATGACCAACGTAACTACTCAAAGTGCAACACTCTAATACTGTAGTATCAAATTGATTAATTGATTAATGATTTAAAAATAAAGTGATATAAACTGAGACCGACCTCTTGTCTGATATAAAATTCGGCCGTAACCTGTAAGCTCAGTCAGTCGTTTCGCTGTTTTGGGTGAAATTCATAAATTTATGCCTTTGGAATTTCAATTGGAGCGGCTGGACAGCAGAGTTATTATTGGGGGCAATTCATTTTTTTAATTGGGGGCAAATGCTTAAACTTCTAATATTTACTAATAATTTATATGGTTTTACTAGGCTTTAATTGGGGGCAGCTGCCCCCACACCATCCTTGCTACATCCGCCCCTGCCCCTTTCCCACCCACAACCAATGCCTCACCGATGGTTTCTTCACCACCAGAACCTCCTATTTCACCTCCTGAACCCAACCCGCCTCCCATATCATCCGACCCAATGATCACTCGTAGCAAAGCTGGAGTGACTCGCCCCAAGACAATATATAATCTCCTCACCCACAGCACTACACCTACCACCCCGTCCCCACTTCCCAAATCACACCTCCACGCCCTGCGTGATCCAAACTGGAAGTCGGCCATGATTTCTGAATTTATTGCCCTTATTAATAATAAGACGTGGGAGTTGGTTCCCCGTCCGCTCAATGCTAATATAATTCGTTGCATGTGGTTATTCAAGCACAAACACAGGTCGGATGGCAGTTTGGAACGCCACAAAGCACGGTTAGTGGTCAATGGCAAATCTCAATGTCCCGGCATCGATTGTGATGAGACTTTCAGTCCCGTAGTCAAACCGGCCACTATCCGAACAGTTATTAGCATTGCCTTAGCTCACTCTTGGCCACTCCATCAGCTCGACGTTAACAACGCCTTCCTCCACGGCTACCTTGATGAAACTGTGTACATGCATCAACCCCCCGGTTTCAAGGACTCCACTCGGCCATCTCATGTTTGTTTGCTCAAAAAGTCCCTCTACGGCTTAAAACAGGCCCCTCAAGCTTGGTATCACCGCTTCGCCGCTCATGCTACCAAGTTGGGATTCAAACACAGTCGGGTGGACCATTCTTTATTTGTATACCACCATGACAATCATACGGCATATCTTCTCCTATATGTGGATGACATTGTCCTCACTGCATCTTCCACTACACTTCTCCAACGCATCATTTCTCAGTTAGCAGCAGAATTCTCCATTAAGGACTTGGGGCACCTCAACTACTTCCTTAGCCTGTCCGTGTCTTATCACCCAGGTGGCCTTGTTTTATCTCAGCACAAGTATGCTGCGGACATCCTTCACCGGGCTGGCATGCCCGCCTGCAACCCCTCCCACACTCCAGTTGACACCAAAGCCAAGCTCGGTGCTCATGCCGGCCAGCCGGTATCTGACCCTACCCTTTATCGCACCCTGGCCGGGGCGCTACATTACCTCATGTTTACTCGGCCGGACCTCTCCTATGTCGTTCAACAGATTTGCCTACACATGCATGATCCTCGGATTCAACACTTTGAGGCACTTAAACGCATCCTCCGGTACGTTAAAAGTACCATAACTCATGGGCTTCATATACGCGCTTCTCCCCCAAATACGCTAACCGCTTATAGTGATGCCGACTGGGGAGGCTGCCCAGACACTCGCCGGTCAACTTCTGGATACTGTCTCTTTTCAGGGGACAATCTTATCTCCTGGTCTTCTAAACGGCAACCTACCATCTCTCGATCAAGTGCCGAAGCTGAATATCGCGGTGTTGCTAATGCCGTAGTTGAAATTTGTTGGCTCCGAAATCTCCTACTAGAACTCCGGCACCCTCTCTCTCAAGCTTCCGTCATTTACTGTGACAATGTTAGCGCTATCTACATGACACAAAATTCGGTACAACACCAACGAACAAAGCATATTGAAACGGATATTCATTTTGTGAGGGAGCACGTTGCTTTGGGTCATGTTCCGGTCCTCCATGTACCCTCCCGTTACCAATACGCTGACATTTTTACGAAGGGACTTCCCCGAGTTCTCTTTGACGAGTTTCGCACCAGTTTGAACGTGTCCCTGCCCCCCGCTCAAACTGCGGGGGCATGATAGACCGCATGCATGCATACATAGTACATTCCTTCGGCCACTACAATTCCTATCATGTATATTTGTACAATATTATCCTAAGTGTGCAGCTGTATTATTTAGATAAACATTCCGTGAGGTCCTCACGTTGATAACCAAGTTGTTAGGCTAGAAGAGTCCCATGCGGACGTAATACTCTTGTACATGTCCTATTTATATTGACTCAATACCAAAGGCATATTCACGGTGAAAAGCATTACGTTCTAACTAGATATATGCAGTGTGATTGAAGGGCGAGAGACTCGAATACCAAGGGTTGTCCAGTGGAAATTTGTAAAAAACCATCACTGGAAGTTTTGAGCAGAATCATTTTCAAGAATGAGCAGGTAATAAATATCATTTAGTTGTTAATTACTATGTAGGAATCTGAAAAGATGGTCTTTGCATTTAAAATATAAATCGTTATTTTTTTTATTTTGCAGTTTGAGTGGAAAAGGATGGAGCCTACAAATGTGGAAGGTGAACATTTTCCAATTTTACTGTCCAAGGAAATGAGAAGTTCTGCGAGGAGGAGTAATCCTGGAATTGCTGGGGGATATAGGGTTGATGGGGTGAAGGTATTTCAGAAAATAGAGAAGAGGGTAAAGACCAAAAGTGCAGCCACAGTTTTGGAAAAAGCCAAAAAGAAAAGGTTGGAAGAAAAAACGGAAACTGGGGATGAAGAGGAGGAGGAGGATGATAGTGGTGGTAAGGTGGATTTTGGAACTGCCAGAAAGGCTGATTTGACGCTGAGAAATGTTAGGAAACTTAGCAAGGAGAATGCCAAGATCATGGCAGAATTAAAAGAAGTGAGGAAAACCCAAAAGAGGCAAGAGTTGATGCTCAAGCGGTTGTTGGAGGCCATGAACAGGAAGGATGAGGCAGAGAGTCAAGGGGTTAGCGAGGAAAGAAATGAAAAAAACAACACACAAGAAGGTGATGAAGAAGCTCAAGGAGGTCAAGAGAATGAAGCAGAGCAAACCACAGGTGATGGAGATGATGGTGCAGTGATGAGTAGCATGCCAAATTATAACATATTTGGTCCACAAACACAAGAAAAATTCCAGGAAGCACAAGTAGAAGATGGAAGTGAAGAAAATGTGTTTGAGAGGACTAAAGAAGTAGAAAAGGGCAAATGTGGGGACAAGGAAAAAGCTGGGGGGAACCAACAAAAAAATTCAGGAAGAAGGCATTAGGGGTGTGGAAGAAAGTGTTGGCAGAGGGGTGAACAATGAGGAGGAAAATTGGGAAGATTTCAACACCCAATTTGTGACTGAGTTAATCACAAGTGTGGATGAAGTGGAGAAACTTGTATTAGGCGAAAAAACTTCATAGGATCATAGTCAAAAGGGAGAGGTTCGTAACAACTCGCTTTGACTTTTATTTTAAACATATATATCTTTTAATGTTAATTTTTAATTGCAGAAAGCTGCAAGTGTGCGTGTCCAGGAGATAGGGCAAGGAACTGGAAGTACAAGTGTTGATGCAGACGTGAACATAGAAAAGAGTGTAAGTGGTGTTGTATATATTTATGAATATAAATACATACAAGTGGAATATTAGTTCAAATATATTGTTTTTTTTTGTTGATGTGCAGGTTGAGATCACATGTGGCGCCGCTACAAAACCAAAACAAAATGCAAGATCACCAGACAGATATACACCAACAGAGAATGTGGTGGCTGCAAAGAGGAGACAGAAAGAAAGAGCGCGAAAAAGTGAGGAGGACCACTTTTTACCGGCTAGAAAGTATGGACCATTTGCAGAAAACCCAACTGAACCTCCACCGGAAGAAGAAGTACGGAAGTTAGAAACTTATCTTCAAGTTGGACTATTGAAGAGGGAAACAAAGGAAGCAGGTGGCAGAAGATATCGCAAAGATGAGGACAACATGAGAGGCGTACCATTTATTCTGGATATGGCAAAGATAGAATCAAAAACATGGTTGTACAAGTTGTTTGTCAATCCAGAGTGACTGGACGAGATGGTAATGTTTCTGACTGATCACTTTTAGAAATATAAAAGCTTAAGTAAAATGTGGATCATAAATCATGACAATGTCTGTTTTTATATAAAAAAATCAGAAATATTATGTGATTAATTCTTTGATTTTGCATTTGTTCTTAGCACATTTATGCAGGGATGTACTACTTGAATGTCAAGCAAGTACAGTACATGGTGCAGCACCCCTACAGCGCTAGTGGGCCTTACTTTCTGCAAAGGCTGAGACGTCAAAATGAGAAGATAGAAAAAGGTGAGACGACGATTACAGAAGCAGCGAACATTGCAATGATTGAAGACAAAATTCAAGGCAGTGCTTCACTATTCTCTAGAAGTTGGGCCGAATCTGAGTTCGTATACCTCCCTCTTAACAATAGCAACCACTGGGTGTTACTTGTTTTGGAAGTTAAAAAAAGAAAGATACGAGTTTACAACTCCAAAAACAGATGGGCTGATAGTTTGAGAGACATTAGATCGTTTGTAGAGAGCATACAGTGGTTGCTGCCAAAAATCATGGACGTGCATGGTGTTTATGATGAAATTGGGTATGAGCGTATGGGTAACGAAGTGTTACAGTTGGATCCTGCTGAGGATTGCCCACAGCAAGAAGACGGGTAAAATATGTCGTGTATAGTATTTTTCAGAAACATGGCATAATTGGATTATTAATATGTAATACAAAATGATTTATTTCGTATTGGTGTGTCATGATTGCAGGGGAAAATGTGGCATGTACGTATTGAAGATGCCGAATTTTTTATGATGGGGCTAGATATAAAAGAGATCAAGTCAAAGGACATGCCCATGTATAGGAAAAAGATGGTCACAGAGTTAGTGTTGTATTACAACAAGAGGATGGAGGAAGGCAAAAAACAGAAGCAGTGATTGAGGACTCGCATTTGAAACTTGAATGAAATGTTGTTTTTTGAATATTTACGTTTAATGTTTGATGTTTGACTTACAATGTTGACTGAGTGTTTTGCATTATGGTGTAGTATGTCCTTGACACTTTGAGTAATGTTTTGGATTTAAATTTTATGTGTAGTTGTTTGCAATTAAATGAAAGTGGAAAAGTTTCTATAATAGACGTATGCAAACGTAGTCTTTCTGCCATTCAATGTAATTTAAAATGCCTTTTTTATGGCAATTTTGGACTGTTTACGCTTATATTTTTAAACGGCAGAATGTTAGACTACAATATGGAATGGCTCATTCATTTGTTGAGATCAGCATTGTACAATGTATAATTTATTATTGGCAGTAAAGAAATTGTGAACAATACATTGTTACACACATCAATTGTGTTTATTTGGCGTGTAATGCCAAAACTATGGCATATATGGATGAAGCATGATACATGTCAACGTTGATTTGTTGACATTTAATTAAAAAAAGGCACAATTTGTAGGTTGTATGGTACTAATAAAGATGGCAAAATGACATGAACATTGGTGGAATTAAAAATATGATATCCATCAACAATAGTGCAAAACACGTAATCGTCCTATAAAGGAAATTAAAACATCATATAATCCAAATACATGAATTGAGGAAACTATTGGCTCTAAATTGTGCATAAATTTATGTAATCAACATGGACATTTCAAAACAATGACACCATAATTAAAAATTCATAAAGAAGAAAACTAAAAAAATACATCAGGCATTTGATATGTGCAGTGGATTGCGGCAGGTTTTTTTGTTGTGACCAATAGCATGACAGCGGGAACATTTTTGGCGCTTCGTACGGCGATGTTCACCAATTGATGGGATTCTTGACTTTTTGGGACGACCGGGTGGTCTTTTTTGACACGAAGGCGGCTTGCAACGAACATTCAAAACATCAGGAGGAACTGACCAAGACTCCACATCACACATAGGGTGCATAACGCCACTCCAGGTGGACAACCAGTTATCTCGAGTATAATATTTGGATATATAATCATAGCATGACATGGCTGGCCTGGTACCAATAACAGCAACAACATGCACACAAACGAAATGAGATAATTGAAAGACCCTACAACTGCATGTCTTAGAATTCAGATCAACTACAAATGACCGACAATGTCTATCAACCACCTCAAATTCTGTATAAGATGTTGGCTTCACCTGATGTTGTTTTTAAATATGATAAAAAATAATAAAGTTAAATGATGGATATTCACAGAAATGGTTTGGGGGATAAGGTCTGAGAAACACGGAAGAGGGATTTCGGTCGTAAACAAATGCCATATTTTTAGAATTTTTGCTAAGTATACAATACAACAACTCTGCAAAAAAAAATCAAATGCATATTTCTTGCGAATAAATGTATACGAATTTAGCACACATTGAGTTACTTGCATCGTGCAAGCTTGTCCTTGAAGGGCCACCAAATGCTTCTCACGTGTGGGAGCAAAAAATGTACGTGTTTTCTCAGCAATTTCCTTCCTTTCAGAAAACCATTGCTGCATTCTTTCCCTCAAGAAATCAACAAGTTTTGATATAGAATACTCCCTTGCAGAGACATTGACATTGTTCATAGATTCAGCACAGTTGAAAGTCATGACATCGTATCTCCTAGGACCGGACATGCACTTGGCCCACTTTTCAAAACCAATCTTCTCAAGCCAAGGTCGTATACGAATATCCTCATAATCCAAGAAGGACATATATTCCTCAAATTCCTTGAGTGTCGATGCCATGTAGGCAGCCTTGAATTTCCAACCCAAATTCTTACATGCGCCCCTAAACTTTGGAACCATGTTACGCCGAAGGTGCTCCACACAATATCCACGAAGAGCATGAGGGAAAATATCCTTAACAACACTTAGAATACCTTCATGTCTGTCAGATACAATAAACATATCAGGTCGGAAGGTTATACTGTCATGCACTTGGCTCAAAAACCAATTCCACGAAGCTTTGGATTCGGAATCACATATTCCAAACGCTAAAGGTGCAATATGATCGTTAGCATCTTGGCCACAAGTTGTTAGTAGTGTCCCCCTATAGTATGCCTTCATAAATGACCCATCAACAATTAAAACAGGTCTGCAAAAATCCCATGCCTGCCGCCAAGGTGAAAGACACATCTTTGTCCAGATAGAGGTGCTGTTGTTGGGTAGGAGTCATTTTAGCGTTCATCTCTTCAAATTGAGCTCTGTCAATGTTCTGAGAGCCACCCAATCTCCACTCAGTGAAGTTGAAAACTTTCTTCTTCTTGGTGCTCTTCTTTACTAGAGATGGGGGTCTAGGTATGCCTGCTGCTCTTTTCTTTTGTAGGGCAGCTTCAAAATAGGGAGCCGGATCTACTGCAGGCTCACCAGAGGAGGGTGCTCTGGTAGGAGTTCTGTGAGACCTAGGCCTGGTCTGTTGAGGGTCCTCTTCCCCCTTTTTGGCATCATTCAGATCTTCAATCATTAGACTGATCTTCTGGAATTCTGAGGCCTGGGTTGAGGTTATCTGCTCCAGGGCCTCTGGTAGTGTCTGGGTGACAGAGGTAAGGCCTTCAATCAGACCCTGCTACTTCTGTATTGCAGAGAAGATGTCCTTGTTATTAGCTTCAAGGAGCACCATCTTCTGATAACGATCTCTGTCAGTGGACAGAAGTGCATGAGCCTGTTCTTGATGCACTTTGCACATTGCCTCAATGGAGGTCAAGTGCCTCTCTGTCCTGGCATCAGATTCCTTCAGAGCTTCAAGATGCTCTGAGATATTGTGAATAGCATGGCCTTGACTCAAGAGAGTCTGTTGAAAGATAGAAAGAGTGTTGTGGATGCCTACCACTTCTGTTGACAGGGCATCAGTTCTGGCAGTTGATGAGGCTATGAAGTTGTTGAGAGTTCCTGTGAGGTTCTCAAAACGATCAGAGATAAACTGCATACCTGAGTTGAGATTGTCATTCACATGGGCAAGGTGCCAATAGTGTTTGTCATTGACCTCAATCAGTTTGTTCAAGCCTTGGAGGATCTGTCCTCCAAATTCTTCAACAGATTCAACAAATTTGTTGAAGGGAACGTTGTTCTGTTGTCCATCAGGGCGAGGCATCTCCAGACCTCTTCCCTTAGGCAAAGGATGATGCTCTTGGACAGATGAAAGAGATTGGACAGCCTGTTCATGTTCCAGTTGAGTCAGAGGAGGGTTCTTCTGTCTCTTGGATGTGGCTTGACAAGACTTGCTGACCATGAATCCATCCATGTCAGATGAGTCTTCATAAGAGGAGTATATGGGTATGGTGTTCCTGATGACCTTTTTCTTCTTTCTGAAGGAGGGATTGGGGGCAGTAGAATGCCTAGAATTCCCTTGAGGTGCAGAGATGGGGGAGACAGTTGTAGGGTCAGAATCCCTGAGAAACCATATAGGTTTAAGGTTTTCTGTAGGTTGTTGTGGAGGTGAAGATTCTGGAGGAGAAGATTGATGATCAGATTCAGAGGATGAGGAGGAGATTTGTTGGGGAGAGGGGATCTGGTGCTGGGGTGAAGAGTGAACAGGTGAGACATTCTGTTGAGGGGGGGATGGTGGAGGTGAGGGTGAATGGTTTCTGAAGGGAACAATTGCTCTGCAGGGAGATGCAATTTTCTGTTTGGGTGAATGAGGAGGGGTGGGGGTTTTCTGTTCAGGAGATAAAGGTTCAGGGTGTTCTGGTGGAGGGGTTCTGGTGCTGGAAGGAGGTGAGGGAATGAGGGGTTCTGTTGGGATATTAACAGAGGGGGTTGGAGATATTACCTCAATGATGTTCTCCTTGAGCAAAGAAGTCCTCCACTCCTTGATATGCTCCATCATTGCTTGCCCTTCTGTCTTGGGTACAGAGGGCTCTCCTGGGTTGAGATGGGGTTGCACAGAATCTGTTGCCATCTTTGTGAACAGCCATTCCTCAAATGCTTCAATTTCTTCCTCTTCCAGAGGTTTGACAGCCTCTTCTGAAGGTGAGGAGATGAGAATGGCCTTCCCTTTGTAGCTCGCCTTCTTCTTCTCAAGAACAGAGTGAAGGAAGTTGAGGGCAAAGCACTTTGAGACATCATCAGTCCCAACCCAGCTCAGAATGGCTTCCTCTTCTGGCTCATAATGGTCAAAATATTGGATAATTTTGGAGAGGGGTCCCATTCTCCACCTTCTCCATTCGAGAACCCGGGTAAACTGTCTGTCTAGCAAGGACAGATACCCATCTTTGACAGGACTGGGGTGTTCTGCTGAAGTAGACACCCTGTTCTGTTCAGGAGATGCAGCAGAGGTGGGGATCTCTGGTTCCCCCTGAGTGTCTGCCACTCCTTCAGATTCAGAAACCACAGGTTTAGAAACCTTCTTCTTTGGTTTGGTGGTCCTCTTCCTCTTCTGTCCGGCCTTAGGGGGGAGGGCAACAGGTGCTTCCCCTTCAGTCTTCTTCTTCTTCTTTTTCTTCTTCTCAGCAGAAGGGGCTACAGAGAGAGGTTTCTGTACCTTTTCTCCCTGTTGTCTCTTAGCCTCAAGTTGAAGCTGTCTCTTCATTTCAGCCTTTATGGCTTTCTCCCTATTTGGAGAAGCAGTTAAGAAGATTACCTTGGTGTGATCCAAGGTTGAAGCCTTCCTCAAGTGTACTCCTTGTTTGAGAAGCACTTCTGAAATCAGTAGCCCATGTCCTAGCTTCCCAGAGTAGAGGCTAGTTTTTGGGTTCTTCTTCTTGATGACTTCAATTAGGGACTTCACCATGACTTGTCCCCAATTGATGTTCACTCCATGATGCACTGCATACAGGGCCTTGGCATTGGCAGTTGTGACATCATCTGTGGAGGAGTACTTGTACCATAAACATTTGTGGAAAATGTTTATGAGCAGCTCAAATTCCCTCTTGAGCAAGTTCTTCTTGATGTTGATCTTCTCTACTTCTTCCCCTTTTCTGCAGAACTTCTTCTTGAATTCTGTCAGAGGGATGTCAGTATCCTCCAAGTCGAGTAGAGAGTCTCTTCCTTCCTTTTGCTGAATGTTGAAGATGTTGTTGATGACGTCAGCATCAATCAACACCTTTTCTCCTTGGACGACGGAGGAGATGACTTCATCCTTGAAGGATGCGTTGAGATAGAACTCAACGGTGTCCACGTTGCTGTAGGCTTCATAACCATGGGAGATGATCTTGCTCAGTTGGCATTTAGATAGACCATCAACAATGGCGGTCATCCGCTCCTTTTTCTCTGCAAACCTGGGTAGTACTTCCAGTTCGCATCTCAGGCCAGTCAAAACATTCTTCAGGAGGGTTGGCTTTTGTTCCTTTGAGAGATCGGAGAAGCTCAAGAAGGCCATGGAGTTTACTGCGGTTAGAGAATTTCTGAGAGATAAGAGTTCAAAAGCTTGAGAGTTATGAGAGCAGTAACGGTTTAGGTTTGTGAAAGGGGGTTTTATGGATATGGGTTAGTGGACGTTTGAGATAATTTACGGTTCCAAGATACCAATAAATGTAAAAAGGGGCACAGTAAATAAACGGGGGCACAGTAAATTTTATACGGCTTGATACCGTTTTAAGGGTAAAAGGGTAAAAGACCTTTAACAATTTACTAGGTCACCCGGTTTACAAGATTTTCTAAGTCCACCACCTTCTGTTAGATAAGAGAGGGTCTTTCAGTAAGAAGGGGGGGTTTCTGTTGCTGAGGTGTTCTGCCAGGGTAGGGACCAGAAGAGGTTGACAGAGGGGGGGTTAACAGAAGGGGTTCTGCTACAGGTAATCTGTCAACAGCAAATGAGCAATAGAGGGCCTTCCTTTTCATCTTTCCCTTGGAATCTCATCCATCATTCCCAATTCCTCTCTCAGTTTGTTGAACCTAGCCTCAGGGAGAGGCTTTGTCAGGATATCTGCAAGCTGGTCTTCTGTTGGCACATGTTCCATGCAGATGTGCTTCTTCTCCACATGATCTCTGATGAAGTGATGTCTGATCTCAATGTGCTTTGTTCTGGAATGAAGAACTGGATTCTGAGTGATAGCAATGGCACTGGTGTTGTCACACAACAGTTTGATCTCCTTTGCTTGAATTCCATAGCCCTTCAGTTGTTGCTTCATCCAGAGTAGCTGAGCACAGTAACTCCCAGCTGCAATGTACTCTGCCTCAGCTGTACTTGTTGAGATGGAGTTCTGCTTCTTGCTAAACCAGGAAACAAGCCTTCCTCCTAGCGATTGGCAGTGACCAGAGGTGCTTTTTCTGTCTAGTCTGCAACCTGCAAAATCTGAGTCAGAATAACCAATTAGTTCAAAGTTACCTCCCTTTGGATACCATAGGCCTGCATTTGGATTTCCTTTGATGTATCTTATGATTCTCTTTGCAGCACTTAAATGGCTTTCCTTGGGCTTTGATTGGTATCTGGCACAGATTCCAACAGAGAATGAGATGTCTGGTCTGCTTGCAGTTAGATACAACAGAGATCCTATGATTCCTTTATATGTTGTTGCATCTACATCCTTTCCTTCATCATCTGGACCAATTCCTTGTGACGTGTTCATGGGAATCTTTACTGATGATTTGCCTTCCACTCCAAACTTCTTGATTAGATCTCTGGTGTACTTCCCTTGATTGATAAAGATCCCTTCTGGAACTTGTTTGACTTGGAGTCCTAGGAAGTAACTGAGTTCTCCCATCATACTCATTTCAAATTGACTCTGCATCACTTGAGAAAATTTCTTGCACAATTCTGGATTAGTATTACCAAATATAATGTCATCAACATATATTTGTACTAACAGAATATGATTAGCAACAGAGATTTGAAATAGAGTTTTGTCAACCTTTCCTTTAGTAAACCCATGGTTCACTAGGAAAAGGGACAATGTGTCATACCAGGCTATGGGAGCTTGCTTAAGACCATAGAGGGCCTTTTAAAGCTTGTAGACACAAGAAGATTGAGTAGGAATGACAAAACCTGGTGGTTGTTCCACATAAACTTCTTCTTCAAGATCTCCATTCAGAAATGCACTCTTGACATCCATCTGGTAGACCTTGATGTTGTTGTAGGCAGCATAGGCTAGAAAGATTCTGATGGCTTCAAGTCTGGCAACTGGTGCAAAAGTCTCATCAAAATCTATTCCTTCTTCTTGACAATATCCTTTAGCTACTAGCCTTGCTTTGTTCCTTACAATGTTGCCATCTTCATCTGTTTTGTTCTTGAATACCCATTTGGTTCCAATGACATTCTGGTGCTTTGGCCTAGGAACAAGTTCCCATACTTTGTTCCTTTCAAACTGAGTGAGCTCTTCTTGCATAGTATTGATCCAATCTGAGTCTGCAAGAGCTTCTTCAACTGTCATAGGTTCCATCTGAGATATATAGCAGGCAAGCATTGCTTCTCTCCTTGATGTGGATCTGGTTTGAACTCCACTTCTGATTTGACCAATCACTTGGTTAGGAGGATGGTCTCTTAACCATGTTAGGTCTGGTTCTGTCAGCTGCTGTCTTGGTCTCTCTGGTTCCTCATCTTCAGAGTCTTCATCTTCATTCAACAGAAGGGGGTTTGGTGCAGGTGTTGGAAATGCAGGGTTGTCTGCAATTGTAACAGAGAAGCTCTCCACTGCTTTCTGTTGATTTGACCTTCTGGTATGGCTTTCTGTTGAAAGATGGACTCCTTCCATCTTTGGGATTCTTCATAAACTTTTTGAATCTCCTGGCAAAGGCAGCCATATAATCATCAGATAAAAGTACTGAAGGGTCAAAATCATTTACCTTAGATGTGCTGGCAGTGAGGGCTGTAGTGGTCCTCTCTTCTGGTACATCTTCCTTCTCTTCAATCATTTCAAACTCATGAGCTTTGAGATCTGAAATGAGCTTATCAGTGGGATAAGTCTTTACATCCTTGCTGGCTTGGACAGCAACTACCTTCATCTTCCATGATGAGGGCAGTCCCCTCAACACCTTCAGGTTGATCTCCTTGGTGGTGAGTTCCTTGCCAAGCTCAGAGATCTCTCCAGTGAGAGTGAGGAGCCTGTCATACATCTTGGAGATGCTTTCACCAGGGAGAAGTTTGAAGTCATCAAACTTCTTGTTGGCTATGGTTAGTTTGTTGTCCCTCTCTTGCTCATCACCAGCTCCAATGAGCTCAAGAGTATCCCAGATTTCCTTAGCAGTCTTGCACTTCTTGATTCTGTTGAAGTACCTATCATCAATGGACTTGTAGAGGATGTCCTTGGCAATATTGTCTAGGTTGTACTTTCTCCTCTCTTCAGTGGTCCATTCTGACTTGGCTTTACTAATCATCTGGGGTCTGGTGTTGTCTATGACATGTTCAGGATTGACCTTCTGGAAGCTAGTGAAGGGGCCAATGTCAAGAACTTCCCACATTTCATCATGCAGGGCACAGAGATGTGCTTTCATCCGGATCCTGCAGTCATCAAACTTAAGATCTGAAAACATAAGATTCTTGGACAAGGAGTGATCCATTATATCAGATAGAAATGAGGTTAAAACAGAAAAACAAGTGGATCTTTGTTCAACAAATAACCTAAGAGATTATTAGAACAAGGAGGCTCTGATACCACTTGTTGGTCCCGGTTATACTGGATACAGTCTAGAGGGGGGGGGGTGAATAGACTGTATTGGTTTTTGGCTTTTTAGACTAAGTACCAGATTTACAGAATAGCCTGTTCTGTTGAAAGAACAGACTGGCAGCGGATGGGGTTCTGGTAGGGAGTTCTGTTAGCCTCAGAGAAGCAGTAGGCAGTAAGCCTTCTGTTAACTCGTAGAACAAGTTCTGCTGAACACAGATACCAAGTCCAAGGAGTTATACCGTTCTAACTAAATGCAAGTATTAAAAGCAGTAAGTAAACGACACCAGGGATTTTTATAGTGGTTCAAGGAACAACTCGTTCCTCTAATCCACTGTTCCACTAAGCTGTAAAAACTGCCATTTACAAAGCCTTAGTCCTAGTACTTAAGAAGCACTTCACGTCTTCTTCAAGCCTAGATGTGTCCTGGGATGCACTGCCTGGCTTCCTTTAACACTGGTCCTTTCACTGAGTTTCCTTGAAGTATCACCACTTCACTACTCCAGTTATTTGGACGTCCTTCTTGTAGCAAGAAGAGTTTCTGTTGAAACTGGGGTTCCTCCAACTAGCTTCGTTACAAAAGATTTGTATGTGATGAGCTTGAAGAGTTGAAGAACACTTGGAACTTTGCTTGAGTTGGAAAGAGTATTTTTTTCAACTTCTGCCTTCTCTTGTAGAGGATAATGAGTTTGAATCTCAAGGAGGCTTTTTGCTTTTCAGAGTTTGAATATCTTGCTTGTGGTTAGCAAAAGTTGCAATGTAATCTTGGCAAAGTTATAGCAAAGTTATCCGGTTGTTCTTCGTAGTGTATCTTTTATACTGAGGTTGTCTTCCCGTTGGAGGAGTAGGAGGACAACTGCATTTAATGCGTGATCAGTTGACTTGACTAGTAGAGCCCGATAAAGTTGGCGGGTTACTATTTTGGGATAAAGTATTCCTGACATTGCGGCCAATCATCTGCAATTACTCTACGTAGCATGGGGTGCATTAAATGAGCATTTAATGCATGCACTGTAGCTTTTCCGTTTCATACTCCTAGCCGTTGAAGGAATCTTTTAGTTGACTTCCCGGTTCTTTGAAATTCTTCTAAGTGTCAGACCTTCTGGTGTCTTTGTCTGAGAGTAGAACAGAGGAGGCCTGGAGCACTTCTGTTGGGAGTATCCAACAGAGACCCAGAAGGGTTTCTGTCAGAGTCAAGACTAACAGAGATCCTGAGGACTTCTGTTCTGGAGCAGAGAACCAAAGGTCCTCTGTTTCAATAATGCCTTAAGAGGCACTTCTGCTCTTGAAGTCCTTCTGCTCTTGAAGCCCTTCTGCTCTTGAAGGTCTTCTGCTCTTGAAGGTCTTCTGTCAAGTCGAATACTTCTAAGAATTTTACAAAGGAAAATTCTAATACATAATTTCTAAAGGGGTATTCTAAAGTCCTAATTAATCTAGCATCATCAAAATCTAATTACAATTATTCCTTATAGTGTGCACAAGCATGTGCCCCAATGGCGTGTCCGAGGAACAAATCAAACTGAGAGCCTTCCCATTCTCCCTCAAAGACACCGACAAAGATTGGTTATTTTATCTTCCCTCGGGGAGCATCAATACATGGGCTCAAATGAAAAAGAGCTTCCTTGACAGGTACTATCCCGCATCTATCTCTTCAAGTCTCAAGAAGCAAATCAGCAACATTGAGCAAGCGGATAATGAGACCTTATATGAATATTGGGAGCGCTTTAAAAAATTATGTGCTAGTTGCCCATATCATGGGTATTCGGAACAAGATCTCATCCTCTACTTCTATGATGGACTTGTTGATCAAGATAGACGCATGGTGAATGCGGCATGCGGATGGGGTATTGTTAACAAAACCCCTTCTCAAGCAAGAGACCTCATTTCGGAGTTGGCCGAAAACTCGAGACATTACAACGGAAGGTCATCATCAAAACGAGTCATGGCAGCGGAATCCAACAACTCGTTGGAGAGTCAAGTAGCCGGCTTGACTTCTTTGGTCAAAGATTTTCTTTTAAATCCAAAAACCCAAGAAGTCAAGGTCTGCGGCATCTGTTCAACGCAAGGGCATCCCACAGATTCTTGCCCGACACTACAAGAAGAGAACTCCGAGCAAGTCAATGCTTTGGGGTTCCAAGGTCAAAGGAGGTACGATCCTCAAGGCAATACTTACAACCCGGGATGGAGGGATCATCCGAATTTAAGGTACGGAAATTCTCAAACAAATCCTCCTCCTCAACAATACAAACCACAAGGCCAAACATCGAACTCGAGTATGTCCACCGAAGACATGATTCGAGTGCTGGCCGTTAATATGGGAACAATGCAGCAAAGCATGGGGCAATTCCAACAAACCATGATGCAATTCCAACATGAAACCAAGTCGAGCATTCAAAATTTGGAAACTCAAGTTAGCCAAATTTCAAATGCCGTAAGTCGACTTGAAGCAAAAGATTCGGGTAGGCTCCCATCCCAAACTGAGCAAAACCCAAGACAACATGTCAATGCAATCATGTTGAGGAACGGAAAAGAATTGCAACCACGAGAAGTTGAGGAGGAGAAGCAAGAGGTTGAAGAAGGCTTTCAACAAGAAGAGGAGAAGCCAACGAAGACTAAATTCCCTCCACTGTCATCATATGAACCACTCCCTCCATTCCCTGAGGCATTGAAAGACACGAGGAAGCTGAAGAATGATCGGGACATCTACGAAACATTCGTCAATTCTGAGGTAAACATCCCACTCTTCAAACTAATCAAAAGTGTTCCCCGTTATGCAAAGTTCTTAAAGGAACTATGCACAATGAAAAAGAAAAATAAACTGGAAGGGAAACAAAAAGTTGAAGTGAGTGAACGTGTCTCGGCCATTTTTAAAAAGAAACTCCCTGAGAAATGTAGCGATCCAGGCATGTTCATTATTCCTTGCAAAATAGGGGATACCTTTTTTTCTAAGGCCTTGTTGGATTTAGGAGCGTCAATAAATGTCATTCCTTTTTCCTTATATAAATCCTTACAACTCGGCCCACTACATCAAACTGGTGTAGTGATTCAACTAGCGGATCGGTCTAATACTTACCCGAATGGTGTAGTAGAAGATGTGCTAGTAGAGGTAGAAAATTTGATTTTCCCCGTTGATTTTTATGTTCTGGAAATGGGAGATGATAACCAAACTACACCCATCCTCTTGGGTAGGCCTTTTCTGAAAACCGCAAAAACAAAAATAGACGTGGCTAATGGTTCATTAACTTTAGAGTTTGATGATCAAAAGGTAGAATTCAACATTTTTGATTCTACGAAAAAACAAATTAAAGACCAATCTCTTTGTGCTCTAAATGTTTGTGAACCACAAACCCCGAATATTTTTGTTGAGAATAAAAATGAGAAAATCAAACTTTTTGAAAAAGAAAAATTAGTCAAATTTTCAAAAAGAGAATGGATCCCACCTGGGATTGAAGTGATACCAGAAAAGAAATCCCGGCCTTACTGGAGAAGGCCGAAAAGGAAAAATGAAACAAGGGATGTTCACGATCCCACATAAAAAAAAATATAAAATAAAAATAACGTCGTGCCGCGACATTAAATCAAGCGCTTCTTGGGAGGCAACCCAAGTTTTTATTTTTAATTTCATATTTTTTCAGTTCGTGTGTTATAATTTTTTTTTTTCAAAAAAAAAAAATGAGCCTGGGCTGAAACCCGGCCGGGTATCTCAAACAGCCCGGTCAGGTTTATTAATAAAAAAGGAACACCCGGGCAACACGGCCACCGGGTTGCTAACAAAAACAAAAAAAACATATGCCCGACCGGGGGCTTCCAAAACCCGACCGGGTCTACGCATTTTTTTTGGCTCCGAACACACTGGAATGCATACCCAATCGGGTATTTCTGAAACTCGGACGGGTACGAATTTATTTTTTAAAAAATCAGAAAGACCCGACCGGGTACCCTAAAGCACCCGACCGGGTACTCATTCCAGTAGCTACTGGATAAGAAAACACCGCACAGCCTGACCGGGCGGAAGACTTCACCCGACCGGGTAAACGGGAAATTCCACTTAACCAGGTCGGGCTCACCCCCTTCCCCTCCCACTTCTTCTTCCTCCCCACGAAAAAAACATCAAATCCCTCCATTTTTACACACCAAAACCTTCGATTCTACACCATTTCTCCACCAAATCCACTAAATAACAACATAATCTTCATCTCCTCAACCTTCTCAACACACCCAAACCCATAAAATCCCATTTTCTTCCCCATTTGCAAAAATCCGAAACCCTAACCCCCAATCCCCCAAAGTTCCGATTTTTCTACAAAAAATCCCAAAAAATCCCAATTTCTTCTCCTAATAATCATCCTCTCCACTCTCATAACCCCAAAATACCCAAGACCCACCAAAATCCCAAAGTTCCAAACCCCACCCTACCCAAGTCCGAAAATCACCCAAAAAAAAAATTGAACTTCAATGGCTCCAAGAAAGTCAAAAGCCTCTTCCTCAAGGGGAAATCGAGCTATCCCACCGGTAGCGGGCTATGAGAGCGTGGAGTTTGCTACGGAGGCTCAACGGAACAACTTCATCAACCAAGCAAAGAGGGAGGTAAAACAATCCCGTTTTATGTGCTTAACTACTTTAGCACTACTATGGATTGATACTGTGATGCGTGACATATTTGCAAGAATTGGAATATCTAGAATGTTTGAAATGCAATATGTGACATATCCTCATTTGGTGTATGAATTTTTTAGCTCATTGGCGTATACAAAAGATGTGAATGATCATGCAAATGACATAATCACCTTTCGTTTACTAAATGAGGATCGTTCATTAACCAAACGAGAATTTGTTCAACATTTTGGTCTCCCATGGTTTGATGAAGCACGTACATATGATTCTCTTATGGGGTATGAATTGTGGAGAAGAATGACCGGAAAGAATGTGGTTGATCTATCTAAACTGAGTGTGAATCGTGTGCAACATCCGGTCTTCCGACTATTCTTAAAATTTTTCTCAAATTGTTTCCTCGGAAGACCGAATAATCATCACACACGTATCTGGGATGTGTGTGTTCTAGCACAAGCTGTTTTGCCAGGCCCAAATCAAGTTGATGTTGCCACCATCTTATGGACTCATTTCAACAACGTGGCAACATCAACAGGACCAATTGCTATGGGGGCCTCATCACACATCTAGCCACTTTATATGGTTTTATAGACCCCGGCCCCATCACCTCAAGACACCTTATTTGCACCGAATGGCTTTTACAAAAGACGCTAGACTTGGTCCCCTCGCGCACAACACCAACTGGGGCACACATCTATAATTGGCGCATTCTCCCACGCACTTCCATCTACCTCCAGATACCCTCAGCCGACGCCCCCTGGATATCATCAATCACCAAATCGGGGATGGTCATCACTATTGTCTTCCCAGGGCAATCCCGGATTATTATGAAGAACCCATCCAAGATGAAGATGATGAAGAACCCCCAATCATACCCGAACAACCACAACCTCAAGCATTCCACTACACACCTTTCGAGCAACAAATGCTCGATAACATGGTCACGCTCAACCAGAGCATTGTGAGGATGGAGGAGCAGCGGCAAGCAGACTGGCGTAGGTATGAGGAAGACAGGCGGAGATATGAGGAGGATCAGCGTAGAACCTTTGGTCCGATATACTCATATATACCACACCAGGGCTCCTTTTCCTCTATGACCACTCCACCTCCTGCACCATCATGGTATGACCCCTCTCAGTGGGGTTTCTTTGGAGGATCGAGCTCCGGTGGTGGAGGCTACGATGGTGGTTATGGCGGGGATCACATGGATGAGGACGGACACCAAGGTGGAGGTCTAGGCGGACACTAGGGACAGTGTCAGATCCTAAGTGTGGGGGTGCAGAGATCTTCCCGGTATGTTCACATTCACACTCTTTATTCTTGTTATCTAAAAAAACAAAAAAAAAACGAAAGCTTGTTGAGTTGAAAACCCACAAAGGGCAGCTTAAGCAAAAATAAAGCAAAAATAAGAGTGAGTTTGTGAGATTTGAGAAAAATAAAAAAATAATAATGAATAAAAAAAATGTGGGAAGCTGGGTTGAAAACCTGAAAGGGCACCTAGGCAAAATGAGAGAATGAGAG
The DNA here is from genome assembly GCA_945859875.1 of Cuscuta europaea. NCBI lineage: Eukaryota > Viridiplantae > Streptophyta > Magnoliopsida > Solanales > Convolvulaceae > Cuscuta > Cuscuta europaea. The sequence continues at coordinate 772,562 of CAMAPE010000058.1, forward strand.
AAAGTTATTTCTTTTGATTTTGCAGGATCCTGAGGGCGATTACTATAGAGAGTTCGGATTGAAATTGAAGACCCATCTTTACTCTTTTGGTTTTGGAGATGCTTTATGTATTTGTTATAAAAACTTGGGGATGTTGGTGTTGCTACCCTTGTCAATTAAGGACCCCTTGGACAGAATTTGTTTTACTCGAGACGAGTAAAAATTCAAGTGTGGGGGTGTTTGATATGCACTGGTTTGTAGTGCATAAATGTAAGTTTTTATGTTGATTGGGTGTGGATTTTCCATCGCTTTTAGTTAGTTTGTAAGTACTTGTTTTATTTTGTTTGTAATTGCTTTCTCCGTCTTTTCGTAGTTATAGAATTGTGATAGAGTTTGTAGCAAGGAAAAGGGGAGAAAACTGAAGACAAAAAGACTCAGGAGCACAAAAACCCGACCGGGTCAGACCTTGAACCCGGTCGGGTCAGTTGAAGAACAGATCTAAGAAGAAAAAGTAAGACCCGGTCGGGTCCCTTACCCGACCCGGTCGGGTCAGATATGACCCGGAACACCAGAACATGCTGAAGATCACAAAGATTTGAAAAAAAATTTGATTTAGACCAAACCCGGTCGGGTCCCTCACTTGACCCGGTCGGGTCTGACTTGACCCGGGACAAATTAACGTGTTGGAACAATGAAACGTGGGAGATTATCTGATCTTGACCGGTACCCGGTCGGGTATGAACCTATACCCGGTCGGGTACCCGGCCAAAGGTGTTGAAAAACACCTATAAATAGCACTCTTTTTCTCCTCTAAAAATAATCCCTTCTTCCATACTCTTTAGCTCAGTTTAGAATAGCATTTCTTTATATTTTTCTAGCTATGTTTAGTCTCCAAATGAGGAGCTAAACTTCCATTCTTGGTGTTGCTCTTGAAGCTTGTTGATTATTAAAGTTGTGAGTTATTTTCTTAACTTCTTTCCTTGAATATTAATTAATAGTTCTTTCCTTAATACCATCTCTATATTAATGTTGGGGAGTGTTGCTAAGATGACAATTAGTTAACATCTCGACATTAGTTAGAATGGTAATTTCTTCCTCTATATTAATGCTGGGGAGTGTTGCTAAGATGACAATTAGTTAACATCTTGATATTAATTATAGTAGGATTCATCTTCTTTAATAATATTCTTCCTTGAATATTAATTAATTCCTATTCTTATTTCATATTAATATTTTGAACATTACTTAAAGGATCAACTAGTTTTGTTTCATATATTAATTATTACTAGAAACGATCAACGAACCGATGGTTAATCGTTGATGGTTTCACAAGTAAGTAACTTCGGTTTATTAATGCACGGTCGTGGTTAATAAACTTAAGAGGGATTAATTTTGTTGGTTAAACCGAAACCGCTTGTGTTGAGGTTATCAATCTCAATTGATTTCATCAAGGAGTTAGAAAGCTTAAATGCTACTATTAAATCGGTATAAGGCGTTGTTCTATATTGATTAATAGTAAGGGTTATTAATGAACGGTCGTTGTTAATAACTACCCTCGATGAAGCGGATATACTCCCCGATTGAGTATTCGAGAGGGAATAAGTTATAGATATGACAATGATCGACTAAAATATATCAACAAGTGGAAAGTAGCAATGCCAAGTCCTTTTTATCTTTGAATTAAACACATGTAGGTTGTTCATCTTAGTTCTTAATTAAATTAAATCACTCAATCCAAATCCCCCCTTTTTATTTACTAAGTATCATAAAAAGAGAATTATTCCTTTCCCTGTGGATACGAACTCTACTACGCTACACTACGTATAAGTGTTTAGTATTGAAATTATTTTGACGCACCGTGACAAAGTGCTCGTCAGCTTCTTCTTCGCTGTTTATGATTGTTTGATTGTTAGAAACTGGGTTTATCAATTGGTATCAGAGCCTAGACGTGAAAAAGATTGAATCCGTCTGCGATTTTTTAGATCTGAAGAAGTCATTCTGCGAAAGACTCTGTTTTTCTAAAAGTTTTTCTATCTTGATATTTGCCTTTGTAATCTCTTTTTTTGGTTGAAACTTTGTAAAAGTTATACTATTGGAATTGTGTTCTCAAAACGATTCAACAGTATATCTTCTTTTTCGACATGTGCAGGTTTTTATTTTCAAAGATCTCGTTTCTCAGATCTCGAGATTACGCTTCGTGCAGGTGTTTTTTAGGATTTCGCATAGATTTTGGTACAGGAGGAATCTCGAGATCAAGGGCTTTTCAGAACTGTTTTCAAGATTTCAAAAATCGAATTTTTCATTTTGAAAGATTTCGAAATTTTGAAAAGATTTCGATGTTTTAAAAGATCTCGAGATTCTGGCTTTTTAGTGACAAGAAGGATTTCGAAGTTTTGAAGATTTCGAGATTTTTGGAGTTTTTGATGTTTAGAATCTTTCAAAGTTTGGAGTTTCTCAAGTCTCAGATATTTTTGAAGCTCAATCGAAGCTTTATATTATAGGATTCTTTAATCTCTGCTTATCAAAGTTTTAAAAGATTTCGATGTTCTAATGTTTTTCAAAGACAGAGGTTTCGATATTATGAGGTTTTAGTCTTTCCAATGTTTTCGAGGCTCTAAAAATTCTGAAACTCTAAAGATTTCAAAGTCTCGAGGTGTTGTTTTTGCAGGTGGATTTCGACGTTCTTCTAAGGGTTAAACTCGAGATTGTAATCTCGAGATTGTAATCTCGAGATTGTAATCTCGAGATTTAAGCCTCGAGATTTAAACCTCGAGATTGTTATCTCGAGTTTTAAACTTCGAGATTACAATCTCGAGGTTTTACCTTAGAATTTTCTTTAAAATCCACCTGATCTCGATATTCCTGATCGAGAACCTCAACTTAGAAGAATTTTCTCAAAATCTCAAAATTCAAAATTTTCTGCGTGTCTACACTGTTTTGGCCATAACTTTTGACTCGGTGATCCGATTTTAGAATCTTATTTTGTTGGAAAGCTAACGAAAAGATCTACATTTATTCTCGGGGTTTACCCCAGAACCCACTTTCACGCGCCCTCACTCGCGGTTCTTGAGGGCCAAAACGTTAGCTTTCCTACAAACTTTGTAAATCACCGATGTCAAAAGGTCAAATTGGGCCAATCTGATCAAATTCTTCCAAAGTAAAACCAAAGGTCAAAGATTTTCTAAACTACACCGTAGAGGTCCAAAAATCGTAGATAATTCAATCAACCTCGCGTCAACGGTCATCTTACAACAATCAGCAATCAACTACTGAAGCCTCCCCTAACTCATCAACATTATGTGACTATCAATATGCTGAAATTCTAAATGATGAGCTTAGGCAAACCATCATGTGTGGTACCTGTTCAGATTGCTCCACACACATGGCGGGTATGACGAGCGGTGAGCAATCAAACCTTGCACATTCTGAGGGGGAGTTTCAGTTTTCTCCTCCTGACGTCTTACACCGACAAAGCAAGGAATCTCTCAAAGGATGCAACATTTTAGAGGGAGTGTTCAATGTTATCCTCCCCGGTGCCTAACAATGACAAAGCATACTGAGTGCTCCAGTTGAGGGGGAGTACAGGGAGAAAATCAATGAGAGAACATGTTCCTATGGCTTAGTAAACCCAACTAAGCCTACCCAAGGGACAAAGCCGAGAGTAAGTGAATGAGTGAGTGAGTGATCATTATGAGCGTTAGGAAGCAGAAGGCTCAAGTGAGCGAGAAAAAATAATCAATGATAAGTCTGCTACCTCAACTGCCTGTTATCCATTGAACATTTACTCTTAGCCACTCAAATACTCTGGACAATCCCAATAGGTTCAGGACTGAATTTAATCAGATCTCGGGCAGAAGTCACTGCATCTTGTCCAACAGTGCATGATTGAACCCTACCCAAGAGCACTCACTTGTCTCCCAACAGACATGTGTTTAATCATACTTCACGGGGAACCACATCTCTCATTACTGTCTCCTTACGAGGCAAGTGATACTGACTTTTGAAATGTTCAAATGCCACTGAACTTTCATTGATCACGTCTTGTCTAGTTTACTCACTCCCAAATGTTTTGAAATTTTCTAGGACACAGACGCACTTTTTGAGTCAGTTGCAGGTCTACGTGACCCGCGAGAACTTCCATAGGGCTCATCTATTACATATGTAGACCAATGATTGGAAGGAAGTCCTGCTGTTGCAACATAAGAATCACCAACATTTTCAGGCCATCGCTTCATAGTTTATCTTTATAGTGATGATAACGGGCGTCTACACGACCCCGAGGGGGCTACATTATCTTTGTTGACCTTTATGGTCATGTCATAACAACCAGAGTGACATCTTTTCGGATGCTTCACAATGACTGGTTGGAAGTCCTGTTAGAGCTTAATAATGCTTCTATCATTATATACAGGTCACACATCGATGTTTACATTGATGTTGTGTTAACGGAACACATTAGTGTATCCGGTTTTTGCATTTCAACATTTTTCTTGTTTTTCGTGTTTTATTTCCGCAGAATAAAAGAATAAAGGCATGATGCCCCGATTCATCGAACCGTCATGAGGGGGAGAGTGTTCCACATGGCACATGCTGTTAACTGTCAACAGATCATTCTGGGACATTTCTCTCTTCCAACACTCTCTACTATCTCTTCAACTCAAATGGTCAGCTACGGTCACAAGTCAACCATCATTATGTTCCGCTGTGCCACCGACAAGTTCTCCTCAAATGCATTCATTCCAAATAGTCAAAAAGACTACATTGTGGAGGAGACAGAGGTCAAATACTCATGTACTGAAGATGAATCTCATGCGCCCCTGATAATCATCCGAACATTCATTCTAGAGGTGTCACTGGACTTCATCCAAGTTGATCAAGAGCAACTTCTGGAAGGCAAGGATTACAAGAAAAAGATTCCCCAAACCCTGGCATCAAAGATCAAATTGCCAAGAAAACATCAAAGGGCACATTGCAAGAATTTCTTCATAAAGCCTTCTTAAGAAGTCAAGTTCAAAGACAAAGGAAGCTCAATAACAATAATGACAAAGATATCTGCGCTGCAATGCTGATTCAACACGATTGAACACCAAGGGGGAGATTGTTAGGAATGTTTTATGGTGTCCAATCTAATTAAATATCTTTTTATTTGTGTAGTTATTAATTAAATGTGTAATACGGACCACAAATGTGTATCAGCCCGTTAGCTTCTTTGTAATCCATAAGTTAGCCAACTTCTCCTATAAAAGAAGGCTAACTTATGGAAACCCTAAGTATCGAAAAAAGGCTTTAGACACAGAGAGGTGAGATAGAGAGATTGTTTACGCTGCTCTCCCTCTCGAGGGAGAGCAGCCACAGTTTACACGGTATACCAAAGGTGTTGTTAATCTTGATATCTTTCTATCTGCTTCTTCTTCACTGCTTAAGATTGTTTGATTGTTAGAAACTGAGTTTATCAAACTAGTACCTGGCCTAAGACCTCTAATATACTATCACAATTATTTAATATTATTATAATATTCTTATTATCATTTTCTTCAGCCTGGAATCCTATCAATATGTAGGTCTGGCTTACTGATCACCTTCTGTATGAGGTCTCCACATTTGCCATCCTTCTGCAATTCATCTTCTAAACCCTCCCATTCCTGACAATCAACTATAGACAAGGCTGAATAACTAGATTTTCTGGAAAGGGCATCTGCAGCCTTGTTATCACACCCTGGTTTGTATTTTATGCTGAAATTATAGCCCATGAGCTTGGCTATCCATTTCTGTTGATCATCCCCCATTATTTTCTGTTCAGACAAGTATTTCAAGCTTCTCTGATCAGTATGAACTTCAAATCTTCTCCCCAATAGGTATGGTCTCCATTTTTGGATGACAAATACAATTACCATCAACTCCTTCTCATAAACTGATTTATTCAAATGCTTGGGAGATAGTTCTTTACTCATATACGCAATTGGTCCTCCTTCTGGCATAAGCACAGCTCCCAAACATTTTCCTGAAGCGTCAGTTTCTATAACAAACAATTTGCTGAAATCTGGAACCCTTAAAACTGATAAGGATATCATAGCTACCTTAAGATCTTCAAAAGATTGATTGGCCAATTCATTCCATCTAAACACATCCTTCTTCAATAAGATTGTTAAAGGTGCAGCAATCCGGCTATAACCTTTCACAAACTTCTGTAATACCCTGTTAAATCCAGAAACCCTCTCAATCCCTTCAGATCTTTAGGTACAGTCCAACTTTTCATGGCTTCAATTTTACTAGGGTCAGCTGCTACCCCTTCTGCAGATATGACATGGCCCAGGTAACTCAGTTGCTCTTGGCCAAAGGAGCACTTCTTTTGATTAGCCAGTAGCTCATTCTTCCTCAATGCCTCCAGTACCATCCTAAGGTGTTCTTTATGATCTTCTCTAGTTTTACTATAAACTAGTATATCATCAAAGAATACAAGTGCAAATTTCCTTAAGAAATGTCTCAAAACTTCATTCATAAGAGCTTGAAATGTTGAAGGGGCATTGGTCAGCCCAAAAGGCATGACAAGCTACTCATAAAAGTTATTATTAAGCTTTGAGCAATTCTTGAGCCACACAACAATTAATGCACCGTACTATCTTTAAGATTGAGTGGGTATTTATCATTTGGTTAATACCTAATTGCCTCAAAATGTTCTCCCAACAGCCAATATAAATACCGCAGTTGCGGGTTTTGTAGTCACACCCAACAAGCAAATCCAGATTTGCATTTAAGCTACAAATGGCAGGTTCATCATCAACAGGGATGTGGTCCATGATCAAGGACATTGATCACACGAAGTCTACGTGGGCAATGAAGGGTTGGATCGTTAGGGCTTATGAAGTGCCTCCTCACTCAAGGGGAGGGGAGACCCTTGAGATGGTTTTGCATGATGCCGAGGTATAATTTATACCTCTAACAAATAGTTTGTTTCATTAATGGTGATAAAATATTCGTTGTTAACGATTGAATGTGTTAAATAGGGTGATCGGATTCATGCAATCATCAAGAGACCACAAATTGCTATGTACAAGACTATGATAAAGGAGCACAAGATCTATGCTATAAAGAACTTCTTAGTTCTAGACAATTACCAGACGGTAAAGACCACAAATCATCCCTACCTGGTTCAATTCATCTCGAAAAACTCAATTCAGGGAAGGCACGAAGACTGGTCTTCCTATGATGGTCTATGATTTCCAACCTTTTGATATGCTGCACGCCCAAAGGGTTATCAACGACAATACTCTCATCGGTACGTAAAATTAGATTTCATTGGTTATCAACCTAACTAAATAGCTTGAGAAATTGCTTTGCCAACGATACTATATACGACTGTTACAGATATCATTGGGAAGGTTATCAACAAAAGCATCGTTCAAACCCATATCATCAATGGGGAAATAGAAAAGCTGGTGGAACTAACAATGGCAGACCCAGAGTGATTTTCTTTTTCATTCAATTTGGCTTTAGTAAAACAATGATTTCTTAAGCTATTGACCAAAAACTTCTCTAAATGACAGGGGTAATAGACTTGGGTGCGTCCTATAGAACAAATACATAAATCAGTATCAGGATTATGTTAATGAAAACGCTGGGGTGCCTGTTTTTGTGATATTTCAGTTGTGTAAACCCAAAAGATATCAAGGTATTCAAACATCTAATGTTGTTATTTTATTATTTAGTCAATAAGAGTTGCTTAACTATGTTATTATTACGCAGGCACCCTGAGTGTGGCTTCGTCCTTTGATGTGTGTAAACTCATCATCAACGGAGACACAACTGAATTCCTAGAGTTCCAAAGCGAGTACGATAAAATATTTGACGCTCAGCTTATAATAATTATATAATAATAACTATAACTATATAATAATAATACAAGGTTTTACATAAACAACAACTTACATTGCACAATGATACAAAACATAGGTTTACGGCTAATGGTGATGATACCATAACTCAAACATGCAACACAAACCACTCACAAGGTGAAGGGAGTAGGGATGTGCTTAGTGGTCATGCTGTCTGATGGAGTATATGGTCCAGGGACCCCCGGTCCACAGACTCCTACTACTCCAACACAAGCCCAACAGGCCCAAGAAGCGTATGAGGCCCAAAACACCGCTGCCCAAGGTCAAAGGAACCCACGGTGCGCTTGGGGATGCCTTCGGCACCATAGCCGAAGGCTCCAAACCCCAGGAAACAGCTGATTTCAGGTGTACAAAGATTTTTGGAGAAAAAGATAGGAATCAGGAGCCTTCGGCTCACAGGCGCCCTCAGCATGAGGGTAGCCTTCGGCTTCACAGAGCCTTCGGCTCGGCGAAACCAACGGGGCTGAGGCCTCCAACCGGATTCCCGAGGGCAGCACTATTGCCAAAATGGAGCAGGACGCTGCTGACCTCCGTCAGCACATCCAAAAGGCTGCCCCCGATGCCCGCATCGGCCTTGATAACCGAAGGAAGGATCGGAGTGAGAACCAAGTTCCCCCTCCGGCTCCGACCATCGACCTTCAGGACGCTTTCGTGGCCTTCGTCCAGAATATGGCCCTAAACTCCGGTGCCTTCATTACACAAACACCCATCCAACCCCAGTATGGAGGAAACTTTTTCCATTTTCCTCCGCCCCCTCCATTCAACAATCCCATCATCCGGGTTGGCAATGTCAAGGGCATGGTGGCACAGGACACGGCCTCCCAAGAGGTCCAGTCGCGAGACAAGCGATGTGTGAATAAGGAGAAACCCCGGACCTCCACCCTCGAGAGGCTTGGGGGAGTTCCTGGACGCTGAGGGGTCCAAGACCGCCTCCACGGGAAGGCGACCAGTAGGCCACAGGAGAGTGGAGGCTCGGTCTTGGAGGCCGAGGAGAGAACTCCCCCTCGGGATAAAGGCAAGGGCCTCCTCCACGCAGATGATGCCAGGCACCAAATCAACCACGCCCAATCATTCAGGACGAAATCCCAAGGGGCTACCCCGAGGGATCACAAGGATGAGATCATCGAGGCCCTCTGACGTCAGTTGGAGGAGAAGGAGTCACACCAAACGCCCCCCGCTTCAAATTTGGAAGCGGATCCAAAATACGCCGCCATACTAGCACAGATGGATGAAATGAAGCGAAAGTTCGTTGAAGGCTCAGGTGAACCCCTCATCCAGCTCCGCACGAATACCCCCTTCATCCTAAGGGTGTTGGCAGCTCAGATGCCCGGTAAGTACCGGAGGCAACCTATCAAACCCTATGAGGGGAAGATGGGGGCATCGGATGAGAATTTATGACGTTGGTTCCTTTCCACCTTGGAAGGACCGGCATATGAATGGTTCAATCGGTTTCTCGAGGGAAGCATCGACTCGTGGCAAGAACTCGCCCAGTGTTTCTTGACGCGGTTTGCGGGAAGGCACCGATCAAAGAAGCATTTCTCCTGTCTTCTGAACGTAAGGCAACAGAAGGGGGAAACCCTTCAGAGTTTCCTAGAACGCTGGAGGCAAGCCTCCATCGAAGTCGATGGCGCCGACGATAGAACGCTGATGGCCCTATTCCACACCGTCCTCCGCAACGGTAATTTTTCCATGAGCCTTATTACTGACCCCCCGATTATACAAAGGCCCTCCAACGGGGGGGACCGATATGCCGAGGCCGAAGAGATCGAGAAAGATCACCGTAATCCGGAGCCTTCGCAAAAGCTTGAAGGCAGAAATCGCCCCGGGGGACCATCCCCTCCGGCAAACCATGAAGAACAATACAACGACCGACCCCGGAACAGCCAAGCCAGAACCGGGGGCGGCTACAAGAATAATCCGAGGGTGTGGGCACAGCCTACCCTCCTGGAGCACCCACACACCCCTCTGACACATCCCATTAGTGTCATTTTGGATTGCACGGAAGAGAGAGGCCTCGTGGAGCAAGATTCCCGCCCACCCCTCGAGGTATACGGCATCAACCCTAACAAACCATATTGCCGCTTTCATCGCCATCAAGGGAACATGACCGATGACTGCCACCATCTGAAGGCAGCCATCGAAAGGTTGATATAGGCAGGCCATCTGTCTCAATTTGTCAGGGGCCCTCCTCATCAGGGGACCCCTCATCACTAAGGGCCCCCGCTGAAGGCTAATAAGTGGGTCAATCCAAACACCGTCCCTTTGGGAAATCCACAGGGGAAGAAGCGTGAGATTGGGAACCTCAGTGAGGAGGAGGATCCACAGCACCAGTACAAACGCCACATCCACATGATCACCGGAGGCAACACCGGTGAGGACTCCACGAGCCAAAGGAAGAAGTGGGCTCAATCCCTTTACGTTGGGGAGGTCAATCATATGCCCCCAACTAAGAGGCCGAGGGTGGATCCTATCTTCTTTACAGATGTGGATCTGCCCCCAGGTTCTCTTCCTCACAGGGATGCCCTCGTCATCCGGACGGAGATCAACAACACCATCATCCTCCGCACCTATGTTGACACATGTAGCTCTGTCAACGATATGTATCTCAGTACTTTTCAGGAACTTGAGCTCGATATGGGATTCCTTCGGCGGATCAGGACACCCCTCTCTGGATTCACGGGGGATAGCATCGACGCCGAGGGCGTCATTTCTTTGATGGTTGATTTCGGAGATGGATTCCATAGGGCCAAGCTCGAAGTGGAATTCGTCTTTGTCAACCTTGACTGCACCCACAACATCATCCTCGATCGGCCCGCCCTCGAGGACTTGAAAGACGTCATCTCCATGAGGCACCTTTGCCTCAAGTTCCCCACACCCAGTGGCATTGGCTACTCGAGGGGGAAAAACAATGATAGTTTTAAAAAGTGTATTGATTGTTTATTTTAAAAAACATTCAATTGTGTATTCGTTTGATTTCAAAAAGTGTATTCATTGGATTTCAAATCGAATAAACGTGCAGGTCATAATAGAAGTTGTGCGGGTCATAAGTACATTTTTGGATTATGACCTGAGGGGATTGGTGCTCTAAAATTTCAAAAACTCAAATTTACAACTTCATTGTAGAAGTTGAAAATTTTGTAGGTTTGATAATAGGGATTTGCTTTGTTATATTTGAAAAGCTCAATGGAGTTCTAAATAACAGGCAGACTACAAACTATGAGAGTTTAAAAAAGGTCATGCATTGGTTGCTTCAATGTTTATTCTTGAATGAGAAAAGTATTCATTTTGATTTCAAAAAGTGTATTCAACTAGATTTCAAATGGAATAAATTTGCAGATCATAATAGAAGTTGTGCAATTTCCTATAATGACCTGAGGGGAAGGGTGCTCTAAAATTTCAAAAGCTCACTCTAATTGAATAAATGTGCATCTTATTATAGAAGTTACTTTTTCCTATGACTAACAGGCAGACTATGAGGCAGACTATCAGGCAGACCACAAATAACATGCAATTTAAAAGCTCACTTAAATTTGAACTATCAGACAGACCACAAATAACATGCAATTCAAAGTAGTGCAAATAACGAATGAGGTAATTTATTTCATACCTGACCGGTGAGTATGGTTGATGAAACTTGCAGTCCCTAATTTTAACTAAATAATATTACAGACCTTTTGAATTTTTACATAATTGGCAACCTTCTAAGGTCCCAGAACTATTCCTATTACATTTTTCTAAACGGAAATTATTTAATTACTCTATAATTTGAATTTACACCTGAGTAAAGACATAAACATAGAAAATCTTATATATATTAATTTGTAAAAAAATGTTTGATCAAAAATTTAAAAAAGATAACACATTTTGAATAAACATTTTATTGCAAAATGATTAAAGAATGATTTAAATGTAAAATGTGTTATCTTTTTGTAATTGATAAAATGTTTAAGGGACAGTAAAAGATTTTTTAATTAATAAACATTTCACATTAAATAAGCAGTTTAAAGGACTTCCACATACTCTCCAATTTTACGTTAAATGAGCAGGTTAATGAATTAAACTCAGGTTGAATAAACATTTTATTGCTCAAAACTCTTAGGTATATATTTTGTATAAAAATTTTGCTCAAAAATTAAAAAAGTAGACTCATTTTGACAAAACATTTTAATGCAATTATAAATCAATTATAAACAGGTTAATGCAATTTTTGGCTGAAACTTAAGATGATGTGCATATAAATCAACCTATGACTGTTTATTGTAAAAGTTTAATGATTCAAAACCTTTTAGACTACAAACAATCACAATGTAACACAAGGCAAATAACGAAATTATGGATGGTATGACAAACCCTTTAGAATTATACATGAATGAGAACCTCTAAGGTCCCAGAATAATAATCACACCTGCAAGTCATTAACAACACTCACAACGGTAGTCACAAATATAGAGTTATATTAAAGTTGGTATCAATTATAAATTAATATTAATATAAATTTTATTGAAATATTGAGTTAATAATAATAAAAATATATATTGATATTTTAAATAAACATATATACATAATTATAAACATATATCATTCGTTTACTTGAGATTAATTATTTAATAATAATAATTTATAGTTCATTCGAAATATTGAGTCAATAATAGTATAATAGATTTTGAGTTATAGTATAAAAACAAATACGTTTTAAATGTTTTTAAAGTGGAAGCAGTCATTTTTAATCATTAATTTTTTCAAGAATTGAATGATTTAAATGTAAAATGTGTATTTAAATGTGCCATTTTAAAATAGATGAATTTAATTTGAAGAACAAATATAATTCTTTTTTTGCTCAATTTAATTGAACTGTATGTACTTTCTTATACACTTCAAAATATACCTATGTACTTCACTTTCAGAATGATATAAATTATGTTCTAATATTTAATTTTGTAATTCGAAAAAACAAAATTGCATAAAAACATTTTCAGAGGGGAAAATGTATGAAGACACATAAGAAAAATTTTTAGGAAATTGAAGTACATGGTTACACATAGACACATTGAGCAATTTAGTTTTGGTCCTAATGTGGTAACCTAGGTGATGAGGTTATGGGACTAGGTCCAGAGCCTAATCGGCCCAGGCCCCGAACTTGGACCAGCAGGCCCAAGCCCAGCAACCCAGAGCTCGAGTCGGCCCAACTGATCAGGCCAATCAAGGAGCGGAAGCCCAAGAGAGCCTGTCGACCAGCCCAGCGGGGAGCTTGCCCTCTAGCCCGGCCAACGGGGAGCCTGCCTTCCAGCCCAGCGGAGAGCCTGCCTACCGGCCCAACCAGAAGCCCAAGAGAGCCTGTCGACCAGCCCAGCGGGGAGCCTGCCTTCCAGCCCGGCCAGCGGGGAGCCTGCCTTCCAGCCCAGCGGAGAAGCTGCCTACCGGCCCAACCGGGAGCCTGCCTTTCGGGCTAGCGAGGAGCATGTCCTCGAGCCTAGCGGAGAGCCTGCCTTCCAGCCCAATGGGGAGCCTGCCTGTCGGCCCAACCGGAAGCCTGCCGCTCGAGGAGCTCAAGCGCTCTGCCTGCTAGCCAGACCAACCTGCCAGCCAGACCAACCTGCCAGCCAGCCAGGAAGAGTAACGACCAACAATCAATGCGCTATTAATTATGTGTTTAATTCTGTATTAATGTTGTAGTTAATTAGCCATTAGTATCTTTGACAGTTACTATATGTAAATCGGCTATAAAAGGCAAGTCCGAATTTCAAATGAGATATGCTATTTCTGGCAACTAAACACTTTTAGCTTCTTTCCTTATTCGCATTATTTTCCTGATTTTCTGCTTGAGTGTCGTACGTAGCTTTCCTAAAAGCCTACGAGTGTCCTATTTTGGACCAACATTGGTGCTTTCATTGAGAGCTGTTCTTGTCTCTCAGATCACTTTTGTAGGAATCACAAATAATGCCAGAAAGATTGTTCTCGAAATCTCAAAAAAGATGAACAAAACATAAGAATCTGGAATTTCAATTGAACGAAAGTTGTGCTCACCATCGAGGACGACAATGCACCGAATGCTGAAACTGATTTCGCCACTAACACTGGAGAGTAATTGTTGAGATCACGCCAGCACTGCTCTGGATCCCTGGTCCAATTCCCATTCTCCTAGCGCCTAACAAACCTTTCAGTCCAAAAAAAAATTAGCACATCTCAAGGTGATGTCATAGAGGTCAACCAATCTAATGCTCTTGTCTCAAAAAATTTGAGTGAACTCGACCACAAGATAAGTGCTAAAAATCTCTCCTACGGTTATTTATCAAAAATATTTTTTTAAAAAAAATCATAGATCGAAACATTTGAAAAGATATTTTAAGTGATATGAATGCGTTTACTATTGTTGTCACGCCCCGGACCTATCCGGACACGTCAACAATCCGCCGTACAATATGAATAGTCAACTGCAGTCTAACTCATCCATATTATACAAGGCGTCTCGAATATCATTCACACATTAGTCATCCATAAACATACATAATAAGTAATTTAATACGCAGCGGAAATCATAGTTTGAAAACAAGTGCCACACGGGGCAAACACGAGCACGAAGGCCCTATAATGAAAAACAATATCCATGAGCATGTTTAAATTGTTTAAAAACAGAATGGAGGAAGCACGAACCAAGTCTTCCCTCCGATCAACAAGCACAGGTAGCAAGCTCTAGCCTCAACTTGAAATGGTGGTGGGACGCCCCACCGAAAGGGGGTCAGTACTCTATACGGCTATAAAGTACTGGTGTGAATGTCATCTAATAGATATACAACAAGTATTTCAAACACAAGACCCTCAAATAGGGTGATAATATAATCTAGGTCGTAACCCCAAGTTACCCCTTTTCAAAATATACTTACTTATATATAAAGTCAAGTAGTCAGCCCGTAGGCCCAAGGTTTGTTTACAAAACATAACCCAACCCCGTGACCCCTAGTCACGACAATACATAGGGTCCAACCCTAACACACATGTTTGTATTCCTCGAGTCCAACTCGACTATATCACCATGCACATCATTCACAAGTCAATTACTCTACCAATCTCCGACGTCATGTTCACCCATGAAATTCTAGAGCAACGGGCTCAAGTACATCTCCTTACATGGGCTGAACCAAATCCTTATGTCTACCCAATGCAGTTCTAGAGAATCGGACTCAAGTACATCTCCTTGCATTGGCATAGACCCCAATTCCTAAGCACTCACTATGCCTAGAATTGTAATATCAATAATCTATTTCGGGACATCCTTACGGACTGCCTCATCATGATCTTAGCATCACATTACATCAAATCCTTAGATTCAATTCCTTAACAATTACAAACAATCAATAACTAGAATTCCAATACTATTAAGATTATTCCCATCAATCATACATTTCATTTGTAAATCCCTACATATTTAGAAATATGTAGCAGCAACTTAATCATCCAATGTAATACATAAATAATCATTTATGTATCTACACAATTCACACATGAGTAAAAATGCCTATTTCACACAATAGTTCATTTAACTTCATTTTTATCAATATGATTCAAATCATTTGCAATTTCATTCCTTATATAGTATATCAATATTTCATCAAAAATCAGTCATTATAATCCATCAAAAATATGATTTAGGCATTTAGGTAATCTCATGCTTAACCTACAAGTTGTAAGCAACTAGATGTCAATCCTCACCTCAAATGAGCTTTAAATTGATCTTTCTCAACCCAATGCTCATGCTTCGGCCAAGGGAGTTTGAGAATTGATTCCTTGCTTATAAATGGGTGTTAAACAGCCTCCTCAAGGTGCTAGCTCAACCCCAAACGTCGATACGAAAACAGCCCCTAGAATGGGTGTTTTCCGGCGAACTCATTTCCTAGTTTTTCCAAGATTGTTCTAGGTTAGCATCTAACCTTTACAACAAATAAGGTACCCTTATAATAACATTTTATACACTTGAAATAGTTTATAATAGTTCCACCAATCGTTCATATCATTTGGAAAATGAAAAGAAAGGTTTTGTTCGGACGATTTGAGGTCTTACACAACTCCGTTTGATTCACAACAGACGTTCACGGATTCCTCGTCTCGAGAGCTTTCCGTAGACACATCACACGCCCTATTTGGACAACTGGAGCTCAAGATACGGACCAGACAACACCTCCCTCTCCTTGCTCGAGCTTATGCGCAGCAGTTCACTCAAGCTCGATTTTTATTTGAAAATATCTCTCTCTTCGCACAGAAACCACCCAATAAGTCAACTAGACTTCAAGGGTTATCCAGGGACACCTCATTCACATCATTTGGTCGAGTACAACTTCACGTATGGAGGGAGACAAAAAGCACTCCCTTATTGTGCGAAAATAGACAAGGTGGGGTTCCCTCTTTACTTCCTTTGTCAAGTTCAGCCTCTAAAGCCAGCTGTGGCCGCCCCCTAACATTATTTTTCTTGTCTTGCAGGTGGAAGGAAGGTGTGGGGCGTACTCTCATGTCCCCTAATTAATTTAGGAGCAAAATATCCACCAATACTTCCAAAAGTGGAAACATGAATCCTATTGTTTTTGTCCTGTGTCATAAGATGTACTTTTTGTACTCATCCCAAATTATTTAGATCAAGTCAACCTTCTACATCATATTATTTGGTCTGTAATATGTGTAGGATGGTCCCAATAATTTATATGATGTATAATTATAAAAGAAAACACTACTCTCATTATTTAGCCTAATAATGCCAAAATGGGACCATATGCATTTGTATTCTTCTCTAATCATTCTATCACTTATTTATGACATTAATATTCATGTAGCTGGACTAGTAACCGTGTGGTCACCCTCCAGTGGGTCTAGGACGTCATTCTTGGATGATTGCTATTTTTAGCACGTTAGGTCCAAAATAACATTTGGGTTGCCCGAACGCTCTTACTTTGTACCGAGGGGTTGTATATCTTTATTTAAGGATATTGGACCCCAATATCAATAATATGGCCCGATTAATTATTTAGGAGTCCATTATCATTATATGAGCCCAAATAGTAATATGATAAATCATACGTTCCGTAAAACTTTAATCGTTTTACAATCGTTCGAAAATAGGGAGATTCAATACATAAGCTTTGAAATTAAATTTAAATTTCTAGGACGTTCGGGTGCGGCGTCACAAGTTCACCCCCCTTAACAGGAATTTCGTCCCTGAAATTCACGGTGCTACTCAAATAGGAAGGCGTATTGATCTCTCATCAAAGCTTCCGTTTCCCAAGTCTCCTCTTCAACACGGTCACTTTTCCAAAGGACTTTTACCATTGGGATTTCTTTACTCCTCAATTTATTTACCTTTCTATCGGTGATCTTGACTGGTTGTACGGCGTAGTTCAAATCCTCCCGTATTTCCACCGGCGGCTTTTCCAATACATGAGAAGGATCATGTACATACTTCTTCTGCATAGATACATGAAACACATTGTGTATCTTCTCTAACTCTGGAGTCAACTGTAGACGATATGCTACGGCCCCAATTCTCTTCAGAATTCTGATTGGCCCGATGAAGCGTGGATTAAGCTTCCCTCGGTTTTGGAATCGAATGATTCCTTTCCAAGGAGAAACTTTCAGGAATACCTCATCAGTAACCTTAAACTCTAAGGTTCTCCGTCGCTTATCTGCATAACTCTTCTGTCTATCCTGAGCTGCTTTGAGTCTCTCTCGAATCAACTTCACCTTTGACTTGGTGATCTCAACCAACTCAGTACTCTCGAGTTTGGCCATGCCAACCTTGTCCCAGCATAACGGTGTACGACACCTCTTCCCATACAATGCTTCATATGGAGGCATGCCGATACTTGCCTGATAACTGTTGTTATAGGCAAACTCCACAAGTGCTAAGTGATTGTCCCAACTCCCTTGAAACTCCAATGCACAAGCCCTCAACATATCTTCTAAGATCTGAATAACCCTTTCAGACTGCCCCTCCGTCTGTGGATGGAACGCAGTACTGAACTTCAACCTCGTTCCCATAGACTCTTGAAATTTTGGCCAAAAACGTGACGTGAATCGTGGGTCTCTATCGGATACGATGGTCACCGGAACACCATGTAACCTCACAGTCTCATCCATATACAATTTGGCTAAACTCTCGAGTGGGTAAGTGGTGTTGATAGGTAAAAAGTGTGCACTCTTCGTGAGCCTATCAACAACAACCCAAACTGCATCATAGTTCCTGATCGTCCGTGGTAAGCCTACCACGAAATCCATAGTCACATGTTCCCACTTCCATTCAGGAATGGAAAGTGGCTGCAATAAGCCCGATGGATTCTGATGTTCCGCCTTATCTTGCTGACAAGTAAGGCATCGACTGATGTATTCTGCTATTTCCCTCTTCATACTAGACCACCAGTAGCTTTCTTTCAGATCCTTGTACATCTTCGTGCCTCCCGGGTGCATAGCATACGCCGAGGAATGAGCCTCCTCTAGAATGGACTTTCAGAGCTCATCATTCGAAGGTACGCACACTCGATCACGGAATAACAAGAGACCATCGTCTCTTTCACTAAAATCCTCTACCGGTCCCGCTAGCATGCGTTCTCGAACCTTCTTGAGCTCATCATCAAGCTCCTGCCACTTCTTGATCTCATCAAGTAAGGTAGGTCTCACCTCAAATATCACCACCAAGGCGCCATTAGTTGATACTTCCAATTGGGCTCTCAATGCCCTCAAGTTGGTTATCAATGCCCCCGATGAACTCTTCCGACTAAGGGCATCGGCCACAACATTTGCTTTCCCCGGATGGTAATCAATCACTAGGTGGTAGTCCTTTATCAATTCCATCCATCATCGTTGTCTCATGTTTAGCTCTTTCTGAGTAAACACATACTTCAAACTCTTGTGGTCAGTGTATATGTGACATGTCTCTTCGTAGAGATAATGCCTCCATATCTTTAGTGCAAAGACCACTACTCCCAATTCTAAGTCACGAGTAGGATAATTTACCTCATGCTTCTTCAACTGTCGTGAAGCGTAGGCAATCACCCTCCCATTCTGCATCAATACACATCCAACCCCTTGGATGCTCGCATCGCTGTAGACATCGTACCCCATACCTTGTTTCGGTAAGGCGAGTACCGGTGCCTCAGTTAACCTTTTCTTCAGTTCTAAGAATCCTTTCTCACATCGGTCATCCCATATGAACTTTGCTCCCTTTCGAGTGAGCTTCATCAATGGTGATGCCAAAACTGAGAATTTCTCCACGAACTTTCTATAGTAGACCGCTAGTCCAAGGAAACTACGAATCTCCTTCACGTTCTTAGGTCTTTCCCATTATGTGATGGCCTCAATCTTCTTTTTGTCCACAGAAATGCCCGATTCAGAAACCACGTGCCCGAGAAAGCCGATCTCCTTAAGCCAAAACTCACACTTAGAGAATTTGGCATAGAGCTGCTTCTCTCGTAGTGTTTCAAGGACCAGAACCAAATGTTTCTCGTGCTCCTCCTCATTTCTTGAGTAAATTAGGATGTCATCTATGAATACGATTACAAACTGATCCAAGTACTTATGAAAAACTCGGTTCATCAAGTCCATGAATGTCGTTGGGGCGTTAGTTAACCCAAATGACATTACCAAGAACTCAAAGTGACCATACCTTGTGCGGAAAGCACCCTTCAGTATGTCGCTCTCTTTGATCTTCAATTGGTGATACCATGACCTCAAGTCAATCTTTTAAAATACCGTTGCCCCCCGTAGCTGGTCAAACAAGTCATCAATCCTAGGTAAAGGGTACTTATTCTTGATGGTGACCTTGTTCAATTGTCAGGTATCGATGCACATACGTAGAGTCCCATCCTTCTTTTTCACAAAAGGACTGGTGCTCCCCACAGTGAATAGATCGGTCTAATGAAACCGTTATCCAATAGCTTTTGCAATTGGGTTTTCAACTCATTCAGTTCCGCAGGCGCCATTCGGTACGGTGGTATAGAGATTGGTTTGGTGTCGGGCTCAACCTCGATCACAAATTCAATCTCTCTATCGGGTGGAAGCCCCGGTAGGTCTTTAGGGAAGACATTTGGGTACTTACAAACCACCCTTACATCTTCGAGGTTTAGTTCCTCCTTAGTTTTGTCAACCATGTATGCTAGATATGCGTGGCACCCCTTTCTCATCATACTCCTCGCTCTCACGGCGGATATGATGCAACTATTTGACTTGCCTCGATCACCCTCAAAGCGTAGGGCATTCCCATCATTGCCTTCAAGTTCTAGAATCTTCGTGTATCAATCTACCCTAGCATGATGTTTTCTAGCCAATCCATCCCTAGGATCGCATCAAAATCAATCATGCTCAGCGGTACGAAATCACACGTCAAGGTTTGGCCATCAACTTCCACCTCACAAGATGGATAGTAACAAGTCATCTCAATGTCATCTCCTAGTGGTGTTGATACCACTAGGGTTTGCGTCAACGGTAATGATTGTATTTCCAAACCCTCGGCAAACGTCTCACTTACGAATGAACGTTGTACCCCGGTATCGATAAGAATTCTCGCATCTCTCCCATTAATCCTTAGAGTTCCTACATTTATAAGCCATGTATGGTGCCTCCCTACCATCTATATACATTTATAGAGGTTTATTATGTTCATACACATGTTTGGGATCAAGGAGAGGTCTTAACGTCGCAATTCGGTGTGAAACTATTGACGTTGGGCAGTCTGGGTGCCACGCACGGCGTGCCTAGGAGGCACGCACGACGTGCGTGGCTTAAAATACTTCCGGGTAGCTACTGCCACTCAGGCACTGCGGAGGCACGGTAGAGGCACGGCGTGCCTGCAGGCCAGGCACGTCGTGCGTGCAGGTTAGGCACCGCGTGCCTGGGACTGTTTTTCCTCGAGTAGCTACTGCCACCCAGGAACAACGGAGGCACTGCGGAGGCACGGCGTGCCTGCAGGCCAGGCACGGCGTGCGGGGCAAAAATCAAATCGATTTCGCCCGGAATCGCACGGTTTGGTCCTAAGGCTATTTGCAATTGACCCTTAGGGCTTATAACCCCAAATTATGGATGAAACGCGATTAAAACACGAGTAATTAAGTGATTGTACCTGCAATAGAGTCTAGGTTAGCTTGAGCATCCGCCTCCGTCATCGCATAGACTCTGGCTTGAGTACTTCCCTGGTTCACGGATGGCGCATTACTCGCGCTTGCTCCCCCTTGTCCCCTAGATGCTTGGGAATCCCCGGCTTGATTTCGTGCCCCAGTAGTAGCACTACTTGGTCCCGGTGCTCTTATTCCACCCAGTTGTGGGTAATTCATCTTCATGTGCCCGGTGTTCCCGCATTGGTAACATCTGGGAGAGTCACGACATTTTCCCAGGTGGTTCCTCTTGCAACTTCTGCAACGAGTCGCCCCCGAGGCTTGTGATTGCCCGCCCGGGCCTTGGCTTCCCTTAGGTGGTAGTGGGGGTGCCCGAAAGGATCCTCCTCCTCCATGATTCCCCTTTTTGTTAGGACCTTGAGGTCCATGGTTCACCCACTTCCTCTTCTTCGCCTCCTCGGCGTTTTTCATCTTTCTTTCTTCCCATTCCTTCTCTCCTTTCAACCCCTGCTCAACTACTTGACTGAAGGTCATGTTAGGCAATTGTGTTGCCCTCTCACGCACCTCCAAGTCTTAGGCATCCCAAAAGTGATTAACCATTCGGTTCTCATCACAGACATACTCCGGTATGAACTCCGCGAGCTCCCTGAATTTGTGTTCAAGTTGCCTCACCGTCATTTTGCCACCCTGGGTTAGGAGGGTATACTCTCTCCTCTTAGAATTCACCTAAAAATCGGAATAGTATTGGGCAAAGAACTCCTGTCGGAAATTCTCCCAAGTCACGGTCCTGCCATACTTGCCCTTGGCCCCGTCCCACCATGTGGACGCCATCCCTTCAAGCAATCACACCTCCACCCTGAGTTTAAACTCGGGGGGTGAGTTGCATATCAAGGGCTGCTTCGTTCAGCCTCTTGATCCATTCCGCGGTGACCGAGATGTCACCCGTTCCATTGAAGGGTTTGCACCCCAAGTCCCTCGCCTCCTTGAGAATTTTTGAGATCCTTATGATTGGACCTTCATCACCCCGGCCCTCATGTGGTTCAATGTGGGCCCTAGAGTCACCATGGATTCTTCCTCTTGAAGCCCTACCCGAAGTTTGCCCTCCTCGGCGCCTTCGGCGTTCTCTCCTCTCTTCACGCTCCTGCTAGTATTGATGGAGCAACGCCTCAATTCTTGCTAGGGAGTCATTCTCCCCATCTTCATCACTTATATCATCGTCATCCCCTTCGTAAGGGGTCTCGACCGGCTCGGTCTCCGGCTGGTAAGTCGAGTCCTCATAGGACCAGTAGGTTTCATTCTCGGAGTCAACATGGCCGTCGCTCACAGAGTGTGATCGGCCTTCACGGCACGCCCCTCTAGACACTCTAGAGGCCCCACGGCTTCCCTGCCCGGTCCCCACCGGTGCACGGCCCGTCGGGTTCGTTCTCGTAACCTTGCCACCACCGTCCATTTCTGGAAGAATTTTGGAAAGAGTCATCAGACTCGTATCGAATGTCAATTGACGGATAGGTACTTAAGACACTACTTGGCTCGAATTGCCGCCATACCAATTGCTAAGGGTACCATCTTAACAATTAGAGACATTGCAACTCAAGTACCAAAAGTTCTATAAGTACAAAACACTTATGCTCATGGTTTTCAAAATCATTTGGAAAAAGAGAATTTTGAGTCTTCATTATGAAGTTTATGGACTAAGTCTCTAATACCAATTAAATTATCACGCCCCGGACCTATCCAGACACGTCAACAATCCGCCGTACAATATGAATAGTCAACCACGGTCTAACTCATCCATATTATACAAGGCGTCTCGAATATCATTCACACATTAGTCATCCATAAACATACATAATAAGTAATTGAATACGCAGCGGAAATCATAGTTTGAAAACAAGTGCCACACGGGGCAAACACGAGCACGCAGGCCCCATAATGAAAAACAATATCCATGAGCATGTTTAAATTGTTTAAAAACAGAATGGAGGAAGCACGAACCAAGTCTTCCCTCCGAGATGATCGCCTGATCAACAAGCACAGGTAGCAAGCTCTAGCCTCAACCTGAAATGGTGGTGGGACGCCCCCGAAAGGGGTCAGTACTCTATACGGCTATAAAGTACTGGTGTCGATGGCATCTAATAGATATACAACAAGTATTTCAAACACAAGACCCTCAAATAGGGTGATAATATAATCTAGACCGTTACCCCAAGTTACCCCTATTCAAAATATACTTACTTATATATAAAGTCAAGTAGTCGGCCTGTAGGCCCAAGGTTTGTTTACAAAACATAACCCAACCCCGTGACCCCTAGTCACGACAATACATAGGGTCCAACCCTAACACACATGTTTGTATTCCTCGAGTCCAACTCGACTATATCACCATGCACGTCATTCACAAGTCAATTACTCCACCAATCTCCGATGTCATGTTCACCAATGCAATTCTAGAGCATCGGGCTTAAGTACATCTCCTTACATGGGCTGAACCAAATCCTTATGCCTACCCAATGCAATTCTAGAGCATCGGGCTCAAGTACATCTCCTTGCATTGGCATAGACCCCAATTCCTAAGCACTCGCTATGCCTAGAATTGTAATATCAATAATCTATTTCGGGACATCCTTACGGACTGCCTCTTCATGATCTTAGCATCACATTACATCAAATCCTTAGATTCAACTCCTTAACAATTACAAACAATCATTAACTAGTATTCTAATACTATTAAGATTATTCCCATCAATCATATATTTCATTTGTAAATCTCTACATATTTAGAAATATGTAGCAGCAACTTAATCATCCAATGTAATACATAAATAATCATTTATGTATCTACACAATTCACACATGAGTAAAAAGGCCTATTTCACACAATAGTTCATTTAACTCCATTTTTATCAATATGATTCAAATCATTTGCAATTTCATTCCTTATCTAGTATATCAATATTTAATCAATAATCAGTCATTATAATCCATCAAAATCATGATTTAGGCATTTAGGTAATCTCATGCTTAACCTACAAGTTGTAAGCAACTAGATGTCAATCCTCACCTCAAATGAGCTTTAGATTGATCATTCTCAACCCAATGCTCATGCTTCGGCCAAGGGGGTTTGAGAACTGATTCCTTGCTTATAAATGGGTGTTAAACAGCCTCCTCAAGGTTCTAGATCAACCCCTAAACGTCGATACGAAAACAGCCCCTAGAATGGGTGTTTTCCGGCGAACTCGTCTCCTAGTTTTTCCAAGATTGTTCTAGGTTAGCATCTAACCTTTACAACAAATAAGGTACCCTTATAATAACATTTTATACACTTGAAATAGTGTATAATAGTTCCACCAATCGTTCATATCATTTGGAAAATGAAAAGAAAGGTTTTGGAGCTAAAACTCACTTTGAAAAGGAAAATCTGATTCTGCGAGGTTGTGTTTTGTTCGGACGATTTGGAGGTATTACACAACTCCGTTTGATGAACAACAGACGTTCACGGATTCCTCGTCTCGATAGCTTTCCGTAGACACATCACACGCCCTATTTAGACAACTGGAGCTCAAGACATGGACCAGACAACACCTCCCTCTCCCCTCCCTGCTCGAGCTTATGCGCAGTAGTTCCCTCTTTACTTCCTTTGTCAAGTTCAGCCTCTAAAGCCAGCTGTGGCCGCCCCCTAACATTATTTTTCTTGTCTTGTAGGTGGAAGGAAGGTTTGGGGCGTACTCTCATGTCCCCTAATTAGTTTAGGAGCAAAATATCCACCAATACTTCCAAAAGTGGAAAGATGGGTCCTATTGTTTTTGTCCTTTGTCATAATATGTACTTTTTGTACTCATCCCAATTTATTTAGATCAAGCCAACCTTCTACATCATATTATTTGGTCTCTAGTATGTGTAGGATGGTCCCAATAATTTATATGATGTATAATTATAAAAGAAAACCCTACTCCCATTATTTAGCCTAATAATGTCAAACATGGGACCATAGACATTTGTATTCTTCTCTAATCATTCTATCACTTATTTATGACATTAATATTCATGTAGCTGAACTAGTAACCGTGTGGGTCACCCTCCAGTGGGTCTAGGACGTCATTCTTGGATGATTGTTATTTTTAGCAGGTTAGGCCCAAAATAACATTTGGATTGTCCGACCGCTCTTACTTTGTACCGAGGGGTTGTATATCTTTATTTAAGGATATTGGACCCCAATATCAATAATATGGCCCGATTAATTATTTAGGAGTCCATTATCATTATATGAAGCCAAATAGTAATATGATAAATCATACGTTCCGTAAAACTTTAATCGTTTTACAATCGTTCGAAAATAGGGAGATTCAATACATAAGCTTTGAAATTAAATTTAAATTTATAGGACGTTCGGGTGCGGTGTCACACTTGTTAAGTGTGTGTAATTTTAACATTGAATAACGGACTAATGAAATCTTATCACTCAAGTACGCCGGACGAGCACACACACTCGTACACTGGCCGAGCACACACACTCACGCCACTGGGTCACGTCATACGGGTGTGACGATTAATAAGCTCCATTATAAATGTTAATACCGCACACTCTTGACTTCATACGAGTTCTCGTGTGCTCTTACCCCTTCATAGTGCATCACACTCCGACTTCGTGGGACGAGTCACCCGTTCAACAGTTTTTACTTGCGGGTTCGAACTACTAACCTCGGGCGGCGAGTTAAACTCTTGTTAGGGGCCTAGAGCCACGCTCTTCCGAGCAATTTTGTCACTTAATTGACATTCACATTTCTCGAAAGGTTGATATACTTTAGTTCTTTGGGGTTAGATTATCCATTCGAGTGAGGAGTCCGACTCACTTACTCGCGGATTCAATCTTTCTTTCGGAGACTGGGTTGAGGCCTAACTTGGGAACTTGATGCCAGTCTTTTTCAAATAGTGAGTCCGACTCACTTACACACTGAGTCGTGGTTCTACACCACGTCAGATGCTCTATTCTACACTAGTTTCTTTTATGTGTAGGTACAACCGAATGAAGTGGGGCACTGAGGGTCTTACCATCTTCAAGGAAGCAAATGATGAACCTTACGAGTTTGAGCCCGACGAGAAGAACAATTCTAGCCATCCTATTCGCAGATGGCGACCATTGCAATAAAGGGTGAGGATCTCACCTCTTGCTTCATCTTGGGGGCGTCAGATGTACTCTTTTTCCCTTCATTAGAATTTTTCTCATTGGGTTTTTTTCTTAATGAAGGTTTTTAATGAGGCATCTCCCCAACATGGACAAGGGCGGGGCTCTTCTAGTCTCGGAGAAGAGCAACACGAGGACTTCCCAGGGGGTCACCCATCCTAGTACTACTCTCGCTCAAGCATGCTTAACTTCGGAGTTATGATGGGATCCAGTGCATTAGCGCTGGTATGAACGACCACCAGCCTGGAGGTTCACCCGGTGACGCCCTGCTGCTGACTTCGTCCGACGGCCTGAAGAATTCGTCTGCCGATCTGGAAGAAGAGGTGTCGGCCTGCTGGATTTCCAACTGCGGCGCTGGGGAGACGCGAGGAAGACGCGCGCAGGTCGCAGGAGAGAGAGGAAAGAGAAGAAAGGAAAGAAAAGAAAAGGAAAGAAAAAAGAAGGAAAGAAAAGAAAAGGAAAGCAAAAGGAAGGAAAGAAAAGGAAAGGAAAGAAAAGAAAAGGAATGAAAAATAAAATAAAGTCCGAAAATAATTTATGAAAAAATAATAATGAATTTCAGGGATTTTTTGAAGCTGACCTGGATCCTGAAGTCTCGGAGAAAGCTTGTTGCTGGAATGCTAGAACGCTAAGGGAATTAATTTGGAGTCTTTTAAAGCTGGGTGCCTTATTCAAAATTTGGAAATCTCCATAAATTGTGGGATTGACAGAATCCACAATTATGGCTCCCTGATGTGTGAATATCTTTTAATTGGCAGCTGACTTGAACTACTCCCTCTTAGCCGAGTCTACTACTCGACTAAGGGAGTGGGGGACTCGTGATGGGGTTATGGGACTAGGCCCAGAGCCTAATCGGCCCAGGCCCCGAACATGGACCAGCAGGCCCAAGCCCAGCAACCCAGAGCTCGAGTCGGCCCAACCGATCAGGCCAATCAAGGAGCGGAAGCCAAAGAGAGCATGTCGACCAGCCCAGCGGAGAGCCTGCCTTCCAACCCGACCAGCGGGGAGCCTGCCTTCCAGCCCAGCGGAGAGCCTGCTTACCGGCCCAACCAGGAGCCTGCCTTTCGGGCTAGCGAGAAGCCTGTCCTCCAGCCTAGTGGAGAGCCTGCCTTCCAGCCCAATGGGGAGCCTGCCTGCCGGCCCAACCGGAAGCCTGCCGCTCGAGGAGCTCAAGCGTTCTGCCTGCTAGCTAGGCCAACCTGCGAGTCAGCCAGGAAGAGTAACGGCCAACAATCAATGCGCTATTAATTATGTGTTTAATTCTGTATTAATGTTGTAGTTAATTAGCCATTAGTATCTTTGACAGTTACTATTTGTAAATCGCCTATAAAAGGCAAGTCCGAATTTCAAATGAGATATGTTATTTCTGGCAACTAAACACTTTTAGCTTCTTTCCTTATTCACATTATTTTCCTGATTTCCTGCTTGAGTGTCGTACGTAGCTTTCCTAAAAGCCTACGAGCGTCCTATTTTGGATCAACATTAGGCATTTCAATTATGAATAACCAAGGATTCCCATTGACCTTAATACCTGATTAAAAAATTTTAATCATCATAATAACTATGTTTGGAAAATACGACAAAAAAATTTATTAAAAAAATTAATTTTAAGTATAATCAATTTATATAAGTGTAAATGATATTCTTTACATGGCTCAGATGTCTGATTTTTAATAACAAAATGGATTTTTTTAACCAATTAAACATACTCATAAATATGAATTTAACAGAAAGTAGGGCGTGTAACTCTGCTCACATTAAATGAGCAGTATCTCGCAGGGATGTTGCATAGGTCGGCACATTAAATGCGCATACACCGTGTAGATCTGCTCATTAAATGCGAATAGACAATATAGGTATGCTCATTAAATGCGCATAGACAACAGCAGGTAAGTTCATAAATAATTACAGAATCACTTACCATTGGACAATAACCATTTACAGTGTGAGAGCATATAAGCATCGAATGTGCATTAACTCTTTGCTCATAAACTTATTTACTGAGCTCAACAACAAAATCTAAACTGATAGTGCATTAGTAAGTTCAGTATAAAGTCTCAGGAGTGGTTTTTCTACACGAAGCAAAGGTATGCTTTGCTACTGTGCTTTTCAATTAAGATTAGATGGTCTAAAATTAAGTATTATAGTTGCCATTTAAAAATGGTTGAATGTGAATATAATAAGTATTATGTAGTTGTAATACTTTTAGTTATGAAAAAAAGATAAAATAACAACTTTTAACTTTGCTATTTAATATGAGATGCAGGTCATGCACAAATAATGTTCCAAAATGTCATGCATGTGGAAGAATGTCTGGGCTGTTTTGGTTGGTGCCATGCTTTTTGTGTAATGCAAATTTAGGTCATTTTTACTGCATGAAGCCAGTAAACAAGAAACTGTATACTGGGAATTATTTATGCAAGGTGTGTCAAGAATGGCTAGATGTTGGTCTTCAAATACCTAGAAGATCAAGTCGGATTGTAACCCTCAACCAGAAGTATTTCAATGAAAACATGTGTGTGGGGATGAGTTTTGGGTGGCTAAACATGACATGAAAATAATCAAGCATGTACATGAATGAAATATGCCTATGTTTGAGGTTGGATATGTGAAAGTAGTCAACTGATTATGTTTTGCAATTTCTGGGTGGTCTGTGTAATGTAATGAAATGTTAAGTCATGTTTGGTATGGTATGTAAGCAATGAAATGTAGTGGAATGTTATGATAAATGGTAATGGAATGTTATGATATCTAAGGTCATTTGGAGTTAGCTATGTTTAATGTTTTATTTAATGCATTTGACCACATACATTACATGAGATGTTGATGAGATGTTAAATAGCTAAATAAACTTATTAGATGAGATGTTTATAAATCAGGAATGTTGGTTATCAAGGGTTACCAATGTTTAGGCCAACGGACTGCCAGACCACACAGTTCTGAAGGCCACTTCTGTGGCTGGCAGGGTATCTGACAGTCCTATGGGATGGGCCATCACAATAAGTAACACAATGGTAACCATGCCTGAAATTTATGAAATGAAGTAATAGAGCGAATGAAGCATCTTGAAATACCTGATTAATTCGTAAGTAAACATTTAATAATTGAAGTAATGCATCACTAGATCATAACAGAATATCATTTGTTATTAAAAACAGCTTTTCAATGAAGAGGATCACCAAAAGCACAACAATCAACTGTAAAAGAAGTCTTCAAGACTTGACCAACAAAGGTAGTTTTAAATGCATAAATGCCATTTATATTTGTAATGCAAGGTAGATAAGCAGAGGGTCTGAAAGTATTTATTTGAGATGGGTAGATGTAAGAAAAGTCTGCTTAAAAAACATCTTCAACTTTATGGTTTGAAAGTAGATAAATCACAATCAGATATGCTATTCATAGTCTGTAACAATCACATATTTTTATAAGTAAGAATTACATACTGAAAACATGAAACATTAAACACTAACAATCATAGTATATGTTATAATCCGAATGTTTTTTAGGAATAGGATGCTTCTTATTTTGCCAAATAATCTAAAGATGCTAAACAGACTTAAATAAAAGGTCTGAGATGAACAAGTATCATTCAGACTTTTTTAAAAATTGTTAAAAGTTGAATATGATGAACTCTGAAAACAGATATGGGTTCATTTATAATCAAGCAATTACTGTATCATTTTAACCTAATTAAAATATTAAATTATATAAAATTGTATGCAATAAAATCTGAGATCATGGTGTATGAATCAGACTACGTAAACAATCTCTACATATCAATACAAAACAAACTTTTAAAATATGAATAGGCCGAAAGAAGAATTCAGATCTGTGTCTATTTGTAATAACTCAGTGATTGAAATGGAATTTATTTCAAGTATTTTCAAAAAGGTTTAGACCTTATTCAGCAACAATAAAAGGAGATCATTAAGTAGTAACAATCATAGTATAAGATATAATCCGAATGTTTTTGAGGAATAGCATGCTTCTTATTTTCCAAATAACCTAAATGTGCTAAGCAGAGTAATGAAAAGGTTTTAGTTGAATAAGTATCATTCAGATTTTTAAAAATTGTCAAAAGTTGATTATGATGAACTATGAAAACAGATCTGGGTAGTATTTAACACCGGTCTGTTAAGCCAGATCTATACAAGTGTAAAACAGAATGTAATAAAGTTTGAGATCATGTTGTATGAATCAGACCACATAAAATATACATATCAATACAAAAGAAACTTTTAAAATATAAATAGGCCGAAAGAACGTAACAGATCTAAGTCTATTTGTAATCACTCAGTGCTTGAAATGAAAAGGCCGAAACAATAAAACAGATCTGAGATCCTTTGAAATCACTCAGCAGTTGTAAAGAAAAATTAGAATCTGAATTGTTTTTTTGAACAAAAGATGTAGATCTTATTCGAGACTTAGAAATCAGATCATTAAAAGACCATGCAATTGCAAAGCAGTAAAATAAACTAGGTCTGAGATCATGGAATGTCACTCAACCAAAAACGGAAGTATAATGAAACAAAAAACATTAAACATAGACATAACAGATGCGTAAATATACCAGAAGGTAAAAATTGAAGGTGTGAGAACGACGATCGTCAGCAATGGCCAAGGCGAATCATTAGTCTCACTGAGTGTGGAGAGCAAAAAATCGTCGAGAACGACTCAGAAGTATAATAGTGATGCATTGAAGGGTGGAAGGGGGAAGGTAATCAGAAGTAAAGTGAGGGTCGGTACATTTACTACGGTAGGAGGATCATCGGAATAACCGAAGGATCGAGAGAATATCCGCAGGTTATAGAACGGGACCGATGGGTTCAAGGTTGAGTAAGGTATTTATATATGGGGCGGGTAGGTCGGGCTTAGGGTTTAGGGATGGGCTGTTGAGCTGGGCTGTTGGGCTAGGTTGTTGAACTGTGTCCTTTTTTGAATGGGATAAGGGTGAAATTGGACACTATAGTTGTTTGAGAATCTCATATTGGACACTAAGGTTTCAAATGGATCAAATTGGACACTATGGTTACTTGTGTGTCTCATATCGGACACTAAAGTTCCAAATTGATCAAATTTACGTTTTTCTGATCATTTTCGGACACCCATAAAGATTTTCACCTTGAAAGATATAAGTATTCCTTTTTCTCCTGGTTTTATGTACATAAAAAATAAAAATAACTTAATTTGTGTATTTAGATTTAGAATATATAATTAGATGCTCCAATTAAGAAAATCTATTATAATGTAATTGAATTCTTTAATATTTTTAAATCAATTAAACAAATCGATATTTCTTAAAGTTCCATAAAAATCATATGAATGAAAAGTCCTAAATATATTTTTTAATTGTTAAATACAACAAGTTATTAATTATAATCAAATTATATATTCTAAAACTTCAAATTAAATATTCCAAAATTATATACGCAATTAAATTGGTTTACTTTCACCAAAAAGGAAACGAAATGTAAGACTAACGATTTTTATTAAAGGAAGAAGAGAATTATAAGTGAGTGTCCAAAAACTATGAATTATGAAATTTCAGTGTCCCATATGAGATACATATGTAACCATAGTGTCCAATTTGGTCCAATATGAGATTCTCATAAAAGCATAATGTCCAATTTGAGCCTTATCCCTTTTTTAATTGCCTGATTTATTTTTAAATATTGGAAAAGTGGAGTGAGTTATTTGGGTTGGGTTACTGTTATTATCATTCAAAATTTTTTTATTGTTGTTATTGTTATGTAATTTTTTTATTGGGAAGAGTGGGCTGAGTTATTATCATTATCATAACCATAATAATATTGTAATTTTCATTATTAATATTATTAATAAATTATTAAGTATTAATATTAATATTATTGCCAATATGAAAAAAATATTAATAATATATTATTCAAATAAATTGTAATAGATATTGTTATAGTTTTTTTTAGATATTGTTATAGTTATATACTGACTTTGATAAGATTGTTATTGTTGTTGTTATTGTTATTATTATTATATTATTATATTATTATATGATTATTATTATTATTATTGTTATTGTTGTATTATATGTTTTTATAAACGTGATATTTTATTAATAAGAGTATAAATGAATATAATATAATAGTGTTATAAATAATTATATTTTATCATTCGATTATTCATTCTTATTAAAATTATCTTTATCATTATAGACAATGATAAATTTTGTTGTAGTTTTATTAAATAACAGTTGTAATTATTATGGTAATTTGTGTTAGTATATTACATTAAATAAACTCATTTTAATATAATAAAAAAATTAGCCATTTATATTTAATACGTTGTTTATATTGGAATAGAAAATTTTGATCCCAATCAGACAACACCTATACGATGCCGCTGTGATACTACTCACATACGTTGTTCAGTCAACGAACATCAAATGAAGAGGTATGCCCGTCTAATGTGTCAGATGCTTAAAGAAGCGGTAATTATAACTATTTTTTCATAGTATTTGTTGTTTTTATTATTAATATTATGTATATTATGTATATTGTTTAAGTTTTTCATTATATATGTTTTATTGCTGTTGTGAATAAAACAGTGATGTCCTGTGAGTACTGAGTAAAATATAAGAACGAAATATTTGTTTTGAAAATTGTCTTTTACTTACAACAACATGAATTGTAGTTCCTCTTTTGCCATTTAATGGCTTTACAAGAGACATATCCTCGGTTCTAAATCAGTAAATCCTATGTCCGAATCTTGGAGAGTTCATTGTGATCATCAAGAACCATGTAATGGTGTATCAAGAGAAGAAGATGATGTTTTGATTCACCAATCACACGAAGTCGAAGGTATGATGATAATTATCTATATCAATTAAAACATACACATGTTAAAGTTATTTGTTATGATGCAATTGCTTATGTATTTAAAATTTGTCATAGACGTAACCAATTTGGAATATTGGAGCATCGGTGATCCGTCTCATAGTTGTGGATATTGTGGAGCATTTATTTGGTATGAAGAAAGAGTAGTTAAAAATTCTTCGAAAAAAACCCAAAGTATTCTTTGTGTTGCACTCAAGGGAAAATTAAACTACCTCAATTAAAGGAGCCTCCATTGGAACTACAACAATTCATTCATGGCACGGATGCAGTTTCTAGGCACTTTCAAGAAAACATTTGTTCATACAACAGCATGTTTTCGTTCACTTCCATGGGAGGAAGGGTAGATAGAACTGTGAACAGGGGTGGGTCACCGCCAATATTTAAACTAGGTGGTCAAATCTATCACCTGATTGGGAGTTTGCTACCCCAGGAAGGAAGTGTGCCGAAATTTGCACAACTATATATATATGACACTCAACATGAACATGCCAATCGTTTGAGCTCAGTGAGGTAATTTTATAACCTTAAAACTCATAAGCATATGTAATCGTGGACACATGTTGTCAGGTAGAAATATATGATATTTTTTATGTTATTTGGTTAAATCATTTCAGGGATGATGAAAAGAAGAACAATTTGCATGCACATATTGTGACTACATTAAGGAAAATGTTAGACCAACATAACGTTTTAGTTAAGTTCTTTAGAATGGTGAGAGATAAACTAGCTGAGGGTGGGGAAACAAAAGTATCCTTGAAGTTAATAGGGAGGAGAACCAAAGATGCCAGAACTTATAATTTACCGACAGTTTCAGAGGTAGCGGCATTGGTGGTAGGTGATTTTGATGAATCACTTGGGCAAAGAGATATCATGGTTGAAACTCAAGGAGGGTATTTGAAAAGAATAAATGAGCTAAATCCAGCATATCTAGGATTGCAATATCCGTTTTTTTTTCCCATATGATGATGGGTACCGGGAGGATATAGCTTTTTCTGATGAGAGGTTGTCAAACACACGTGGTCGACGAAGTGTTAGCCTTAGAGAGTTTCTTGCTTACAGATTGCATGAACGAGCAACGGAGGACTCTTTCATCCTTAAGAGTAGGAGACTGTTCCAACAATTCACAGTCGATGGATACACAATGATTGAGTCATCAAGGCTAATGTATATCAGAACCCATCAAAAACAGCTCAGGTGTGAAATGTACAAAGGACTATCAGATGCTTTGCTAAGTGGTGAGAGAGATGTGTCAACACAGGGTAAGCGAGTTGTCCTTCCACCGACGTTCGTTGGGGGTGCTCGATACATGGTTCAAAATTACCAGGATGCCATGACTATTTGTCAATGGACAGGGTACCCAGATCTATTTTTGACTTTCACATGTAACCCAAAATGGTCTGAAATTAATAAGTTCCTTTCTTCAAGGAATTTGAATCCCGAAGATCTTCCAGATATAGTTTGTCGAGTGTTTAAGATGAAGTTGGATGGCTTGATCAAATACCTAAGACAAAGTAAAGCATTTGGAGAAATTCGAGAAGGTTATTAAATATCATGTGTGTAGATTTATATAAATACATAGTTATATATGTTTGATGTGTGTGTAAGATAATTTATATATTGACTGCTCCCAGTGATTTACACGGTTGAATTCCAAAAGCGTGGGTTACCGCATGCTCATATTTTACTATTCATGGGGAATGCAGACAAATTCCCCACCCCAGCTGTAATAACCCAAAAATTTAAAAGAAAATTTAAATTTTAGATAAAATGTTATATAACTGACATTCGTATATTAATTATGTAGGTCAGATAAAATTTTGACTTGATCAATACAAGTGACATTTAAACAAACTTTGATATGAAAATATATTTTAATAAAATGCGTACAAATTACACTAAATACAAATAATAACGTTGATCATATACCAGTAAAAGATATTTATAAAATTATACTCCCTAATAAACAAGAAAAAGTAGTGGATCGATAACTCAACGAATTCCAATTACCTATACGTATTATTACACTCATCTTCGCTGCCTTGCGCCATCGCAAAAGAACATCACTTCTGCTATACGCCTATACACCATGCGAAATAGACTGAGAGAAAAAGAAAGAAAAGAAAGAAAAGAAAGAGGGCGTGAGAGAGAAGAGAGAAAGATGATGGAGGCCACATCGTTGAAGGCTGCCATAACGACCAGCCAAGCCGCTAAACCAGTCGCCGGAGAAAGATAGCACACCGGAAGAGAAGCTTGGACCGCCGGAAGAGGACCCCATGTCGCCGCTTGCTTACGTATATGGTGCAGGAAGAGGAAACCGACTGGAGTACTTGCTGGGAGCGTCACCGGTCTGCCACAGCACGATCCGCCGCTGTCAGGGCCGCCGGAGAAGAAACTCCAGCCCTTGGTTCGCCGACTTGTAGCAATCACGGAGAAGACGATCTCTTCTTATAGCATAGTAGGTACACTCCTCTTTACGTAATTGGTTATAAAATTTTGGGCTGCTTTATATGAATTAAAACAGTGGGCCAATTCCTCTCTTGAAAATAATAATAATAATAATAATAATAATGATAATAATAATAATAATAATAATAATAGATAAGTTAATCCAAAATGGGCTAATTAATCTCAACTTAAAAATAAATTATTAAGGTGCTTGTTATGGTACCCAACAAAAATAGGAGGGTACCATACCTAGGATGCATTTCATTGATGAACCTCAAAGTTTTACATTTTATTTGCATTTAAATTATTCAATTGAAAATTTTTGATTGGTCCATACCATTAAGGTACCATACCTTCAAGGTACCATAGAAATTGCCAATTATTAATGCTAGAATTTTAATATTCTAGAAGGTGAATCTCGAGAAGGTCAAGGTAGGAGCTTCGGTTATGATTTATCGCGAATCGATGTAAGTTTCTCTGTCAATCCAAAATCGTTTCCTCGTATTATATGCTTATTATGCATTATGTGATTACGTGTGAATTGTGAATTTTGTGTATGTGATTTTGAGGAGATATTATATATATGGTAGTTGATAAATATAAATTAAGTACTTTTGGGGTATTAAATATTTTTAAATACCTTCGAGACTTTTTAGAGAAATTGAGAAGTATTTTTGAAGTATTATTTAATTGAAGATAAAATTTACATTTTCATAAGAAGTGATCATCTCGGGAGTAATCTGAGGTGTCGGTTTTCCACATCCGGATAAATGTGGAGGGTGATTAGGGCTGCTACTACTAAGAAATACAGTTTGAGTTTGAAGTCATGACATTTGGATCTATGATCCCTTTTAAGAAGAAGTTATAATAGTAGTCCCTAATCATTCAAGAATTCTAAAGGTGGGGTGGTTGGGTTCCGACCACTCGGGATGACTTACTACTCGGAGGGCTTGGAATCCCTTTTAGGGGGTGTGCACACTTAAGGTAGTCGTTTCATTTCCGCAAGAGCAGTTGTGGTACCGGAACTTGTTCGGGGCGGCCGTCCGTAACCACGGTCCACCGGGCTCAGTCGAAAAGTTGAGCACCGCCCTTCTAAATTACTAGGAAGTTAGAGAAGAAGGCTTTTTTTTTGAGAAGTTCAAAGAGAAGAGTTACTATAATATTTTCGAAGAAAAGTTGAGAATTTTAGTAAAGAAGTGATTTTGAGAAAAATCAAAGAGAAGAGAATTTTGGTGGAGTGAGTTATTTTTTATATAGTGTTATATAAAAATCTATTTTCACCAAACCTGATTATTTTACGGGGTTGGGTAGTACTTACTTAGCTCTAAAGCTAATTTTTGTTTTCTTTCTTTTGTTTTGTTTCTGCACTTTATCTGTGCAGGTGATGATGGTTATGTTGATTGCTGAATGCATGCGCCTGAGAGCGAATTAGAAGTTGCCTTGGTTAATTATAGTCATGAAATAAACATTATTTATTAGTTTTATTCTTTTCTTTTAGTTGCCTGTGCATCCGGTTGAGAGATGACCGAATGTGGCGGTAACACCCATTTCCCTATTTTAGACTTCCGTTGTAATTCTTCAACTCTTTGATGAATGAATAAAGTATTTCTTTTAAATATATCATTGTATTGGGTGGGAAATTTGGGGGTGTTACACCAGCAGAAATTGACCGCTTTATATCAGCTGAAATACCTGATGAGGAGGCTGATCTTGATTATTTTAAAGTTGTATGCACACATATGATGCACGGACCATGCGGCAGTGATGCAAGAAACGCCCCTTGCATGGTTCAGTCTAAATGTTCAAAGCACTTCCCAAAGAACTTCAACGACCAAACTAACGTTGATGAAGAGGGTTATCCTAAATATAGGAGGCGGAGTGATGGAAGAACAATCGTCAGAAGTTGTGCGTTGCTTGATAATAGATATGTTGTGCCCCACAACAGGACGTTATTGATGAGGTATGGTGCTCATCTTAATGTAGAGTGGTGCAATCAATCGAGGTCAATAAAATATTTATTCAAATACGTGAACAAAGGACATGATCGTGTCACAACGGGATTTTATGAAACATAAGGTAAAGATGACATTGAGAAACCTGTTAATGAAATAAAACTGTATTATGGTTGTCAGTATATCTCCCCATGTGAGGCAATGTGGAGAATTTTTGGATTTGAAATTCAATATAATAATCCAAGTGTTGAATGTTTGAGCTTTCACTTCCACAACGAACAGTATGTTGGTTTTGAAGATGGTGCAACGGTAAGTGACGTCGTGTTGCGTGAATCTGTTGAGGAGAGCATGTTTCTTGCATGGATGAGAGCAAATGCCAAGTACCCTGAGGCAAGAAATTTAACTTACGGCGAGTTCCCTCAAAAGTTTGTCTGGAAAGCAGCAACAAGAGAATTCGTACCTCGGAAAAAGGGGGTTGCATTAGGTTGTCTAACGTATGTGCCTCCGGGATCAGGAGAATCTTATTATTTGCGATGTGTCCTTAATTTGAGGTGTGGGGCTACAAGCTATGATGATCTTAGAACTGTGGATGGAATTATTCATAATACATATCGCGAGGCATGTTCCGCCTTAGGGTTGTTGGACGATGACAAGTAGTACGTTGAAGGATTTTCAGAAGGTAGTTATTGGGCTTCTGCATGGTTACTTAGAAAGTTGTTTGTGATTTTATTGGCAGCAGATACAATGAGTAGACCACAATATGTGTGGGACAAGTGTTGGACATTTATGTCAGATGACATTCTACACAGGCAAAGAAGAGCTTTAATGCATCCAGGTACTAAACCGTTGTTGATATTTTTCACATACATATACCGATACACACATATGTATATATATTTTCAAGACCATTCAATATATTTTGCACATGTTATTTGATATTACTCTTTTCATACATGTAATATCAGATTTGAAGTTGACCGAGGCTGAGATTAAGAATTATACATTGACTGAAATAGAAATGATGTTGAGGAGAATTGGTAGGACTTTAAAGGATTATCCATCAATGTCATTCCTCACGATAAATGATGCTATCATGTATCAAAACAGGCTTATTTTTGACGAATTGCAGTATGATCGTGCTGCCCTACGTGAAGAGCATGACAAATGCATGCAAAGTCTCAATGATGAATAACGTCAGGTGTACACAATCATTATGCAATCTATTGAAGAAAATAATGGTGGAGTTTTCTTTGTATATGGCTATGGAGGTACGGGGGAAACGTTAGTGTGGAAGACGTTGTCGGCTGCTTTGAGGTCCAAAGGAGAAATTGTTTTAAATGTTGCTTCGAGTGGCATATCAGCTTTATTGTTACCAGGTGGTAGGTGACATTCATGTAATTTCCATGTTTATTTTTGTATTTTTAATTAGTTTTGATTGACTTTTACTGTGGATATTACACACTTTTGGTGTAATAGTTTAGTTTGTAAAATAGTTGTAATTTGTTTAGATTAGGGACATTCTGAGCTTAAACTAGGTAAAGATCATCAAAAGGATCCTGGAAGGTTCAAGAAAAGTGCAAGGGAACAACAAAAAGTGAAAATTTGGGAAAATAGTCAAAAAACCCGGTCGGGTTTGACTTGACCCGAAGATCAAATTTGATTTGGAGGCAATTTAACATGCAGAGCGAAGATTTGGCAAAGATTTGTCTTTTACCCGATCGGGTAAATCAAAAACCCGATCGGGTAGATGTGACTAATGAACATTCCGGGCAATTACTCAAGAAACCCGATCGGGTTTCTGTAAAACCCGGTCGGGTAAATGACCCTGCTACCTCCAAACACCTATAAATACACCTCTTTTCCTTCCCATTTGATATCCAATCCCTTTGTACATCTAAGCTCAGTATAGAATAGCTCTTTCTTTATATTTTTCATCATGTTTAGTCTCCAAATGAGGAGCTAAACTCTTCCATCTTGGTTTTGCTACTTTGAAGCTTAATGAATTTGTAAGTTGTGAGTTATTTTCTTTAATCTTCTTCCTTGAATATTAATTCTTTCTTTCAAAATACTATCTCTATATCAAAGTTGGGGAGTGTTACTAAGATGACAATTAGTTAACATCTTGACATTGGTTATAGTAATAGCTATTTCTTCCTCTATGATAATATTGGGGAGTGTTACTAAGATGACAATTAGTTATCATCTTGATATTAATCATAGTAGGATTCATTTATTTTAATATTCTTCCTTGAGTATTAATTAATTCATATTCATATTTCATGTTAATATCTTAAACATTACTTAAAGTATCAACTAGTATTGTTTCTCATATTAATTATTTCCAGAATCAATCGGTTAATACGCTTGTTATTAATCCGGTTCTTTCAAACGGTAGTAAACTTGGAATATTAATGCATGCATCTCATGGTTAATATGTCAAGGGGAATTAATTATATTGATTAAACCAACAAACCGCTTGTGTTGAGGTTATCAATCTCAATCGTTTTCATCTCAAGTTTATTGCTACTATCAAGTTAATATACGGCGCTTGTTCTATATTGACTCGATAGTAAGTTTTATTAATGAACGCATCTCGTTATTAATAACTACCCTCGATGAACTGGATATACTCCTCGATTGAGTATTCGAGAGGAAGATAGTTAAAGATATAACCGGGATCGACGAACATTTCATTAAGTGGATAAAAGCAAAAACCAAGTCTTCATCTCATTGAATTAAACTCATATAGGTTGTTTATCTTAGTGTTATTAAACCAAACAAATCTAAACCCCCCTTGTTACTATTTATATAAAAGAAAAGTATTCCTTTCCCTGTGGATACGAACCTTACTACACTATACTACGTATTAGTGTCGTATTGATTAATTATTTTGAGTGCACCTAACGACGAGTGCACGTCAGTAGGACGGCTCATTCATGCTTTGCAATACCAATCAATCCAAATGAAACCTCCACGTGCAACATTAAACAAGGTAGTCCACTAGCTCAATTGATAATTCGGTGCAAACTGATCGTATGGGATGAGGCGTCGATGATACACAAGTATTGTTTCGAAGCCTTAGATAGAAGTTTGCGGGACATCTTCAGATTCAGCAATTCAAATAGTGCTGAAAAACCATTTGGAGGGAAAACAGTGGTATTCGGGGGGGGGAGATTTCAGACAAATTTTACCAGTCATTACAAAAGGTACTAGACAAGAAATTGTGAATGCCACGATTAATTCTTCATATATTTGGCATCAATGTTTGGTATTACGTTTGACGAAGAACATGAGGTTGCAATCATTGACTGATGGTCATATAAATAAGAGTCAGGGACAATCTTTGTCTCATGTTGGACTTTTATTGAAAAAATCGGTCTTCACGCATGGTCAACTGTATGTTGCAGTGTCAAGGGTAACAAATCCTAAGGGTTTGAAGATATTGATATGCGGTGAAGATGACCAAGCAACTGACCACACCACCAATGTAGTTTATACGGAAGTTTTTCGCAATGTGTAGATTGTGAAACCCCACATAACGTTTAGTTTTTTCTACTTATTCCAAAACATACTTGCTATCTATCTCTGAGTTTTCATTATCCGATCGTTAATAATAATTTATTATGCATGTTACGTATATTACAATTTGTTTTCATTTCACACAACCAAATAACATTTAAAAATAATGTCGTACCACTGTCACATTTTAATATCATGCGCATCGCGCGGGTCAGAATCTAGTATGGGAAACACAGTGTGTATCACGTGCCCTATTTGTCGAAGAGTACGACGAACTACACATTTTTGTGAATGCATGAAACACCCCTATAGTCCTATCATAAAGTTTGATCTTCAGAGGAGATTATACCTACAATCCTGCAAGATTTCACAATATCCACTCCCACAAAGAGGATCCATTAATGAGATGTATGGCTAACGTGATAACCCCAAACATTTTGCAAAATTATCTCAATCGATGATGTCACAACCGCAAACTCGGACAATTGCGATTAGTGATGGCACTCTTTGACACTACATGGACTAAAGTTGAACTTGAAGAAACATATGTTGAACAAGTATATCGTGAGACACAAACTATTACTGTCGGTACTCGGTACTATTGAGAAAATTATGTAACATACCTCAAAAATACAACAATGGAAGTTTAAAATTTTCTCAAACAGATCTTTCCTAATTATGAAAAAACAACGAATATAACAATGAGAAGGAGGAGGAGAAAGCGGAGGATAAGAGCAAGAGGATGAAGAAGAAGAGGAGGAGGCTAGGGTCAAATAGGTCCATGTCCCTATCCAAAATGCACAATTTTCCGCCTGAACTAATTCAAAACTCCAATTGACACTCTGATCTTGATAACAAAAGATTCAAATTTCACTTTTTGCAGATAACGTCCGATCACCCCCACGTCACCAGGTGACTTTCCTTTTGTATTTATACTTTTAGTCTGTAGTTTATTTTATATGTTGTATTTTCTGTTTTATATTGTAATTTTAATTTTTCGTAATTTTGACACTTTTTAACAATTGATGGATGAATTGAACAATTTGATCAAGTTCACGGGCTTATTTGACCATTTAAATTGTCACTTCAGATGCACAGTTGACACATAATCGGATGATGTGGCAGAGATTGGGAAGTTACTCGTAAAAAATGTAATTTTTTTTTTTTTATGTTCGGGGGGGGGGGGGGGGGGGGGGGGGGGCAATTCAAGAGTTTTTTAGTTCAGGGGGCAAATTATATGGAACGGATACAAGGGCCTATTTGACCCTTTAGCCTAAAAATTATTTTGTATATGGAAATGTTTCTGATAAAATATTTTTGTAAAAATATAACAAGTTTATTACTCCCTCCATTGACTAGGAAAAGTCAATTTCCTCAAATTTTATGATATAAGAAGTATTTATCAATGCTTTTACACAAACAGTTTTACTTTAATTTTTTTAAGTTTTATTATTATTTTTTGACCGGGGGTCTGGGTGGGGCTAGGAGGATTCTGGAGTAAATAAGACTGAACCCCCCTCCATGAAGTTTCGAATCTGAAACCTCTTGTATGAGAGAGTGAATCATAGACGAGTTAAGTTGGACCGCTTCCTCAAATTTAACTTTATTATTGCATATGCAATTTCAATTGAACAAGTTTTAAGGAGTAGAAGAGGTTTAATCAAGTTGCACCTCGCATTGAC
This sequence comes from Cuscuta europaea, assembly GCA_945859875.1. Lineage (NCBI taxonomy): Eukaryota > Viridiplantae > Streptophyta > Magnoliopsida > Solanales > Convolvulaceae > Cuscuta > Cuscuta europaea. Next base: position 815,167 of record CAMAPE010000058.1, read on the forward strand.
GGGACTTGCGAAGTTGGAACTTAGGCTAACCGCAACCCAGCCCGTCAATAAATCTAATTCCCCTCCAGTTTATATGTATTCATCCAATCAATCAAACTTTTCCCTGCAACCCAACACCGTCAATATATTCACTCAGCACATTGTTTTTCTAATTAAATCCTTTTCTATTATTATTATAATAAAAAGTTATCAATATTTCTTTTGTGAACAATTATAATTTAAAAAATCAAACATTCTGATGTAAAAATAAATAAATTTGGATGTTATTTTTTTTTTGTAGTTTCAAACCTACTTTGTAAAACATAACCAAAAGATGTAAAAAAAATTATCCATGAGATCTTGATTTTAACATTTGGATCTATTCAAGTAAAAAATTTAGCCTATAGATTTCAATCAGATGAAACTACATATTTTTTTAACTTTTTATATAGATATATTTATGATATTGATGTCATATGAAAGATCATAAAAGTTATGAATTTTGATATATTTTTTAAAAATATTGGATCAAAAATAAAAAAGTTATGCTATTTTTTTAAAAAGTGGGATTTTTAATTTGTATGGGGCCATTTGTTTTTCCTTACCTGCGCACATCAACCGAGAGTCAATCGTCCGCCCAAAAACCCTTCCCGTCCCTTCTCCCTATTAACTATGAGACCTTAGTATACTAAAAAACGTCCCAGTTGTAGCTAATTTGAGGTGAAAACATCACATTTGGGGTTTTCACCCTCTCCATTGCAATCAATCTTAGAAACCCACGGGGTGGACCTTAAGTTGTGCATCCCCTTTTTCTTTTCAAAAAAAAAAACAGTCGTACGCAATACGTGGGTCGTCTGTCCCCGAGAAAGGTATCCGAGTAGAATATTCGAAATCACAATAGACGGCTCCAACATTTTGGCAACTAACCAAGTAACACGTGACTAACTAAGTCTTAGGTTTTGGACCGTCGAAATCCTACTCGGTCCCAACCATTTACCAACCAAATTAAAAACTGTCTTTATTGTCCACAAAATTGCAAGCAAATATTGCTAAATGTTGACCGGAGGGTCCACATAATGGGACATAGCTCTAAATTATATCGTGGAATTGGCACATCATGTGCATAGTGTTTCGATCCCAAAACGACATCATATATTAATTAAAATATCATCCCTTTTGATCAGTCTTCCGCACAGGGCCGTAGATGAGGCTGTGCAAGCTGGGCTACTGCACAGGGCCTCCAAAAATAGAAGGCCAATTTTTTTAAAATTTAAATAGTATATGTATATAAAGTAGAGAAATATTCAGGTTCGGAACTCCGGACCAAACCGCTGTCCGGACGGTGGCGTTTCAGCGTCTTCCCAGTTGACTATTTTTATGAAATTTTAATGACATGTTTTTCATCAAATCTAGTTTATCCAAGAAGAAATTCAAATAAATATTCAACCGGGAAGGTCGTCAAATAATTTTTGGAAGTTAACTGCGTCTTATATGTATATTCCAGCGCAGTTATCTTTCAAAAATCATAAGACGGCCTTCCCGATTGAATTTTTAGCTGAACCTTTTTGTGGATAAACTAGACTTGATGAAGAACATGTCATAAACATTTCATCAAAAAAATTCACCGGGAAAGGTCCCAAACGCCGCTGTCTGGACGGCGGTTCCGGTCAGGATTTCCTGACTCGAAGAGTACTCTATAAAGTAATTGTTTAAATTATTAATAGAATCCCATTTGCATTTTGAAATACCTTTATACACCGAACGGTCCTACTCCAAATAAAAGCAAACTATACGTCTACACATTAGATCTATGCATTTTATTTAATAAAAGGTCTCATTTGTGTGATTCGCACCGGGTCTCGTAATGTGTCAAGCCGGCCCTGCTTCCGCATATCGGGATGATCCGTTTTTCCCGAACTTCTCTTCCGTCGTCTTTCCTACCTTCCATATTTTCATTCTTTTCTACGCAGGAAGCCACCGTCACGTCAGGAGCGTCGACTAAGGGCAATGCGAACATCTCCAAAGACGTACGTCCCCAACAGGCCAGCAAGACCCAATTGCAAGATCGACGTACGTACGAAACCTTGGTCTTGAGAGCAGGCATGACACAGAAGACAAGCTCATGGGGACGAACGTCCCCAGCCCTTGGCAGGAAGCCAAGATCCTAGCAGGACACAGGAGACAAGCTCATGGGGACGAACGTCCTCACTCCTTGGTAGGAAGCCAAGATCCTGGCAGGAGGCGGGAGGCAAACTCATGGGGACGAACGTCTCCACTCCTTGGCAGGAAGCCAAGATCCTGGCGGGAAGAAGAAGACAAGCTCATGGGGACGAACGTCTCCATATTACATCTTTTTATGCGTGAGTTACTGTTCACGCAAATTTTTTCAAAAAAATTGTGTAAAACTACGTCGTTTTGAGGGTGGAGCATGATGCTCACCGTGGAATGTTACCACGGTATACAAACTGACATAACACAACCTTATATCTCTTCTTTAATACCCAGTATAAAACTATTTTAATTTGATTCATAATGGCTATTGGAAAATAGTATGACTTTAGTTACTACTCCCTCCGTCCCATTTAAATCTTTACACTTTCTTTTTTGGGACGTCCCATTTACTCCTTTACGTTTCCTTTTTTAGAAACTCTTTTTACATTAAAGTATCCAAAATACTCTTCACTACCACTCCCATTCTACATTTAATTGGCCAATTAAACATACGTTTATCCTTTCACATCCCCAGAAGCTTCTGTGTATCCTCCCAATGGGTGTGGACGGTGGAGATGAAAAATTGAGACAGGCTCTTGGTCCTTCCTCTGCTATTTTATTCTCCGCACAAAACCTTCTGGACGCCATCTCCATCCTCTTCTTGTTGTGTCACCATTGTTGTGCAAAGGTGTTCATTTGTTCTGTCTGGAAGTGGACGCCGGAATTCGCGAGGTCTACCCATAATTTTGCACAGTCACTCCATTGATCTCATAGCCCCTTTGAAGATACTTTACCGGTCTTCTCCTTCCCCTGCTGCAAATGTATATGTGTGTGGCGGGAGATCCCAATTCGTCCTCACTCATCGGTCGACAGCCCATCGATCACCCAATTGCAGAAATAAGAGCTTCTCTTCCATTGAATTGCAAATCATAAGAGTGGATGTTTGAATTTGTCAAGTGTATGATTTATCAAGAGTTGCTGTGGTAAAAGATGGAAGCTAGCGGTAGACTTTAGGAAGAAAGAGAGGAAAGGCGTGAATTTGTTAGGCGAGTGAGGGAAGGGCAAGATGGGAAACATTGGCTTGATATTTGTTCTCCTAAAATACCGTGTCAAAACGAAATGTCAAGTTCCATCCGGGACGGAGGGAGTATAAAAAGAAACCGATAATGCGAAAGATACACTTTTTTCCTTAAAACTATGTTTTTTTGTGGACTTCTAAAAAGGACGAGAAATACATAGTACTCATTCCCCATTTAAATGCTTAGGACATTAGGGTTTTACAAAAGTTAAAGTTCGAAATAGCAGGAATGGAAAACGCAAGAAAGTTGTTGGAAATAAAAGGTAAAGAATAGTAGAAATGGTCAACAGCGCAAGAAAAATGTTGGAATTAAAAGATAACAATGAAAAATACAACAAGGATATGAGAGAGAAAATAAAAGTAATTACGTATTTTTAAAACAAAAGTTTTATGAAAAGGAAAATGGTGAAATAGAATTAAAACAGTTTGAAAATTCCAAAATATAACTGTCATATTTTTATTCTCAAAATAAGACTAATCACTGTCATGTTTTGGCAGTACCGGACTTCAAACATAGCATCATTTTCTAAACATGACAGTAAATAGTCCTATTTTGGAAATAAAAAACATAATAGTCCTATTTTGGAATTTTTAAACTGTTTTAGTCCTATTTCAGAAACTTTTCCTACTATTAAATGCATATCAATTTAAAAGGTGGTGCAACATTTGAATATGAAGGTTGTATTATAGGAATCCATTAAATATGTTTTCAATTAAATTTGTTTTGATGTCAGACAACATTTTTAGATCAAAATGTTCGTCTCGTTGACTTTGTCAACTTTCCTTATTTAGTTGCTCCAAAACCAGTGGCGAAACTAGGGGGGCGAGCCGGTGTCGGCGCTCCCCCTTCTCCGACGGTGGTTCTGTATGTATATATATGTATATATCTCAGCCCCGATTCAGAAAGTATTCATATATTATATTGGAGTCGTTATTTGAACGTATGAGTTGTGATAGTTTAAATGGTAGGGTGAAGGTTGGGAGAGCTCTGTCTACCTAAATGGCTTGTGTTCATTTCTCAGGAGCAATAATATTTTCTTTGCTTTCTCCATTATTGCTTCTTTAGACTTTAGCCCATTTGGTAATTATTTATGTTCAATTAAATCACTCTAGGATGTAATGTTGTTTAAATCACACTATTTGAATTTCTATATCTTTTATTTTAAGTTCTCATTTCTTCAATTCAAATTAATTTCAATCATTTCTTCTTCTAATAATGACATATACGGACGTTGTCATTTAATGTCAAGAATAATTCTAAAACTACTTTAAGTTAATATAAGTATTTACCTTTTGTTTAGTATAATAGCATTTGTATTTGAAACACACTACATATACATATATATAAGTTTCGAATCAAATAAAAAGAATTCTTATCATGAAAATTGATCGAGAATAAATCTTGTGCATTTAACTTGAGACCCGATAAGTCAAAATCAGTCAACAATGCACTATATTTTATCAAAAACTCGGTGACAATTTGATAAATAAATCAAAATTTTCTCTCATTGTGAAAAAGTGTAAAATAAATATCTACTAGTGTACCAAAACGAGTAAAAAATGCGCTCGTTATCATTTTTCACGGGAATAATTCTTTTTATTAGAACCTCACTCTATATGTATTAATAATTATTTTTCACTCGTTTTTATTTTATCCTAATAAAAAATTGTTTTTCAAAAAAAAATATAAGAGCACCCCCTCAAATTATTTCCGCCGTTGTCCAAAACCTTTATCATTCTTTTCCATTATTAAAACAATTAATATAATACTTTGTTAATACGTAGTACCCGGAGTAATTGTTTTTCAAAATTTGGATTTTGACGCTCACGGTTGATAGCGCGCGCACATGAATATTATTATTATGAGTTCCTGACTTTCTTTCTTGTACCCCAAAGTTCAGTCTTTTTAATTTTCCACATTATACAAGTAAGTGTTAATATTTCGCTCGACGGGAAAAAGAAAAGACAGAGCGCCGAAGACTGGGCATTCCCCTTTCTAACACCGCGCCGATCTTGCTTCCCTGCCATTTTTTCAATAATAACTACCCCAACAAGGTACCTCTCTTTGAACCTTTCACGAAATGTATGTCATCTCTATTCTTATAATTCATGTTATTTTTGTTTCATTGTGCTATCTGATGAAATTGATCTTCAAAATGCTCAAATCTCGATTTTTTCATACATATTTTCTACGATCCTAACTCCTAAGCCTTTGTGAGAAATTATTGGTATTTTAATGGTTTTGTTTGCATTTGAGATTAATGTAAATATTGGGATTGACTTTAATTCTGTAACTGATCGTAACTACTTCTTTGTTTAGTTATCTACCTTTTTGGAAGCTCGCTACAGGACAGGGATTAGCGTTATCTGTAGTGCTTTCGTTTTCCTTTTCATTATCCTGATTTTAGGATGCCTTTCCCTCCTTCACATGTAATTAAATTCAATTATTCCAATAATTCTTTTGTTTTATTTACTCCCTCAGATTCAGAATAACTGTTACTTTGGATATATGGGTATATTTTCGTTTCAAAATGTGCTTTCGTTTTTTCATGAAGGGGTTAATACATCATCCCAACTGTTTCCTATTTGTTTTGTGATGCATCCTATTTATTATTATTGAAAGGGCCATGGGTCACTTTAAACAAAATTATCCAATCGTTTCTTTTCATTGCAGCTGTACAAGTCAATCTCTTCGTTTTTATTAGCTAGATGTGTAGATTGAATTACTAGTACTAATTTTATTTTACAACAGGGAAAATAATTCATAGAGACAATACAATTTCTTCCTGAGGAGTATGGCATTGGCAAGGATTGCAAGGAATGGCTTAAGGCGCTCGGGAGGCACTCTTGGCATTCACGCAACTGACAATTGTATTCTACCTGCACAAACAACCCCTTCACCAACCTTTGGAAATGTTACCTCAATCGGCAATCTCGATCATCTCTCAACTACTAAAAAGGTGAACCAAACAAGTCTCAAGAGCATAGGCACAATGAGGTTTATGCCTCAATACTGTTTTTCTCATTCACAAGCACAAAGGGCCGAGGTATCTGATTCTGAGCAAGAAAGCTCAAAGTATCCCACATTAGAAGCTACAAAGCCGGGTGAGAAGCCGAGGGTGGTGGTGCTCGGTTCGGGTTGGGCAGCCTGTAGGTTTCTTAAAGGGCTTGACACAAGCGTGTACGACGTTGTTTGCATCTCACCCAGGAACCATATGGTCTTCACACCATTGCTTGCATCGACGTGTGTTGGGACCCTTGAGTTCCGGACAGTAGCTGAACCGGTCGGTCAGATACAAACAGCATTGGCAAAGGACCCAAATTCCTATTTCTTTCTTGCCAACTGCACTGGTGTTGACACCGAAAAACATGAGGCAAGTTTTAGCGATTGCTACTAGTGTTGTTATTAAATACTCCTCTCTGTCCTAAATTAATATCCATTTTAAGAAAGTTTGCACATATTAAGAAACATTAGAAAAACACCATTCTGTTACTCTGTTAGTTCTACGCCTAAAAGGTTAACATTAAATACATCTTTTTTCTCAAAACATAAAAGCATTTAATGGAGAAGAGTCAATATGGTCAATTCTGCATTGATTTCCTAAAATGACTAGTATTTTAGATAATTTTATTTCATTGCAAAAATGACATTTAATTTGGGACAGATGGAGTTCAATTTTAATTTAGGAAGTGTTATTCTGATTCCATATGGCAATTGTTATTTCGCAGACATGGCTGGTTTTGCTTAATTTTCTGATGTCAAAAGCATTGGTAGCATCCATTGTAGCCATATATAATTGTGATTAGATTTCAGTTGGCTAAAAGTACATTTTGTGGTTAAAGTGAACTAATATCTACAAGATTCGTGTTTGGATGTAGGATTTCAAAAGTCCATTCAGTTAATTAATAAGTTGCTTGGGCAATATAAGTAGTTGAAGTTTTCTTCAAAGTGTGTTCGGAAAAGTTAAAAGCATCAACAAGTTGTGTTTTCCTGAAGCACTTTCAGTTACATTGCTTTCTGAATTAAGAAATTAAATCAAATAGCTTTTCAAAAGTGAAAAGCTGTTTTTCTGTTTCAAATGCACTTTTGGCATCTTGGAAGCCGAATCAAAATGGGCTTTCGGGCAGAAAAGTTAGTCAAAAGTGGTTATGCTGTTTATTTCTTTATAAGCAACATAAGCGAGTCAGAGCTTGCTACCAGCAGAGCGTATATGCTCCTGAATCAAATTTAGGATATTTAAGTCACTTACTTTGGATAGGGCGGTAATGATATAATGAACGTTTTTCAACAGGTGCTCTGTGAGACAATTGGTAACGGTGGACAAAGTCTGGAGCCTTACCGGTTTAAAGTTGCATATGACAAACTTGTGATTGCTTCTGGGGCTGAACCCTTGACATTTGGTATAAAGGGAGTGAAGGAACACGCTTTTTTCCTTCGTGAAGTAAATCATGCACAAGAGATCAGGAAAAGGCTTCTCTTGAACCTCATGCTCTCTGAAAATCCAGGTCATCCTTATTTCTTTATGCAAGTTTCATTTCATTCTCTTCTGGGTGAAAACAAAACAGACCATTGATGTTTACAGCCAGTTAGTTACACGGGCCTATGGCCCATGAGATTTGCTACTGTAAAAGGACATTTTAGTCTTAAACCACAATATTCCATTGTTTTCCCCTCGTATTCCATATTAAAGAATTAATACTCCTAGTAAGTTCTTTACATGATAACTGAACTCACATTTTTGAAAGTACTTAAAGTAACACTTGTTTGAGTCTGGCTAAACAACTTAGGTATATCAAATGCTTATTAGATTTAGACTTTGATCATTTAATGTTGAAATGAGTTTTAATGCATAACCACAGGTGTATCCGAAGAAGAGAGGGAACAATTGTTGCACTGCGTAGTTATTGGAGGTGGCCCCACGGGTGTTGAATTCAGTGGTGAGTTGAGTGATTTTATAATGAGAGATGTTCGTCAACGATACACTCATGTCAAAAACTACATCCGCGTTACCCTTATTGAGGTATACTTGTAGTTTTTATGTTGTGCATAAGAAGTTAGTTTGGAACCTTAACACTCATAAAACTTTCATCCACTCTTTTGTTGTTTTGTTAATGATTAGGCAAATGAGATTTTATCCTCATTTGATGTTGGATTAAGAGAATACGCAACAAAACACTTGACCAAGGTATATTCAACTCTCTTGTATATTTTCGTGATTTAAGGTTCTGTGTCGTTGTCAGTTTCGGCATAATATATTCGTATGTAAGCGAAAAGCTACTTATAAGGCATTTCAAAGCTGAATAAGTAGATGTGGTCTTGCTTGGATCTCGTTTGGGATTACTTTTGGAACATGTAAGAGCACATTTGCTAGATTTCAAAAGCTATATTTTTTGTGCTCATATTGAAATTAAAATGAACTTACCAAATAAGAAATCCTCATTTTCGATTTCATAATAGTCAAAAGCACTCTGTTGTCGAACTAAAATAACCAAAATGGGGCATCTGAGAGAAGTACTTGTATGAAAAGTCATCCAAACGCATTAAGGAAAATCATGGGTAACCATTTTAGCAAAGTAACCCTTATCAAATGGCTCTAAATATGTCTTGTTATTTCTCTACTCATATTGAACCTGCAATCATTTTTTCAAACGTTAGGTCGGGGTCCGCTTGGTACGTGGCATTGTGAAAGAGGTACACCCTAAGAAAATAGTTCTGAGTGATGGAAGTGAAGTTCCATTTGGGCTCCTAGTTTGGTCTACCGGAGTTGGCCCATCCCAATTTGTAAAATCATTACATCTCCCAAAGTCCCCTGGAGGAAGGTACACAATGCCCCTTAACCATCTTCTAAATATATTTCTTCAACTTTCTAAATGAACATAAACATGCAACGTAAATAAAAACTGACATTTTTACATTTCAGAATTGGTGTAGATGAATGGTTGCGGGTCCCTGAGGTAGATGATGTGTTTGCTCTTGGTGATTGTGCCGGTTTTCTGGAGCAGACCGGGAGACCGGTCCTACCAGCTCTTGCTCAGGTCTGTACTGAGATTACTCCCTAAGCTTCTTCTAAGTTCATCATTTTCTGTTGGTGAGAAACCATTTGTTAGTTTACACATTATATGTGTGTGTTACGTGTTGGAACAGGTTGCAGAAAGACAAGGAAAGTACCTTGTGGAGGTGTTTAACAGGATAGGAAAGAAAACTGGTGGGAAAGCCTTATCTGCAAAAGATATACAGTTGGGAGACCCTTTTGTCTACAATCATCTTGGAAGTATGGCATCTGTAGGGCGTTACAAGGCTCTGGTTGACTTGCGCCAGTCCAAGGTAATCCCATTCTATACTGCAAAAATTGATGCTCGAAAGCATTGTGGCCATACGAACCATACTGGACAATACGTTTTAAAATGCACCAGGCAGTGGTCTACTGGGGCGTTTAACTTCAAAGTTTGAAAACCTTATTTTCCAAAAATAAAGCCTTCTCTTAAAAAAAAATAGAAGTTCCTTACCATAAAAAACTAGAAGTTGTCTGTACACGGACATTGTATAGGAAAGGTGAAGAAACCTGATAAAACATTGATTATTGCCATGTTATAAACAAAATGTCTCGATCTAACCTGTTCTTTATTTTGTGACTCGTCGTTGTCAGGACTCCCAAGGTATTTCAATGGCAGGCTTCGTGAGTTGGTTCATATGGCGATCGGCTTATTTGACACGAGTTATCAGCTGGAGGAACCGGTTTTATGTAGCTGTGAATTGGGCAACAACACTAGTCTTCGGTAGAGACAACTCCAGAATATGACTTGGCTCCAATTGAGATTATTATATTGCTCAGTTTTTATGGAATTAATTAATTAACGTTAAAAGTAGTAGGCTATTTTTTCCTTCATATTTTTGAATTAATAATTATTCAAAATAATTAATGCCTATGATGTTGTAGAAATTGTCTGCTTTTTGTGTTGATGACAACACCCTTGCTATTAGAAATAATTACATAAATATGATCAAAATAAAGATGACTTACAAGAATATGACTAATGACTAGTGTAGTAATGGAATCATAGTAATTCATGTTCAAGTTTTGAGCTTAAATTACCACAACACCACATTGTAGTAATGAATAGTCATATTTATGTAAATATGTTTTATTTTAGTAATATTCCTGTAAAAAACCTGGGTTTTTTTCAAATATATTATTAAAATAAAATTTACTTACACAAATATGACAAATAATTACTAAAATGTAGTGTTATGGTAATTTAAGTTTAAAAATTGGACATAAGTTATCATGATTTCATTATTATTCTAGTCATTAGTCACATTTTTGTAAATAGTTTTTATTTTAGTCATTACTATGAAATTGTTATCTTTTTTGAAAAATCCTTATAAACCTATTATATTATCTAGTTCATGATAAAATCAACATCTTTGATTGGGATTAGACTCGAACTTGTGGTATTCTCTTTCGAAGATCAATCTTTGATGGAGATAAGGGTCAGTTTGGTCCTCGAAGTTGCATAAAAGAGATCAAATAAGTTTTTATAACGTCTTTACTGTCCGGCCGACATCATTTGGGGCAGTAACCGGTGGAATTTTTTGGTGAATTTTTTTGAGCATCTTATTCATTAAGTCTAGTTTACTCATACCAAATTTCAGCCAAAACTTAAATCGGGAAGGCATTCAAATGAAGTCTTGAAGATAATTGCGCTTTTAACTGCGCAGTTATCTTCTAGACTTCATTTGAATGTCTTCCCGATTTAAATTTTATCTGAAATTTGGTTTGAGTAAACTAGACTTAATGAATAAGATGTTCAAAAAATTTCATCAAAAAATTTCCCTGGGAATCGCCTCAAATGACGATTCCCGGACAGTAAGGACGTTATAAGTACTTATTTGACCCCTTTTATGCAACTTCGATGACCAAACAGCCAAACTGATCCTTACCTCATCTTTGATGTCATCACATCACAAGACATTTTTTTAAAGGAGACCACAAGGTACTTGTCAATTGTAATGAAACTAATAATTAGATGAAAATACCATATTCAAGACAACAATATAAAAATTTGTATTACTGACCAAATCATAGTGATTTTGAATTACAATTCTTATTTGGAGAATGGTTTTACATAGAATGTCAAAGGTTTTGAAACAGTTCTTTGTAAATATCATTTATTTTATCTATATTTTCAATCGTGCAATGCACACATAATGATTGCTCTTCTTATTAGTTTATGTTTGTTGCATGCAATTATTTTCTTGTACAAATTTTTACTTGTGCATTGCACGGGGTGATCGCTCTTATCTATATTTTTTTCTCTAAATTTTATTGTTTTTCTAAATTATTGCGAACGAGGTATGCCGACTAAACTGAAAGGTAAATTTTATCGTACAGCAATTAAGCTGGTATTAATGTATGGCGTAGAGTGTTGGGCGGTGAAGCAATGCCACATTCAAAAGATGAGTGTGACAGAGATGCGTATGTTGCGTTGGATGTGTGGACATACTAGAAAAGACCGCCTGAGGAATGAGGTAATCAGACAAAAGGTGGGAGTAGCACCTATAGATGATAAGATGTAGGAGTCTCGTTTGCGGTGGTTTGGACATGTGCATAGAAGACCGGGTGATGCACCTGTTAGACGACTTGAGGGATGGGGAGAAGAGTCAGAGAAGAGAGGGAGGGGAAGACCCAAACAGACTTGGATTAGAGTAATCAGAACTGATATGCGTTTTCTTGGGTTGGATGAGAGTATGGATTTGGAGAGACAAAGTGGAGGGCGCACATCCATGTGGACGATTGATGTCTTGTCTACCTTTCCTCTCTTGTTTCTTTTATCGTTTATCTTTCTTATCTTTTTATATTCTTATGTTATTTTTATCTTCTAGCTTTTTTATGCTCTTTTATTTATTTTTCTTTTATTTTGGTTATATTCTTGTGTTATTGTTATCTTATATTTATGTATCTTTATTTTATTCATTTTATCTTACTTTTTTTTCCTTTTCTTGTCCGCCTTGTCTTTTTGGCATCGATATCATAACTCGATTCATGTTAGCCGACCCCAAATTCTTTTGGGATTAAGGCTTGGATGTTGTTGTTGTTGTATTGTTTATCTAGCTGGATTAATAAATTTTAACCCATAAATATGATCAATATATTAAGCTTGTTGTGCTATGGTCATTATAGATAGGATTATTGAAAAAAAATCTCGATGGGCAAACCACCAAAATCGGTAGAGAAAATGCCGAGAACTTTGACGTGTTTTATTAAAAAGATTGGAAAATACAAGAAGAGAAGGGATCGAACCAATACCTCTCTAGAAGAGGCGTACCTCTTCCAAATTCAGTAAAACTGAAACTAAAGAAAAAATCTAAAGAAAACAATAAAGAGAGCCAAAAAAATCAAATGACTGGGAGGACATAAACCAAAGCTCACTAATGAAAATACAAAACAGATGAAGAATTAAAGTCTAAGATAAGGGATAATCGGTTAGAACCACTCCCTTAATATAAGCAGGCAACATAGAGTACACAGGAACATTTGTGTGTCGGTTCTTCCTAGCCTAGCAAGCAAATGAGCTGCTCGATTTGGTTCTAGGAAGAGAGAATTCCCCAAATAGGACTAATTTTTTTTTGAAATTCTAAAATAGAACTATCATGTTTTTTATTTCCTGAATGAATAGGTGAAAATTTATGTCAAGTGACATTTTTCCCAAACTTGGAAGAATTACTCCTATTTAGGGAATAAAAACAGTGTGTTTTGGAATTTCAAAATGTTTTTACGCAATTTCTATTCTCCTAAACAATGAACAATTTCAAAATCTTTTTCATGCGTAATCTGTTGAATCGAACGAAGAATCCCCTGAAGCTGCCATGGTGGAGTGGCGACGTTGTGAAGAAGATCAACCGTCATGGAAGAATCACATTCCATAATAAAAGAGAGAAATTGAGCTTGGACAACCCATGAGATAGCATAGAGGAATAAGAGGATGGCTTCAAGTTCTGCTTTTAAAACTGAGGAGGAATCCAAGGGAAAAGCAATAGCAGATAAAACAGTATGTCACGAAGAAAAGCAACTCCAAAGCATTTTTGGGTAGTTATGGAAAAAGAAGCACCAACATTCAATCTAAAATAATTATATAAATTTGTTATGTTATAATTAAATTGAATAAAAACCCTTAAAAGCTAAAAAGATGTGAGGACTACACATGTCTTTTATTTATGCAACAACAATTGTATTGCTTTTCAAAACTACAACTGATCCTGCTAAAAATTAATGTATATATTTTGTTTTAAACTTGTCTCTGTTTAAGACTATTTATTTATGTTTTAAATTTTCAAATTGTCAACAAAATTAATCATTAGGCCTGATTAATTGAACTTAAGATAAAAAAAGAAGCCTAATATATAAAGAAAAAAATTTGAGTCGGGGGCCCATCTTTAGGCTATTGTATTCCCTTGGCTGCAATATTGAATGAGCCGGGGGCCCAATTTTAGGACTTAGAATTTTTTTTTTGCCAATGTTAAGTGATGTCAAGCTTCCAGGTGTAGAGCCCTCCGGATATATGAACGGGACCCTTCGGGTGATCGTGGGCCCCTTGAGTTGTTGTGGAATCCTGTTGTTGTGAAGAAAGCCAATGATGAGTGTGTGCCCTCGACATACACTCTGAAGAGTTGTAGAGTTTGATTCAGCCAGTTGTGTCCCTTGTAATGGGGTAGGGGCCCTCGGTATTAATGCATAACAGATGCCTTCGGTGTTTGTAGTACCGTTTAGTGGGCTTTGGATAGTCCCGTCCCTTGGTATTGTTGAAGCCTTCAGTGCTTGTGTGACCGGAGGTGACCAGGCAGTGGACTTAGCCGTTTCTTGATGATATTTGTTTGAGTAGTATCCTTCGGCAAATAGGAGCCTTCAATTACCGGAGGTGTTCCCGTGGGGAGCCCTCGGCATGTTGTGATCTGTTGGAGTGTACTCTTTGATTTCTCGCTGAGTCTACTCCCCTTCACCCCCCTTTTTTTTGTTTGGTGGTGAAGGGAAGGCATCAAGAAACTTGGTTTCTTGGTAAGGCTGGGCTTATTAGGAGACCATCAGAATACACCAATGGCTCTCCTCCCTCGGGTTAACCTTCCGAGTTCCGAGGGGATCGAGGGTCGTTTCCTGGGCACAAGATATGGTGGTCCGTAACCTGCCTCCCCTTGGGGGATGGCGCGGAAAGCACCTCATTTTTGAAAGTCGTCCCCTCGGCGCTAGACATAGTCCGTGGCCTGCCACACCCTTGGGGTGGTGGCGCGGGGAGCGTTTCGGTTTGGAAGTCGAATCCTGGGCATTTCTCGTGCCTGTCATACCCTTGGGGTGATGACGCGGATAGCGTTCCGTTTTTGAAAGTCGAATCCTGGGCATTTCTCATGCATGTCATACCCTGGGGGTAATGACGCGGAAAGCGTTTCAAGGAAGGGTTTTCATTTGCACACTAGTTGCAAATGGCCGGGGGCACTACGTGCCGCCGGCACCGATGGTGGCACCTTCGGTATATGCGTCCTCGTGGGGTACGGCTTTTAAAAACAACACTTGGTGTTAGTTTCGATGTGTAGCCCCCGGTACTTGGTACCGAGGGGTCTTCTGTAGGAACACTTGGTGTTCTCTTTTGTTGTAGTTGATGTAGGCGTCTACCCTCGGTACTTGGTACCGAAGGGTCTTCAAATGAAACACTTGGTGTTTCTCAACAGATGTTTGGAAGCTATTAGGAGAGCACATCCCTGGCACTGGGTGCCGAGGGGTCTTCTTTGAAACACTTGGTGTTTTTTCTTCGTTTCGATGTTTGATGATGGAGGTGTACCCTCGGCACTGGGTGCCGAAGGGTCTTCTGTAGGAACACTTGGTGTTCTCATCTTTTCTTTTTTGATGTTGAAGGTGGGGATGTACCCTCGGTACTTGGTACCAAGGGGTCTTGACTGAAAACACGTGGTGTTTTCATTGTTGTTGTAGGTGTTGATGGTGTCCGCCCTCGGCACTTGGTGCCGGAGGGGGTTCTTCTCGTGGCGAGGCCGGGGGCCTGTAGTCAGTATGAGGGCTTGATGTCTTGAATGTATCTTCATTCTTCGAAATTGGAGGCCTTGGGCCATAGGATAGTACATTCACTAGTTATGAGGGCTTGGCCGCTCTTACATTATTGATAAAATTTAACTAAGTGGTGTACATTCCAGTGCCTAGGGACTTCTTTCCCGTTGGGGCGTTTGAGCTTGTAGGTCCCAGGTTTGATGATGGCTGCTATGATGTAGGGGCCTTCGAATTTTGGCGCCATTTTTCCTCCCTCGGTTGGTTGGCTGGCTTCCCTCCTCCGGAGGACATAGTCCCCCACTTGGAATTCTCTGGTGCGAACTTTGGCGTTGATGTAGCTTTTGACTTGCCTTCGGTAATTTTCTGCCCGGATGAAGGCCTGCTCCCGGCGTTCTGAAATGAGGTGGAGGTCGAGGGCCATGTTGCTGTCGTTGACCTCGGGGTCATATTGGACCACCCTTCGGGTGGGAAGGGTGACTTCCGTAGGAGCTTTGGATTCAAAACCGTTGCAGAGGGAGAAGGGTGTTTCACCTGTTGCTCGCCGAGGGGTGGTGCGGTAGGCCCACAGGATGTTGTGGAGTTCTTCCACCCAGCCACCGCCCTCGGCCTCCAGCTTCTTTTTTAGGCCCTCGAGCAAGGTCCGGTTGGCATTCTCTACTTGCCCGTTGCCTTGAGGGTATGCAACGGAGGAGAAGGTGTGCTTGATGCCCCATGCCTCCAGAAGGGCACAGAAGGGGGCTGCCTCAAACTGTGTCCCATTGTCGGAGATAATTTGCTGAGGGACGCCAAACCTTGTGAGGATGTTCTTGAGGACGAAATGACGGCACTTCGCCTCTGTGATACTAGCGAGGGGCTCAGCCTCCACCCATTTGGTAAAGTAGTCGATGGCCACAATGATGTACCTATTGTTGGAGGTACCCCTCGGCAGAGGGCCCACGAGGTCTATCCCCCATCGAGAAAAAGGGACAGATGTGCTGATGGGGGCATAGTTGACTGCTGGCCTGCCGGGGGCTTTCTGGAAATGTTGACATGCGGTGCACCTCCGGGCAAGGTCAGCACAATCTCTGGCCATGGTTGGCCAGAAGTAGCCCTGGAGAATGAGCCTTCGGGACATGGAGAAGGGTCCCTGGTGGGCTGAGCAAGTGCCACTGTGCACTTCCTCCATTGCGACCTCGGCTTCATCTTGATGAAAGCACCGAAGTAGCGTGCCGTTGTAAGATCGTTTGTAGAGCCTTCCATCTTCGAAGGTGTAGCTGGGAGCCCTCAGCTTTGCCAGTTTAGCACGGGTTTCATTCTCGGGTAGCTGCCCTGTGGAGATGAAGGCGGTGATATCTGAGATCCAATCCTCTTGGCGTTGTTGTATGTTCATAACGGGGCTTGCATGGATACTTGAGAGGCTGAGTTCCTCAATTTTGGCAATTTTGGAGATGTGCTCGGGGGAGTCGGCCGAGAGCTTAGATAATATGTCGGCCTCGGAGTTCTGAGCCCTCGGTATTTGAGTGAGAGAGTGAGCCTCAAATACCTTAAGCAACTCCTTGGCCGCTTCCTTGTATTGTTTCATTCTTCCCTCCTTGGCCTCATATTCTTCGGAGATTTGGCCAACGACCAACTTGGAGTCGCATTTGATGTGGATCTGCCGAGCCCTCATGTTGGCAGCCAGCCGAAGGCCACATAGGAGGGCCTCATATTCGGCCTCGTTGTTGGAGACTTTGAAGGAGAAGCGGATTGCATAGTAGGCTCTGAATCCCTCGGGAGTAATGAGGACCACCCCTCCCCCGCATGCTTTGGTTGCGGAGGAGCCGTCGGTGTAGAGGGTCCACCAGTCGTCCGAGGTAGCCGAGGGCTCCCCGTCCGTGGCGGCCCTTGCGGTACATTCCGTCACAAAGTCCGCAAGGGCTTGGCCCTTGATGGCAGGCCTTGGACGGATGTCAATGTTGTACTGGCTCAAGAAGATAGCCCATTTCACCATGCGGGAGGAGCTGGTGGGGCTCCTCATGAGGGCGCTGAGGGGTTGATGAGTGAGGACCTGAACCGGGTGAGCCTGAAAGTAGTGGCCCAACTTCTTGACAGTCCAAACGATGGCCAACACCGTTTTTTCCACAGGGGAGTACCTGAGCTCGGCCTCCCTTAGGGTCTTGCTAACGTAGAAGATGGCATGTTGGATGCTGTCTTCCTCCCGAATGAGCACAGAGCTGATGGCCGCCGGGCTGACCCCAAGGTAGAGGTAGAGGGTCTCCCCTACCTTGGGTTTGGAGAGCAGAGGAGGTGAAGATAGATATCGTTTGAGCTCGTCGAAAGCCCCCTGGCATTCTAGAGTCCATAGAAAGCCAGCCGTCTTTCTCATGATCTGGAAGAAGGGTAGAGATTTCTTCGCCGATTTAGATAGAAAGCGGTTGAGGGCTGCCAGGCGGCCCGTCAACCGTTGGACTTCCTTCACACTGCGTGGGGGCTCCATGTTGATGATGGCCTGGATCTTCTCGGGATTGGCCTCAATACCCATTCGGCTCACCATGTAGCCCAAGAATTTGCCCCCTTGGACGCCGAAGGTGCACTTCTTCGGGTTTAGCCGAAGGTTGAACTTCTGCATGATGGCGAAGATTTCCCGGAGGTCGTCAGCATGGCTGGAAGATTGTTTGCTCTTGACGATCATGTCGTCAACATAGGCCTCCATGGTACGCCCTAGGACGGCTTGAAAGACCCGGGCCACCATCCGGGTGTAGGTGGCCCCTGAGTTCTTTAGGCCGAAGGCCATTACTAGGTAGCAGAAGATGCCCTCGGGAGTCATGAAGGCAGTTTTTTCGGTGTCTTCCTCGTGCATGAAAATTTGGTGATACCCTCGGAAGGCATCGAGGAAGGACATGATCTCACACCCTGCGGTCTCATCCACTAATTGATCAATATTTGGTAGAGGGAATGGATCCATAGGGCACGCCTTGTTGAGGTCGGTGTAGTCCACGCACATGCGGAAGGTAGGGGGCTTCTGTGCGAGGACTACATTTGCTAGCCATGAGGGATATTTCACCTCCTTGATGTGCTTAATGGAGAGGAGCATGGCGACCTCCTTCTTCACAAATTCCCTCCTCTCGGCGGAGAGGGGTCTTCTTCGTTGTTGCACTGCCTTTGCCGAAGGGTCCACCGAGAGGCGGTGGGTGATGACCCTTCGGCTGATTCCCGGCATGTCCTCCGGCCCCCATGCAAAGACAGTGGAGTAGGCGCGGAGGGCGTCGGTGATACCGGTCTTGAGATCTTCAGGGAGCTGGGCTCCAATCTTCACGACTCTCTCCGGCTGGGCCGGATCGAGCGCAAAGTCTTCTACGTCCTCGGCCGGTTCAGCCCTCGCCCTTCTTTCCTGTTGGTCGATGGTTCCGGTGATGGTATCAACACGGAATTCCGTCTTACTTACCTTCTTAGTGACTTGAAGATAGCAGGCGCGGGCAATTTTCTGATTCCCCCAGGAGTAGCCAATGCCCCCCTCGGCGGGAAACTTGAGGCAGAGGTGCCTCATGGAGATGATGGCTTCGAGGTCCTCGAGGGCTGGCCGGCCGAGGATGATGTTGTGGGCGCAGTCAATGTTGACGACGACGAACTCCACTTCGAGCTGGGCTCTATGGAGCCCGTCGCCGAAGATCACCGGGAGGGTTATTACCCCCTCGGAATCAATAGTATCGCCGGTGAAACCGGCAAGAGGGGTCTTAATGGGCCGGAGGGACCCCCTCTCCAGATGCAGCTCTCTGAAGGTGCTAAGGTACATTACATTGACGGAGCTGCCCGTGTCAATGTAAGTTCGGTGAATGATGGTGTCGTTTATCTCCGTCCGAATCACCAGGGCATCCCTGTGAGGAGAAGAAGTAGGAGGGAGATCTGCGTTGGTGAAGGTGATGGGTTCCTCCCTCAGTCGCTTTACCGGGGGCATATGAGTGACTTCCCCCACGTAAAGCGACTGAGCCCACTTCCTCCGCTGGCTGGTGGACTCGCCTCCCGTATTGCCACCGGTGATCATGAGGATGTGGCGTTTTTTCTCCTGGTAGTGGGGGTACTCCTCCTCCTCTTCTTCCAAGTTTCCAATCTCCCTCTTCTTGCCGAGGGGGATGGTATTCGGGTTTACCCAAGCATTGACCTTCGTGTGGTGCCCTCGGGGAGGCCCCTGATGAGAACGTCCCTCCTGCCGAGGGCTCTGAACAAATTGGGACAGGTGCCCTGCTTGTATTAACCTCTCGATGGCCGTCTTTAGCTGATGGCAGTCATCGGTCCTGTGCCCCTGGTGCCGATGGAAGCGACAGTAGGGGAACTGAGGGTTGATAGCGTGTACCTCCGGGGGTGCGTGAGAGTCGCGCTCAACGAGACCCCTCTCCTCGGCAAAATCGAGGATGATGCTGACGGGGTGCGTCAAAGGTGTCCGAGGGCGGTCCAGGAGAATGGGTTGTGCCCAAGTCTTAGGGTTGCTCTTATAACCTCCCCCGGGCTTGGCCTGACCTTGCCGAGGGCGGTCATCAGAGGGTCCTAAAGGTTTGGGGTGATTCGGAGGAGCCCCCGGCCCTCGGTTGTTTTTGTTGTCAGCCCTCGGGGGCTGCTGATCTGGATGCTGATGATATTTTTCCACTTCCTCGGCCTTAGCATATCGGTCCCCCCGCTGCAAAGCCCTTATGTAATCGCGGGGGGGGGGGGGGGGGGGGGGTTCAATGATGAGGCTCCTTGAAAAGTTGCCGGTGCGGAGGACGGTTTGTAGGAGGGCCAGGAGGGTCCCGTCATCAGCACTGTCGACCTTGTCGGCCTCCGTCCTCCAGCGCTCCAGGAAGTCCCGAAGGGTCTCATCCCTCTTTTGGCGTATGGTTAGGAGGTGGGAGAAGTGCTTCCTCGTGCGACGCCTCCCGGCAAATTGTGTCAAGAATCGCTGGGCGAGTTCTTGCCACGAATCAATGCAGCCCTCGGGCAGCCTGTTGAACCATTCGTATGCCGGTCCCTCCAAGGTGGAGAGGAACCATCGACACAAATATTCGTCTGACGCCCCCACCATCATCATGCTGTTCTGGTATTTGCTGTAGTGTTCCTGGGGGTCCGTTTTTCCGTTGTAGGGCTGTATGTGTTGCCCTCGGTATTTTTCCGGGATCCGGGCCGCCAATACCCTTGGGGTAAATGGCATCCGAGTCCGGAGCTGGATGACGGGTTCCCCGGAGCCCTCGGCCACCCTCTTCTGTAATTCCTCCATTTTGGCCATCATGGCCTCGTATTTGAGGTCCGAGTGAGGGGTGGATGTGGTGGCGTGAGCTTTGTTGGACTCCATTCCGTCAAGCCGGCGTTGGAGGGCCGCGATAATCTCGTCCCGGGGATCCTTCGGGAGGGTCTCCGCCCCCTGCGAACGAACCCGGGCCGAGTGGGCCTGGTTGATTTGGTGGCGAGCATCATTGGCATGAAGGGGTGCCTTGCCCTTGTCCCGAGGGGGACGCTCCTCGTCTGTCCTCGAGACAGACCCTCCACTTTCCTGGGGTCTTTGGAGTGCCTTTCCTCCGAGGCGGTCTTGGACCCCTCGGCGGTCTGGCCCTCCTCCGAGCCGGTTGAGGGCGGAAGTGCGGGGCCTCTCCCTGTTGTCATTGTGGCGATCCCGGGACTGTACTTCCTGGGAAGACGTGTCCTGGGCCACTACCCCTTCGTCGTTCCTCACCCGAGGGGTGGGGTTTCCGAAGGGGTGTGGCGGAGGGGGAAGTATGATGTTTTCCCCAACCTGGGGGTGAGCCGGAGCCAGGGTGCCGAAGGCACCCGGGTTCTGAGTGAGCGTTTGGATGAAGGCGGAGAGCGCCGATTGCACGTCGATGGTGAGAACCGGAGGGCTGACTTGGTCATCACTCCGGTTTTTCTTCTTGGCCTCGATGCCGAGGCGGGCATCGGGGGCATTTTGTTGGATCTGAAGGCGTAGGTCGACAGCCGCCTGTTCCAGCCCAGCGATGACACCACCCTCGGGAGCCCTGTGAGAGGCTTCGGGGGCGTTGACGTCGCCGAGGGCCAGGTTCTTGTCTTCTACGTTCTTTGAGTTGGCACGTGTTGTCCTCACCATTCTGATAGAGGGCTAGTGTTTTGTGTTTGGTCGAGGGGGAGGGTTTCTTACTTGATTGTTCGACCTCTCAACGAGAGCACCAAATGATGGATAGTCTACCCGGGGGTATATATCCGAAGGGTTATTACGGGGAATAACTTAGAGAGAAGTCAGAGTAAGCAAGTAAATGTAGAGAGAAAGTGTATTCAGTATGAATGTCGTGGTTACAAATGGGGAAATGGGGTGCTATTTATAGTAGCAATGAATGCCGGACAGGGACACATGTCAAGCGCTCATTGGCCGAGGGGTCACCTCAACTGGTTGGCGTTGGCAGCCGCATGTGGCCGCATTTAATGCGGCTGTTGGATGGGACGTCTGTGCAAGGTACGGTGATGTGTACGCATGTGAGGCGGATATCATGTCGGGAGAGGTGCCCTCGGCTGCAGAGGACTAGCCGAGGGCTCTTAGTGCTGAGGGGCCCTGAGTGCCGAGGGCTCACAGTGCCGAGGGCTACTGTTTTCGCCGTTTTCTCCCAGTCCCTCTGTTTGTTCGAAATATCCATGCCGTGATAGTTTGGAGCCTTCGGCCAGGGGGCCGAAGGCACCCCTGGTGCGTATTGTGGGTTGCTTGGTACTCTGGGCGCCGTGATTTGGGCCTGTTGGGCCTCCTGGGCCTGTTGGGCCTTCATTGGTGTAGTAGGAGTCTGTGGGCCGGGTGTTCCCGGGCCATATACTCCATCAAACCCAATAAAGGTTAACTTACGCTTCCAAATCTGATAAAAAACGAAGGCGTTAGAAGGGAAAATGAGGGACTGATTATGCTAAAATCTTTGCTCATGTTATTAAATTTACTACTATTAGAATGATGTTTGCTCTTGTTGCTCATAATGATGGGAAAATGAAACAAATTGAAGTCACCACTGCTTTCTTGCATGGTGATTTAGATAAGAGAATCTTTATGTCCCAGCCTGAGGGCTTTGTTGATCCCATGAAGAGTGAGTATGTGTGTTTGCTTAGAAGACCTTGTACGTCCTGAAGCAGTCCCCTAGGAAGTGAAAAATCAGTCCCCTAGGAAGTGAAAAATCGAATTTGACCAGTCAATGTCAACTTTTACAAAAAGTGCAAATAAACCCTTTTATTGGAGGCTCTGTCCGGCCGTCATCATTTGGGGTGGTTTCCGGTGGATTTTTTTTGATGAAATTTTTCTAACATCTTCTTCATTAAGTCTAGTTTACTCATACCAAATTTTAGCTAAACATTCAATCAAGAAGGCAGTCAAATGAATTTTTGAAGATAACTGCGCAGTTAGGCAGCGCAGTATATTTCGGAAAATCATTTGGCTGCTTTCTCGATTGAATTTTTAAATGAAATTTGGTATGAATAAACTAGACTTAATGAAGAAGATGCCCATAAAATTCATCAAAAAATTCCACCGGAAACCTTCCCAAATGGCGACAGCCGGACAAAGCCTCCTCTAAAAGGGCTTATTTGCGCGTTTTACGAAAATTTATAGTTCTCCCTAAATAATACTACATCCGTCCCTTAAAATTTTGTCATCTTTCTTTATTGGGATGTCCCAAAAAACTTGCCACTTTCCCTTTTAATCAATTATTTTGCGGTTTCTGATATTTCTCTCTTCTCTGCACAAACCTAAAACACACAGTTTTTAGTTTATTATTCTCCGTGCAGGTCAACTTTTTCAAAGTTTTAAGGGACCCAGTAGTACTACTTAACATGAATATAAAGTAAAATTGACCGCCCTAACCCCCCACAGTTGACGTGACCAAGTTCAAAATTCGTCAAGATGTTCAGAGCCGACCAAAACCAGCGATTCTCTCTCTAGAACTTAGACTAACTCCTGCCGATTTCGTTGCAATAACCTTCCAAGCGTTCCTTAATCCTTAAGCATCCGTTTCTACCTCCGTTTTCGCTGTCCAGATCTTACATTCTCTCATTACTCAAGAGTAGCCTACTGTGCTGAAATGGCCGGCCGTTTTGACCAGAATCCGTTTGAGGAAGAAGAAGTTAACCCTTTTGCTGTAAGCTCCCTCCCTCTATACTCGCATGCGTATGATCGTCTGTCCTAAAGCTCAGATTCCCAATTTAACTTCAATGCTTCTGTATTTGTTGACTTACTTTTCTGCGCATTTTCATTCACTAAACATATACCTGTTGATGTAAGAAGTAATCCGAATCTGAACCTAGTACTGTTTTTTTTTTAAATTTGTATATCGTGGTCTTGAGACGTGGTAGGGTGGAAACGCGACCTGGATTTGATTTATATATCAATACATCATATATGCAATGCGGCCAATTCACTCGATCAGCTTGATCTATTTTATGTTGTCTCGTTATGTTGACTATAAGTTCTTATGCTTCTCCCTCGGGGTTAGCCACCTAGGTTTTTCTCCTCGTCCACTTGACTAGTTCTATTTGGTCCAAAACCGATTCAGAGTTAGTTGCGTTTGAATATTTGAGTCTGTTTGTGCTAACATTTCCTAGTCTTGGATCTGATTGTCATGTGCGTTTAAGTGCATCAATACATATGAAAAATATCCCCTGTACTTTTGAAGTATGACTTATATCTTCTTCTAATGGCTGCTAATTACCAGGATCAAGGAGCTAGGGGGAAACCAACAGGAACGACCACTTTTAGTGGAGGTGCATTTTACACAACTGTAAGTTTGGATCATTTTCATCCATATTTGTTCAAGATGTGTACAAGAGAAAAATATATCTTTAACCTAATAGTGTATGTTCGGAACAAAGACTAGCATAAGAATATCACCTGATGAAGTGAGAAAGAACATGAGACCTAGCAGTCTCAAATTCTGACAGAAGACCTGCCAAAAAACTATAATAGTGGAATAGCTATGTTCTCTCTATTGTTGACGAGTTTTTTATAAGGACTAAATGACATGAGTTAATTAAGTTCTTCATAAGTTTTCTTGAATCCTATAAAATGATGTGTGGGGTTCTAATTTTTCTGCTCTGTAAAAGGACTTGCAACATCATATATACGAGTAACATCTCATTTCCGGAAGTACATAAATTCCACATACTCCATTAACACTTTAACAGTTTTAAAATGACTAGTCACCAAACACTTCCACATCTAGGGAATTACAGATCTGTAAAAAACAGTTTTGCATAAACTCTTAACCAAGTTTGTTTAGCCTTAGCATCTGTAGGGGTTAGTAATTCAGTATCCAAGTATCTAGGTGGTCATCTTTATCAATACTCCTCAAATTTTTCGATGGTTCAACTTAATTCAAAGTAATTAAAACCTTTCAATTTATGTTGTGTGATTTTGGACGTGAATGGAAAAATATCAGACAAAACTACAGATTTAGGATCACCCATAGCAGACCAAAATCGATAAAATAGAGAAAGATTGAACCTGAGGTGAAGAACCCAATATGAAAGTAGCAGAAGTCCAAACCAAGGCCCAGGATAAGCTCCATGGACTCTGGCGATCTAGAGATAATTGTCTAGAAAATTTTATGGCCGTCAGAGGAGCATTATGCGCCGGTGTTTGAACAGTAGCTGACAGACAGTGGTGGCGCTTGTGGGTTGCGTGCATGTCAAATGGCTGCCCGAATTTCCAGATCAGAATAAAAGGCTCTGGCGGTCTTTTTGGTGAAGAAGCTGATGACAGTAGTTACGGCGAAGCTGAAACCCCAAAACTTCATCATGCAACTCAGAAGGAATATGAAAGATGGAAATGAGAGGGATAATTGAAGTCAAAGGCTCTAATGCCATGTTCTAAGCTATTTCACAATCAACTGTTAATACATCATACACACATGTATATGTGTGTCCAAAAAACAGTACATATAGCCCATATCTCCTTAGTAAAGTATAGGGAATCAAATCAAATCATATTGAATATCTCTACAGCCAAACTATTCTATGTAAGGTATGACCTCTAACGTCTAATATTTACTTAATAGAACAATAAGAAAAGAAATAATGACATATATATATATATATATATATATATATATATATATATATATATATATATATATATATATATATATATATATATATATATATATATATATATATATATATATATATATATATATATATATATATATATATATATATATATATATATATATATATATATATAGCTTTTAGGGCTCTTCCCGGTGGCTTTTTTCGATGAAATTTTTATGGCATGTTCTTCATCAAGTTTAGTTTATTCACAAAAAATTCAGCTAAAAATTCAATTCGGAAGGTCGTCAAATGATTTTTTGAAGTTAATTGCGCAAAAAAATACATATAAAACGCAGTTAACTTCCAAAAATCATTTGACAACCTTCCGGATTGAGTTTTTAGCTGAATGTTTTTGTGGATAAACTAGACTTGATGAAGAACATGCCATAAAAATTTCATCGAAAAAAGCCACCGGGAAGGGCCCCAAAAGCCATCGGCTGGACGGCGGTTCTGGTCCGGAATTCCGGACCTGAACATTTGTCTATATATATTGGTTCAAATAAGAACACCTCTTAACGTACAAAGTGAGAACATATCCTGGCCATTCATCTCTACACATCTGAATAAGATCAAAGTCATTTATTGTTGGGTATTTTGGTAATCATGCATAGGCAGTTTAATTTTGTAAATATTTGATGGCCACCAACGTGTAGCTTTAGTCAACTACATATGCATTTACTCTTATTTCTACTTGGTAACTGATCACTTATTCTTGGAATCCATTAATGCATTACTATTTTTTTGTTTTATTCAATTAACATTATTTAACATTATTTTTTTATATTCTACAATAATACCTTCCCCCTTTTGTGTATTAAATATTGGGACATGTGCATAACATTTGACTTCATTTCATGTGCATCAACTTATGATGTTTTGTAAGAACATCAGCTTATGATTATTAACTCATGCATTAATTTATAATTTATTTTCTTGTGCGGTATATATCCATTGTTGTGCTTATTATATGAAGTTTGTCTCAAATGTTGATTTATGTGCATTAAACACCATCGCTTGTGCAATCGATAACGATTTTTGTGCATTCAAAAACCATTAAACTTCATGTGATACACTTTAAATTTTTTGAAAAGTTTCAAAAAATTCTAATCACCCTCTTTTGATGTCATATTAAAAAAGTGCACCTTAAAATAATTTTTATTGCAACTTTGAACACCAATTGATGCAATCCATCCATTACTTATTAGACGTCTTACTTTACTACTGCATGATTTGATCAAGTTATGCACTAGTAATATTTAATTGCACACATAAACCTAAATTTATTAATCTTTAACTGAATTACATCACTTTTAGACTAATATTACAACGTAACACATTGCACAAGTATAATTGTAATATACACCATTAGCAAAGTAAAATATTTCAACAGTAAAATAAATTGAATCTTACAACAGTACACTTTATATATATATTCGTACGTACCTTGAATATATTCTTTCTAAATATAAAAGTAATATAAATGAAGATAATAAATGTCAAACTAAGTGGCATAATTGTAGGAATCCACTAAGGAAAGAAAGTGTCGGTTAGGGAAAATGCGTAGGAGGTTAAAAATAATATTACATGATTGCCCTTGTTTATCATATTTAATAGCCATTTAATATTTAAGGATGTATTAGTATGTGGTTATCAACACAATGTTGAAGTGCACCATACAAGTTATGACCGTTAATTGCCATAGATCAACGATTTTGATGCGTTCTCATTTCTCACATTAAGCATTGTTCTCATTAGAACCGCACCCTATATATATATAGTAGTCTTCATGTCAGGCCGGCCTGATGGGAACCGCTGTTTGGCCAAGCCTGTTTGGGGCTCTTCCCGGTGGAATTTTTTGATGAATTTTTTTGAGCATATTCTTAATCAAGTCTAGTTTACCCTGACCAAATTTCAGCTAAAAATTCAATCGGAAAGGCAGTCAAATGATTTTCTGAAAAATACTGCGCTGTTTATATATATTAACTGTGCAGTGTTCTTAACTAATTTATTTGACTGCCTTCCCGACTGAATTTTTAGCTCAAATTTGGTACGAGTAAACTAGACTTGATGAAGAACATGCTCAAAAAATTTCATCAAACAATTCCACCTGGAAGGCCATCAAATGGGCTTGGCCGGACGGCTGTCCCGGTCAGGCCGGCCTGACCTCTTATACAAAGTTTCATATATATATATATATATATATATACATATATATATGACAAAAATAAAGATATGGACAAAAATGTGACCTCTTATACAAAGTGACTATATTATTAATTTATAGTTACTATGCTTATGTTCAAGAACATTCTGGATTTTGCCTCGACATATGAGTTGGCTGTGATGAACACTTGGTTCAAGAAAAGAGACTCTCACCTTGTTACCTATAGAAGTGGAGCTAATAGTACCCAAATTGTCTACTTTTTAGTACGTACGACTTGGAGAACTAGCTACACTGATTGTAAGGTTATCCCAGGTGAGAGTGCTGTCACTCAGCATAAGATGCTTGTGCTTGATTTTCGAGGTAAAAAGAGTGGACGAGTTAAGGTACAAGGGGAGCCAAAGATAAAATGGTGGAGACTCGAGGGGAATCTCCAACAAAGTTTTGCACACAAAATGTTGGAGGAAGATGTTTGGTCTATTGATAATGACGCACACGTGGATGATGTGTGGTTATCAATGGAGTCCACCATTAACAAAGTGGCGAAGGAGATACTCGGAGAATCTAAAGGATGTGTGCCACCAAAAAAGGACACATCTTGGTGGAATGATGAGGTGAAACAAGCAATAAGGGCCAAAAGAGAATGCTATAAGAAATTGGGCAAAAGTTGGAGCGACGAGAACATAGAGGAGTACAAAGAGGCTAGAAGAAGAGCAAAGAAAGCTGTGAAGGAAGCCAAAGGAAAAGTGAATAAGAAATTGTATGTAAAGTTGGATTCTAAGGAAGGAGAAAAAGATATCTACAGACTTACTCGCCTTCGTGACCGTAGGACTCAAGATATCGGAAAAGTTAAGTGTGTGAAGGATGTCGATCAAAGGGTACTAATGGACGACGAAGAAATAAAAGAGAGGTAGATGTCATACTTTGATACCTTGTTCAACGGGAATAAAGTCCAAGGTATTGATGATCTTACTATACCAGAGTGTATGGTAAATAGGGACTTCGTGAGAAGGATTCAAACAACAGAAGTTAAAGAGGCTATGAGAAAAATGGACCGGAAGAAAGCAGTGGGCCCAGATGGCATGCCGATCGAGGCTTGGAGAAGTTTGGGAGAGAAAGGCATTGAGTGGCTAACACGTTTCTTCAACATGATTTGGAGAAACAACAAAATGCCAGTGAGTTGGCGGAAGAGTACTCTCATTCCCTTATTTAAAAATAAAGGTGATGTACAAGAATGTGCTAACTATCGAGGGATTAAACTTATGAGTCACACCATGAAACTTTGGGAGCGAGTGGTTGAGCAAAGACTACGTAAAAGTGTGAAAATTTCGGAGAATCAATTTGGTTTTATGCTTGGACGCTCAACAACGGAGACCATTCACCTTCTTAGACAAGTTGTGGAGAAGTATAGAGACACTAAAAAAGATCGGCATTTGGTGTTCATCGACTTAGAAAAGGCATATGATAGGGTACCTCGAGAAGTTCTTTGGTGGGCCTTAACTAGAAAAGGCATATCACATAAGTATATTAGCATCATGATGGATATGTATGATACTTGTACTACAAGTGTCCGCACTAGTGTATGGAGGACCGCAGAGTTCCCTATTACTATTGGAGTGCACCAAGGATCTGCTCTGAATCCTTTCTTATTTGCTTTAGTCATGGATGAACTTACAAAGTCAATTCAAGAAGATATACCGTGGTGCATGATGTTTGCCGACGATATTGTATTGATTGATGAGACACAATCCGGTGTTAAAGCAAAGTTGGAAGTATGGCGACAAACATTGGAGAGCAAGGGTTTCAAACTGAGCCAAAGCAAGACTGAGTATATGGAGTGCAAGTTCGGTGGAACTAGAAGCAGTAGCAACAGTGTGATTACTCTTGATGGTAAGCAGATACCGGTGTGTGATATGTTCCGTTACTTGGGATCCATAATCCAGAAGGATGGTGAATTAGATGGAGATGTATGTCATAGAATCAGAGCTGGTTGGATGAAATGGAAAAGTGCTTCAGGATTTCTATGCGATCGAGGTATGCCGACTAAACTGAAAGGTAAATTTTATCGTACAACAATTAGGCCGGCATTAATGTATGACGTAGAGTGTTGGGCGGTGAAGCAATGCCACATTCAAAAGATGAGTGTGACAGAGATGCGTATGTTGCGTTGGATGTGTGGACATACCAGAAAAGACCGCCTGAGGAATGAGGTAATCAGACAAAAGGTGGGAGTAGCACCTATAGAAGATAAGATGAAGGAGTCTCGTTTGCGGTGGTTTGGGCATGTGCATAGAAGACCGAGTGATGCACCTGTTAGACGACTTGAGGGGTGGGGAGAAGAGTCAGAGAAGAGAGGGAGGGGAAGACCCAAACAGACTTGGATTAGAGTAATCAGAACTGATATGCGTCTTCTTGGGTTGGATGAGAGTATGGCTTTGGAGAGAGCAAAGTGGAGGGCGCACATCCATGTGGACGATTGATGTCTTGTCTACCTTTCCTCTCTTGTTTCTTTTATCGTTTATCTTATCTTTTTATATTTTTATGTTATTTTTATCTTCTAGCTTTTTTATGCTCTTTTATTTATTTTTCTTTTATCTTGGTTATATTCTTGTATTATTGTTATCTTATATTTATGTATCTTTATTTTATTCATTTTATCTTACTTTTTTTCCTTTTCTTGTCCGCCTTCTCTTTTTTGCATCGATATCATAGATCGATTCATGTTAGCCGACCCCAAATTCTTTTGGGATTAAGGCTTGGACGTTGTTGTAGTTGTTGTTGTTGTATGCTTATGTTCAATTTTACATTGTAATGGCCATGAAGTTATACTCATAGCAACTTTGGTCACATTTTTGGCCGTAAATTTACTCATAGATAATGAATTATGAGCTATGAAGCATGGAAATTTTGCACGGCTCACGTTTCCCTGTTTTTGAAACTCGGAAGTGTGTTGAAAACTTAGAAACTTCCAATTTGCATTTGAGGAGCGTTTCCGTGATTAAGAAGAATTGGGAAACCCGTTTCCTTAAATATTTAGCAGTTTGGAAACCTTGAGTTTCCAATTCTTTTTTTCTTTTTTGTGGGATTCCATGATGGAAAATGGTGTTTTTTTAAAAATATTTAGTGAACTGTTATGGAATTTCTTCCCGACAACATTGTGGCATTTCGTAGTGCAATGCATTGCTTGAAATGTAATGACTTTAATGTTTAGTTATGTGCTATTGTACTAATGTGTAATGATTTCTAAATTTGAAATTTTGAACATGTAGAATGTACTCCCTCTGCCAATCTTTGCCAATCTTTGATCTTTTTTTAGTCAACCAAGTTAAACTATGACTCATCATCGTCATCATCATTACCCCAGTGCCGCAAACGGCACAAAGGCTCCCATCTAAGCATAGAAAGACTGTGTGAAAATCACGTCGAAAAGTGCATGGACTGACCGCTGCTTCATAACAAAGAAGCGCAGGCAGTTTAGTGACCTATTTTGCTTTATTCCATCATATTCCTAAGCCAAAAAATAGTGAGTCTTTGGCTCCATTGTAAATGATGGAAAATAAGTTAGACTATGACTAATAAAATATTTCCATAGAAATTTATTTACATGATATAAAAATGATATGGAAATGTTCTTTGTCAAAAATACTTCCATAAAAGTATACCTTCATAAAAGTATGAAATTTACAATTCTCATAAAATTATACTAATCAAAATCATTGTTCAATGTTTACCGCCATTGACTTGAAAAGTCAAAGATGACAAAGTTTTGAGCGACGGATATAGTATTTATTATTGACTTATTAAACAAGTTATATTGAAAAAATGTGCATATATATAACTGAAAAACATGTGTACATATATGAAAAAATATTATAAACATATCCTTATACCCCCTTCGTCTCCCTATCTTTTTCTCATTTTACCTTTTCCATCTGTCCCACTAAGTTTGTCCCATACCATATTCGGTTTATTACAATTCACTCTTACTTTATTCACACTATCAATTCTATACCAATCACACAATCTCACTTTTCTTATTAACCACACCACTCTCTCTTGTCCTAATCTTAGAGGGACGGAGGTAGTATTTTTTACTACCTCATTCCCACTATGTTTGGAACAAAAGGGTGTGGCACAACTTTTAAGAAAAAGTGGAATTTTGTGGTTGATATTGAATTGATAAAGTGTGAATAAAGTAAGAATGAATTGTAACCACTCAAATATTACCAAATATGGTACGGGACAAACTTAATGGGATGAACGAAAAAGGTAAAATGGAACAAAGTTAGGGGGGCGGAGGGAGTAGGATTTACATGTCTTCCCCACATTTTGTATCCTATATCTTTTAGAAGTCACGTTTCTCCTTTTCCCATTGCACGTTTATCCTTTTCCCATTGCACGATTATCTTTTCATGTTTCCGTGGTACTTAGATATTGAATGATTTTCATTAGTTCCACATTTGCTAATGTGTCACAGACTTGCAGTAAAAATACATGTAGTGCAACCTTTGTGTTAACCTTGATTTGCTCTGAGTTTAGTAAGATGTAATGATGTATGATGAGTCATGTTTGTTTTGTGTGAAAAATGTTACTCTTACTCAAAATGGTAATGTAATGAATAATTTAATAATCAGAAAGCAAATAGAGTATTTTGAAAGGATACTAAGAAAAAGAGTTTTCTACTAAACAAGTAAACAGAAAAATGATTTCCAACGGAATGACCCCAATAACTATTTTTGATAACCAATCAGGAAAGCCCAATTCCATTCCACACCTCATTATTCAAACCAAACATGGTCTAAAAGGCCAAAGGCGGTGATTTGAGCTAATAATGATATTATAAAACCTCTTATCTTACTGAACTGACAAGTGCTGTTCTTGTAATACCTCTAATATTCAATTGTTTAACTACCTATTAATCTCTCGCAACTAACAAAACTATATACATTTTCTTTAGCTATCATCCTTTATGTCTGATATAGTGATATTTCATATGTAAGTTCCTTTCCATATTGTTTCTAAAATTTTATCTACATATTTTGTTTTTCTCAACTTGCAGAATCCCGGGAGTGTTGCTTCAGCTCTTTCACCACTTCCTCCTGAACCGGCTGATTTCTATAGCAGTGATGCCTCTGTCGATATTCCATTGGACAACACAACAGTGTGTAGTTGAACATTAAGAATTTTAAATGATAGCTGTGTTTATCCTCTATATATAATGTGTTTTTGTCTATGAATTTTGTTTCTCACCACAGGATTTAAAAAAGAAGGAGAAGGAGCTACAATCTAAAGAGGCTGAACTCAAGAAGAGGGAGCATGTACGTACTGATGAAAATATGAAAAGAGATTTATCATATCTTTTTATATATAGAAAAACTCCCTTCTCTTAACACACATAACGCATCTCAGCCTTGTAGCCTCCAGCAAATATTTTCTATCTCATTTGCTTGTATTTCAAAAACTGCTCAAAAAAGAAATATGTCGTGATGCCAATGATGTCATTTTGGTGTGGACTTCACATCCACCATTTTTTGTGTAATTTATTCTAAAAAGGCTCCACAATTCGTAATGAACTGAATATCTGAAACGTTAATGATGGTGGATGACTTGTCCACAATTCATATTGAGTGCTAGAGAATCTTAAACAATTGGCCCAGTTATGGAACTATGCTTCGTGGGCCCATGTGTGTTTCATTGGTTTGAATGTGTTGTCTATTTTTATCTAGATTCATTCTAACTTCATACCACGTGCCTCTTTAAAGTGACAGACATCTTCTCATTTTCTTAATGACTTATTTCTGTCCTACGAATAATAAAAACGGCCTACACTCTTTTTATTGGTGAGGTCAAACACGTGCTCATTATCTAGTTTATTATTGCTATGCAGGATATAAAGCGGAGAGAAGATGCTGCAGCTCGAGGTTCGCTTTGCGGTTTTTGAATTCTCACTTGTTGCTTCCTTATGCCTTACATAGTTACATATACTCCATCCGTCCCTTATAACTTTGCCATCTTTCCTTTTTTAGTTGTCCCAAAAACTTTATCACTTTCCCTTTTAAGCAACTAGTTTGTGGTTCTTTTTATTTCTCTCTCCTCTGCACCACACAATTTTTACTTTATCATTCCACGTGCCGATCAACTAGATAGATAAATTCTATTTGACAGGTGTATCAAATCCATAACGATCAATAATAATATAAACAGATGGTTTGGAATTACAATAGGAGCATTGTAAAGAATATAAAGTGTTATTCAAAGTATAATAAAGCTTGAAAAAATGTGAGCACTTGACCACATAAAATGAAAAAAAAAAGTACGAGTTGAAAAGCGTAATGCCCGCCTTTAGAAAGAATAGTACTGCCTCCATCCATAATGTAACATAGATGGGAGTTTAGTGCGGGTTTTAAGAAAGTAAAGGATAAAGTCGTAGTTTTACAATTCTAACATCCCAAAAATAAGAAAGAGGATGCGGGGTCCACAAAAAGGGATAGAGTGGGAGAGTAAAAAGATAGTGGAGTTCAGTTTAGGAAAGTGTTCATGTTTTTGGGACAATCCCAAAAGGAAAGTGTATCTTACAAAATGGGATACAACTTTCTAAATTGTATAAATTGATAATTGTTTTCATCAATCCTCATTTATAAATGAGGTCTTCAACAATAAAATAAATTTATACAACAAAAGTTGATTGCAATATGCCTATATCAGTCCTTTAATGGGGATTGATGAAAGCAATTATCTCTACTTATTTTTTTCCTGTGATATTCTCCATGCCAGTGAAAAAACATATAACATTATGATGCTACTTTTTGAATTTATATACCATTCTCCCTTATTAAGAAGGTTGAACATGGATGATGTCCAACATAAAACTTTGCCACTATGCTTTGTACGGTTGTACCTTGAATTTATAATGCTATCTAAATTTCACATCACCGATCCCAACATGGGAGATTAAGGTAGTGGTGGTGATGACCTATGTTAAAAAACTAGTCTCCTCTTTGATGGGTTATGCGCGTGCGTGTGACACAACACTCCATGCACAGTTGCAATTGCAGGACCTATCTTGTTTGATCCCGTTTCACAAACATTTCTTCTTAACTTGGTGAATAAGAGAATTAATTAAATCAATATTTTTTTTCCACTCAACTGGGTGTACTTATTCCAACCTTTTTATTCACTTGTTCCCATCTCTATTTCCATTTCCCTGGTTCCCCCTTCACATTATAACCATCCATGAAATGCATGCCTGGTGTTCTTGTAAGTTGTAACGTGTAACGTGGATAAATGATGAAGTATGTGCAATCTGAGTCTTTAAATACATAGTATGCATTTAGTGATTTAAAAGTTGAAAGGGCTTTAACCTGCAGCTGGTATTGTTATTGAGGAGAAGAACTGGCCACCTTTTTTTCCAATAATCCATCATGATATTGCCAATGAAATTCCAGTTCATCTCCAAAGGCTTCAATATATTGCATTTACAACCTTGTTAGGTATGCAATGTTTTATTTCCTGTATTAAATTTAATATTCATATTTTTTCCTATTCTTCTTTTCCATTTTATCTAGGTTGTGTACATGCCACCCTTTTAGTATCTACTAACAAACCGGCAAAGCTAAAAGTATCAGTGTTTTTCGGCATGAATTTTATAGTAATAACTAATTTTAGACAACTGGCTGACTCTAAAATTCATGTCATCGACCTCAACATAGTTGGAGTTGAGATGATGATGATGATGAGCTTTCAATCTTCCCATGTTGCTTCTTGGTTTATTTATTTACTAAGGATTATGTATGCATGTGTGTGTGTGTGTGTGTATATATATAGATTTACAATCAAATGAGAACCATGCCTAATGTGAGAACCATGAGAACACCACTTTTAACTCAATGTGATACACTAGCGTTTGTAATACGGAGTATATATTATTAACTGCTACTACAAATCTGTTGATGAACAGGGCTCTTTGCCTGCCTGTTTTGGAATGTAGTAGCTGTCACTACTGCATGGATTAAAGAGGGAGGTTAGACTAAATTACATCTGATTTTGGTCAACACTATTAACCAAAATGCTTTTGACTAGGTTTTATAACAGTAATATTTTTTCCTTGCAGATGTAAAAATCTGGTTCCTGTCTATCATTTATTTCATTTCAGGGGTTCCGGGAGCCTATGTGCTGTGGTACCGTCCACTCTATCGTGCTTGTAGGTAAATTTTCTTCCGTGGAGCTGACTTCTATGTGTCCCAATGATTTGTAAAAATGTGTGGCAATATGGGCGTTGGTGATTCCAGCCTATTATGGTAATGACTTAAACTTTCAGAAAACGTATATGGTCCATTTGGAACATGGAAAATGCCAAGGAAGGAAAATAAGAAGGAATATATAGGGGGGGTTTCAAAACGGAAAGTGTGGTAAATAAAATTTTGGTTTGAAATCTGTAATTTTATTTGTGATATTTTTCAAAGAATCAAACTCATTTTCCTTAGTTATTTTATATTGTATAAATACTAACAAATCTAACCATATGTACAAAAATTAAAAACATTAATCATATTTCATTTTCCTTTACATTTATCAAGGTGACACCAAACATAAGAAAACAACTGTCCTTAGCATTTTTGTCTCCTTTCCTTTGTATTTTCTGGGATCCAATTATACCTCATGGTAAGTTATGTTATTAATTTGAGTGTTTATTGGTGCAGTTCTTTCTTCCCTTCATTTATCGTTTACTAAGTAATGTTTTTTTCCAATAAAAAAACATATAAGTTTCTCGGTAGTGCGGTTCATATATAATGGTTTGTGCAGGACCGAAAGTGCAATGAAGTTTGGATGGTTTTTCATGTTTTACTCGGTAAGTTTCTTGTGCTAAAAGTAATAGTGTTTATTACTTGCCATGTGATTTTAAGAACATTGATTTCTCCATGCAGCTTCATATTGGTTTCTGCATCTTTGCTGCTGTTGCTCCTCCAGTAGTTTTTAGAGGCAAATCTCTAACGTAAATTCCTATTTCTACTTGCTTATTACTTCAGGGTATTCCATGTACAATTGCTGCTAGGGAATATGTAGGAAACTTAGAAGGAAAGAAAATATTGGGGTAGATGGAAAATTGGCTCAAACTCAATATGCTGCCTGGCTCAAATTCATTGTAGATATTTGATAAAACTCAATATGCTTATGTTTTTAGTTACATATTTATTTACTTCTATTATATTTAAATAGATTAAGAATAATTAAAAATGAAAAACTTTTAAAAACTATTGTATCTCATTTTCCTTTGCATTTTTCAATGTAAAACCAAACAGAAGAAAATAGACTTTCTGAGGCTATGTTTGGATCCCGGAAATTGCCAGGAAAGGATACGTTAAGAAAGGTTATTTTCTTACGTTTGGGTTTGCCATAGGGAAAGGAAGTATGATTAATGTTTTTACTTTTGTTACATGTGTTTATATTGTGTATTATCTATATAATCGTAACATGTAAAGTATATTTGTCAATTTTGAACCAATTCTTTATTTTCCGCAGCATTTTTTCATATCAACGTTCTTGTTAGTCCTTCCTAATTTCTTTCCCTAGTACTTTCCACTTTCCCAACAAACCTTTATAACTTTTATTGTACCTAACATCTTCAGGATCTACCTTATACCCAGCAGGTTTATTAGTTAAATTTCATCAGCAATGTTTGTCTCACTTGTTTGATGATGAGATTTTAAAAGCTACAGTTGTAAACTCTAACTTCTAGTTGGGAAAGGCTGAGCTGATGCCATTTTCTTCTTTTGAATTTGTTTTATACAATTTTTTTTGGAACAGAGGTATCCTGCCTGCTGTAGATCTCATAAGCAAGCAAGTATTGGTTGGGGTAAGCTTTGAGAATAGGCTTATCAACTTCTGTTTTTTATATTTGGGAAAAAGAGTTTTAGATTGTAGTCCCCTAGTTGTATCATCATTACAGTTTTAGTCCTCCGATAATTCAACCCCCTCAAAGATTTCTCCCAAGTGCCCCCCCCCCCCCCCCCTCCCCCGGTACCCTCGCCACTAGAAGAGGACCAAAAAGTGAAAAAACCACTGGGGACAACTTGTGGAGTGAAAAATAGAGGTCAGTTATCAACTTATAGGAGGACTAAAAGTGAGTTTTACACTTGTGGTATACTTCAGAGACTAAAACTGAAATTTTCCCTTGCTTATTTTGTTTTGTTCTCTTCTTCTATCTTACCCCTCTTCTCTGTATGTTCATAGATTTTCTACTTCATCGGTTTTGGCTTATTTTGTCTGGAATCAATGATCAGTGTCTGGGTTATTCAGGTATGTGTACAAGTCTAGCTCTTTCATTCCTCCATAGTTTTAGTCCTCATACAGTACCCCATAGTTTCATTTTGTAATCTAGTGGCCGCGTCATTTTGCAGCATGTGTACATGTACTTCCGAGGTAGCGGTAAAGCTGCAGAGATGAGAAATCAGGCTGCTAGAGGAGCCTTTAGGGCGGCCCTTTAATTATCTATTCTTTGGGCACTTTGTTGTATTGAAAGAAACTGGTGCTAAAGAGTGGTGTTTGTTGGAGGGCACCGGGTACTACACGATATTAGGCCAATATATATGCTCGTTTTATACGTTAATATTTGTTCTTCCTCATATTTGTTGTTAACCTTTAGACCAAAGTGCCATTAGAACAACTGAACAAGTCAAATAGAGCTATCAATTCTGCATTTTTGTTGTTGATACAAAGAGGTTCTTGTGTAAATCCTTCTTAATTTCATTATATGTCGTACAAACTGCTTATTTTGGACTTTTTCTAGTTTTGTACAAGTGGTTATAACTAATAAGGTGCCTAATAGGTAGAAAGAAAAAATAATTGCACTAAACAGGTGTAAAACCTGTGTTAAGGGACCGGACCGGACCGGGTGGTTTGACCTGGAACCTGGCCACCCGGTCTCAGAACCAGTCCGGTTGTGTGTAAACATGCAAATATGCATAAAACTAGAAATAAACGGCAGCCCGCCCAAACCCGGGTTGGTAAATAACCGAAAAACCCCGAAATAAGTTGAAACCCGGAATTTCCACTTCAAAAATTTTGATGCCAGGTTGTTTCGAACACTAGGGATGGACTGGCCAGGCGGTACCGGGATTGGGGGCCCGAACTGGCTGTTTATGGGGTGGGCTACAGGCCTTGATTTTAGTGGACCGGCCGGGCCCGGAACCGGTCCATGCCTACTTGGATGAAGACCGAGTTATGAGTGAGTGTCTATTTAAGGAATTCTTAATTATTTAAGAAGATGCTAGTACTAACTCAGTTCCATTTTGTAAGATACTTTTCTTATTCACTTGGACAACATAAATCACTCTTAATCTCTTTCTTTATATATCACTTTTTTTTTATCAAATTTGATTCTGGTTTTTGCGACTTTAAAGTTGTTGATGTAGTTTCTGAATGTGTAATTTTTTTCTTCATAAAATAATTTTGAGTGCGGACAGAGATTCGTTTGTTTAATCGTCAGTCAAACATCGTAAACCTTAAATTAAGTACTCCCTTCGTTCTTAAATAAACTTCCAACTTTCCTTTTTCATCCGTTCCAATTAAAACTTCCACTTTCCCTTTTTAGTAAAAAATTTGTGGTTCACAACATTTCTTACACATTTCTCTCTCCTCTGCACAACTCTCCACCACACAATACCCACTATCTTAAACTCTGTGCCAAACCTATTTGGAAATTTTAATAGGAACGGAGGTAGTACCTTACAATTCGGGACGGAGGAGGATATTTTATCTGTATTGTTTTAGTTTAGAGATGAAATTAAGAGGTTACTTTCTATAAAAAAAATCAATTCAGGGCTATTTATTGCTTATTTTAATATTTAAATATTTAATGAAATATTATACAACTTATTTAGAGTCGCGATATTTTCATGCCTGGTAAAAACGACGTTCTAAATTTTAATTCACACATCATATTTAGTCATGTGTTTGTGAATGTTGTAAATGAACATCAATATTGAATTTTATATTATTGCATTTATATTTTATACGTAGTATGATACTCCGTATTACTTTTCATTTTGGCCTCCTTTCAATCGAATCCCGCATGGTGTGATCGGCTCATCTTCCACATGGTGTGTCGATCTCACATTTATTTGTAAGTTACGTTTCTTTTTCCTCCTGGAGCTTCTTGTTTCCTTTTTCTTT
Organism: Cuscuta europaea; assembly: GCA_945859875.1. Classification (NCBI taxonomy): domain Eukaryota; kingdom Viridiplantae; phylum Streptophyta; class Magnoliopsida; order Solanales; family Convolvulaceae; genus Cuscuta; species Cuscuta europaea. Next base: position 854,849 of record CAMAPE010000058.1, read on the forward strand.
TGCTTTACTTTTTTTTATTTTTCTTTTCTTTTGCTTTTTTATTTTTCTTTTCTTTTTCTTTTTATTTTAATTTGATGGAAAATGAGAATATCATACAGTAAAATGCACCGTATGAGAATATCATACAGTAAAATGCACTGTTTCCTTTTTCATTTTTCTTTTTCTTTACGTTTCTTTTTAATATTTTAATTTCAATTTTACTTTTCTTTATCTTCAACTTAAATTTTAATTGAATCTATTTTTTATTATTTATTACTCCCTCCGTCCCGCTAAGATTGTCCCATTTTACCTTTTCGGAAAATCCCACTAAGATTGTCCCATACCAAATTTGGTAAAGTTTGGGTGGCTCTAAATCATTTTTACTTTATTCTTACTTTATCAATTTAATATCAACCACACAAACCCACTTTTCTTAATAATCGTGTCGCCTTCTTTTGTCCCAATCTTAGTAGGACGGAGGTAGTAATACATAACAAAAAGTCTATTAATCTAAATAAAATAAGTATATTGCATTTCATATTCATACGATATTTTTATTTCTGTAATATTTTTTATATTCATACAACATTTTTGTAATATCTTTTTTATATGGAAAATTTCCCGAAATAGGAGTAAATGAAGTTTCAAATTCCAAAATAGGATTACTTTGTTTTTATTCCCGAAATGAGACTAACATGACAGTATTTACTGTCATCTCGTAGTCGTAACTGCCAAATAGTTGCAGTACACTGCATTTAACATGACAATATTTATTATAATTAATAACAATATTTTTTTAATCATGACAGTATTTTTCATACATGACAGTAATCACTCCTATTTCGGGAAGAAAAACATACTAGTCCTATTTTTGGAATTCCAAGTGTCATTTGTTCCTATTTTGGGTAATTTCCCTTTTTATATTCATACTTTTTTGTAATAAACTTTTATATGCACACAATTTTTCTATAATATTTTTTATTCCTTTTATATGTTTGTAGAGGTTTTGAAGACAATTGAGTTTGTTTATTTTGATTCTTGAAGTTACATTTGGTACTATACGAAGTTACATCTTCTTATGCTTGAGTTACATGTTATTGTCCATGAGTTACATCTTGTTATACGTGAGTTACATCTTCTTATGCGCGAGTTACATCTTTTTATGCGTGAGTTATATTTAATTTATGCGTGAGTTACATCTAATTATTTGTGATTTTTTACTTATGTTTATTTTTAACTAATTAAATTAAATTACAATTGAATTAATTTTTTTCTTTACCAATTTATTACAAAATTTTATTAATCAACATAAAATAGGGAAAGTTACCCCAATAGGAGTAAAACAATGCATTTGTGCACAAATAGGAGTCCAAGACTCCAAGTTTCGTTAGTCACACATAAGAGTAAAAAAGACTTGAATTGACCAAAATGACCTTAATGAAGTTCCACGTTTAATTACAATAAAAATAGAACTTAGACTTAATTACCTTTATAGGACTAAAAGTATAACCATTTGCACAAATAAGACTAAAAACTAAACTATGTTTCATATGACTTAAAATCACCTAGTTGTACAAAAATGCTCTCATTTAACTTTTATTTGAATTTATAATTAAAATTGTAAAATTACAATGCGATGACCCTAAAATTTCAACATGAGCACTTCAGCCACCCTCGCCGCCAACGCCTGCAGCCGCCCTCGCAAGCACCACCGTCATCATCGTCGCCACCGCCGCCGACATCGCCGCCACCGCCACCGCCCACACCGTCGTCGCCCCAACCAATCTTATAATCCTCTATCGCCGCCCACTCCGATCGCCGTTGCTTCTGTTAGCAAAACTACCACGAGACTCGGATCTAGAGGCTACCACTGCAACTCCAAGCACCAGCACCACCTTCACAACACACTAATGTCATAAATCTGCCATTATGTTGACAGATTTGGCCTTCAAGATTAATTTAAATCTGTCATTCATATGAATCTTAAATCTGCCAACAAAGTTGGCAGATTGGTCTTTGAAGAATAATACAAAATTGCCATAAATTTGGCAAACATATGAACTCAATAACCAAATATTCGAAAAATAATTTTTCAAAAGAATAAAAACTTTAATACAATCGAAAATCACAAATACGAAACTAATGACAAAAAATAAAAAATTGATTTACACAAAATCTATTCTGCTATAATTGATCGTCAGTATGCACATTTCTGCCATAAATTTGGCAAAATCTTATGCCATCATCCAAAATTACACAAAATCAATTTTTTAAAAAATTCACATATTTGAATCGGAAATACCTAATAGACGTCCAAAAACCAGCCAAATGAATGTCAAATCTGAAATATAAAAAGAAATTGTTCTAAATAGGACTAAAACATGGTTAAAACTCCAAAACAGGACTTGAAGTTTTAAATTGCTTAAATGGGACTCCAGATTACATTTTTACCCTTAATCCCTAAATCACCTTTTCCCCAATCTCTCTGCACCGATCGCGAGACCTGGGATTACAATTTCCCCTTGCGACTCAGCTTCCATGGACGCAACTCAACCGCCATCGATAGCAACTCGACCGACTTGCTATAATCGCATGTGGCTGCTCGACGTCGACCGCCACCTCTGCAACGATCTCTCCATCAAAATCATGTATTCATCATCATCTTCTTCTCCTCCTCCATCTCCTTTTTCTTCTCCTCCTCCTTCTTTCTCCTTCTTGTTCTTCTTCTTCTTCTTCCCCCTATTTCTTTTATGTTTTGTGCTTCTTTTGAATTTCAGATTATGGCTTGTTTTAATAACTGTAACAACCGTAAATGTCATCTTTCTATTCCAAAATGTCAACTTTATTTTAACATCACAGTACACATGATGTCATTTTTAAAAAATTGACATGTTTATTTTTATGTCATTTAAGGATAGCTTGAAAATGACATGTTTTTCCTTATGCATAATGACACAATAATGACAATTTCGTATAGACACATGACATTCTCAATATGGCATTTCCAAATATTGTAATGACATAAAAGTGACATTTTGTAAAAATACCCAATAATTATGACATTCTCTTATTCAAAAAGTGACATTTTCTAGAATCATTAGTCAGGGCATTTTGAGATTCAAAGTACTAAAAATTGATAACATATATCTTCATTTGAAACTTTCAAGAATCAAAGTTTTATTTAAAATCTGATTAATAAAAAATAAAAATAAAAAGCAGAGAACTAGATGGAGGAAGAGGAAGCTAAGACGACGAAGAAGAAGAAGAAGAAGAAGAGATTACTTACCTCGTAGCTAATGAGTGCAGGACTACGGCAAACGCCGCTGTGGTGCGAGGGCACAATCGACGACGGAGCTGTAATCCATGGTAGGAAATTATCGCAGCTTGCTCTGGAGAAATCACCGATGAATTGCAGAAGGCAGAGAGGTGGCTTTTTTTAATTAAGGGTAATTTTGTCAGATTACCTCTTTTTAGTCCTATTTGTGTTAAATAAAACATAGTAGTCTTATTTTTACAATTCTACCTTGTTTTAGTCCTATTTAGATAAATCTCTCAAATATAAATGTTGAAATGCATATGAAGGAGGAGGAGGAGGAAGAGGAGGAGAAGAAGGAAAAGAAGAAGAAAAAGAAGAAGAAGATGATGGAGGAGGAAACCGGGCCAAACAACGGTTGCGTGTGGTGGAGTCGGCGGCGAGCTAAGCTAATGATGAAATCGACGATGGAGTACGAACTGTACGGTGAAGTTGATCGATTTGAGTGCAGAGATTGAGTACTCGATCGATTTGTTATGCAGAAAAAATCCATTGAGAAAAAAAAATCCATTGAGTAGAAGGGAAGAGGAAGAGAAGATGTGCGTAGAAGAGACGCTTGATCGGCTGAAGGGAGGGTAACAATGGATGAAAAAATAGATATGTTTTAAAATAGGAGTGATATGGTCATATTTAAGAATAAAAACATAAGAAGTCCTATTTTTTATTATTACCCTACTTTTACTCATATTTGGAGTAATTTCTAAAGAACTAAGTTAAAAACAAAACAGAAACCCTAGCACTACTCTGCCGGTTTGCCCATCTTAAGTGCAGTTCCTTCCAGAAAGTTCCCTGCCACGCTACGGCGTGTCCGCCGCCGCTGCCTCTCGATGAGTCCGCCCTCCGGAAGAACTCTATATATATAGACACACAAACATTCATGAATACAAGTATAAAATATAATATATGGGGGTCACCTCATACACGTACCTATATATGGGGCGGGGTGGGTAGAGAGATCATGGGTAGAGGGGTAACAATAAGGTAACGGCAAGAGCTAAGTGTAAAGCTAATTTCGGAAACTGAAAAAGCTAAAAGTGTCGCTTAATTAATACATAGGGGGATGATATGCTTACTAAGCACTTTAAGCACCTCTCAGTTCCCCACCAGCGGCGGCATCGGCTACGCCAGAGGAAACCAGAGGATAGCCAGGGCTTGCTACCTCAAGCTAACGAGGCCGGCCGAAAGGGAAGGCCAAAGGATAGACACCATCACGGCGACCGTTGCCAAGGACGAGGAGAGACCGCATGCTGAACCAGCCGAAAAGGTCGAGGAGGTACCCCTGGACACTTCTCGGCCGGAGCGGGTCCTCAAAATCGGGAAGCAACTCCCGCAGGACCAGCGAGACACCATCCTCCTCATCCTGCGGTCATACGCCATCATCTTCGTGTGGGGACCGGACGACATGCCAGACATCACTCGTAAGGTGATCACCCACCGACTGACCGTCGATCCGACCTCCGCACCTGTCAAACAGAAGCGACGCTACTTGTTGGCCGACAGGCGGGACTTCGTCAAGGGGGAGGTCACCATGCTCCTCTCAATCAACCACATCAAGGAGGTGAAGTACCCGACGTGGCTAGCGAACGTCGTCCTCGCCCAAAAACCGCCAACATTCAGAATGTGTGTTGACTACACTGACCTGAACAAGGCGTGCCCCATGGACCCATTCCCTCTCCCCAACATTGATCAATTGGTGGACGAGACGGCGGGATGCGAGTTGATGTCGTTCCTTGACGCCTTCAGAGGGTACCACCAGATTTTCATGCATGAAGATGACGCCGAGAAGACGGCCTTCATGACCCCGGAGGGATTTTTTTGCTACCTCGTCATGGCTTTCGGACTCAAAAACTCAGGCGCCACCTACACCAGGATGGTGGCTAAGATCTTCAGGACGGTCCTCGGCCGGACGATGGAGGCATACGTCGATGACATGATTGTCAAAAGCAAGCGGGCCACCACGCATGCTGACGACCTCCGGGAAATTTTTGAAATCATGAAGGAGTTCAAACTCCGCCTCAACCCCAAGAAGTGCGCCTTTGGCGTCCAAGGCGGCAAGTTCCTCGGCTACATGGTCAGCCGGAGAGGCATTGAAATAAACCCGGAGAAGATACAGGCCATCATTAATATGGAGCCGCCCCGCAACGTCAAGGAGGTACAACGGCTAACAGGGCACCTAGCGGCCGTGAGCCGTTTTCTCTCCAAGTCAGCCGAAATGTCACTCCTTTTTTTCCAAATCATGCGCAAAGCAAACAGCTTCAAGTGGACGACGGAGTGCCAGGAAGCATTTAAGGAACTAAAGAGGTACCTTTCGTCCCCGCCGGTGCTCTCCAAGCCCAAAGCCGGCGAAACCCTCTTCCTATACTTGGGGGTGAGCACGTCGGCCATCAGCTCCGTGCTCATCCGCGTGGACGAAGGGGTGCAGAAGGCCATATTCTACATCAGCAAAACATTCAGGGAGGCCGAGCTCAGGTACTCCCCCATTGAGAAGACAGTGCTAGCCATCGTCCACATGGTGAAAAAGCTGGGGCACTACTTCCAGGCCCACGCCGTCCACGTATTGACCCAGCAGCCCCTTGGCGCGCTCATGAGGAGCCCCACTAGCTCCTCAAGGATGGTGAAATGGGCGATCTTCCTCAGCCAATTCCAAATTGAGATCAAGCCAAGGCCATCTATCAAGGGGCAAGCCTTGGCCGACTTTAGTACCGAATGCACAGCGAGGGAGACGACCATTACTACCCCCGGGCCAGATCCAGATGACACGTGGATCCTGTTCACCGACGGCTCGTCGGCCGCAAAATCATGCGGGGGCGGCGTCATCCTCATCTCCTTATGAACATGCAATTTCCATGTTTATGTTTGTATTTTTAATTAGTTTTGATTAATCGTTACTTTGGAAATTACACACTTTTGGTGTAATAGTTTAGTTTGTAAAATACTTTTAATTTGTTTAGATTAGGTTTATTCTGAGCTCAAACAGGTCCAAGATCACTCTAGGGGCCATGGGTGTACATCAAAAGTGGAAGGAAAGTGCAAAATCTCAAGACAAAAGAAAGATCCTGAATTTTTGTGTTGTACCCGGTCGGGTATGACCTATACCCGATCGGGTACCCTGCTGAAAAATCAAATCGGATCAATCCGGGAACAAATCAACATGCGGGGAAGATTTTGGCCATGTTCGAATGTCATACCCGATCGGGTAGCCGACATACCCGGTCGGGTATGCATGACGTTTTTAGCTTCCGGGAAGCTTCAGAGTGTACCCGATCGGGAGCCACATATACCCGATCGGGTACACACCCCTGCACACTCCATTTCCCTATAAATACATCCCTTTCCTTCCCACAAAAATCACCAATTCATATATACTCTTTAGCTCAGTTTAGTTAAGTATTTCTTTTATATTTTAGCATGTTTAGTCTCCAAATGAGGAGCTAAACTCTTCCATCTTGGTTTTGCTACTTTGAAGCTTAATGAATTTGTAAGTTGTGAGTTATTCTCTTTAATTTTCTTCCTTGAATATTAATTCTTCTTTTAAATACTATTTCTATATCAATGTTGGAGAGTGTTACTAAGATGACAATTAGTTAACATCTTGAAATTAGTTATAGTAATAGTTATTTCTTCCTCTATGTTAATATTGGGGAGTGTTACTAAGATGACAATTAGTTAACATCTTGATATCAACTATAGTAGGATTCATACTCTTTAATATTATTCCTTGAGTATTAATTAATTCCCATTCATATTTCATATTAATATTGTGAACATTACTTAAAGGATCAACTAGTTTTGTTTCATATATTAATTATTACTAGAATCAATCGATTAATACACTTGTTATTAATTCGGTTCTTTCAACGGTAGTAAAACTTGGATTATTAATGCATGCGTCTCATGGTTAATAATCTAAGGGGAATTAATTATATTGATTAAACCAATAAACCGCTTGTGCTGAGGTTATCAATCTCAATCATTTTCATCTTAAGTTTATTGCTACTATCGGGCCAATATACGACGCTTGTTCTATATTAACTCGGTAGTAAGTTTTATTAATGAACACGTCTCGTTATTAATAACTACCCTCGATGAACTGGATATACTCCTCGATTGAGTATTCGAGAGGAAGATAGTTAAAGATATAACCGGGATCGACGAACATTTCATTAAGTGGATAAAAGCAAAACCAAGTCCTCATCTCTATTAATTAAACTCATATAGGTTGTTCATCTTAGTTTTAAATTAAATTAAATCATCCAACAAAACCCCCCTTGTTACTAGTTACATAAAAGATAAATATTCCTTTCCTTGTGGATACGAACCTTACTTCGTTATACTACGTATATTCGTTGTATTGTATTTATTTTGAGTGCACCTCACGACAAGTGCACGTCATCTCCCCTGAAGGATTCAGAGCTTACTATGCCATACATTTCAACTTTAGGGTGTCCAACAACGAGGCCGAGTATGAGGCCCTCCTCAGCGGCCTTAGACTCGCCGCCGGCCTCAGAGCCAAGCACATCGGAATCAGGTGCGACTCCAAGTTGGTGGTAGGCCAGGTCGAGGGTACGTACGAAGCAAAGGAAGGCTGGATGAAGCAGTACAAACAGGCGGCAGAGGAGTTGCTGAAAGCATTCGAAACCCACGAGATCACACAGATCCCAAGGGCCGAGAATGCCGAGGCCGACATCCTCTCCAAGCTCAGCTCGGATACTCCAGAGCACATCTCCTAATTAGCCAAGATCGAGGAGCTAAGCATGTCCAGCATCCATGCCAGCCCCATCTTGTGCATCCAACAGCGGCCAGAGGACTGGATCTCCGACATCACCACCTTCATCACCACGGGGGAGCTACCCCAGGACGAGGAGAGGGCCAAACTTGCCAAGCTCACGGCTCCAAGCTACACTATTGAAGATGGCAAGCTCTACAAGCGATCCTACAACGGCACTCTCCTCCGATGCCTGCACCAGGACGAGGCTGAAGTAGCCATGGAGGAAGTTCACTGCGGTGTTTGTTCCTCACACCAGGGCCCTTTCAGTATGTCCCGGCGTCTCGTCGTCCAGTGCTATTTCTGGCCGACGATGGCGCGGGATTGTGCAGACCTTGCCAGGAAATGTACCACGTGCCAGGTGCTCCAGAAGGCCCCTGGTCGGCCAGCCGTCAACTACGCCCCCGTCAGCACTGCCATTCCATTCTCAAGGTGGGGGATTGACCTGGTCGGCCCACTACCAAGAGCTGCTGGCAACAACCGCTACATCATCGTCGCAGTCGACTACTTCACTAAGTGGGTCGAAGCGGAACCTTTGGCCAGCATCACAGGGGCGAGATGTCAGAAGTTCGTCTATAAAAACGTCATTACCCGCTTTGGCGTCCCCCAAGAGATCATATCTGACAATGGCACCCAGTTCGAAGCGGCACCCTTCCAGGAGCTCCTTCGAGAGTGGGGAATAAAGCACCGTTTCTCCTCCGTTGCCTACCCTCAGGGCAACAGGCAGGTTGAGAACGCCAACAGAACTATAATGGAGGGGCTGAAGAAGAAGCTCTAGGACGCAGGAGGAAGTTGGGTCGACGAGCTCCCCAACATCCTGTGGTGCTATCACACTACACCGAGGAGGGAACGGGTGAAACACCTTTTGCCCTGTGCTATGGCTTTGAAGCGAAGGCACCCACGGAAGTTGCTATTCCCAGCCGACGGGTGGAACAGTATGACCCTCAGGTCAACGAGGAGAACATGAAGATCGACCTCCACCTGGCCGAAGAAAGACGTGAACAAGCATTCATCCAGGTGGAGAACTACCGGCGTCAAGTGAAATCATACTATGACGCCAAGGTATCGAGGTACTATCCCGGGAATTCCAAGTGGGGGACTACGTCCTCCGCCGGAGGGAAGCAAGTCAGCCGACGGAAGTGGGCAAGCTAACCTTGAAGTATGAAGGTCCCTACATCGTCAGTGCCGTGGTGAAACCCGGCACCTACAAGCTTAAATGCCCAAATGGGACCAATGTACCACGAACGTGGAATGTACACCATCTGGTGAAGTTTTATCAATAATCCGAAGGAGGTGCAGCCGGCGAAGCCCTCACCCCTTGACGGGTTATTGATTGAACACCACCCTCGGCCTTGAGCCACTTATGAATAAAAGTCATGTTTCCTTTGATTTCTTGGAATTTGAGTAAAACATTAACGGGCGCCCTCATCGGCCACCTTAGCGCGAAAGGCTCAGGCATGGCCGATGTGGCGCTTCGCATCTGCAGCCTTAGAGCGAAAGGCTCAGGTATGCTCCATTGTATTGTGCATCAGCGAAAGGTTTAGGCCCAGCTGAAAGAGCACGTCGTACCGGCCCCTCAGAGCGAAACGCTCAGGCAGGGCCGACGATGTCCCCAGGACGATGGGCCCGCAAACGGCCCGCGTCTTGAAATGGGAAGTTCACCGCGTCGTCCACGCGCCTGATCGCAGGACGACAAGCCTGAAATCATGGCCGAGGTGACAAAATCCCCAAACTCAGGGTTGGGCAACGACAGCCGTTGCAAACCAACCAAAAGTCTAGCCCACGTCATAAATAGGTGACGGGACCCCCCTGAGATCATGGACGTTATAAACGAAGTCCAAACCGGCCGGAGGACTATCGACCCCTTTGGCCGAAGCCTGAAAGAAGGACACTCCCCGAAACAGGGAACGAAAAAAAAAAGAGGGAAGCCGAGGACTGTGCGCACTTGCCGGCCTCGAGCAGTAAAAATAAATCCCCACAAATCAAGCCACGCATTTGGCTAAGTACATATCAGTTGAATACAAAGGTAACACTACCAACAGGTAACTCGGACGAAGCGGCCACCCGCTACGAGGAAAGTGTCAAGGACGGAGCATGCACCTATAGAATCCTTACCAAATGGTTGGGTGAAACGAGGGTGGTTACCTTCATCGGCCATGACCGACCGAGTTCCAACACTCAGCATGCAAACCAAGTCCCGGCTTGACACTTAACACAATCCAGGACGAAGCGGGCACTCAAAAACTCGCGGGAAAGTGGGACACACTGACGGCAACTCTTACCGGCCACAACATTCTTGCTGGCCGTTAAAGGCGCTAAAACCTAGGCGGCTGCTCAAGTTGAACACTTTGAAAAATTTCAAAGGCAAAAGGAAAAAGGCATCCCCAAGACGAAGCGAACAACAGAAAGCAAAGTTGCCTAAGGGAATTGCAAACACTTAGAAATTTTTTGGAAGAAAGCAAATGCGAAGGAAAAGGCAAGCACCCGGGTGCGCAACACCCAGGTACCTTCATCGGCCACACCGCCCAAATTGGCCGACAACGGTACTAGGCAGAAGAAAACTTCATGGCCCAACACTTAGAGAAATCTCCAAAGTATTGAATAATGAGGGGACAACCTCAAGTCAAAGCGGGTACTCAAACACTTGCAGGTGCCCACCTCGGCCCCAACAAAGGGCGGTAGTTTGACACTTAGACAAATTTCAAATTTGGAATAACGAAGGCAACAAACAAAAACATTTAAAGCCGAAGGGGACAAAAGCACTATCCATTCAATCAAAAGGTCAAGTCCCATAGGGGAGCGCTTCGGCCATCACACTCAAACGACAAAGGACAGGTACCCTTACCGGCTACGACTACAGAAATCAGAATTGACTTCCTGTTCAAACACGAAGAAATGGCCGAAGGACGAGATCACCAAGTGTGGCATTTAGTTCAACACTTAGAAAATTTTCCAAAGTTTCGGGCAAAAGAAAAAGGGGGCGTGATGCCAAGACGACGCGGACACCCACTCACTTGAAGCCTTGATACTTAGAAAAATTACCAAAGTCCCAATTCCAAACACTTAGAAAAATTTTGAAAAAGTTGAGAACAAACGCAAAAGGAGAACACGACGATGAGAAGACAAAATAAGGCCGAAAACATTGCACATTTCATTCATATAAGGTCATTACATAAGGAGGGCTCAACGGCCATTATAAAAAGAAGGGTGTTACAAACACCAACCTAGCTAAATTACAAAATGATAAGTCAACCGATCAACTCTCGGGGACGATGTCATCGGCCACCCACTCCACTTTGGCCTCCTCCGTCCTGGCACCTCCGCTGGCCTCGGCTGCTGAGGAGATGGCAGTATCGGCCAGAGTGTCATCGTCGGACCAGTCAGGCTCACCGATTGAAGGGCTGAGCACCGAATCCTGCCTCTCAGATGGAGGGAGCTTCGCTTCGGCCTCCAGATCCCTCATCAGCCGTGGAAGCTTCAGGTTCTTCTTAGCCAACTTCTGGGTGAACTTCAGCTTTTTGAATGCTCGGTGCAGCCTCCGGTATATCAGCCGATGCATCCCCTGCTGACCCATGTCATAGTAGACATCCATTTCACGAGCAAAATACTCTTGGCCAGCAGGGCAGTTCTGGCCCCAGTCTTCGAGCCGGTCCGCCACGACATCGTAGCACCAGGGCCGGTGGTCATCGGCCTTCCAGTCTTCAGCAAGGAACCTCTCGATGGCGCCATCAACGGCCTTCTCAGCGGCCCTTTCAGAATTCGCCTGAGCCCTCGCAGCGTCCTCGGCCCGAAGCAGGGCCTAATCGTGGCTTCTCAGGGCTTCATCCCTGGCCCTCAAAGCATCGTCCCTATCGGCTGCCACCTGCCGGTAGGCCACGTCGGCCTCATCAACTCCCTTTTGAAGGGCCTTTACCTCCTCTCGGAGCCTATCCAGGCAGGCCATGGCCTCCTCGGCCGAAGCAGCTTTCTTCTCAGCCTCCTTCAGGTGGGCAATCTCCTGCTCCTGCCGTTTGTGACTCTCCATCAGCATGAGAGCGCCCTGCAACAAAAAAGGAAAAATGAAGAATTAGGACGACGCCAAACCCACGACACAAAAGACGTAAAGTATGAAGAACTTACTTGGATGATGAGGTTCATACCGCCATCGTAGATCCTGACGGGACCCAGCTTCTTCAAATAAGCCCGATCCTCGATCGGGACAGCCTGGGCCAGGACATCGTGGCCGTCAACGGCGTCATTGAAGACGCCACCCTTCACGGGATACTCGACCTCGAGCTTGTAGGTCCCACCGGCCAGCTCCTTGTCGGCCCTTTGCTTGCGGGGCTCTTGGCCGATGGGCGGCGGCTGAGATAGGACCGCTGAAGAGGGGACCGAAACCACGTCCACAACGACAATGGCATTTGAGCCCCCAGCATCATCATCCGGTATGGCCAGACCTCCGACACCAGCATCCGCCAGAGGGGAAGTCATTTTCGGCTTCTTGGATTGCATGCCGGCCTCGGTAAGTTTTCTCTGGCCGTCATCAGCAGACCGCTTCTTCTTCGGCTGCGTTGGCGGTTTCTTCACCGCGTCAGAGCTTGGTTGGGCGCCGCTCGCAATGGCCATCTTTGCGGCCTCCTTTGCGGCCATCTCCTCCTTCGCCTTAGCTTTGGCTAGGGGCATGACGGATCTACGATCCATAGTGAAGTCTGCACAACAAGGAAAACAAACAGTTAGCAAAAACAAAAGAAAACATAGACGAAGATGCCAGGGAAGGTATTACCATCGGTGTCAGCAGGAATGCCCATATCCGGGCCGTCGGCCTCCTCATAGGTGGTGGTCATCTTCGGCCACAGCTCGATGTCACTTTCCTTGTCGCCGTACACATGATACCTCATGAAGCCAAGGGCGGTCATCTTATACTCCGTAATGTAATGCTTCACGCTCCTCGGCCCACCCTTCAGAAATGCCGCTACCTGGGCATCCAAAATACTACTCTTCGGCACGTTGTGAAGGGTGAACTTACCGTCATGACCAATTGAGGGAAACTCCGTGCCGTCCTCACCCAAAGATACGAACACGAACTTGCTCTTCGATCCATGAATGGACGAAGGGAGGTCAGTGAAACTCCTCTTCTTTGGCAGCTGTTGGAGATTAGCATAACCAACACAATGTTTGTGGCTCCCTCGACCGATCTGGTATAGGTTCATGAACAGAGCCGTCGTCGGCCTAAAATCTAGCTCATCGCAGCGGAGAAGAAAGCCGACGATGAGCGAATAGCTGTTGGGAGTCAACAAGGCCGGAGGGAGACCCACCATGTCCAGATACTCCGTAATGAATGTGTGAAGGGGAAACCTAAGTCCCTTTGTGAAGCTCATGGGGTATACTCCAAAATACCCCGGAGGTGGATTCAACACATGATCCGTCGGCTTGGGCGCCCTAACCCGCCCATACGGCCCCACGTACATCTAGGCCATCAAGTAATCGGTCGCGCTACTCTCCGGCTTTATCAGATAAAGGTTGGTGAGATCCAGGTAAGAGAAACCTGGACCCCTCTTCGGCCGCCGCCTTCTCGTCGGAGCAGCTCCCTTTACAGCAGAAACCAGCTTCGGGCAAGGGGTTGCAGCCGATGTAGACGCTCCGTCCACAGCACGTGAAGCCACTATGTCTTCACCATCAAACGACGAGGCGGTTTCTTCGTCCTCACCCTCACCCTCCCCTAACCTGAAGGAGCTCAACTCCTCTATCTCCTCACAACACTCTTCTACCACCCGGTAATCAAGAGACTTAGCAGAGGGCTCATCGTCGTATGGGTAGTACTCGTCGTTCAAAGGCTTCATCATAACAACTAACTAGAGCCTAAGGGTTTATACTTGGGATCTAGGGGTGTTTCTCCACTAACAGAGGATCAATGGCCTAGGAAGCAAAATAGGCAAAGTACAGAGGAAAATTTCGATGAACTAACCTTTGAAGCTTTGACGAACACGAAAAACACTTGCAAGAACTTTATCTCTCTAGAAAATTCGGCAGCACTTCATTATCTCAGGAATGCAATGAGGAACCTCTTCGGAAGGGGGGGGGGGGGGGTATTTATAGACCTCCCCCCAATGGTCACTACACGTGGAAACCTCCCATTGGCCACATGAACGACCATCATCCCCAAGGCCCATTGGGCTGGCACCGGTTTAGAAGTCGGATCAGGCCCACTTCCACAACACCAGCTCACCACCAACAGGCCAACCACTCAACGGCCACACTAAGAAAGCGTGCCCGCATCGGCCTCAACACAGAAATACTTCAAATGGATAGGTCACATCTCAAGGCATGTCCATATCGGCTTGAACAGAATGCCAATTGTGTGGCCTTTTCAACGGCCACGGCGGTAAAATCACCAAGAAACCCCACGCCATCGGCCCTGTGTAAAACCCTGGTGATAATTTCTTGAAAGCGACCTGCGTCCAAGGGTTCTCCCACAGGGTTACCTTGACCAGGAAATCGCCAAGGAATCGGATTCAGGTGTATACAAGAGTCCGCTTCGGCCTAGGTAAATCCTTTACTCCTTCACCCCTCACCTACTCTTCGGCCTGAAGCAGTGGGGGACTGAGGGACTACACCGGCCTTTGAAAATCAGGACAAAATCAAGAAAAAAAACACTAAGTCCACAACTACAACACCAGACATGACCACAATGTCCATAACATCGTGGTGCACCATCGGCCGCAACAAAGCTAGCGAACAAAGAATTCCCTCCAAAAGTGCAACACTTGAGATCACAGGGCACTTATCGGCTTTGAGACCACATACTCCACTCTCAGCCAGGAATCAAAGAACATGAAGTTAACGTACCTGAATCACCATCGTCCATAAGACCAGGACAAGCACCACTATCCCGGATCAGTGCCGTTATCGTCCTCAAAAGCGTGAACGCCAGACTACGGACATCACCGCTTCGGCCAAAAAACACAGAACGCAGTCAACGGCTAAAAGAGGCAAACCACACCCTCATCGGACACCCGGAAACAAAGGACGCTCATCGTCCAACAAAAAGGTAGCCCCAATGGCCTCCTCGGCCAACAGTACGAAATTTAACCAACGGTCAGAAGGAGTGAACAGCACCCTTAACGGACACTCAAGATGAAGGACGCGCATCGTCTCCAAGCAAGACACAACCGCAGTGGCCTCCTCGGCCCAAAAACAAAATTCAACCACCAAAGGTTGTGAGAAGGAAAGAATGTCTTCATCGGCCACTCATGACCGGAACGCTCATCGTCCACAAACAAGCGCACTAAAGGAAGGGCGACCTTCCCCGTCCACATCAATGGGAAGGTAACGGCCAAATATAGAACAGGGCCACCAACGCCACGACAGAGAACGGCCAGGGTGGTCCCACGTCGGCAAAGAGCATCAAGCACAGAAATCTACTCTGCTTCACTTCGTCTACATCTCAGCTTAGAGAGCGGGGGACTCCTGATGGAGTATATGGGTCTAGGCCCCAGGACCCACATACTCAGAAGAACAGAAAGCGCAAGCTACCAAGCGGTGCCCTCGTCGGCCAAAGGACCCCCGTCGGCCGAAGAGGGGCCAACTCAGAATATGATCCTGAAGCTAGGGAATTCGGGTGCCCCCGTCGGCCGTGCCCTCGTCAGCCAGACCCCCGTCGGCCACGGAAGCCTCACAGAACTAGATTCTACACTTAATCATTTCTACACACATTGTATTCGGCCCAATAGTGGTCCAGTTGTAAATGGGCCTCCCAAGCCCAAGGCTTGGGAGCCCAGCCCGTATTTTCCCTATAAATACTACCTCTGGGAGTAGTTGTGGGGGTTACAAAATCATTTATTGAAGCATTTTGATGGAGTATATGGCCCGGGAACACCCGGCCCACAAACTCCTACTACACCAATGAAGGCCCAACAAGCCCAGGAGGCCCAACAGGCCCAAATCACGGCGCCCAGAGTACCAAGCAGCCCACAATACGCACCAGGTGTGCCTTCGGCCCCCTGGACGAAGGCTCCAAACTATCACAGCATGGATATTTCGAACAAACAGAGGGACTGGGAGAAAACGGCGAAAACAGTAACCCTCGGCACTGTGAGCCCTCGGCACTCAGGGCCCCTCAGCACTAAGAGCCCTCGGCTAGTCCTCTGCAGCCGAGGGCACCTCTCCCGACATGATATCCGCCTCACATGCGTGCAGATCACCGTACCCTGCACAGACGTCCCATCCAACAGCCGCATTAAATGCGGCCACATGCGGCTGCCAACGCCAACCAGTTGAGGTGACCCCTCGGCCAATAGGCGCTTGACACGTGTCCCTGCCCGACATTTATTGCTACTATAAATAACACCCCATTTCCTCATTTGTAACCACGCTGAAAACGCTCCACATTTATAATACACTCTCTCTCTACATTTACTTGCTCTGACTTCTCTCTAGGTTATTCCCCGCAATAACCCTTCGGATATATACCCCCGGGTAGACTATCCAACATTTGGTGCTCTCGTTGAGAGGTCGAACAATCGAGTAAGAAACCCTCCCCCTTCGCCAAACACTAGCCCTCTACCAAAATGGTGAGAACAACACGTGCCAACTCGAAAAACGTAGAAGACAAGAACCTGGCCCTCGGCGACGTCAACGCCCCCGAAGCCTCTCACAGGGCTCCCGAGGGCGGTGTCATCGCTTGGCTGGAACAGGCGGCTGTCGACCTACGCCTTCAGATCCAACAAAATGCCCCTGATGCCCGCCTCGGCATCGAGGCCAAGACGAAAAACCGGAGCGATGACCAAGTCAGCCCTCCGGTTCTCACCATCGACGTGCAATCGGCGCTCTCCGCCTTCATCCAAACGCTCACTCAGAACCCGGGTGCCTTCGGCACCCTGGCTCCAGCTCAACCCCAGGTTGGGGAAAACATCATACTTCCCCCTCCGCCACACCCCTTCGGAAATCCCACCCCTCGGGTGAGGAACGACGAAGGGGTAGTGGCCCAGGACACGTCCTCCCAGGAAGTACAGTCCCGGGATCGCCACAATGACAACAGGGAGAGGCCTCGCACTTCCGCCCTCAACCGGCTCGGAGGAGGGTCAGACCGCCGAGGGGTCCAAGACCGCCTCGGAGGAAAGGCACTCCAAAGGCCCCAGGAAAGTGGAGGGTCTGTCTCGAGGGCAGACGAGGAGCGTCCCCCTCGGGACAAGGGCAAGGCACCCCTTCATGCCAATGATGCTCGCCACCAAATCAACTAGGCCCACTCGGCCCGGGTTTGTTCGCAGGGGGCGGAGACCAACCGAGGGTGGAAAAATGGCACCAAAATTCGAAGGCCCCTACATCATAGCAGCCATCATCAAACCTGGGACTTACAAGCTCAAACGCCCCAACGGAAAAGAAGTCCCTAGACACTGGAATGTACACCATTTAGTTAAATTTTACCAATAATGTAAGAGCGGCCAAGCCCTCATAACTAATGAATGTACTATCCTAAGGCCCAAGGCCTCATACTGACTACAGGCCCCGGGCCTCACCACGAGAAGAACCCCCCTCCGGCACCAAGTGCCGAGGGCGGACACCATCAACACCTACAACAACAGTGGAAACACCACGTGTTTTCAGTCAAGACCCCTCGGTACCAAGTACTGAGGGAGGAAACTCCTATCACCAACAACAAGGAACGCCATGTGTTTCATTTCCCTTCGGCACCCAGTGCCGAGGGTACTTTCCCACCTTCAACATCAAAAAAGAAAAGATAAGAACACCAAGTGTTCCTACAGAAGACCCTTCGGCACCCAGTGCTGAGGGTACACCTCCATCATCAACATCAAAACGAAGAAAAACACCAAATGTTTCAAAGAAGACCCCTCGGCACCCAGTGCTAGGGATACGCTCTCCTATCAACTTCCAAACATCTGTTGGGAAACACCAAGTGTCTCATTTGAAGACCCTTCGGTACCAAGTACCGAGGGAAGACACCTCCATCAACTACAACAAAAGAGAACACCAAATGTTCCTACAGAAGACCCCTCGGTACCAAGTACCGGGGGCTACACATCGAAACTAACACCAAGTGTTGTTTCTAAAAGCCGTACCCCAAGAGGACGCATATACCGAAGGCGCCACCATCGGTGCCGGCGGCACGTAGTGCCCCCGGCCATTTGCAACTAGTGTGCAAATGAAAACCCTTCCTTGAAACGCTTTCCGCGTCACTACCCCCAGGGTATGACAGGCATGAGAAATGCCCAGGATTCGACTTTCAAAAACGGAACGCTATCCGCGTCATCACCCCAAGGGTATGACAGGCACGAGAAATGCCCAGGATTCGACTTCCAAACCGAAACGCTCCCCGCGCCACCACCCCAAGGGTGTGGCAGGCCACGGACCATGTCTAGCGCCGAGGGGACGACTTTCAAAAATGAGGCGCTTTCCGCGCCATCCCCCAAGGGGAGGCAGGTTACGGACCACCATATCTTGTGCCCAGGAAACGACCCTCGATCCCCTCGGAACTCGGAAGGTTAACTCGAGGGAGGAGAGCCATTGGTGTATTCTGATGGTCTCCTAATAGGCCCAGCCTTACCAAGAAACCAAGTTTCTTGATGCCTTCCCTTCACCACCAACCAAAAAAAAAGGAGAGGGGTGAAGGGGAGTAGACTCAGCGAGAAATCAAAGAGTACACTCCAACAGATCACAACATGCCGAGGGCTCCCCACAGGAACACCTCCGGTAACTGAAGGCTATTTCCCGAAGGATACTACTAGAACAAATAGTATCAAGAAACGGCTAAGTCCACTGCCTGGTCACCTCCGGTCACACAAACACCGAAGGCTTCAACAATACAAAGGGACTGGACTATCCAAAGTACACTAAAACGGTACCTTCAAACAAATACCGAAGGCATCTGTTACGCACTGATACCGAGGGCCCTTACCCCATGACAAGGGTCAAATTCTACAACTTTTAAAGTGTATGCCGAGGGCACACACTCCTCATTGGCTTTCTTCACAACAACAGGATTCAACATCAATTTATGCTTAGAAAATATTCTAAGTCCTGAATGAGCAGCCCCCGGGCATCTCGCAAAGTAATATAGAGTCAGAGGGCACCTATCACCCGAAGGCTACACAAGGAAGCAGCACTTGAAAAAATTCTAAGTCCTAAAGATTGGGCCCCCGGCCCAATCAATATTACAGCCAAGGGAATATGGTAACCGAAGGCCATGCGATACAACAACACTTAAAAAAAATAATATTCTGTCCTAAATGAGCAGCCCCCGGGCATCTCGCAAAGTGATGTGGAGTCAGAGGGCACCTATCACCCGAAGGCTCCCAAGGGAAAATCTACACTTAGAATACTTTCTAAGCCCTACATGTTTTTCCCCCGGTCAACTACTCATACATCAAGAAGGGATGCCATCTCCCGAAGGCTCCCAAGGGAAAATCTACACTTAGAAATCTTTCTAAGTCCTACATATTTCACCCTCAACTTATAAAGGGACCCAATAGCCGAAGGCTACCTATCAATCAAAGGCTACGGTACACAAGGAATCAACACTGAAGAAAAAATTCTAAGTCCTAAAGAAGTGGCCCCCGGCCTAATCAATATTTCAGTTGGGGCTCCACAGTAGCCGAAGGCTACGTGACATACTACAATTGCAAAAATTTTCTAAGTCCTGTACATGGGGCCCTCGGTCCAATATTCACACATCAGGAAGGGATGCCATATCCCGAGGGCTCTCAATGGAAAATTTACACTTAGAAATTTTTCTAAGTCCTAGGAATTGGGTTACTACAAAAACCCGAAGGCCCGTGCCGTGCTACACTTAGAAAAATTTTCTAAGTCCTAATTCCTACTGAACCCTCGGTTGCATATCCAGCAGAGGGTGCCCAACTACCGAAGGCTTCCAGGGGCAAGCTACAATCAGAAAATATTCTATGTCCTAAAACATACATTCAAAAGAGCAAGGCATACATCCAAAGCAAGACGAATGCATGTATTCGACAATGAACAAATCAAAAGGAAGCATATTGTATATCAAAGGCCCGAGGGCATATGTACTCATTCATTCAAAAAAAAAGGAAGTTTGATTGTGCTTTACAAAGGGGGCCGAGGCCAACAATTACAACACAAAAGGGGGGAATACAATTCAAGAAGGGGGGGACTGTAGATATTGCCTCGCTCTCGGCTTCATCCTCTTCGCCCCAAGGCCGCACTCCCGGAGGGTCTCCGAGTCTTCAAGAACTGGTCTCTCTTCCCCCTCGGGGAGCGGGATCCTGACATCTGGCTGGCGGGGGGGGGGGGGGGGGGGGGGGAGGCCATAAGCCTCGGGATGGAACTCCTCTGGTGCCACCTGAAAGTGCTTCGCAAGCTTCCGGTAGATGAGGCGTTGGGTGAAGAACTCCCCGCCTTGGTAGTACGAGTCGCCCCTCTCAGCAAGCCACATCTTTCCGGGGCCTCCGACCCACTCGTCTACTGAAGCCCCCACCACCGAAGCGAGCCACTCCCTCCGGTCTTCGGCCTTCCACCCCTCGGCTGTGAAGCTGGTCACCGCATCCTCTCGGGCCTTGGAGACGGCCTCTTCTTGAGCCGCGCGGGCTTCATCAGCAGCAATGCGGGCGGCCTCGGCGACGGCCTCCCCGGCTCTGGCCAGTCCCTCATTAACCCCTTCGGCCCTGGCAGCCAGCACCCTCTGCTCTATGCCGTCGGTGGCCAGACGAAGAGAGTCCTCGGCTTCAGCAAGCTTCTTCCTGAGGAGGGCGGCCTCCCCCTCGGCTACTCCCTTGGCCTCCCTCATTTGATCCACCCTCCGGAGGTGCTCGCAGAGGCCCATAAAGCTCTGCAATTCACGAAGGCAAGAATAAGGCACAACGAACATAGTACGGAAGGAAAGCACAACAATGAACAAAGAAGGGGGGGGGGGGTGACTTACGGAGGCAGCATTCAGGAGGACCTTCGCCTCGAGGGATCCCTCGTCCAACCGGGCAAGGGCTAGTCGGTCGGCCGACGACAGCATTTGGCTCATCAGAGCAGAAGGGTTCAGACTGCCCTCCAACACGGAGGCTCCCTTCGGTACTAACGCCTCCAACCTCTCCCGCCCGAAGAACTCCTGATTGATTTGTTCCTGGGGGTGGAGGCAGAGGCGTGCCCTTCATCAACGATCACCACCACATCAGTGATCGGCTGTTTGGTAGGGGCGGTAGTCTTCGGCTTCTTGGCCGGGGGCTCGGTCCCCTTGCCGGCGTTCTTCTTTTTTACGGGCCCGGCACCCTTGGACCCTCCGGCGCCAGTGGTGGCGACAGCAGTTTGAGAGGGCCCCTCCCTGGCAGAAGCGCCCCCCGGGGCCTTCTTCTTCCCTTTCGCATTCTTCAGAGCGAAGAGGGAACCG
The DNA here is from genome assembly GCA_945859875.1 of Cuscuta europaea. Lineage (NCBI taxonomy): Eukaryota > Viridiplantae > Streptophyta > Magnoliopsida > Solanales > Convolvulaceae > Cuscuta > Cuscuta europaea. The sequence goes on from CAMAPE010000058.1 coordinate 876,251, forward strand.
ACGTCCATATTGTTACCTGCAAGCAACAAAAAAAAACACAAGGGGGTTAGATCGAAGGCTACCAGTCACTACGTCATAAAAAAAATAAATGGGGAATAAGAGAGAACTATCAACGCATCAGTGAACCATTCGGTGATCACCTCCAGCTCCTTCGAAGACTCGATCGAGGGGAGGGTATCTTTCATCCGAAGAGCCCCTCGGCCTGAACTGCCGGAAGCCCAAGCTGAGCAGTTCCTCTGGAAGGGTGACGTCTCTGATCTTGACGTGCTTGTCGGACCCCTCCGGCTTCCTGGAAAGCACTTTGCCATTCTTCTCCAGAGCTGCGCTCCCCACCTTCGGATGGCGCCGGAAGCTATTACGGAGTTGGGCCGGGAAGGGGTTCTCTTCGAGGCGAATGTAGCAGAACCTCTCCTTCCACCCCTTGTGGGACGAGGGCACATCATCAAAAAGCCGGAACTCCGGTACCTGCTGAAGGTTGGCAAAGCCCTCAGCGTTTGAATGTCCCCCCCGGTAGAGGTTGAAGGACATGAAAAATTGATCAAGTGTGGGCTCGACCCCCCGGCTCTGACACAAGAAGAGGAAGCCGGCCACATAGGAGTGGTTGTTGGGCGTTAGCTGGCAGGGGGCCAACCCCACAAACCTCAGATACTCCAAGAGAAAAGGATGGAGCGGGAACCGAAGCCCCATCTCCACCGAGAGGGTGTGAGCAGCAAAACACCCCTCGGGCGCATATCGCAGCAGATCATCCGCCCTGGGCTCCACCACGCGCGCCGAAGGGCCAACCAGCATCTGGGTGGACTGGTATTCTGCCGGGGACGCCTTCGTCTTCAGCTCTAGAGCGGCAGTATTCAAGAACGAATGGCCCTCGGGTATGCCCACCGGCCGCCCGGCATCCACTGCCGCTTGCTTCTTCCTCGGGGCCGCCTTCATCTTGTTTTTCTTCCCGGGAGCCACACTTATGGGCGTCGGGTCCAATGGCCGGGAGGAGCTGGCTTCCCCGGCACCCCGGGGGGAGGAATGGCAACCGTCACCTTCAGCCTCTCCCTCTCCTCTTCTTGCTCGGCGGTCTGCACGGCGAGGGCAAGCTCTTCGTCCTCGTTTTCTTGTTCGAAGCCCTCGGCTTCGACCTCGGCCTGGAGGTCCTTCTCCATTTCCATGGCCACTGCGGCATCACAACCCGCCGAAGACTCCACGCTCGACGACTCCACATCTGAGCATGTCTCCATCTCTACCGAAGGCTCCCCCGAGATATCCTGGGAGTCGCTCTGTGATGACATCTGCTCACTAATTCGAAGGCTCGAGAAAACTAGGGTTTCCTAAAAAATTCTATCTCCTAGCCTAGGGGCACAAGGCGCAGCTAAACTAGAAGGAGAAAGGCAGGGGGGAACTGACCTTGAAAGCTGAGTGTTTACCGAAGGCTTGAGTTTCTCTCTCTAGAATTTTTGGCAGAGCTTCGCTAAGACAGATGATCGCACAGGAAGAAAGGGCTCTGGCCTTGGGGTATTTATAGGCGATGGAATCCGGGATTGGGCCTGGATTCCGGGCCTCCGGATGGACCGCCATCATTACACACCGCGTCTTCGCCCAACCAGTGATGCCGCCCACGGACAACCAGCCATCACGCGCCACGTGTCCCCCCCCCAACGGCTATATCCTGGCGTTACATATTCCAACGGCTATATTTCCAACGGCTATATCCTGATTAAAAGTTTCTAGGACTAAAATGGAATTTTAGGAACGTGGTGAGGTCGTGAGATTTCTTGAATTGTGTTTTTCTTTATTTATGTTTTCTTAGTATGCATCTATTATCTTGTTTTATAGTATGTGCTTTTGTGGTTTTCTAGTAGAGATTGGTAAAGTCTAGAGAAGAACTCTAGGACCTACTAGATATTTTCTAAATTGTGAAGAATATAGAATAAAGTTATTCTTTAGAAACATTTAGGGTTATGCTTCGAGGACGAAGCATACTTTAAGGGAGTGAGAATGTGACACTCAGAAAAATTTAAATAACATAAAATAGTTAAATCAGTTAATTTCAGTAAAATAAAATAGTTAATTTTACAAATTAGGAAAAAGAAAAATTAAAATATGACAAAAGTGACGTTCTGTCAATCTTTGACGCGTAAATTTTTATAAAAGTGACATTTTAGCAAATTTGACCTCCAAAAAGTGTCGATTAATATTATGTTACAATTGAAGTTTAAATTATTAAGTATAATTATGCATACATTTATAGGTAGCATTAGGTAGAGGTTGACTTTTTAAAGCTACTACACTACACATGGTAATATCAGTATACTATCACTATATACGAAGAATGAATTATGGTGCTAGGTATTCCTTAAACGGCAATACATTCAAGGCTATACATATTTTGGTTTTGGTTGAGTATATTGTTCTTTTGAATTGTTTGAAATATTATTTTGGTTTTGGACATATCCTTACGAACTTATTTAAGGATGACCTTGGACTTATAGAGGAACTATGCATTATGTGTTTGCTTGATTAAGTGAAGTTATTAGTTAAGGTGGTATAATTACGAGTAGCACTCGATCTTATTCGTATCACAATCTTTTCAAGAAGACAATGATGTCTGCGAGGCACAACGTGAAAGACAATGATGTCACATCGACGAAAGCGAAGCCGAATCAAGGTTTGGAACAATAATTGATCAACACATCCAGACCGTCGCAAATATGCTATTTTAAAATCAACGCCAACATCGTCTTAACAAGCGCAATGATATTTCGGAACGCGTAGTTGGGCGTAATCCCCCAACTTATTTAGGCCAAGAAAATTCTCTCGTCCTTAGGGAATGAATTTGCACCTTCGACAAACTCTTCTACGCTATAATTGCCCCGCTCACGGATCTACGAATCGATATAGTTGCGTACTACCTACGTTAAGAGGCGAATAAATAGTGGGCGATGACTAGCATTTCATCAACAATCCGACTTTTCTTGAGGGACGTTTACGAAGCCATGCGAGAAATATTCTAACCTAGAGCACATGGAAGCTACAAAGTATGAAGATTCTTACACATGAAGCAAGAATGTATGACCCGGCCAAGAATGCTACGCCAAATTCATGGAGCTCACACGATTTGCACATACGCCATTTCCGGTGAAATTAGTAACTCTAGGAAGTTTATAAGCGATATAAATTTTGAGACCTGGACGGCTATTTGTGAATACCGAACGCTTAACGAGGCTTACGCTAAAGTTGCTAACCACTATCGTGTGCGACACTTAGAAAAAAAAACCAGTATTAATAAAATAGTTGTAGCTTATGCTTCGAGGACGAAGCATTCTTTAAGGGGGATAGAATGTGACACCCAAAAAAAAATGATAAAGTGAGATGTGAAATTATTGTTTAAACATACAAATCAGATTACATTAGCGCACACTTCTATTGCTTGATTTGTAACGTAGCCTTCTTTGAGTAAGTGAGTGCTTCGGGGACGAAGCATCATTTTAAGGGGGTAGAATGTGATACTCCGAAAATTTTATTAAAGTAAAATAGTTAATGTTACTTGTTAATTTCATTTTTTTAACATATGACAAAGTAACATTTTTGGTGAGCTAAAATTATGACTTAAATAATAAAAATGACATTTTAATTATTAAGTGAGTCAAACATAAATTCAACAGTCATGATATTCTAATTAGATAAAATTTCAAAATTTACGACGTTTCAGTCAGATAAAAATATTTCAATAATAGAAACAACATTTTATTAAATAAGTAAACCAGACAAAAAGTAAACATTTGTGACTCGTTTAGCCTGATAAAAATGGTCCAACAATAAAAGTGACATTTTTAATAATAAATGATAACGTAAGAAGTATCTAATTAATAACGCACTTAGTGCAAAACTTGACTTTTTTATTACACTCCGTATTCAATACTACGACGGAATGACTTTGCTATTTTCCATATGTGAACCATGCGTAGTAATCTTAATAAGGAAATCTCCATTAATGCCAAAAACTATGAATAGTCTAGAATTCTCCTTCAAAGGGTAAATCCATATTTGTACGTAGCACACACATGCGTGTAAACGATACGAATACACTAACGGCTGATTAAATGACGGAAATTAATTGTATGTCCTAGAACCTTCGTGGGTTAGTATAAATACCCTGCAAACCCTACCTAAATGACATCCGATTAAAGGATATACGTAGTACACACTCGCCGTAGATCGAAGAGAACGAACGGGGGAGCTTTAGTTTGCTATAACTACGAAGGAGAGGTCTTGAAGGAAAAGCCGGGACCAACGTTGGATGTCGCCGCCAAGCTGCAGAGTCACCGAAGTCGGATTGTGCCGCCAGCTCACAATGTCCTGCCCTTCTCTTCGTTCTCAGTGTCGCCGGAGGAAGAAGATAGCCGCCGGAGTTCCGTACACAAGTGCTGGAAGAGTGGGTCAGACTGTTTCTTCGCCGTAAAAAATAAAAAAACATTCATACTTTACATACAGGGGAAGGAGGGATGGCGTGGCTTTGACGCCGCCTGAATACCTCGCCATGCTGCGTCGTCTCTGGATGTCTCGCCGTCGCCACAAGGAGTAGCCGCCGACCATCTTTGACGCCGCCTGAACCATCCCTGCGTCGCAGGTACTGCTAGACGATCGACAAGGAAGGCAAGTACATAGACTATCCTGCTTCTTTATTCTACGGGCCGAGTGTTAAGCAAACTATTGTACTCCGTAATACGTAGGATAATAGTTTGTGCTGGGATTGCTATAGTAGTCTGGACCACCGTATGGTTAATAACAACACTAATAGTTAATACCCCCTAATACTTGATACTAATAATAGTAAAAGTAATAACAATACTAAAACTAATAATAATAATAATAATATTAATAATAATGATAACAATAACGTAGCTTGTAATAAAATGAAGTGAAGATGGTTATGAAAACAAAAATGATATCAATTCTCGACTATTATAGAAATCAGTTAATGTTGAACCGATATATTAATCATGATAGGGGAAATTTCTACACAAAGGGTAAAAGATTTTAACTATAAGTTGATAGGATATTGATTTTTGAATCTTAATAGAAGGTAAATTGAGGAAGGAGCAAGTTAGAAGAATTTCGCTAGAAGTAATCGGAGTTTGAGGTAAGTTTCTCTGCCAATCTAAAATTATTTCCTCGTATTATATGCTTATTATGCATTATGTGAATAAGTGTGAATTGTTGAATTTTGTGTATGAGAATTGTGAAGAGATATTATATATATTGTAGTTGAGAAATATAAATTAAGTACTTTTGGGGTATTAAATATTTTTAAATACCTTCAAGACTTTTTAGAGAAATTAAGAAGTATTTTTGAAGTATTGTTAAGCGAAGATAAAATTTACTTTTTATAAGAAGTGAGCATCTCGGGAGTAATCCGAGGTGTCGGTTTTCCACGTCCGGATAAATGTGGAGGGTGATTAGGTTTGCTACTACTAAGAAGTACAGTTTGAGTTTAAAATGATATTTGGATCGATGATCCCTTTTAAGAAGAAGTTATGGTAGTAGTAATCCCTAATCATTCAAACTATCTTATTCAGGGGTAGTTGGTAGACTGAGTCCCGACTACTCGTTACGACTTACTACTCGGAGGGCTTGGAATCCCTTTTAGGGGGTGTGCACACTTAAGGTAGTCGTTTCGTTTCCAACAGAGCAGTTGTGGTACCGGCACTTGTTCGGGGTGGCCGTCCGTAACCACGGTCCACCGGGCTCTACCGAAAGGTTGAGCACCGCCTTTCTAAATTACTAGGAAGTTAGAGAAGAAGTGATTTTTGAGGAAAGCAAAGGGAAGAGTTATTATGAAGTTTTATAGAGAAGTTGAGGATTTTTGTAAAGAAGTAGTCTTGATAAAAATCAAAGTGAAAAGAATTTCGATGGTGTGAGTATTTTTATATATTATTATATAAAAATCTATTTTTGTCAAACATGATTATTTTACGGGGTTGGGTAGTACTTACTTAGCTCTAAAGCTAATTTTTGTTTTCTTTTCCTTGTTTTGTTTCTGCACTTTACTTGTGCAGGTGAGGATGATGTTGTCGAGTGATGATTGCTTGCATGGCCGAGAGCGAGTTAGAAGTCGCCTTAGTTATACTAGTCATGAAATAAACATTTACTTTTCAAACACTTTACTTTGATTAAATTAGTTGTTATGTTTTAGTTGCCTGTGCATCCGGTTGAGAGATGACCGGATGTGGCGGTAACACCCATTTCCCTTATTAAGACTTCCGCTGTACTTTCTTTAAATTTTCATTATCAATAAATAAAAGTTTTATTTCAATTATATCAACGTTTTGGGTGGGAAATTTGGGGGTGTTACAGAGGCATCCCCCCAAAATGAAACGAAAAGCGTCAGCCTTCGGCCCACAACAGCAACGCAACTACTCTACTCCTTTTCACCACTTTACAAGTGCCTCAAGGAGTGGGGGACTGGAGGACCCCCTCGGGAAAATCATTAAATTACAAAATTAGTGAAATTCCAACAAACGACAAAGCAAGCCCTCAAGTCCCGACATGTGGGTAACTGAGGGACTGCCTTCGGCAGGGACATAAAAGCAACAACTCCTCACCAACTTCAGAGATCACGACAGGACAACATCAAAGGGCAAGCACAAATTACTCCTTTTCCCTTAAATACCTTTCGACAAAAGGAGTGAGGGACTCCTGATGGAGTATATGGCCCGGGAACACCCGGCCCACAGACTCCTACTACACCAATGAAGGCCCAACAGGCCCAGGAGGCCCAACAGGCCCAAATCACGGCGCCCAGAGTACCAAGCAGCCCACAATACGCACCAGGGGTGCCTTCGGCCCCCTGGACGAAGGCTCCAAACTATCACAACATGGATATTTCGAACAAACAGAGGGACTGGGAGAAAACGGCGAAAACAGTAGCCCTCGGCACTGTGAGCCCTCGGCACTCAGGGCCCCTCACCACTAAGAGCCCTCGGCTAGTCCTCTGCAGCCGAGGGCACCTCTCCCGACATGATATCCGCCTCACATGCGTGCAGATCACCGTACCCTGCACAGACGTCCCATCCAACAGCCGCATTAAATGCGGCCACATGCGGCTGCCAACGCCAACCAGTTGAGGTGACCCCTCGGCCAATAGGTGCTTGACACGTGTCCCTGCCCGGCATTTATTGCTACTATAAATAGCACCTCATTTCCTCATTTGTAACCACGCTGAAAACGCTCCACATTTATAATACACCCTCTCTCTACATTTACTTGCTCTGACTTCTCTCTAGGTTATTCCCCGCAATAACCCTTCGGATATATACCCCCGGGTAGACTATCCATCACATTTACTTGTACTTCTCTCTTTAGCTCTCACTTGTCTCTAGATATATACTCTATCAGGTATATCATTGCATTTTTTAAATGTACTATTTTACACTAGAATCACAGGAGTTGATTATAAATATAATTTAATACTCCCTCCGGTCCCAAATGAAATTCACACTTTCCTTTTTCGGTAGGTCCAAAATAAACTTCACATTTCTTCTCATTTCCTTATTTGGAAAATTATCTACATCAAAACAGTGCCAAACAGTGTCATAACACTGTACTCTACATTAAAGTCAAATTTATTTCCTTAACTTGTGTGAAGTCAAAGTGTGAATTTCATTTGGGACCGGAGGGAGTACGTTTTTATAAAAGAAAAAATAACAAAAAGAAAGTGAATTTGAAGTTATGAAGCAGAGATTACAATTCTGAATATTAGACTCCTAATACTCAACATAATAGCTTTGATGCTCGTTAAAAGTTCACTAATGCTCATTCACCAAAAACTCTAATTTTCATCTCAATAGCGGAGATTTGATGCTCAATTAAAATGTCGTGACGTTCAATCAACAAATCTTACGTTTTTCATATCAATGTGCAGTTTGTAGGTTATGTATACTCATTTGATAGTGATGTTATGCTCATTTCTAAAATGTCATATCAATGCATATTTCAAAAGTATCATATTACATTAGAGTCACATATTGAAATTAATATGAGTGGATTATAGATATAATTTAATAAGTTTTTATAAAAGAAAAAATAAGAACAAGAGAAAAAATTAGTAGATATGAAGCAGAGATCGTGATACTTATTGTTAGCCTGATAATACTCAATACAATAGGTCATATGCTCACTAAAAGTACATTGTTGCTCATTTAGCGGGAGCTATCGTTTTTCGCTTAAATTACAAAAATGCCAACAAAAAAAATTAGGTTGTTTTAATTAAATGGACTGTCTTTCTTAAGTGGGCCTTTTTTGTGGGCCTTATTAATTTTTTTTCTTACTTTTTCATACTTATAATGAGCATTACACCAATATCAAATGAGTATACATACTTAAGAAATGAGTATCTAAAAAATTCAGAAAGATCATTTCAAATCTCTAGTATTCTCAAATATTAAATGTGAATAAATAATGTGTGAAATGAGTATCAAAAAGTTCAAAATGAGCATTACACTAATAAGAACTTATTCCTTATTTTAGACCAACCAATTTTATTGGGCTTATTCTCCAAAATTATATCAATGCACAGTTAGTTTAAATAATATGCTCATCATTATTTAGTAGGTTGAAGCTTTTAAAATACGAGTGATAGAAGTATATGTTTTTACTGAATTCCCATTCGATATTAATTTTTGAAAGAACTATATGAAAAATATTCTTTTAAAAAATTACTTAAAAATAAAAAAGAAGTAGGAGTTCAAAAAGTCAAAACATAAAGTATATATAAAAAGGAAAATGAAAAAGGGAAGCAAAAAAGAAAAAGAAAAGTTGAAATTAGAAAAATTAAAGTTCAAAATCAAAAGAAAAAGAAAAAATCAAAATAAAAAGAAAGCCGAAAAGAGAATAAACAAAAGAAAATAAAGAATGGATAACATATGAATGATGTACGTAAATGCCAGGCAAAAAGAGAAAGCAATTCAGCATTCATAGGAGCTGAATATAAAGAATGGATAACATATCAATGATATAGGAGCTGCACATTCGGAGTATAATCAAATCCCAGACGAAGCATTCATCGCACATAAACACAAATTCTAATAATTTGAAATTAATTAATTAGGTCGCTCAGCATATATATATATATATATATATATATATATATATATATATATATATATATATATATATATATATATATATATATATATATATATATATATATATAATATATATATATATATATAATATGCTGCTGACCGGCTTAAATACATTACGCTCGAGTAATTATTACATACTCGCGCGGTAACATTAGTAGCAAGATGCAGCACATTTCTTGGTGCAGTCGAAGGAGCAGCCACCGCCGCCGCCTCCGCCGCCGTAACCCTTTCCCGCTCTGCTGTACGACTTGAAACAGCTGGCCGGACACGCGAGCTTCTTCCCTTTGCACGGCCCCTTTTTGTCGCAGACCACCGTCGGCCGTATCACCCCGCCTTTGGCGCTCCCGCCGCCTGGGCCTCCGAATCCGGATCCGTACCCTCCGCCGAGACCAGGAATCCCGAACCCAGATCCGGGCCCGAAGAACGCTCCGAGACCTCCGCCGCCGTCGCCAGAACGGGTTTGATCACTGGGGCGCTTCTTCTGAGCGTGGTCCGGGGCGTATCGGGTGGCAGAGGTGTGGATGAGGAACAGAGCAAGGATGAGTACTGCTTTGGAGCTCATCATCTTCAAAACTAAATGCTTTTTCTTTTGATTCTTTGGATTACAAATCTACTCAGAGTATATGGAGCGCATTTGCTCAGAGGGTATTAATTTAAAATCCTAGTCGCCCAAACATGGATTATACTTATATAGGCTCTTTTTCTAAAATGTTACCAAAATACTCTATAAAACTTGTGGATTAAATTGTGACTACAGTGAGTATAAAATATATTTTTATAATTCTTGTGACAAAAAGAAATTGCATATATTTATAATGAATAAAAATTATTAGGGAAAAGGTGCAAATAAGCTTTCGAACTAAAAGAAAATGTGTAAATCACCCCTTTTATAAGAGGCTCTGTCCAGCCGTTGGCATTTGGGAAGGTTCCCGGTGATTTTTTTTTAGCATTTTCTTCATTAAGTCTAGTTTACCCATACCAAATTTCAGCTAAAAAATCAACCGGGAAGGTAGTCAAATGATTTTCTGAAATATATTCTGTTGTTTAACTGCGCAGTTATCTTCAAACAAGTAATTGACTGCCTTCCCGATTGCATTTATAGCTGAAATTTGGTATGGGTAAACTAGACTTAATGAAAGAGATGCACAAAAAAACTCATCAAAAAATTCCACCGGTAATCGCCCCAAATGGCGACGGCCGGACAGACCCTCCTATAAAAGGGGTGATTTGCACTTTTTGGTTTGTTCGAGGGCTTATTTGCCTCTTTTTCCAAATTATTATTACACATTTTTGTCAACTACTCATGTTTCTGTCATATACACTCTCCGCCCCATTAAAATTGTCTCATTTTTTCTTTTCACTAAATTTGATAAAGTATGTATGACTTTAAATCATTTTTACTTTATCATTTTTATTTTATCAATATCAATCACATAAACTCAATGATGGATAATGTACCCGGGGGTAGCTTATCTGAGGAGTTATTGCGGAGAATAACCAGAGAGAAGTCGGAGCAAATAAGTAAGAGTGAGTGAGTATTCAATATGAATTCAGCGTGGTTTACAATGGGGGAAAGGGGTGCTATTTATAATATTAATAAATGTTAGAGAGGGACATGTGTCAACAATCTGGTGGCCGAGTGGTCACCTCAATCGGGGTGGCACCAGCACTCGCATGTGCACCGCATTAAATGCGGTAGGTGGATGTGACGTCGCATTAAATGCGGTGGTTGACTGTCTCTAAAAGGAATCTTCGTCGATAGTTCTGTGGCCGAAGGCATCATATGGCCGAAGGCATTGCGTGTCCGAAGGCATCATGTGGCAGAAGGCATTATGTGGCCGAAGGCATTGCGTGTCCGAAGGCATCATGTGGCAGAAGGGATTGTGTGACCGAAGGCATCATGTGACAGAAGGCATTGCGTGTCCGAAGGCATCATGTGGCCGAAGGCATTGTGTGGCCGAAGGCATTGTATGACCGAAGGCATTGTGTGGCCGAAGGCTCTTCACCTGTGATGTCTCTGGGCGGGTACTGGGCCGAAGGCTCTTCTAACCGGGGCTCCATTATGCCGAAGGTTGTATGTGTCGAAGGCTTTGTTTTAAGCCTTGTTCTCCTGTGATGTCTCTGAGCTCGATTTCGTCATTGGTAGCCTTCGGCCATGGGGCCGAAGGCCCCCCCTTTGCGTATTGTGGGATGCTTAGAGCTCCATTTTGCTGGACTTGGCCCGTTTAGGCCTGTTGGGCCTGATTGCAGTAGTGGAAGTATGTGGGCCGGGGTGTCCCAGACCATATACTCCATCACTCAATTCTCTTAATAACCGTGTCACTCCCTCATGTTTTAATATTAGTCGGACGGATGTAGTACTCTACATTAGGTTTTATGATGTACTACATATTTCATAAACATATAGTGGAGTACATTACTCATAGAGTTCACAGTGAAAAGTTTCACGGCGGCAATGACATTTGCTAGTAACATAAAAATTTGACAATCCTATAAAAATCAAATAATGATATAATATTTTTTTGGGAAAAGGGGTAAATAAGGCCTCGAATTAACAGAAAAAGTGCAAATCACCCATTTTATAAGAGGCTTTGTTCGGACGTCGCCATTTGAGGCGTTTCCTTGTAGAATTTTTTGATGAAATTTTTTGAGCATCTTCTTCATTAAATCTGGTTCCATACTAAATTTCAGCTAAAAATTCAATTTTGAAGGCAGTCAAATAAGTGTTTGAAGATATCTACGCAGTTAAAGAGCGCAGTATATTTCAGAAAATCACTTGACTGCCTTCCCGGTTGAATTTGTACCTGAAATTTGGTATGAATAAACTAGGTTTAATGAAGAAGATTCTAAAAAAATTCATCAAAAAATTTCACCGTTAACCGCCCCCAATGGTGATGGCCAGGCAGATCCTCCTATGAAAGGGGTGATTTGCGCTTTTTTGGTTAGTTCGAAGGCTTATTTGCACTTTTTCCCTTTTTTTTTAAATTATCACCTAACGGAAGGTCTCGGGTTCGAAACTCAATGAAGTGAGTTTCAGCCGTAATTACTACAAGCCCCCCAGACCCCCTCCCCCAGGTGTCCCCTGGAGTAAAAAAAAAGATGTATTAAAAACGATACAAATATGACCACTACCATTTAGAAATTCAAAAATTAACTAGTTTTCTTTTTTCAAAAATATGAGTAGCCTTTTATATAATTAATCGATTATTTTCTATTTTTAATTTATATCCAATCTATGTCCAAATCTCTCATTTACCCAACCAACGATGAAAACCACGTTGGAAATCGCCGTCGGTAAAGCTGTCAAAAATCACTGATTAATTTTTTTCATTTTTTCTGAAAATTTGATAGATAATTTTTTTTTGGAAATTTTTTGACAATAACATCATATTTTTTGAAAAAAGTGAGCTTCGATTTAATCCAATATTTAAAAAACCCTTCTTATATATAGGCCGGGGAGCATTTATTCTCTTGTTAATAAAAGAGGACTACTTTTTAACCAACTTAAAAATTAGTAAATTAAAAATAAGTCTGATTGAGATTAGCTAGATTAGTCTAGTCCAAGAGGAACAATAACATATAAGTCTTAATTCCAAAAGATTTTGACGTAAAAAGAAAAAGAAAGATGAAAGGCAAAACTATCAAATAAGCCCCTTTACTGTATCAAAAAAGTCGATTAGGCCCTCATACTTTACAAACACTCAATCAAGTCCTCGAACTATTAAAAAACGTTCAATTAAGCCCTTTTGGTGGGTAAGTAACCGATTTCCCGGTTAAACGATGACGATGGCGACGATGTGCTCGAACCCCAGCAACGACGGCTTCCGGGAAACAGGTTACATTTAACCGGGAAACCGGTTACTTACCGACCGAAAGGGCTTAATTGAACGTTTTTTAATAGTTCGAGGACTTAATTGAGTGTTTATAAAGTACGAGGGCCTAATCGATTTTTTCGGTATAGTACGATGGCTTATTTGATAGTTTTCCCAAGATGAAAAGATAAGCTATGATAAAAGATACTACCTCTGTCCCCCTAAGTTTGGGACAAAGGAGTGTGATGTGGTTTTTAAGAAAAAATAAAAATGTGTGATTGGTATTGAATTGATAAAGTGTGAATAAAGTAATAATGAATTTTAACCACTCAAATGTTACCAAATATAGAATCAAAAGGATAAATAGAATACACACACAGACACACACACACATAAGGATAAAAAGAAAAGGAAAGAAAAAGAAGATGAGGGAAAAGATGATAACAGACCACTTCACCACATGAATACTCGCCCACCACTTTGCTCTCTCCAAAGCCATACACCCACCCAATCCAAGAAGAAGCATATCACTATTGAATCCTCTAATCCACGTCTGCTTAGGTTGAGTCTTCCTCTTTCTCTCTTCCCTGCCTTTTCTCCACACATCTCAACTCGTCCGACAGGTGCATCACATGGTCTTCTATGCTCATGACCAAATTACCGCAAGTGAGACTCCCACATCCTATCTTCAATAGGCGTTACTCCCATGTTTTGTATGATTGTCTGATTCCTCACGCGATCCTTTCTAGTATGCTCCACAAAACTTGCACTCCTTGTTCTCTGTCTTGCTCCAACTCAGTCTAAAACCCTTTTGTGTTTGCCACTTCAAACTTTGCTTTAACATATGATTGGGTCTCATCGATTAATACAATATCATCGGCAAACATCCTGCACCACGGTATATCATCTTGAATTGACTTAGTAAGTTCATCCATAACTATGACAAATAAGAAAGGGCTCAGAGTCGATCCTTGATGGACTCTGATAGTGTTAGGGAACTTTGCAGTCCTCCCTACACTAGTATGGACACTTGTGGTACAATCCTTTTACATATCCATGACGATGCTGAAATACTTTTCGAAGTACCATATCATATGCTTATTCTAAGTTAACGAGCATCAAATGAAAATTCTTGTTAGTGTCTTTAAACTTCTCCACGAGTTGTCGAAGAAGATGAATGACCTCAGTTGTTGAGCGACTAGACATAAACCCGAATTGATTCTATGAAATCTTCACACTTCTTCAGAGTCTTTTCTCAATCACTCGCTCCCAAAGTTTCATGGTGATGGTCCCGGATAGGGTAAAAGTCTAGGGGGGGGGGGGGGGTGAATAGACTTTTAAATCTTTTTCAACTTTAAAGCGTTTTTCCCTCTAAAGAGTTAATCTATAATCTTTTGAGAGATTTATAGATGCACATCAGAAGTCTTTACCCTTTATGTAATAAGTGTATAACTACTTTCTAACTTCGAGAAGATTTGACTTAGATAGCTAGCAGTTGGCTTGACAGATAGTTTAGTAGTTGGCTAGGTAGCAGGGAACTGCTGAGGCAACTGCTAGAGAGATATTGACTTTATGATGAAAGGGATTATGGAATATTGTTTAGAATGATAAGGGCTGTCTGAAAAGGTTCTCTAGTAGGAGTAAAGCAAAGTTTTACTGGAGCAGTGGTTTCAGCAGTTGGGTGGTAATGAGGGAACTGCTGAGTCACTTGCTTAGGTTATAAGAAGATTTTCAGAGATCAGTTTAAGCAAAAATTCATATTGATGATGTTATGAGAGTCTGGTGATGTTGAGATGTTCTAGGGAAACAAGTGTGTATGAGCATAGGGGTCAGCAGTTGGGTGGTCACCAGGGAACTGCTGAGGCACCTGCTATACTTAGAAGATGAATTTCTGGAAACTTATAGATCAGACTTTTAGTGATATTGATGCACGCCTCTTGTGTGAAAATAGTCTCAAAGAAGGTAAGTAATTAAGCAGCAGGATAAGCAGTTGAGTCAGTTAAGGCAACTGCTTAGGATTCTGCTGGCAAACTTCAATCTTTTTGTGAGAAGTGCTAAGTGTGTGCTTTGTTGAATAAATGTAAATCAACACACAGTGTATCCTGGTTCAGAGGTGGTGTAATCCTCCTACGTCTAGTCCCACCCTCTTTCAGATGGATTTCACTAAAGTATTAAGCCCAATACACTTAGTGCTAATCTAGCCTTTACAACACTTAGGCCTGGATTGAAGGTTTTTCACAATGAGTATAGCACCACTCAAAATTACTGAGTCCTTAGACTTTTCTCTAATGAACCTGTGGGGATCAAAAGGTACTCTATCTATCTACCCACACTTTAGGATCCGAACAACTGTTCTCCTAAGTGTTTACAACAATTTGAGAAATATTACAAGAACGTTATAACCTCCAATTAGGAACTAAACTTCTATGATTTAGCGATGAATAGCTTATAAACTGGAAGTTTAGTGAAGCATTAGTCCAAACAGAGAGTAAAGTTTAGAATAACACTTTCTCTTTTGCTAGATAGCTCGTGAATGCTCGTGGAAGAATTTCTCTACTTTGGATGCTCAAAGCTTGATTAGAAACTTTTGTTTCAGCCTATATTTATAGACTTCTCCTTTGGATTAATCTCATCCGTTGGTTAGGATGAATTAATCTTTGACGTTGAAATTCGTACAAGGACGAATTGTACATTCATCTTCTTATGCTGGAGCATTTATTGAGATTGATCTCTTTGTCTTGAATAATTCGGCCGCTGAAAAATCACCTCAGAATTAGTCTCATGTGGCGTACACTGCTCCGGACCCCTGTACGTATTTGGCATTAAATGCCGGTCAAATATGTCTTCAATCATACATATTCAATGTATGTAATAAAAATGTGATATTTAGTTAATCTTTGGACTACGTAATATATACCGGTAGGATCAAAGTATCCTATTAAGGTAAATAAAAATTACTTTATTGCATTTTTATTTTTCCGGTAGTATTTCATTAGTGTCAAAAATTGTACATTTATTTTTTTCACATTTTTGAGTGTTACCACAAGAATAAAACTTAGACACAATGTACATGTGTTAAGTATAGTGACATCATCAAAATCTATCGAAATTGGGTACTAACACATGGTGTAACTCATGAGCTTAATCTCACGATTGCTGCCACATTCTTGTACGTCACCCTAGTCTATTCCAATTTTGTAAATTTTTCACATTTGGCTCAATTTTGCAAAAAATAGATTAAAGATAATAAAAAAATTGTTTTCGTATAATTTTATATGGAATATGGAAATCATTAGAAAGATCATACAAGTTATTAAATCTAACATATTTTATTTTGTGAAAATTTAATTATAAAAAATAAGTTATAATGATTTTATGAAAAAAAGAATTGTAATACCAAATGACATGCATTGAAGGGAAGGGAGGGGAGTATATATTTTTAGTATGGGCGAGGGGACGTCAGCTGGTCGTGAACTGAATAGAAGGTATGGGAGGGTCAAGAAAAGGATGCTTAACAAATGACTTTGTATGGACGAGTCAAAAAAACATGAAATGCTCTCTTTCGTACAGTCTGTCATGTCATCAAAATTAGACATTAAGCTTCCAATGCACGTAGTCTTCAAACACGGAAAGCTGATCCGTCAAAAATAAAATTGGGAAAATATAATGATAGAGCATTAATACTCTGAAACATTATGCATTAGAAGCTCATTCGGTAGTTTAATATCTAGTCAATGCACTTCCTATTAGAAAGTCCTTTATTTATTTGACATTTGGCACAATTTATTGAGACTATATATATATGGACTATTGCATTGTGGATGCTCTTAGCGGGTGCTAGGTCTGTCAAGTTACTTAATTATTTTTTTTATTTTAAATTCTCGTTTCTAGTCAGAACTATATAATTTTATTTTATTTATCTTTTTTAACTAGTACAATGTATTGCCTATGCTTTATATGTATCGGTAAAGATAAAATCACACGGCAACATTGTGCAATATGTTCACATTCATCTTTAATCAGTGGATACCTTTATCAAGAGTCTCTCCATTCAAAATTTTCATTTTTAACAATGCAACATGCTGTTATATTTCTCACACAAATTGTGAGAGTGTAATAGCAAATCTATTAGCCATATTTGTGTATTTTACATACTATCCTCTTAATATGTATGTCAGAACTCTTATTGGGATAATATATTTCATTATTCCACGATTAGTGTAGTGCATAAAGTGGGTCATGGATTAAACTTCATGTAAAGGCCTAAGCTTGGAACTCACTCTATCTATTACTGTAATCAATAGAAAGACTATATGTGCCTTTTAGAAAGTGGAAAAATGGTCGAGTGGTGGAAGATTTGGAACAATGGACCAAGGTTCGAATCCTCGCAGCGACCGGGTGGAGGTCACAGAACCTGAAATAAGGTTGGACCTCTGGTGCGCACGGGTGTATGGGTCTACTGCCATTCTGCTGACTGAGTCACCGTGACTAATCTCCCCACTATCCTGTCGGGTCAGAGTGGGGGGCTCATGGGATGGGAGATTCCACCTTTTTTGGAACAATAGAAAGTGGACATAGGCGCTAAATTGCCTTTTAGAATTTCTTTATCCCCATTTTCTTATCCGGCATCACTCCTCTTACCGGGGCCCACCGCTATCATCAATTTGTGGACTTTTGGTATGAATTTTGAATACAATAAATGTGAACATAAAGTACTACCTGTCAGATCTCAAATGCATTTTATATATACTACCATCATCCCTTAAAATTTTGTCAAGTTTGATCAGCACGGAAATTAATAAAGTAAAAATTGTGTGGTAGATGTTTGTGCAGAGAAGAGAGAATTAATTGGAACCACAAATTCTTTACTTAAATGGGAAAGTGACATAGTTATTGGGACATCCAAAAAAGGAAAGTTGGAAAAGTTTTAAGGGACGGAGGGAGGACTTGTTACTCGACTTCAAGAACATTTAGATCCGGTAATTATATTCCGTATAAACCTAAGTTAGGCATGTCATAAAAAAACCGGCCCGTAGAGCCCGCCCTGCGTGAGACATTTGGGGCGCATTTGGCCCGCATGTCTTGCAAATGGGGTAGATCCGCCCCGTCTCGTGCATACAATGGGACGAGTCCGAGTATTAATATTGATCCGTCCTGTCCCGACCCGGCCTGCTCAATATACAAGTATACATCTTTTTTTATTATACAACAAATGCACACATATAATTCATGAATTCCTTGATCTTTGAATATATTACTCCGTAATATTTACATTTTGAACTAGATGAAAAGTTAATTGTCAATGTGTTTTTTATATTTAGTATTTATATATTCATTTATGCATAAATAAATAGTTAAGTATTTAAGTCTATATTACTTTTTATTAATTTTTGAAAAATTTTATTGTAGTGTGACTTTGATTTATTATGTTTGTTTTTTACAATTATTTGAAGACAAACTTTATGTAAAATTCAAGTTATAATGACTTAACAAAACTAGAAATGTGTACTAACTATTAGGTTGTTGTGAGGCGGGGTTAGGATGTTTTTACTTGGATTGTAATTTGCTGGTCTGGTCTGATCTGGTCTGGTCTGGTCTGATTTCTTTGTATTTTTATAACTATCCAAGTCTGATCTGGTCTGATCTGAACTGGTCTGGTCTGATCTGGTCTGATCTGAGATGAATTAAAGTCCAAATAAAAACATCCTTAATCCACTCCGCATGTGACGGGACATGGACCAACATCTAATGGCCCGTGCGAGTCATGTGATGGGGCAGGTCCACTTAATTATATCATGGGGGCGGGTGCGGATCATGTACTACCCGGTCTGGCCCGACCCATGCATAAGACCGTCTACTAGAGTTTTGAGACCTCTTTAAATAACAAATTGGGACCCCGTCTTATAATAATAATCTCTCAAAGAATTATGTTTTACGGCTCTTAACTTTTACACAATCAGAGTATATTTATAATTTTGGGGTCATATAATAGCGAGCCATGTTTTAAGCATCTAGTGGAACATATTACGGTAATCTTTATTTTTAGCTTATTGGTCAACTTTTTTATCAAACATCTAGCTTTTCATTTCTTGTGTTGATTCTGTAATAGTCAAAATAAGTAAATTTTAAATGAGCTCGTTTGGTAACACTGAAATTGGCTAAATTGGCTGATTCTACTGAAATTTATGAAGTTCTGGCTGAAGTGATTGTATTGGCTGATTCTGCTGATTTATGAAAAAAAACTATATATTTAAAATATTTGGTATTAATAAGTCAAATAAAAATTATATGGAAAAATAGCTAAAATGATCCTCTACAGTAACTTCAACCAATAAAGTCAGAAAAGTAACTTTAACCTTACCTTTTCTTATTACGAAGTATTACACAATTCAGCGCATGAAAGCAAAAGTTACGTGTTTGGTGAAAAAACTAATTGATAAGCTTGATAAGCCGAAAAAAGAGGTCACCAAACGGGCTCTACATTTTGAATTTACTAAAATGACTATAGTCTATAGAGAATCATTTTAACTAGTTTTCATTTTGCTTGTTTCATTTATAAAATATAATTTTAAATATAAGTTTTCCAAAATTCAACCAAATTGAAGATACTTAATTATGTGTAGCGTGTATATGGATTGGATGTCTCATATAGTTTAGTTTAGGAGTGTGAAAAGGGAAATAATTATTAGGAGTAAAAGCATTGAAGAGTGTGGTGGGTGGCAGTTGTGGAATGCCTCAAGAGCGGAAGAGTCAATTAATTAGTTGGAAATAATTATTACTCAGCTACACTCCATTAATATCCACAATAACATTTCCACATGGGATATAATCTGTTGACTTTTTTGAAAAAAGAACGAACTCATATCCCTCACTGGTTGTGTATTCATCATATATGGAAAAAACAGTTCATATGTGTATATAAACAATTCATCAAAAAATCGTATTTTTTTTAAAATGTCGATGTAAAATGGCTTGTGCATGAAGCACGATTCCTCATATATTTGCTATATTTATAACATTTTTGATGTATACAACTTTGGCGGTATATATGTATAGTAAACATTAAAAAAAGTTAATATATTGAAAATTTACATTAACAGAAATTTAATAACATTTTATACATAATAATTTGATTTTATATATTACTAGAATATTGTAATCAAAGTAAAATACGTAAATAGTGCAAAAATCTCAATGTTGTAACTTTTAAAGAGCGGAAAAAATATTACTCCGTATATGCCAAATGGAATACACAAAACCGGTGTAACTAGTGATAAACTAATACCATTAATATAAATTTACAAAACACTTATAATAAACTATTGATGTCCTTCTATTCAGTTTTAAATGAGAATTACTATAACTATGTTTCAATGTATCACATACTAAAAATAACACATTCTCCTATAAATAACTTAAGTAACATTAATATAAATAAACAATAATAATCTTCAATGCAAAAAGTAAAAATGATTTTTTTAATCAACCTTTATATATATGCTTTATTTGATATAGCAATTAAGGAATTCATTATTGTGAAATAATGACAAAATGTGGAATAACATAAGCCGTCATGAGAGATTAACATATAAGACTATCATCAGCACGGTATAGATGACAACTTAGGAGTCTAGCTTGGCAACAATTTTTGCAAACATTGTAAATCTTTGTGTTATTTTGTGGGCATAGCATATAAAACGCTTCAGGATTGCATTCTTGTGTGCAGAAGATGTCTGCATCCTCAACTTTTTCAACATTATTCCCCATGAATAGATCGAATACCAAATACAACGAGGGAAGTGAAGAAGATAATTTGATAGCATGAAGCCATATTCCCTGAGGATGTAGTGACGTAAATGAACTTAGGATCAAAAAAGTATTGTGTGTTTGAAATAAAAAAAGTCTAAAGTAAAAATGATTCAAACAACATGAATGAATGTAAAGTTATTCATCCTTTTTGTAGGGTGTTTTACCAAAATACGGGATTCCTCAACATCTAAATTAGGTTTTCACAAAAAGCGGGAGTCGGAATTGGGTGTTCTGAGTTCCGACCAGAGGAAGGGTTTAAAAAAAAACACTTCTCCCTCGAGTCGGATTTGTGACTTCTGACTAGGAAGTTTTTTTTGTTTTTTTAATTCCTCCGGTTGTTAATTCCTTATTGTTAAAGTTTTGATTTTAATAGTTTTTTAAAAGTATTGTTAATTCCTTATTGTTAATCCCGAATTTAAAAGTTGTTTCAAATTCTTGACATATTTGTTAAAATGAAAATTATGCATTTAGATTTTTAAATTTTTTTGATTTCTTAATATTATTTTTTAATCCATCCGTATTGCGAAAAAAATTCATAAAATGAAAGACAAATTTGATTTTGTTTTAAAAGCGATTTTTTGTAATTTTAATGGAAGTGAACAAAACAAATGTAGTTTTCGATGTAATTTATTAATAAATAGATAGTACATACAATAATAAATTTAATATTACATCTAACGTTGCGTGCTCGGCCCTGCTCCGTCACCGCCGCCAGTGTTCCAAGACCCCGTTGTGTCTCCATGATAAAATGACGAATCCAGAAATGAGGAAACAAAATCATCCCCTTATGTGGAGTACAGATAAGAATCATAATACGGCGGCGGTTGATCAAATGAGAAACCTTGATGCGTTGAGAATTCAGGGGGCGGTTGTGATTGTTCACCCCCACCTTGATGTTCATCTGCATCATACTATTGCTCGTTTCCACCTTCATCTCCATCTTCATAATGGAATATGCCCCGGTGGAGCATCTCTTCATCACCTACATCCAGGGCAAACCGTTGTAGCCGTTCTTGAATGTCCTCATAACTCGCGTGGTTGCCGGTGAGTTGATACACATCGTGAAAGTCATGCTTCTGCATAAAAATGTAACACGTGTAAATAATATGACACGATATATGTTAATGAATATGATATGTATTCAAAAACGTACCACAAGACCCCAATCGCGTGTTGTCGGGGTGTAGCCTGTCGCGGGCACATTGTGAGAAGGGTTCTGGACACGTGTCATCCCATACCGCTTGTACCATTCTCGGTACCTATCAGTACAAGCGTACAAGCGTAGAGCGATCAAGCGTCCATTATGTCATCCCGAGCCGTGGTAAGATCCTCCCTACAACTGTGATGGGATTGATATTTTTTTAATTACTTTCCATTTTTTTGAATGCAGCCGTTCTCCTTCTTGGATGTGCCAAGTGCAAACGGTCATGTTTATGCTAACAGCCTTCCAGGACCGTGATCTTTTGTCATTCGTTTTGAACAAATGAAATTGACGAATGTTTTCTCTCGTCACTGCTTCTTTCCGTGCATCATGTTTGTTGGGATATTGGCCTAGAGGCCCAGTACCCAGTTCGGGAAGGCCCAAGGTATCCGGCCCAAGTAACAGGCCCATCACTCTATGATGAAAAGATCCAGTGAAGAGACATACCGAACGGGGTTCGGCCCCAATAAAGGTTGGTCCAATAAGAAGACATACCGAACGAGGTTCGGGCTATATATCATACTTGGGCCAATTTGACAGCATCTTCAGTATGGACCCCCATCCCGTTCGAGCAACGGCCAACCAGCAAGTGGCCAGGTGCAGTTAATGCCGGACTAGGACATCAGCAAGTGGAAGCATGGATGACCAAGTCGGTGGAACAACGGCCAATCAGCAAGAGGCAGCCCATGCTCTCCATTAGTATAAATAGAAGGTTTCAAGTCATTGTAAGGGTTAGCATTTCAATACTCAAGCTCTAGAATAGCATCATTTGCTCTTATTTCTTGTATTAAGGCATAATTTCCGACTTATCGATCGGGAAATCCCTTGTAATCAGATTGGTTAATTAATACAAGTGAGCTTTCGAGTTTTAGTTAGTTCAGATCTTATATTTTCTTTTACGCTTTGATTCTGGGCCATTCCTGATATATCCAAAGTTCGTGTTGGGCTTTCGGATCTACGGGACTTACCCTCAACATTGGCGCCGTCTGTGGGAAACGCTTGCAAAAAGTTTCACTTTCTAAACATCCAAAAGACCTCTATTTTTTAAAATGGTCAGAATCAATTCCTATCATACGAACGACGGTTCACACCGTCACAGGAGGAGTCACACCCCGGGGAGTCAAAACCCCCAGGGACAATCCAGTCGAGGATCCTATACTCGCATTAATGGGGATTTTGTGATCCCCGAATCTCTGAGGAGAAATCCCCAGGCCATGCGTGACATGGCCCAATTCATGCAGCACATGGCAAACGAAGAAGAAGGAGGTTCCAGCTTTACAGGAGAAACTCCACGCGCGGAAACGACCACAGCGTCATCCCGCTCACATACCCATCGGGATAATCGACGTAGCGCCCCACCACCAGCGCATCCCAGTCCCAATGACCGAACCCCGATCGGGTCGCAAGCTAGAGGACCAACTCCCGTCGGTCATCATTTCCAATATGCTGAGCGGGAAAATACTAGGGTCCCTCAGCGGCATTGGGACCGGGACTGTGCGGATACGAGGGTTCCACCACCGCCCCCTTTGACGGCCCAGGAAGAAGAGATGGCCGAGATGAGGAGGCAAATGAACGAAATGCGGGACCACATGAACAGGGTACCTGCACAACCTGCACCAGTCCAACTGGGGATTACTTCCCCGTTTACAAGGGAGCTCATGTACGCGGATATCCAAGGGGGTGCCAAGCCCCCGACCGGCCAAATATATGACGGGGTGGGAGATCCCCACGTACATCTGAAGAGTTACCAAGGCGGACTTATGCTGCTAGGAGCACCCGAGGCTGCCATTTGCCGTTTGTTTTTCAGCACGCTCAGGGGGCCTGCCCAGGAATGGTTCGGGACATTACAGCCCGGGTCAATCAATAGCTTCACCGAGTTATCAACGTTATTCTTGGCTCAATTTGCCTCCAGTGCCAATCCCAAACGGCATTTCAGCTATCTGACCAGCGTGAAGCAAAATGCCAAGGAGACCCTCAACCAATTCCTGAAAAGGTGGAGGGATGAAACTTTAACAGTGGGGAGCATGACGGATGATACCGCCATCACCCTGTTCACGAATGCTCTCCGAACGGGGGAGTTGTACAAAGAGTTGAAGAAGAATCCGGGCACGGCGTACGCCGAAGTATTAGATAGGGCGCGCAAGCATGCCGCCCTAGAAGAAGAAATAATGATCAGGGATAAGGTCATTACGCCTGCTGCCCCGATCAGACTGGCTGATCGGCTGGGTCCTAGCCCAGCGGCCACTTTACCTCCCAAACAAGGGAGATTTACACCCCTGGTCCTATCAATAGCGGCCATCTATCAGAACGAGAGGGACAATATTCCCATCCCGACTGATTCTGGACAATTCATGGGAACGGATGACAATGCTTTCTGTAAATATCACAACAGAAAGGGTCATGCCACCAATGCCTGCAGGGCCCTTCAAACAGCAATTGAGGATCTGATCCGAAGGGGCCATCTGGGCAAATATGTGAACAAAGATCCGAATGCAATGGGCACGTTGAAACCGGCCAGGAAACCTAACAGCTGGCGCCGGGATGCTCAACGTGACGCCCAGCCTCAGAATGATGTGTATGTTCCTCCCAGAGAGGAGCCAGAGGGCTCGGGAGGCCCCGGAAAGAAGCCTCGAATGGAGGTCAGGGTCATATTTGGGGGCGGAGAGACCGGAGATTCGAACGCCGAACGGAAACGGTTCGAGCGGAGTCTTTATGTGGGGTCCGTCTCCACTCCCCCCAGAAGAAAGGAAGGACAGACCCGATCACGTTCGGGCCAGCTGATCTACCCAACTCTCCAAGCCCCCACAGGGATGAACTGGTAGTAAGCATGTGTATTGACAATGCTTTAATCCGCCGAGTGCTGGTCGATACTGGGAGCAGTGTGAATGTATTGTATCTACAATCATTCGAGAAAATGGGTCTGCAAAGGAGCAACCTGACCCACCTGCGGACTCCGCTGGCAAGTTTTACCGGTAACTGCATCGAGGCGGAAGGGACCATCCAATTGATGGTTGAAATTGGAGATGAAACCCAAAGAGCGTCACTCCGAATGACGTTCGTGGTGGTAGACATAAAGTGCGCCCATAATGCCATTTTGGGCCGACCGGGATTAGAAGATCTGGAGGCAATAGCCTCTGTCCGCCACTCATGCATCAAATTCCCCACAGACACTGGGGTGGGGGTGGCCAGAACTGACCCAACAACAGCCCAGACATGTTATCGGGAGGCCCTGAAACAGATGAACACTCGTGGGATGCGGGTGAATACAATTGAGGTGGAAACCCACCGAACGGAGTTCGAGGCACATCCGGAGCCCGCCACCCTTCTTGAACAAATCGACCTCGACCTTCCCCCGAACCGTAAGGTCGCTATCGGGGTAGATCTGGAGGCACATATCCGGGATGGCGTGATTGCCGTCCTCAAAAAGTTTCAGGTGCTATTTGCCCGGGGGCCAGAAGATATGCCAGGCATTGATCCAGAAATAATATGCCACAAACTTGCCGTTCGGTCTGATGCAAAACCGGTCCAACAGAAGAAACGATACCAAGCGACCGAACGGCGGGAATTCACTAAGAAGGAAGTGGCCACTTTGCTGAGGATAAAGCATATCCGTCCGGTAATCCACGTAGAATGGCTATCCAATGTGGTTCTAGCTCCAAAGCAATCTATCTGGAGGATGTGCGTGGATTACTCCGATCTCAATAAAGCATGCCCCATGGATCCCTACCCGGTGCCGAGGATCGATCTGCTAGTGGATGAGACTGCTGGGTGCGAGTTACTGAGCTTCATGGATGCGTTCCGGGGTTATCATCAGATATTCATGCATCCGGCCGATGCAGAGAAAACGGCGTTTGTTACTTCGGATGGCGTGTTCTGCTACATCGTCATCCCATTCGGATTAAAGAACGCGATGGCAACCTTCCAGAGGATGATCGGGATGCTGTTTAAAGATGTACTGGGTGTCACAATGGAAGCCTACGTTGATGACATCCTGATCAAGAGCAAAAAGAAGGAAAACCATGTCCTGGACATAGAAAAGGTGTTCGGGATAATGCAAAAGGCGAATATGAGGCTCAATCCCAAGAAATGCGCTTTTGCTGTAAGAGGAGGCAAATTTTTGGGGTACATGATGAGCGAGAAGGGGATTGAGCCCAATCCAGAAAAGGTAAAGGCCATTGTGGACATGGAGCCCCCGAGGAATCTCAAGGAGGTGCAGAGATTGACCGGTCGGCTAGCAGCCCTGAGCAGATTCCTATCAAAACTGGCCGATCGAGCTATCCCGTTTTTTCAAATCATGAAGAAAGCCAACCCTTTCGAGTGGACGGCCGAATGCCAAACGGCCTTCGAGAATTTCAAGACATATCTGTCTTCCCCCTGGTCTTGACAAAGCCCGAACCAGGGGAACATCTGTATATGTACCTGGCTGTAGCCGACTTAGCCGTAAGCACGGTTCTGCTAAAAGAAGAAGCTGGCGTTCAACGGCCAATCTATTTTGTAAGCAAGGCGTTGAACGGCCCGGAAACCAGGTACACCTTGCTGGAAAAGAATATACTGGCCCTGATAGCTGCCATTAAACGCCTGGCCCCGTATTTCCAAACCCACCCGGTAACTGTATATACTACCCAACCATTATCCACCATCTTGAGAAATCCTATGGCGAGTGGGCGCATTACCAAGTGGAGTCTCCTGATCGGACAGTATGAGGTAGATTTCAAACCCCGGCCTACTATCAAAGGGCAGGCCCTGGCAGATTTCATTGCAGAATGTACCGCCCGGCCCTCGGAAAAAGATTCAGATAACAACGGGCTGGATAATTGGTGGGAAATGTACGTGGATGGAGCATCTAGTGCCAAAGGTTGTGGAGCTGGAGCTGTGATCACATCGCCCGAAGGGTTCAAAGCGTATTATTCCATTCATTTTGATTTCAAGGTGACCAACAATGAGGCTGAATATGAAGCTCTCATTGCTGGTTTAAAATATGCAAGGGCCCTGGGCGCCGATCGGTTAAAAGTAAGATCAGACAATCAACTGGTGGTACATCAAGTGAACGGCACGGCTGAGGCCAAAGAAGAAAGGATGAAGGCATACAAGGAAATGGTCGAGGAGCAGATACATAAATTTGAACAGGTGGTGCTCGACCAGATATCCAGAATCGAAAATACTGAAGCAGATATCCTGTCCAAATTAGAACATGCAGCGTTCGACGATCGGGCACAGGAGATCCCGGCTCATATCCAACGATTTGCCCATCGGGAAACATTGGCAACCCCAGCAATAATGGTTCTCCAGATCGAGGCCGTATCTTATGCCATCCCGAGCTGGGTCGTGGATATGACCAACTACCTAAAAGACGGAACCCTCCCGCAAGATAAAAATCCTGCTTATCAAATAAAATGCATCCAGAGGAGGGCTTCCATGTTCGAATTAGTGGACGGGCAGCTGTACAAAAAGACATTTGGGGGACCGTATCTGAAATGCCTCCCACCCGGTCTGGCGGCGGCTGTAATGGAAGAGATTCATGAGGGTATCTGTTCCAGTCACCAAGGGCCCAAGACGCTGGCCAGAAAAATCATCTTGCAAGGATATTATTGGCCAACTATCCAACAGGACTGCTTCGCGCATACCAGGAAATGTAAGGTATGCCAATTATACGCACCGGTTCCCGGACGGCCTGCCACTTTCTACACTCCAATGACGGTGGCCCTTCCATTCGCAAGATGGGGAATAGACCTGTTAGGTCCTCTACCTACTGCACCCGGAAACAACAAATACATCATTGTGGGGATAGATTACTTCACTAAATGGGTAGAGGCCGAGCCACTGGCCAGCATCACAGATGTAAAATGCCAGAAGTTTGTCTGGAAAAATATCATTTGCCGGTTCGGAATCCCTGAACTGATTATAACTGACAATGGAAGGCAGTTCGTGAGCCGGAATTTTGAGAACTATCTGGTCAAATGGGGGATCAAGCATTCCAGAGCATCCATCGCATACCCTCAGGCAAATGGCCAGGTAGAGAATATGAACCGAACCATCATGGATGGCATGAAGAAGAAGCTGGAAGAATACTCCTCGTCGTGGCCTGATCAGTTGAATTACATTCTATGGACTTACAGGACCACACCCCGAACGGCCACGGGAGAGACTCCATTTGCCCTTGCCTATGGTTTTCAAGCCAAAGTACCAACAGAGATCCTGGTTCCCACACACCGAACGGTGCATTACAGCCCAGAACAGAATGAAGATAACTTACGGGCCGAATTGCATTTCGTAGAAGAAAGAAGGGATCTGGCAGCTGCACGAATGGAAGAGTATCACAGAGCCACAAGAAGATACTTCGATAAGCAGGTTAGAGTTCGTTCAATCGAGGTAGGGGACCTAGTACTAAGAAAGAGAGAGAAAAGCAAACCGCTCGAAGGGGGAAAAATGGCACAAAATTGGGAAGGCCCTTACCAAGTATGTAAAAAGTATGCTTCAGGAACGTTTGGCCTACAAAATACTGAAGGCCGACCGGCAGGAACCTGGAATGTAGAACATCTGAGGAGATTTTATCAGTAAAAACGGCTGTTGCCACCTCTAAAAAAAAAATTATAAAGAGAGGGAGACACAACTTCCACATACTCAGCCCATGGTTAACTCGATCATTCCGGATAACCGGATGACGAACGGGTTAACAACATGGAAGGAAAATCAATTCTCAGTTTAGAGAGTTTTTGACCCTAGAATTACGAAAGAATAAAGGGATCAAAAACGGCTTGAAGAATTGAGGCTCAGAAAATCGGTGCTCATGGTTAACTCAATCATTCCGGATGACCGAATGACGAACGGGTTAATTCCATGGAAGGAAAATCAATTCTCAGTTTAGAGAGTTTTTGACCCTACAATTATGTAAGAATAAAGGGATAAAAAATGGCTTGAAGAATTGAGGCTCAGAAAATCGGTGCCCATGGTTAACTCGATCATTCCGGATGACCGGATGACGAACGGGTTAACTCCATGGAAGGAAGGTCATTCTCAGCCAAACGACTGGGAATTTGACGCTCAGATAGTCTCACCTCAGCGGTTAATATGAGAATCGATTCTGGAAAACCGAATGACGAACATATTAGCAGTTTGGAGGGAGCCATACATTTCAGCAAGAGTTTTGACCCTGTAATTACGCATTGATGAAGGGATCAAAATGGCCTGGAGTTCGAAGGACAGTGATTCTCACCTCAGCTTGTTAACACGTAGAATCATTCTGGATGACCGAATGACGAACGGGTTAACAGCTTGGAGGGAGCTGAGTCGTCAACTTAGCCAAAGTCGACCCTGTAATTACGTACGGGCAAAGGGATCAAAACGGCTTGGAGATGGTGTCAAGACTGTAAGATATGGATTAACCGAGCGACGTTCGGATAATGTACGGATTGTCGTCCGAGGAATCGGAACTATGGTTTTGAAAAATCTCGCCTCAGTCATAAAACGTGACTTGGAAGCTAGTCGCCCTTTTTAGCTATAAGTAAGAAATGACCCAACTTCGGTGATCTTGCTTACAGTTCAAAAAAGGGTTACCTCAGACCCCTAATATGGATGATACGAGCCAGAGAAAACAGCTCGGAATGCATCGGAATTATGGGTTTGGAAGGAGAGAGTCTCACCTCAGCTTGTTAACGCATGAAATCATTCTGGATGACCGAATGACGAACGGGTTAACAGTTTTGAGGGAGCCCCTATCTCAGCCGAGAGTTTGACCCTGTGATCACGATCAGAACGGCTTGGAGGAATTTACCTCAGCTAAAGAGTTTTGAACCCGTGCGTCACGAACAGGAAAAAGGATCAAAACGGGTTCGGGAAGGTGTCAGAACAATTATAAAGAGAGTCTCACCTCAGCTTGTTAACGCATGAAATCATTCTGGATGACCGAATGACGAGCGGGTTAACAGTTTGGAGGGAGCCCCTATCCCAGCCGAGAGTTTGACCCTGTGGTCACGATCAAAACGGCTTGGAGGAATTCACCTCAGCTGAGAGTTTTGAACCCGTGCATCACGAACATGAAAAGGGATCAAAACGGGTCCGGAAAAGGTCAGATATAAAAGTACATAAGCCGAGTGAGGTTCGGCCATGTAGAAAAGATTGTGGACAAAAAATCAAAGGGCCAGAAAAAGTGCAACAGATAAAGGAAGAAAGTCCAGTTTATTCTTCGGCGTTACTAGCCGGAATATACAAAAACAGATATACAAGAAAGAAGACAACAGATAAGGCTACACTAATGGATGATCGCCGTTCGGGGAGGATGTAGGCTGAGAGCTCCCTGCCTGCACCTCATCGTCAGGCGCTGCTTTGGATCTTTTCTCCATAACGCGATCATACGTATTCCCGAACAGATCATCGAAGCCTAGTTCATCAGGATCGAACGGCTTGGGGAAACGCTCTAAGATCAGTTCAAGATTCCTATCCAGAAGCAGGTCCTGACTTTGCTTAACAGTTTTCTCGGTCAGGACATCCAAGAAAGATTTCCCTTCCGGCGTGCTATCCAGGAGGTCGATCCCTGCCTTGATGGGATCTAAGCTCTCACGCAAAAATCGGCCAAGGTGAGGACCTAGGAATTGCCGGGCCGTATTCTCCAGAGCGAGGTTCAGCGCCTTGCCCCGTTGGAAATCCACTACCGATTGCTGAGCAATCTGAGAGGTATTGACCGTGTAGGGTTCGGGCAGATGATCTCCGACTGCCTTATCAAATTTAATGCCAGCAGATTCAGCAGCCCGCACCTTGGCCCGGAGTTCTTTGAGCTCCCGGTCGCGACGACGGGACATCTCCTGCATCTCGGCCAGAGCAGCTTTTGCCTTCTCACCCTCTTTGGCCTGCTCTTGGAGGTCGGTCGCTAACTTCCGAGCAGCGGAGAGGAGGACCTGGCTGTCATCCCGATCACTGGCCAGGGCTTTCATCTCCTTCTCCGCGGCAAGAAAGGCTTTGTGATAATACATGCCATCCTGAAAACAAGGTTACAATGAAGGTCAGAAAAGGTAGAACATAAATAACAGAAAGGTATGGGACGGACTGAAATATACCTTAAGTGCTTCCTGGTGACCTGCTTCGAAAAGGTCCGACCAGTGAGTCAAGTTAGTGAAGCTCGGGGGAACTTTGATCGCGGTATGACACCACATAGAAGATGGCATCAACCTGAACAGATACCTCCCTTCCGATCTGGGCCCCATATTTGAGAACTCAACAAACATCCGATCATCGATCGGTGTGGCAGTAAGAACCGGAGTTGGTCTGTTGGCAGGTACTGAACCTTTGGGCTCAACCTCCGGCCCGGTCAAGTCAACCACATGGTCGATCGGGATCAGATGATCGCCATCATTTCCCTTGCGCTTTTTTCGGGTTTGCCCCGCCGAATCACGATCGGCTATCATCTTCTCTTTCCCTTTAGCAGAGGAGATGGAACGCCGGACGGGTATGGGAGAGAACACACCTACAAGAAAGAGAAATAAGAAATAAGAAAGTTGAATTGCGAGAGCGAAGGATGATCGGGTTAAAACCCTACTATGCTTACCAATTCCAGCAGATAACATGCTCGAGGCAGTGACAAAGCTGCGAAGACTTCTGGTCCCTCCCATTCGCAGAGACTCAGCCTGGGAGCGTAGAACGGCATCCACCCTGGGCAGGGAATCCCGTACGGGATATGCGTTCCACCGGTCCGGGAATGGCAAAGAATCACCTACCCGAACGAACAAAAACCGCTCTTCCCAGTCAGCCTGCGGGGTAACGTTCTCTGTGAACAGCTGACGGTCAGAACGGGCTACCAGCTTCAAGTACCCGGTCGTCCAGTACGGCTGATAGCAGTAGTGATAAAGAAATAGATCGACGCTCGGGGTGATCCTCAACTCGTGGCACCGGATAATGAAGCCTGTCAGAATCCGGTAGGTGCTGGGCACGAACTGAGCGGGCAGCACAACAACCCGGCGTAAGAACTCCACTATGAATGAGTGGAGAGGGAACCGAAGTCCAGCAGTCAGGGCATCGAGATGCACTAGCACGTGTCCCGGTCTGTGCCTCATAGGATGCCGAATGAATCCGGCATAGTATTCTCTTGGTGGGGGCAACAACTGGCTGAGTTGCCGTTCAACGTCTTCTGGGAGACGCTGTTTGTGTTTGCGTATGCGATTGAAATGTAGGGCAATGCGGGGTGGCCGTTCGGGCATCCCCTTGTTATAAACCTGAAGGTCATCTCCCGACAGGCATCCGTCCTCCTGCGACTGTTCGATAGGTTTGCTGACCTGAGTATTGGCAGGTTTGGGTGTTTGGGACGAAGAGCCTTCGGCCTGATTACCAGCGGATGTTTTGCTCTTACGAATCAAAGGCATCTCTTCAGATTCTGAGCTAGAGGAGTAGTACATAAAAACGCTGGAGGAAATTTGGGAACTCTAGAGAGAGAAGGCTTGAGAGTATGCAAAGGAATTCTAGAGAGAGAAAGCTCGAAAGAAAAGTGAGAAAACAGCAGGAGAAATTAGGGGAAGCACCTCCCCATAAATAGGGAAAGTACCGCACAAATCCCTAATCCAGGAGCAACACGTGGCATTGGGTGGTTACGATTAATTTGGGGCATTTATGATTCATTCTTTATGCATGTACCCCGGACGGGCTTACAAAGGTTTAGCAAAGATCACAGGGGCTTGCTGTTTAGAAAATGCTAAAAGTCGGGAAGAAAATGCTAAGTCCTAAATATCAGCCTGAAACCCGACCGGCCAACAGTATTGTAAAAGGTTATCTGGAAGAAAACTGCTAAGTCCTAAAAGTTGACCTGAAGCCCGACCGGTTATCAACATCATAAAAGGATAGCCTAGGAGTGAACTGAAGCCCGACCGGCTATCAAGTTGTAAAAGATTATACAAAGCAAGAATGTGCCAAGTCCTAAAATTCGGTATGAAGCCCGAACGGCTGGGTACCAGGGGGAAGGGGGTTTTTTCCTTAAGTAAATTATCAGAACTTTCTAATGCCCGAACGGCGATCAACGGCGTTAGGATTATTTGAGCAAGAAATAAGTTAGAAAATTGGTTGTCCTACGAAACAGACCGAATCCCGAATGACAATTAAATCATGCATTAAAGACAGAAAAGATAGTACACAAAATTTCATGCAAAAAAGAGATATATATTCATCGGCTCTACTGACCGGGAAATACAGTTAAGGTTTTTTTGTGAGGGAAGAACAAAAAGGGGTTACAGTTACTAAGATACTACTCTATTGCCCTGCCCCATTGTCTTCTTCATCACCCTCCTCGTCCGAATCAGTAAGGGGATCAGGCTCCTTTCCCGCCTCCCGATCAGCAGCCCGTTGTAAGTCTCTTTGATATTTCTCATATTGAGCTTCGACTATGGGCGCCTGAGGGAGATCAGTAAGCTCGATCGGCCTCCCTAGCAATTCTTGGAATTTGGCGATAAAGGGAGCCATGATGTGCTGACAGCCCATGACGTACAGGGATCGAGCTAGGGAATCATTAAATTTTTTCCCCCTGGGGTCCTAATCGAGCAATTTGACCCCCTCGCTCCGACGGGCGTCACCCGTGGAAAAATGGTCAAGATAATCACCAAAGGTGACTGGGAGTTGCTGCTGTACGAAATCTTTCTTCAAAATAGCAAACTCATCAGACCCTTTAAATGACTCCCGAACGGCGGACAGGTCAACCTGTATTTCAGTAGGGCCGTCCGGGATGCGAGGAGCATGCTCTTCGAATTTGACCAAGGCAGCTTCTGCAGCATGGACCTTGGACTGAGAAACTCCGAGTTGAACCCGAAGCTCGCCAAGCTCCGATTCAAGATGTTTCTTCTCCTCAGTATGGGCCTTCCGCTCGGCCTCCAAGGCAGCAAAAGCAGCTGCTGCATTCTGCTCCGCGGAACTCTGAGCAACAATCAGCTCCCGCTCCTTGGCCAACCGAGCTTCCTTCAGCTGCAGGCTATAAAGCCCAACCTGCGGAATGACATTCAGGGAATGAAATGGGGAAGAGAAATAGTAGATTAAGAAAGATTTAAACTATGGAATGGCAAGATACCTTCAGAGCTGCCAAGGCAAGGCATTCCTCGGACTGCTCGATCGATAACTTGGGGATGGTGAAATTGTTGAAGAAGGCGGAGGTAGACCAGATCTGACTTGCCGAACAACCACCTCTTTCCACAACATCATGAACCGGATCCGCCAGGGAAATCCGGTCAACCTGGCCAGATAACTGAACGGTGGGGGTTTCACCCGTACCCTGACCGGCTTCTGGAGCAGCTTGAAAATGCTCGGAAAATTGCTGCAGTTGATCAGAGCCAAACCGATCATCGACCAGCATGGCATCGATTTGATCCTGATGGACCTGCTGTATCGGCTGTGGCTCTGGAAGCGGTTGAGAAGACCCAGCATCCTGGGCGGGAACAGTAGAGGGAGTAGGTTGGGGGTTCTTCCTGGCGTTTTTTCGCTTACCGACCCCACCAGCTGCCATAACTCTGTTGTTGTCCATAGGTAGATCTGGGTTTTGTGCTGAAAAAAGACGAAAGAACAATGTTAGCATCGAGCGACCTTAGCGTGTGAGAAACTAGAAAAATGAACAAAAGAACGTTTCTCGCACGGGAAGGACCGCCCGGACCATGGCACTTGGTTTCTCAAAACAAGTAAACCCAAGAGAACGGGCAGTACCTATCCCGGCTGTAATAAGTCGTTCAGGGGTCAGATAACTCATGATGTCCATGCATTTATCCTTCTCCACGGCAAGTACGTCCTTGTAAATTTCTTCAGTAAGGACGGGATCAGGAGTCTTGCGAGGAAAGGCATTCCATTTGCGGGGAATTAGGCCGTCCGGGACAGACACAAAGAAAAAACGGTCTTTCCACCCTTTAATTGAGGTTGGATTTCCTTTAAACAGGATGTGTCCCGTTCGGGCACTGGTGGCCAGATAACCGTGGGTTTGTTGGGGGGTTACTTTGAAGAATTGATGGAAGAGATCTAGGGTTGGTCGGGCACCGGCATCTTTGCAACGACAAATGAACCCCGCCATTGCCCGATAGGAGTTCGGCATAATCTGGGCCGGTACAACTTCGTAGAAATTGAAGAAAGAAATGAAAAAGGGGTGTAGCGGAAATCTAAGGCCGGCCCTAATCGAGTCAAAGTGGACTATGGTCATTCCAGGCCTATGACGCATTGGGTGAAGCCCGGCTTGCAAACGGAAATCCACCGGATCAGGGATAAGGGCCGGAATTTCGGCCCTATTGTGAGAAGTCAATTTTTGCCTCCTTTCCCTAATCAATTTTAGGTCAAGAGTATGGCGAGGAACATCGTTGGGACGTCCGGCCGCCATGGAGGCTATTTCGTCCTCGGATTTGGTGTCATCAGAATCCTCACTGGAGGAAGAAGAAGTGCTAGGGAGGTCCTCCGCCTCAGCCCTGGTATTCGTCGCCGTCTCAGTAGAAACACCGGCAAACGGAACTGGGATGGCATCTACAATGGTGGTGTCACGGTCATCTCCATGAGAGGCCATCTCCGAATCAGAAGAATGCTCTGTGGGGCTCATCTCGATCGAAGTCAGAAATGAAGATGGGGAATCCAAGGTTGGGAAATTACCTGAGCAAGGGAAGCAGGGGGAAATTTGCAGAGGAAACAACGAAGGCCAAGGAATTGCAGAGTCGAAACCCGGAATTGAGGAGTTAAGGGCTAATTTATAAGCCTTAAAACCGCCGTGTCAAGAACCAATCAGAGAGCAACACATCATTAGGAGCATTTAAGCTAGACACGCGTCTAATGAAAAGACTAAACGACGGTTATCATGATGAATATGGGGAAATGAAGTGGCAGCCGTCAAATCGCAGCATGGGGAACTAGTTACTTCTGTATCCCGATCGCCATTCGGGGTATTATGACATTGGTATACTTCCTGATGCACTCACTTCGTTCGAGACATCGGAAGTGGGGGACTTGTGTTGGGATATTGGCCTAGAGGCCCAGTACCCAGTTCGGGAAGGCCCAAGGTATCCGGCCCAAGTAACAGGCCCATCACTCTATGATGAAAAGATCCAGTGAAGAGACATACCGAACGGGGTTCGGCCCAAATAAAGGTTGGTCCAATAAGAAGACATACCGAACGAGGTTCGGGCTATATATCATACTTGGGCCAATTTGACAGCATCTTCAGTATGGACCAACATCCCGTTCGAGCAACGGCCAACCAGCAAGTGGCCAGGTGCAGTTAATGCCGGACTAGGACATCAGCAAGTGGAAGCATGGATGACCAAGTCGGTGGAACAACGGCCAATCAGCAAGAGGCAGCCCATGCTCTCCATTAGTATAAATAGAAGGTTTCAAGTCATTGTAAGGGTTAGCATTTCAATACTCAAGCTCTAGAATAGCATCATTTGCTCTTATTTCTTGTATTAAGGCATAATTTCTGACTTATCGATCGGGAAATCCCTTGTAATCAGATTGGTTAATTAATACAAGTGAGCTTTCGAGTTTTAGTTAGTTCAGATCTTATATTTTCTTTTACGCTTTGATTCTGGGCCATTCCTGATATATCCAAAGTTCGTGTTGGGCTTTCGGATCTACGGGACTTACCCTCAACAATGTTAGTCCCCTAGATTTTGATGTACCGTTCTTTTGATGATGCCAAAAGCTCTTCTAATGTCGCCCCCCTTCTTTTGTAGCATTAGAAAATTAAAGTGTTGTCTTTGTCTCCAAACGTGTGCTAGTAAAATATTTTCTAAAAGTGTCCTGTTCAATATGATAAAAAACACAATAAACTTAACTGGAAAAATCCGACGTGCAATAAGGTTATATCCTATTACCTTAAACGGATCTCTCATAATTCCAAATAGTTAAATTTATTGTGTTACATAAAAAGACACTAAAAGACTTCGAGCGAATAAACCATTTATTTAAACTGGAACATAAAAAGCAATAAGGTAATATTCTTTACCTTAATAGGATTTACTATCCTACCAGTTTAATATTTGGTTTATGCGCAAAATACTAGCTGGGCCAAATCACAACCAAGTGTGACCAAAAGTCAGATAAAATGTTCGTATCAAATTAATTATGCCGGAAAAGTTAAAATGCAATAATGTAAAACTTTACCTTAAAAAGGGATATTCAAATCCTACCGGTATATATTTATTTGATACAATCATTCTCATCAAAAGGCATACTGATGTGAGAAATGCGTCGAAGTAAGAAACGAATAAATGTACAATTTTTAAGTACTAATAAAATTATTACTGGACAATAAAATGCAATAAGGAAAATTTATTTACCTTCAATAGGATATTTAAATCCTACCAGTATAATTTTATTAGACCTAGAAATTATATTGTTCGAACAAATTGCATTGCGTGTTTAATCAAGCGCCAAGCAATTCCAGCATGGGAGCTTTGAGACACACACAGAAGAAAATACTTCAGCAATCAAAATTAATTGAAGACAAGCTTGACCGGCATTTAATGCCAACTTTGTACTGGGACCCTGAGCAGTACAAGACAAATGCATCAGCCCGAATTAAAGCTCCAACACAAAAAGACGGAAGTACAAATTGTCCTTGCCAGAAATTTAACGGAAGAGATCAAACTATCCTAACCAACGGATAAGATTGATCAGCCAAAAAGCCTATAAATAGAGGCTGAAACGAAAGTTTCTAACTAAGCATGAGCATCCTAAGTAGAGAGATATTTCACTGAGCAAAAAGTGCTATTCTATCCACGACTCTCTGCTTAGACTCTTGCTTCACTAAACTTCTCATTATCAAGTATTTATTGCCAAAATCCTAGAAGTTTAGTTCCTAGTTGGAGGTTAGAACTTTCTTGTAAACAAAATCAGAAATTGTTGTAAACACTTCAGAAGGACAGTTGTTCCCGGCCTGAGTGTGGTTAGATAGATCAGGAGTACCTTTTGATCCCCATTGGATCAATTGAGAAAAACCTAAAGGATTGAGTAGCTTGGAGTGGTGTTGTACTCCTCGTGAAACACTTTCAATCTAGGCCAGAGTTGTCAAGGCTAGATTGGCACTAAGTGTATTGGGCTTAATACATTAGTGAAATCCATTTGAAATAGGATGGGACTTGATGTAGGAGGATTACACCACCTCTGAACCAGGATATACTGTGTGTTGATTCATTTTCAGTCAACAAAGCTGATGTGAGTTTTCTCGCACTTAAAAAGATTGTAATATAGCAGTGAAAGTACGAGTATCGTCTCCACAGGGACGGTAAAAGGGAATTAAGAATTAACTAAAATCAGCGATAAAAAAAATAAATAAAACAGATGCGGTCGTGCGAGATTTGGTTGCTTGAGAAAACTAAAATTGCAAATAAACGACTAAAAGTAAATGATTGGGTTCTTCTTAATTAACAACGAAGGGAACAGGGATTGATTCCGGGGTAATCAGATTTCTGGCAGATCAGGCTTAATTACATGAATTTAATTTAATTGAGCCTAGCTAATCAATACTAAGTTCTTACCGCTCTCGCGGCGTAGAGTACAATAATTTAGGGGACCAGGCTAATCTCTCATGCGACAGGATCCTAAATTATTGCCAAGACGAACGAGCTTACGGCCCCTTAATCGCTACTAATCTCTTAGCGAACGATTAAGTGTGTGTGAATGTGTCATAGAACAAATTAGATCTCTCTTAATTTATTCTATAAGCAATTGTAATTCTAGTGGACATTCTAGGTTACAAAAGATATCAATTAAATTATTCAAACACAAATTAAACGGCATTCATGCAATTTACACCATCAAGAACCTAACCATACATCATGATTAACCCATTCATCAACCCCAAATCCCTAATTAAAGCTACTCCCTATTCATAATTGAAGAATCAATAGAATTGGGATAAATAGAATTAATTGTCATTAATCAAAAAGTAGGAATTTACAAAGAATGTTAAGGAATTGAAAAACCTGGTTGAAAAAGCTCTCTAATCTCGTCCTTAATCTCTCTCTAAAGTTCCATCCCCCCTTAATTGTGTTTAGGGGGTGATATTTATAGGAAACAATCAAATTTGGGCTGATTTAGGACTCCCGTAGCCGCGCTCGGCGTCCACGCTCGGCGAGCGTGGCGTCCGAGCGTGCGGAGCAAGCCCGTGTCACGGAATTACGCTCGGCGAGCATACCAGCCACGCTCGACGAGCGTGGATACGAAATTTCTCTTTTAACTCTCTGCCTCGCTCGCTCGGCGAGCGTGGCACTTTTCTTCATGTTTCCTTATTTCTTGCTCCAAGATGCTCCCGTTTGCTCCCGTGATTGATCCAAAAGCTCTTTCTTTATTGAAACTTCATCGCGAACCTCCCGGTGACCTTCAAAATTCCGAATTCTTTCTCGAACATGCCTCTACTCATCCCGATTACTCCTAAAGCTCTGATTCCGGGCTCTCAACGACCTGATCTCAACTTTAAAATGCCAAAACTCGTTCCAACACCTGACAAACATAACTTGAGCAAAAATTGAGACTTGTAACACCTTAAAGCTAGGAAAACCATCAAAAGCCGATCTCAACATGAATCCAATGCGTGTCTAAATACGGACTTATCAGATTTCCTCACACTTAAACCTTTGCTTGTCCTCAAGCAAACTGAACAACGGGACTTACGATAATCACCACACGGAATTAAAATAATTAGCATGCACATGTAGCTAAAAGGGATATTCACAGAACAGACAATCTCAACCAAGAAAATTCTTCCCTAAACTACATCTTTGTACTCAAGCTAAACCATTCGACAAAATTGATCACAACATCCTTAAAGTAATGACAGCATACACAAATAAACTAGCTATTGATCAGAAGGACTTGTGAAGGTGATTGTGAATGATGAATGGTAATAAACAGTCCCTTTCTTTTGAGAGATTGGAATATTCTAACAAAGACTCAATGCATTCAGGAACTTCAGGGCTATTCTTAGGGTCAAAGAACTCAGTAGGCCACAATTTAGGAACAATCATCTAAACCTATGCAAAGAGTAGACAGGGTGTACAACTAAGCTAAACCACCGCGGCACATTGGTGCTTTGACGTATACTTGAAGTACGCGAAGGACTAATGCTAATTTTGCAATAGCCTCCAAGTTCATTAATTATGTTTAGTTTTCCTTGTCATGTTGGCACGAGAACGCCATTTCTTTCGAAAGATACCCAAGTCTCATCTTATTGTGCAGAACACTTACGCTTTTTGACCGGGGCTCCCATTCTCTTTTTCGCAAGGTAAGAGGTCTAGCTATATTAATTTTTCACATTTCGGATTCTCACTAGACATTACCCCATTCTAATCTCGGCCTCACCAAGGAAAAATAGCAATTAAAGTTCATTTATTTCAAAGTGAATCCATGCCTACAATGCAATCCTCGAAAGTATCAAATTCCTAAAAAGTGACTGTTCTTACCCCATTTGGGGCATAGGAACAATGCCAACGGTGGCTCCTACAGAACTTCCCTAAACTTATCAAATTAATCCCCTCGTTCCCTAAACATCAAGACCATGTCAGAAATATTAACGGGTAAGAAAGCAGACCATTTGGCTATGGAGCTCAACTAATCGGGTAGACAATAAACGGTCAGGCTCAAAGTGGCTTCTCCTAAAGGACTTTTTCAGGTGGGATGGAAGATTTATAAATTAATTCAATGGGTGACTAATGCCTTCATCCTTTCAACAACCAGATTATAGTGCAAGCAATTTAAGCCTAAACACTTCAAGGATGTCCTAAAAGCATAGTCAAAACGCTAGCTAGCTCACAAAGACATAGTTTAATGAAAAATTTTCAAAAATTTGATATGAATTTTCTAAGAATATACACTTAACACCTGCGCATGCTAACTCTGAAAATCACATGTAACAACTACTGCCCGACTGCCCAATTCACTCCCCCACACTTAAACTTTGGCATCGCCCTCGATGACCAAATATGCACTATGCACAAGGGGTAAAGAGGAAAGTGTCACACGTGCTCAAAATCAACTCAAGTCATCATATTAAAACAGGCGAGTAAGAGTCATAGGAACTTCCCTAAGGCGCTGGTTAGTGCAGAATTAAACTGAGTCAATGTAAACTGTGGCGCATCATCCCGAAAAGACCTGAGCTACAAAACAAACACAGAAACACACAAAACAAAAACAAAAAAAAACATGCAGAAAACAAAAGTGCAGAAATAAGCTTGGGTTGCCTCCCAAGAAGCGCTATTTTTAACGTCGTTTGCCCGACGATACCTCGTAAGCTCTCCAATAGCAGAGACTGTAGTGGTACACTAGTAATCAACGTTTCCAGCTTCCTCTCAACAATTGCCACTAAGTGGCGCAGGTCTTTAAACTCTTGTAACCACGAAGGTAGCATATGGTCTTCATAACCCTCATCAGCGCAAAAGTGAAGTATGCACCTCACATCCTCATGTTCAAAATGTATCACAAATGCCTCCTTGCCTTGCTCGAATGTAACATGAAAATTCTGAGCACCTCCTCTTGACTCACTATCACTCTCCATGAATGCATCCCAATTCGTTTTGTCACTCTTCTCTTTAATACTCTCCAAGATGTTGTGATCATTCTCCTCATAAAAAGAAATATCATCAACAAGTAATGGATCAAAGAAATCCAAATCTGGACTAACGTAAGAGGAGTAATCTTGTATGTGGAGCGGGACTTCTTCGTCAGGGAGATCATCTACCTTGCTACCACTCTCTTGGAGCTCGTGATTATCTTTTCCCAACTCATCTTCAATGTCATGACTCATCTGCTCCTTTCCATCCTCGTCAGGGGTTGAGACTAATGGTAAATCAAACGGCTGGGTAGTTTCTGTATGGAAATCACAGTGATCTGTGACTTTGTCAGTTACAGCTTGTACCGTTCGGAACTTTTGCCTGTATTCTTGGAAAAACAACTCGAGACTACTATAATTTTGATCAAGTTCAACCATAGGTGGATCTTCAAAAGCACCTGGGAGGGTATCATTCATCATATTCCCACCATCATTGTCAGACTCGCTCAATTGATCATCTCTATTGGTCTCCTCGGATTGGGCTTCTGTGTCTCTAGGATGGGATCTCTCGGACTCCTCAGATAGGGCATTAAACAGCTGATGGAAGTGATTTTCCATGTTCT
Source organism: Cuscuta europaea (assembly GCA_945859875.1). Taxonomy (NCBI): domain Eukaryota; kingdom Viridiplantae; phylum Streptophyta; class Magnoliopsida; order Solanales; family Convolvulaceae; genus Cuscuta; species Cuscuta europaea. The sequence continues at coordinate 918,298 of CAMAPE010000058.1, forward strand.
GAAGACTCGATTGCATTGATTGATGATTCGCCTCAGATGCTTGCATGAGTTGCTTGAGTGTCTCTTCCATGTCAGACAGCTTCTCTGAAATTATCTCTTCCAATTCGTCGTCTGAATCCTGCGGCTCATAGCTCGACAAAGACGTAGGAGTGATTGAAACATTTGTGTTTGTAAGTTGTGGGGAGGACGAAGTGGGGTATGCAGTTGCCCAGTAAGGATGGTCGTATGGAGGAATGGGGCAAAGACATGAATGGTGACCACCTCCAGAGAAGTTACAAATGCTATTTTTAGGAAAGCAATCAACCAATTCCTCGAGACTTTTAGTTTGAATGAGAAATTCCAGAATGGAGCCTCGTTGTGCCCTAGGATATTGTGGATAAGGATAATGATTATGAGAATGAGATTGGGAGTATTGTGTATTTGGAAGAGGGTAAGAATAGGAAGATGGAAAATTTTGTGGTGTAGAAGAATAATATTGGTGAGGTGTGTAGAATTGAGGAGGATGAGGAGGAGGAGTGTAAGGAGGGTATGATGTATATGGTGAATATTCCATGGGGGTTTGAGGGTAAGAAGTTCCTCCAGGAATTTCGCTGAATGGGTTTGATGGAGTATATGGGTCTGAGCCCCCGGACCCACATACTCAGAAGAACAGAAAGCACAAGACACTGAGTTGTGCCCTCATCGGCCAAGGAACCCCCGTCGGCCGAAAGGGTGCCAACTCAGAATATGGTCCTGAGTCCAAGGAACCCGGGTGCCCTCGTCGGTCGCGCCCTCGTCGGTCGTGCCCCCGTTGGCCACGCCCTCGTCGGCCACGAAGACCTCACAAAACCGAATTTTACACTTACTCATTTGTACAGCCCATTAGATGCTTTGTATTCGGCCCAGTAGCGGTCCAGTTGTAGATGGGCCTCCCAAGCCCAAGGCTTGGGAGCCCAGCCCGTATTTTCTCTATAAATACTCCCCTTGGGAGTAGTTATGTGGGTGACAAATTCATTCTATTGAAGCATATTATTGCACTTCTCTCTCTAACTCTCACTTCTCTCTAGATATACTCTATCATTTGGTGCTCTCGTTGAGAGCTAGAACAATCAAGTTAGCACCCTTCGTCGCTACCAAGCACAGCTAACCACTGATCATTGGAAGAACTAAATCAAACCGCAACCTCGTCAGCAAGGCCATCCCTGAGGACCAAGAGGCCAGGGAGCACGAGGAGGACGCCACGGCCGACCAGGTCGGCGGGGGGGGGACGTCTTCCAGGAGGCCTTCAACCTCACGACGGACCTCCGCAACAAACTCAACGGTGGAGCCCCTGACGCCCGCATCGGCTTGGACAAGAAACGAGCTGAGAAGACGGACCACGCCCCGGCCCAGCCTATGGCCGCGGCCTCTCCGTCCGTGGATCCACAGGTCCAGGCCGCGCTGTCGGTCATCATCGCCAGCCTGGCTCAGAACCCCACCGTCCTCAGCGCACTCTTGCCAAGGACCAGGGGGAACGTCACTCCACCTCCTCAGCTCCAACCGTTGGCCGTCCAGATAGGCAACGATGAGGGGGTGATGGCCCAGGACACGGCGTCGTCCCACTCCCACCCTGCTTCCCCCCTTCGGCCTGGGCAGACCCTAGCGCGTGGAAAAGCCTCTACCTTCAACATGCTAGGTGACACGCGTCGTCGTCCGGTTTCGGAGAGGATGGCAGGATGGATTGGTGAGCGTCGGCCTGGCTCGCCGAGGGAAAGCTTGGGGTCTGTGTCCCGGACAGCAGACCAGCCTCGCCCGGACAAGGGCAAGGGGAAGTTGCACGAGGACGACGTGCGCCACCAGATCAATGCGGCTCACGACGAGCGCATGAGGAACCAGCCGGGCGCCGCTGTGGCCGCCAGGGACCCCCGGGACGAGGTCATCGCCCAGCTGGAAAGGAGGCTGGATCAGATGGAGGCCAAGCAATCGGCCAACATCCCTACGGCCGGCGCCTCCAACGACCCCGGCCTCAACGCGCTCATGAACAAAGTCAGCGCCCTGGAGAGGGAGTTGGCCGAGGGGCGAGGTGACCCCATCATCCAGGTCAAGACCAGGACCCCTTTCACCAACAGGGTCCTCTCGGCCCCCATCCCGGAGAAGTACAGGGGGAACGCCATCAAGTCCTACGACGGCCGATCAGACCCCCAGGAACACTTCAGCCGTTATCAGAACAACATGCTGATGGTGAACGCGTCAGACGAATACCTCTGCCGTTGGTTCCTCTCCACTCTCGAGGGGCCAGCGTATGAGTGGTTCAACGCGCTCCCCGAATGGAGCATCGACTCATGGCAGGATCTTTCCCAATGCTTCCTCACCCACTTTGCCGGGAGGAAGCGCGCGAAGAAGTATTTCACCCACCTCCTCTCCGTCAAGCAGCAGCATGATGAGTCCCTCCGGTCGTTCATTGATCGGTGGACGAGGGAGACCGAAGAAGTCGAGGGGGCCGATGAGCGCACCCTCCTCGCCCTGTATCAGGGAGCCCTCCGCAGCTCCCCATACGCTGGGAGCCTCATCACCGACCCTCCAAGGTCGTACGCTAAGGCGCTCCAGCGCGGAGGCTTGTACGCCGACGCCGACGAACTCCACAATCACAAGAAAGAGGGGGGCCATCCCTCCAAGAAGACAAATCCTTCGCCGGCCCCGGGTCCGTCCCCGGCCGTCCAGGGTGCCCAGGGCCGTCACGGCTCTGGTGGACAGAGTAAGAAAAATCGCCACTGGCGGCCGAGGTTGGAACGGACGGGGGTTGCCCTCACTCACCCGGTCGGCATCATCCTCGACTATGCCGAGAAGCATGGCCTCATCGAGCAGGCTCCTCGGCCGGCCGAGGAGGTCCTTGCCATCCAGCAGGGCGGCACATACTGCCGGTTCCACAAGAACTCGTCGCACAACACCGACGATTGCATCACGCTGAAGAAGGCCATCGAGCGTCTTATTCGCCAGGGGGAACTCTCCCAGTTTGTTAAAGGTGGCCCACGCAAAAACACATGGGTAAACACCGGCAAACATGGGGGCGAACCCTCTGTGAAGAAACGGGAGATTGGTAGGCTCAGCGACGACGAGGACTTCGAAGAACCCCCGCCAAAGAAGAATCACATTCACCTCATCGTAGGTGGGAACACTGGGGGGGACTCCGCCACTCAGAGAAAGAAATGGGCCCAATCCCTCTACATTGGGGAGGTGTCCCACGTTCCCCCCCAGCCGAAGAAGCAGCGAACGGAGGCGATCACCTTCACCGACAAGGATTTGCCTCCGGGGACGGAATCACACAGGGACGCCCTCGTCATCCGGTGTGAGATCGGTGACTCCATCATCCACCGCACTTACATCGATACGGGGAGCTCCGTCAACGTGATGTACCTGGATACCTTCCGGCAGCTGAAGCTGGACAGAGCCCTGCTGAAGCCGATCAAGACACCGTTATCCGGCTTCACCGGGGACTCTATCGACGCCGAGGGCACGATAGTCCTCCCCGTGGAGGTCGGTGACGGCCCCCACCGCGCCAGGATTGACATGGAGTTCATGGTGGTCAACCTCCAGTGCGCCCACAACCTGATCTTGGGACGGCCAGCGCTGCAGGACTTGGAGACCATCATCTCCATGAAGCACTTGTGCCTAAAGTTCCCCACCAATGACGGCATCGGCTACGCCAGAGGAAACCAGAGAATAGCCAGAGCTTGCTACCTCAAGCTAACAAGGCCGGCCGAAAGGGAAGGACAGAGGATAGACACCATCACGGCAGCCGTTGCCAAGGACGAGGAGAGGCCGCATGCCGAACCGGACGAGGAGGTCGAGGAAGTCCCTCTGAATACCTCCCGTCCGGAGCGGGTCCTGGGAATCGGGAAGCAGCTCCCTCAGGACCAACGAGACGCCGTCCTCCTCGTCCTGCGGTCATACACCGTTGTCTTCGCGTGGGGCCCAGACGACATGCCAGGCATCAGCCGCCAGGTGATTACTCACCGGCTGACCGTCGATCCGGCCTCCACGCCCGTCAAGCAGAAGCGGCGCTACTTGTCCGCCGACAGGCGGGACTTCGTCAAAGGGGAGGTCGCCATGCTCCTCTCAATCAAACACATTAAAGAGGGGAAGTACCCGACGTGGTTGTCCAACGTCGTCCTCGCCCAGAAACCGCCGACATTCAGAATGTGTGTTGAGTACACTGACCTGAACAAGGCGTGCCCCATGGACCCGTTCCCTCTCCCCAACATTGATCAGCTGGTGGACGAGACAGCGGGGTGCGAGTTGATGTCGTTCCTTGACGCTTTCAGAGGGTACCACCAAATCTCCATGCATGAAGATGACGCTGAGAAAACGGCATTCATGACCCCAGAGGGAATCTTTTGCTACCTCGTCATGGCCTTCAGACTCAAAAACTCTGGCGCCACCTATACTAGGATGGTGGCCAAGATCTTCAGGGCGGTCCTTGGCCGGACGATGGAGGCGTACGTCGACGATATGATCGTCAAGAGCAGGCAGGCCTCCTCTCACGCCGACGACCTCCGGGAAATCTTTGAAATCATGTAGGAGTTCAGGCTCCGCCTCAACCCCAAGAAGTGCGCCTTCGGCGTCCAGGGCGGCAAGTTCCTCGGCTACATGGTCAGACGGAGAGGCATCGAGATAAAGCCGGAGAAGACACAGGATATCATCAACATGGAGCCGCCCCGCAACGTCAAGGAAGTACAGCGACTGACGGGGCGCCTGGCGGCCCTGAACCGTTTCCTCTCCAGGTCAGCCGAGAGGGCACTCCCTTTCTTTCAGATCATGCGTAAAGCCAATAGCTTCAAGTGGACGACGGAGTGCTAGGAAGCGTTCGAAGAGTTGAAGAGGTACTTATCGTCCCCGCCCGTGCTCTCCAAGCCCAAAGCCGGCGAAACCCTTTTCCTGTACTTAGGGGTGAGCACGTCAGCCATCAGCTCTGTGCTCATCCGTGAGGACGAAGGGGTGCAGAAGGCCATCTTCTATATCAGCAAGACACTCAGGGAGGCCGAGCTCAGGTACTCCCCCATTGAGAAGACAGTGCTGGCCATCGTCCATACGGTGAAGAAGCTGGGACGCTACTTCCAGGCCCATGCCGTCCATGTGCTGACCCAGCAGCCTCTCGGCGCACTCATGAGGAGCCCCACCAGCTCCTCTAGGATGGTGAAATGGGCGATCTTCCTTAGCCAATTTCAAATTGAGATCAAGCCAAGGCCATCTATCAAAGGGCAAGCCTTGGCCGACTTCGTTACTGAATGCACGGCAAGGGAGACGGCCGTTGCCCACCCCGGGCCGGAGCCGGACGATACATGGATCCTATTCACTGACGGCTCGTCGGCCGCGAAATCATGCGGTGGCGGCGTCGTCCTCATATCCCCTGAAGGATTCAGAGCTTACTATGCCATCCGCTTCAACTTCAGGGTATCCAACAACGAAGCCGAGTATGAGGCCCTCCTCAGCGGCCTCAGACTCGCCGCCGGCCTCAGAGCCCGACACATCAAAGTCCGGTGCGACTCCAAACTGGTAGTGGGCCAGGTGGAGGGTACGTACGAAGCAAAGGAAGGCCGGATGAAGCAATACAAACAAGCAGCGGAGGAGCTGCTGAAGGCGTTCGAAACCCACGAGATCACACAGATCCCAAGGGCCGAGAACGCCGAGGCCGACATCCTCTCCAAACTCAGCTCGGACACCCCGGAGCACATCTCCCAGCTAGCCAAGATCGAGGAGTTGAGCATGTCCAGCATCCATGCCAACCCCGTCTTGTGCGTCCAACAGCGACCGGAGGACTGGATCTCCGACATCATCACCTTCATCACGACGGGGGAGCTGCCCCCGGACGAGGAGAGGGCCAAACTTGCCAAACTCAGGGCCCCAAGCTACACCATTGAAGATGGCAAACTCTACAAACGATCCTATAATGGCACTCTCCTCCGATGCCTGCACCAGGATGAGGCCGACATGGCCATGGAAGAAGTTCATTGTGGCGTCTGCTCCTCGCACCAGGGCCCTTTCATCATGTCCCGACGTCTCGTCGTCCAGGGCTTCTTCTGGCAGACGATGGCGCGAGACTGTGCAGACCTGCCCAGGAAGTGTACCACGTGCCAGGTGCTCCAAAAGGCCCCTGGTCGGCCAGCCGTCAACTACTCCCCCGTCAGCACCGCAATTCCATTCTCTAGATGGGGGATTGACCTGGTCGGCCCCCTTCCCAGAGCCGCCGGGAACAACCGATACATCATCGTCGCCGTCGACTACTTCACCAAATGGATCGAGGCGGAACCCCTGGCCAGCATCACGGGGGCCAGATGCCAAAAATTTGTTGACAAGAACATCATCACTCGCTTCGGTGTCCCCCAGGAGATTATATCGGACAACGGCACCCAATTCGAGGCAACCCCTTTTCAGGAGCTCCTCAGGGAGTTTGGGGTGAAGCATCGTTTCTCCTCCGTTGCCTACCCTCAGGGCAACGGGCAGGTCGAGAACGCCAACAGGACAATCATGGAGGGGCTGAAGAAGAAACTCCAGGCCGCAGGGGGTAGTTGGGTCGACGAGCTCCCCAACATCATGTGGTGCTACAGAACCACGCCGAGGAGGGCGACAGGTGAAACGCCTTTCGCCCTGTGTTACGGCTTTGAGGCAAAGGCACCCACGGAAGGTGCCATCCCCAGCCGGCGGGTGGAACAATACGAGCCTGACGCCAACGAAGAGAACATGAAGATTGACCTGCATCTGGTCGACGAGAGGCGTGAGCAAGCTTACGTCCGAGCAGAGAACTACCGGCGTCAAGTAAAGTCATACTATGACGCCAAGGTACGTTCTCGGGAATTTCAAGTGGGGGACTACGTCCTCCGTCGAAGGGAAGCAAGCCAGCCGACAGAGGGTGGCAAGCTAGCATTGAAGTACGAAGGGCCCTACATCGTCAGTGCCGTGGTCAAACCCGGCACCTACAAGCTTAAACGCCCGAATGGGTCCAATGTACCACGAACGTGGAATGTACACCATCTGGTGAAGTTTTATCAGTAATCCGGAGGAGGTGCAGACGGTGAAGCCCTCACCCCTTAACGGGTTACTGATTGAACGCCACCCTCGGCCTCGAGCCACTTATGAATAAAATCATGTTCCTCTTGATTTTTTCTCTGGAATTTAAAGTAAAAAATTAGCAGGTGCCCTCATCGGCCACCTCAGAGCGAAAGACTCAGGTATGGCCGATATGGCACCTTGCATTTGCAACCTGCGAAGCAACAAGCCCAGGTACTCCATTGTATTTTGTATCAGCGAAGGGCTCAGGCCTAGCTGAGAGAGCACATCATCCTGGCCCCGTAAACCTAGAGTGAAACGCTCAGGTATGGCCGACGATGTCCCCAGGACGAGGGGCCCGCAAACGGCCCACGTCTTGAAACGGGAAGCTCACCGCGTCGTCCACGCACCAGATCGCAGGACGACAGGCCTGAAATCATGGCCGAGGTGACAAAATCCCAAAACTCAGGGATGGGCAACGACAGCCGTTGGAGACCGACCAAAAGTCTAGCCCGCGTCCTAAATAGGCGGCGGGACCCGCCCTGAGATCACGGACGTTATAAACGAAGTCCGAACCAACCGAAGGACGAGCACACCCTTCGGCCGAAGCCTGAAAGAAGGATACTCCCCTAAAATAGGGAACAAAAAAAAGAAGAAAAAAAGAGGGAAGCCGAGGACCGCGCGCACTTGCCGACCTCGAGCAATAAAAAAAATCCCCACAACTCAGGCCAAACTTGGCCAAGTACATATCAGTTGAACACAAGTGTAGTACCACTAACAGGTGACATGGACGATATGGCCGCACGACCATCACAGGCGAGGGAATCATCAAGGACGAAGCATATGCCTACAAAACCCTAACCAGTGGTGACCTTCATCGGCCACAGCTCTTTGAAGCACCAACACTTGGCATGAAATAAAGAATTACAATCCTGAGGATGACCAGGACGAAGTGGGCAGTATCACACCCGCGGAAGAATCAAGCATTCAAGGAACAATCCCTACTGGCCACAGCATCCCGGATGGCCGATACAGGCACTGAAACCCAGGTTGTTGGTCAAGCGAAAGTTCTTTGGGGATTTGTCCAAATGTTTACCAAACACTTGGAGAAAATTCTAGGGAAAAAGGTTCCTTAAGAGAATTCCGACACTTAGAGAAACTCTTGGGGAAAGCAAAAGGCAGCCTCATCGGCCACAAAGCCAGGCCTTGGCCGATGAAGGTAGGGCCACCTCTTAGCCGACAACGGTACCACAAAGAAGAAACTGTCTGGCATTTTTACTTAGAAAAATTTCTAAGTATTCGTATGAAGAAACTCTAGATGAGGCGGGCACCTGTATACCCGCAGGCCGTTAGCTACCTGTGGCTTGCATGTGTACTTAGAAAAATTTCCATGTTCAAGAAACTAAGTTCAAGGTACCCTTGTCGGCCACAACAGAAGGATCCAGGCCGACCTTCCTGATCAGATCAGGAACAAGGGCACACGACGGCCACGAAAAACATTGGGCCGACAACAACGACATTGGTTCAACACTTAGGAAATTTCCCAAATCATTTGGCAACACTGAGGAGAGATTCAATACCAGGACGATGAGAACACCCATCTACTTGAAGTTAGACACTTAGGAAAATTCTAACAAAAAAGAAGAATGGGACACTACCTAGACGCAGCAGACACCTCAGCTTGCCCGCCTCAGTCAGGACGGAAAGAAAGACACTAGGACAAATCCTATCTAAGTGGATCTAAAACACATAGAATTTTTTTGAATAAATCCCAAGTGTTACAACAGCGAAGAAACACCCGACAGGCCGACCAGGCCACCAGACTGAATGGGCTACCTCACGGACGTAGCAAACACTCGCGGGTGACCTAAGTTGTAACTTTTACACTTGGACAAATTTCGAAATTGAAATAGCAAAAGGGAATAAACATACAAGACATTCAAAAGCCGAGCAGGACAGCAAAAGGTTCATTCATAAACAACCATGTACATTGGTGGGCGCTTCGGCCATTACATCAGATGGGCAAAAATAGAAAATAATTAATTACAAGATAGGGAGCGATTAGTAGCCGATCAAGACTCTTGGGCGCCTCCATGCCCAGCCTGGGTTTGCTCTTCGGCATCTTCGGCTCCCTCCTCGGCCTCAGTCTCCTGGTCGACAGCAGCTGCAGAACTGGTGGCATCATCCAGGAAGTCGAACTCGTCATAATCCGGCTCGCCGAGGCCGGAACTCTCGATTGGGGGCTCCCGCTCCGAAAGAGGAAGCTTGGCCTGCTCCTCAGGATCCTTCATCAGCTTGGGAAGCTTCAGGTTCCTCCTCGCCCACCCGGAGGTATAGTTCATGGCTTTGAGGGCACGCGATAGCCGCCGACACAGGAGCCTCTGCATCCGCTCTTGGCCCATGTTGTAGTACATGACCATCTCCCTGCTAAAGTACTCTTGGCCGGCGGGGGAGTTCATTCCCCAATCTTCAAGCTTGGCGGCCACAACTTCATAACACCAGGGGAGCCGCTCGTCGGCCTTCCACCCCTCGGCCAAGAACTACTGAACGGCCTCATCAGCGGCCTTCACAGCGGCAGCCTCGGCCTCAGTTTTTGCCTTCACAGCTTCATCATTTTTGCGCCGTTCAGCCTCAAGCGCCCTCTGGCTCTCCTCGAGTTTGGCCAGGGCATCGTCCCTGGCTGCAGCTGCCTCATCGGCCCTCTTTTGCAAGGCCTTGGCATCCTCCCGGAGCCGATCCAAGCATGCTACCGCCTCATCGGCCGAGGCAGCCTTCTGCTCAAGCTCTTTCAGACGAGCAATCTCCCGATGCTGCCTCTTGTGGCTCTCCATGAGCATGAGGGCACCCTGCACAAAAAGGCAAACACAGACTCAGGCAAATGATTCCACCCGGACGACGAGAAAAACGACAAATAAAAAGGAAGGGAACTTACTTGGACGATGAGGTCCATCCCGCCTTCGTACACCTTGACGTCCCTGAGCCTCTTGAGGTAGGCCCGATCTTTGGCCGGCATGGACTGGGCCAGCACATCATGGCCAAGGACACCATCGTCAAAGACACCCCCGCCGACGGGGTATTCCACCATTTTCTGGTAGGTGGCAGCGGCAATCTCCTTGCCGGCCCTCTTCGTCCGTGGCTCCTGGACGAGAGGGAGCGATTGGGCAGCATCGCTTGGAGCAGCAGTAAGATCCACAACGGGACCACTATCGTCCACATTTGGGACGGTCAGAGTACCGACCTCATCGGCATGGGAAGGAGACGGTGCCCTCTTCGTCTTCTTAGTGACATTCAGGCCAGCCTCGGTCAATTTCTTCTGGCCGTCAGTGGGAGGCCTCTTCTTCTTGGACTGGGCAGGCTTCGGGCCGCACTAGCACTAGCCCCGCCCCCCTCGGCCGCGGCACGTCTGGCCGCCTCGGCCGCCTTTGCAGCCAACTCCTCGGCCGCCTTGGCCTTGGCTATGGCCATGATTGAACGGCGATCCATAACAAAATCTACACAAAGGAAAACGAACAGATTAGCAAGGCAAAAGAACAAATAACAAAGGAAGAAAGCCGAAGAAAGTATTACCATCGGCCTCAGCAGGAATGCCCAAATCCGGGCCGTCGGCCTCTTCGAAGGTAGTGGTCATCCTCGGCCAAAGTTGGACATCGTCCTCCTTGTCGCCATACACATAGTATCTTAAGAAGCCGAGGGCGGTCATCTTATATTCAGTGATGTAGTCTTTCACGCTCCTCGGCCCCCCTTCCAAGAACGCCTCCACCTGAGCGTCCAAGATCGAACTCCTCGGTGGGTCGTGCAGGTTGAACCTCCCGGTGTGGCCGAGAGAGGGAAAATCAGTGCCGTTCTCACCAAGGGATACAAAAACGAACTTGCTCTTCCATCCATGGATGGACGAAGGCAAATCCGTGAAGCTCCTCTTCTTCGGCAGCTGTTGGAGGGTAGCATAGGCCGCACAGTTTTTGTGGCTTCCTCGGCCGATCTGATAAAGATTCATGAACAGAGCCGTCGTCGGCCTGTAGCCCAGCTCCTCACAGCGGAGCAAGAACCCCACCATCAACGAGTAGCTGTTCGGCGTCAGCAAGGCCGGAGGGAGCCCCACCATGTCAAGATATTCTGTGATGAAGGGATGAAGGGGAAACCTCAGCCCCTTGGCGAAACTCATCGGGTATACTCCAAAGTACCCCGGTGGCGGATTGAGTACATGGTCCGTCGGCCTGGGTGCCCTAACCCTCCCGAACGGCCCCACGTACATCTGGGCAACTAAGTAGTCAGCCGCGCTGCTCTCCGGCTTGATCAGGAAAATATTTGTGAGATCCAGGTATGAGACGCCCGGCCCACTCTTCGGCCTCCTTATTCTCTTCGGCTTATCTGCTCCCTTCACGGTAGACACCGGTCTCGGGCACGGAATAACAGCGGAAGTGGACGCCCCATCCACCACTCGGGACGCACCTGCGTCCTCACCTTTTGAAGACGAGGCGGACTCCTCGTCCTCGCCTTCGTCGTCCACTGGCTCTCCGGACTTGTAAGGACTTAAACGCTCTATCTCTTCCTCGAACTACTCAAGCACCTCATAGTCGAGTGACCTAGTGGAGGGTTGGTCGTCGTCTTCGTCTAAGCTCTTCATCATAACAACTATTACGAGCCTAAAGGGAATAACTTAGGATCTAAGGCGTTTTATCCACTAACACTAGATCAAGGCTCAGGGAAGCTAAGTATACAAAGGAATTGAAGAACAAGTCAAGAACTAACCTTGAAGGTATGAAGAACTCGAAGAACACCTTGAAGACTCTCTCTCTCTAGAAATTTGGGCAGCACTTCAATATCTCAAGGATGCAAGTGAGGAACCGCTTCGGAGGAGGGGGGTATTTATAGACAAATCTCCAACGGTCACTACACGTGGCACCATATCAATGGCCACCTCAGCAGTCACCTTCCCAGCAGCCGATGAGGTGCCACCCCTTCAGAAATGGGCCGGGCTCGTGAACCAACGTACCAGCGGAGTAAAAGCCTACGGATCACACGGACAATGAGCGCCCACAACGGCCTATATGCTTGCCGGCTTCACAAGTGCCAGCAAGCGCCCACAACGGCCTAAGCGCCTGCCAAGTTCACAAATGCCAACACTAAGGAGATAACTTCGGCCAGGAATGTCATGAACGCCCATCGGCTCTCCGTAACGACCCTTGATGATAACTCTTTACAAGCGATCTGCGCACAAGGGTTCTCCCACAGGGTTACCTTGGCCAGAAAATCGCCATGAGGGTTGGATTCAGGGGGACTACGGAGAGGCCGCTTCGGCCAGGGACTCAAGCAACTCCTTCACCCCTCACTCTCTTCGGCCTGAAGCAGTGGGGGACTGGGGGACTACATCGGCCTCAACAAAACAAAAGGAAAAATGCAAACACAAATGTAACCACAAAGCATGGCCACATCGTCCATGTATCACACTGCGCCTCGTCGGCCAAGGGCACATAACGTCATCAACAACGGCCAACTGGCCACCTAAGGCAAGGACATTCATCGTCCCCCGCCAACAGTTAACCATAATGGGCTCTTCGGCCAGGGACACGAAAGCCAGTCAGCGACGGCCAAAAGGAGTGCGCAGGCACCCTTACCGGCCACCCAAAGGAAAGCACACCATCATCCTCGAAGCAAGGTTCAACCTCAACAGCCTCATCGGCCCAAATGTAAATTTCAACCACCAACGTCCAAGAAAGGGAAAAAGCGACTTCAACGGCCACCATCGAAGCAGGACACTCATCGTCCCCAAACGAACACACCAAGGAAACAACGGCCTCCCCGTCCACAGCGAGGAGCAGGTGACGGCCAAGCACAGAACAAGGTCACCAAAAGGGAAACAGCGCCAACGCCGCAACAGCTGACGGCTTGGGGGTGCCCGCATCGGCCAAAAGCACCAAAGCACGGGAATCTACTCTCCTTCACTTCGTCTACGTCTCAGCTTAGAGAGTGGGGGACTCCTGATGGAGTATATGGGTCTGAGCCCCCGGACCCACATACTCAGAAGAACAGAAAGCACAAGACACTGAGTGGTGCCCTCATCGGCCAAGGGACCCCCGTCGGCCGAAAGGGTGCCAACTCAGAATATGGTCCTGAGTCCAAGGAACCCGGGTGCCCTCGTCGGCCGCGCCCTCGTCGGCCGTGCCCTCGTCGGCCACGCCCTCGTCGGCCACGAAGACCTCACAGAACCGGATTTTACACTTACTCATTTGTACAGCCCATTAGTGGCTTTGTATTCGGCCCAGTAGCGGTCCAGTTGTAGATGGGCCTCCCAAGCCCAAGGCTTGGGAGCCCAGCCCGTATTTTCTCTACAAATACTCCTCTTGGGAGTAGTTATGGGGGTGACAAATTCATTCTATTGAAGCATATTATTGCACTTCTCTCTCTCTAGCTCTGACTTCTCTTTAGATATACTCTATCAGGGTTCATCACATGTCTCTTTGAAAATAACCTGAAAGGTTAGAACAGAAAAATCCTACAGAAAACTAAAACAAATCTAACTAAAAAAAATCTCGCTGAAATTAATTAACCCTTAAAACCGACACCGTCCCCGGCAACGGCGCCAAAAACTGATGTGAGTTTTCTCACACTTAAAAAGATTGTAATATAGCAGTGAAAGTACGAGTATCGTCTCCACAGGGACGGTAAAAGGGAATTAAGAATTAACTAAAATCAGCGATAAAAAATATATAAATAAAACAGATGCGGTCGTGCGAGATTTGGTTGCTTGAGAAAACTAAAATTGCAAATAAACGACTAAAAGTAAATGATTGAGTTCTTCTTAATTAACAACGAAGGGAACAGGGATTGATTCCGGGGTAATCAGATTTCTGTCAAATCAGGCTTAATTACATGAATTTAATTTAATTGAGCCTAGCTAATCAATACTAAGTTCTTACCGCTCTCGCGGCGTAGAGTACAATAATTTAGGGGACCAGACTGATCACTCATGCGACAGGATCCTAAATTATTGCCAAGACGAACGAGCTTACGGCCCCTTAATCGCTACTAATCTCTTAACGAACGATTAAGTGTGTGTGAATGTGTCATAGAACAAATTAGATCTCTCTTAATTTATTCTATAAGCAATTGTAATTCTAGTGGTCATTCTAGGTTACAAAAGATATCAATTAAATTATTCAAACACAAATTAAACGGCATTCATGCAATTTACACGATCAAGAACCTAACCATACATCATGATTAACCCCTTCATCAACCCCAAATCCTTAATTAAAGCTACTCCCTATTCATAATTGAAGAATCAATAGAATTGGGATAAATAGAATTAATTGTCATTAATCAAAAAGTAGGAATTTACAAAGAATGTTAAGGAATTGAAAAAACCTGGCTGAAAAAGCTCTCTAATCTCGTCCTTAATCTCTCTAAAGTTCCATCCCCCCTTAATTGTGTTTAGGGGGTCATATTTATAGGAAACAATCAAATTTGGGCTGATTTAGGACTCCCGTAGCCGCGCTCGGCGTCCACGCTCGGCGAGCGTGGCGTCCGAGCGTGCGGAGCAAGCCCGTGTCACGGAATTACGCTTGGCGAGCGTACCAGCCACGCTCGGCGAGCGTGGATACGAAATTTCTCTTTTAACTCTCTGCCTCGCTCGCTCGGCGAGCGTACCAGCCACGCTCGGCGAGCGTGTCACTTTTCTTCATGTTTCCTTATTTCTTGCTCCAAGATGCTCCCGTTTGCTCCCGTGATTGATCCAAAAGCTCTTTCTTTATTGAAACTTCATCGCGAACCTCCCGGTGACCTTCAAAATTCTGAATTCTTTCTCGAACATGCCTCCACTCATCCCGATCACTCCTAAAGCTCCGATTCCGGGCTCTCAACGACCTGATCTCAACTTTAAAATGCCAAAACTCATTCCAACACCTGAAAAACATAACTTGAGCAAAAATTGAGACTTGTAACACCTTAAAGCTAGGAAAACCATCAAAAGCCGATCTCAACATGAATCCAATGTGTGTCTAAATATGGACTTATCAAAAGCACCCACTGAACACTTCTCATAAAAGATTGTAGTTTGCCAGCAGAATCCTAAGCAGTAGTCTTAACTGACCATACTGCTTATCCTACTGCTTAATAACTAACTTTCTTTGAGATCCAAGAGACAAGATATCACTACTATAAAGTCTGTTCCATTAGATTTCAGGAAATCCTACTTAAAGCATAGCAGTTGCCTCAGCAGTTCCCTGGGACTACCCAACTTCTAAGTCCACTGCTCACGCAAAAGTGTTTCCTTTGAACATCTCCACTTCACCAGACATTCACAACTCTATCTCCAAGAAGTCTGTTCAACCTAAGCACTGTAGTTCAAAGTGGTAACCCAGCAGTTGCCTCAGCAGATCCCTCACTTTCACCCAACTGCTGAGACCACTGCTCCAGTAAAAACTCCTACTTACTCAGACTAATACACATCTTCAGAAAGCCCACATTATCTTGAGCCACACCATATAATCAATCCTTATATACCCTCACTTTTTCTTCAGCAGGTGCCTCAGCAGTTCCCTGGTTACCACCTAACTGCTGAAGACCACTGCTCGCATTAAGATTGATTATCAACCCACCTTGTCATATCATCAGACAGACCTTCTTACTCTGAGTAAAGATTCTGAGTGCACCTTCATCATACACTGAGCATTTCCCTCAGCAGTTCCCTACTTTCTAGACAACTGCCTAGCCAACTGCCTAGCCAACTGCTCACACAATAAAGCCTTTTACTCGAGCAGGTGCCTCAGCAGTTCCCTGCTCTTAGCCACCTGCTAAGCCAACTGCTAACTATCTAAGTCCAATCTTCTCAGATCAGAACGTGGTTAAAACACTCATTATATAAAGGGTAAAGACTTCCGCTGTGCATCTATTAATCTCTCAAAAGATTATAGAGCAACTCCTCTAGAGGGAAATCTTTGTAAAGGTCGAAAAGATTTAAAAGTCTATTCACCCCCCCTCTAGACTTTTACCCTATCCGGGACCATCAGTTTCTGACTGATTTGAACTAAAGATCCAAAACCACTATTCTTCCCAAACACTTTCTAAAGAATGGACAGGCAGCATACAAAGAATCTATTGTTCAATAAGAACAAATCTGATGACTGGATAATCAAGGATATCTGGGATGAGCTCAACATGACCCAATCAGAAGATGATCAAAGCAGTACAATGATGAAGGCAGCTCATCTGAAAGTAAGAAAGAGGCCCTTATTTGCCTCTTTGGAATGCACCGAGCTGATAGCTCCTGCCACAACCATCCCATGGCCAGATTGAATGAAAATGACAATGATGAGGTATTATCCTGTTCCTCAAGCAGCTCATATGATTCTAGCAGTTCCAGTGTTGATATGGAAGCTCTACTCCATCAACTTGAAAATTTTCAAAAGGATACCCTTCTTTTAATGAACGAGAATTGTAGGCTTCAAGAAAATTTGATTATCGCACAAGCTCAAATGGGTGAAGTGATAAAAATGAAAAATCTTCTTGAAGTTGAAAACATCAATTTAAAAGAAAGGTTGAGCTACCTCACTACCCCTATTATTGAGGAAGTTCAAAACTGGAAGAACACATGATCAGGATACACACCTTTATCCCAATCATCAAAAGACTCTCCCAAATACTCTCCTATCACAAAACCCACCACAATCCAACAAGACACAAGGAATTCAAACCACCAACAACCTCACTCCCAAACTCTGTCAAAGAAAAGGACTCAGTCCTCCTCCAGCCCAAAATCCAAACTTCCCTACAATTTCAACTTCCTGAATAACCAACCAAATCAAAGACTTGGTTGGCAACCAATCAAAAAGACCAACAACTTATCTCAGAAAAAGCTGATCACTTCTAATGCTCATATTCCTTCACCCCCTCACACAAGGAATAATGGTCACAATCATATAGCCTTTCCTCATGGAAACATTAATCCAAACGGCTATAGACCCATCAGCTCAAATCCAAATGGTCCTAAATTGGTATGGATGCCCAAACGCATTCAAGGGAAGATACCCACAAACTTGTGGGCTGTTACTCAAAACTAATATGGGAAGGTGTCGGAGTAGTCAACAATGAAAAGATTGATCTTCAAGCTACTCCATGCACATGATAGTTAGCAGGGGGCTACTATCAAATTATGTAATCTGGAAGAAAAACCCAATTTCACAAATTGGGAATGCGAAGAAACCAGAGAAACAAAGGAGCTGGAAGATCCAAATCAAATGCGAACTTTCAATCAAACCTAGGATTTAAGTTCAAATTCAAGAAGCACAAGCCAGCTCTAAGATAATGTTCACAATATGACATTCTCCATGGACATCTGCTCAGATGCCCAAAACAAAGTTGTGCTAACTGGTAAAGGAATAAGAAGAAGCATGGTATTGATTGGAGTTTACAAAAGAAGGAATCTGCTCTCCAAAAACAGATTCATACATGAGTTGAAACTGGCACCACATCATAGCCATCACAAGCTCAAAAACCATCAAGTGGTACCATCAGGTGGTATCATCAAGTGATATCTCCATCTCAATTACATAACTCAATAAGTAATTGAGCAAACCATGTAAGGGACTTTTCTTGAAGAACACTGGAAAGGCTCCAAGCTGCCCTCCCAGAAAAGAAGCTAAAAGACTAACTGAACTCTGGAATCAGCAATTGACTCAAGTAAGCAAACCACTGCAAGCAGAGGACTACAATGGGAGATCTCTGCCAGCAGTTGACTCATTCTAAATCAACTGTCCAGACGCTTCAGAAAGGCTTAAAAGATCCCAATCTTCACTCCACCAGATGATAAAGGAGGATGAGCAGGTATCTCAAATAAACCACATTGGTTGAACCTACATCCTCAGAAAATTTTTGATAACTGGAGAAGCCCTATCGAACTCTGACTGCACACAAGCTATGAAAGAAGTACTCAAAGAACATTTCCTGAAAGCTTGTGTCCAGATCCTATCATCAACATTGAATAGGAAAAAGGGATCTCCAGAAACCATATATATATAAAAGGGGAAGGCAACGTTTTTGAGGAAACAACAAAACTGGGAGCAAAGGGGTACTACAAAGAAGAAGGACTAGATTTTGATAAAACCCCTGCCCAAAGTTGCCCTAGTAACGTTCTACTATCAGAATCAGAGCTACTTCTCCATCTGATCTTAAGACCCAAGAGGATCACTGTTCTAAGGTTCTCTGTTAAGGTTCTCTGATGAGGTTCTCTGTTAAGGTTCTCTGATGAGGTTCTCTGATTAGGTTCTCTGTTAAGACTCTCTGATGAGGTTCTCTGTTAAGGTTCTCTGATAAAGTTCTCTGCTGAGGTTATCTCTGAGGAGGATCTCTGGTAACTCTTGAACAGAACACTCCAACCTCTGATAAAGTATTCTGGTCTCATCAGAAGTGCTCCAAAAGTACTCGACGTATTCTAGGCCATTACAACATTATCTATCCAACATCCTTAAAAATGTGCTGCCCATAAGCAAATTCACAATCTACAAGCTGGATGTAGAAATTGCTCTCCTAAAAACGGTCTACTAGAAAAAGAGGACTACGTGGAGCAGCCCCCTTGACTTTAAATTGATAAGAGATGTAGTATTGAAACCTAAATCATTCTCTGGAGTCAAGCAAACTCCAAATGAAGGGTATGATACACTCTCTGAGCATAGGGTGAAATAGGAGTTCATCAAAGGCAAGCAGACAAGACACTATTGAAGAAGGTCCCCACACACTCCTTAAAACCTTGAAAAGAGCCTAAAAGGAGAGTTGAACTATCTCTTGGAACTACATATGACTCCACAAGATTTCTACATCAAACCAAGCAAATGAATAAAACAAGATTCAAAACATCTTGACAAGAGCTTGGAATGATGATCAAAGCAGGAATACACATGCACCCATTTAGAGGGAATTTAATTCCAAAAACAAGGGGGAATTCCTAGCCACCTGCTAAGGGGGGACTCTCAGGGGTACCCACCTGCCAAAGGTAAGCTATCCAGAATCAAACAAGAAATGAAGCATCAAGATCCAAGAAAGTCTATCTCAGACTTTCAATAAAGAAGAAATCAATAATCAAGCAGTGAACACAGCAGGTGACTGAATTTCAGCAGCACTAGGCTCAGCAGGTGCCTAATCAAGAAGCCCACTGCTACAACTTCTTGATACTTACAGGATAACTACCAAACGAGTCCACAGGATGATTGAGCTACAAAGAAATGATTTCTAAAATACTACTTATTCTTCCAAGAGTATTCTATTCTTCACTTGGAAACTAGTTTACTCCAATTGACAAAATCCAGAAACCAGATGACTTGACTAACTCTGAGGATCAGGTGGGATCTGTTCAATAAAAACATTCAATATGGCAGAGACCGGTCAAAGTTCTGGATAACAGAAGGAGACGTTCAAGAGGAGAATTGGTCATGGATGACTAGAAACTCTAGAAAGAAGAAAAGGAGTAAGTATCCAAGCAAATGGCTCAGCAGTTGACTGCATCCTAGCAAGCAGTGGGCTCAGCAGGTGACTGGCTACAAGCCCACTGCTACCTGAATAAAGGAAGGAAGTGGATACATTTTTTTTCAGAAGAAGGGGAGGACTAAAAAGAAAGCAAACGGAGGTAAAGACACTGGTTCAAGATTTCGTGCAGGTGACTGCCTCTGGAGTAGGGCACTGATTCAGGCCAGCAGTTGGCTCAATCAAGCAGGTGCTCGCCCAGAAGCATAACAGGTCACTCGAATAAACAAGCAGGTAGACTCTCCATCTCCAGTAGTTGAGTCATCTAAACTCACACCTCTAAAGTAACTAGAGGCAGACTTCATCAGAGTCAAACAATGGAGAAAATGGAAGCTAACCTATATCTAGGACCATCAGTGAAATACGGAATCATCAAACGGCACTGCATATACTTCATCGATGGTAAAAGGCGGATCTAAAGGCGAACAAAAGGACATCAAGCTGTCAACAGAAGGCTAAAATTCAGGACACACAATGGTCCATTAACTGAGGGGGAATGGATACAGGAAGCCAACAAAATACCTCCACCAGAGGTGGGAATACTACTGCTATAAACCGGGACCATACTGCTTATCCTACTGCTTAATAACTAACTTTCTTTGAGATCCAAGAGATACAAGATATCACTGCTATAAAGTCTGTTCCATTAGATTTCAGGAAATCCTACTTAAAGCATAGCAGTTGCCTCAGCAGTTCCCTGGGGACTACCCAACTGATAAGCCCACTGCTCACGCAATAGTGTTTCCTTTGAACATCTCCACTTCACCAGACCTTCACAACTCTATCTCCAAGAAGTCTGTTCAACCTAAGCACTGTAGTTCAAAGTGGTAACCCAGCAGTTGCCTCAGCAGATCCCTCACTTTCATCCAACTGCTGAGACCACTGCTCCAGTAAAAACTCCTACTTACTCAGACTAATACACATCTTCAGAAAGCCCACATTATCCTGAGCCACACCATATAATCAATCCTTATATACCCTCACTTTTTCTTCAGCAGGTGCCTCAGCAGTTCCCTGGTTACCGCCTAACTGCTGAAGACCACTGCTCGCATTAAGATTGATTATCAACCCACCTTGTCATATCATCAGACAGACCTTCTTACTCTGAGTAAAGATTCTGAGTGCACCTTCATCATACATTGAGCATTTCCCTCAACAGTTCCCTGCTTTCTAGCCAACTTCCTAGCCAACTGCTCACACAATAAAGCCTTTGACTCGAGCAGGTGCCTCAGCAGTTCCCTGCTCTTAGCCACCTGCTAAGCCAACTGCTAACTATCTAAGTCCAATCTTCCCAGATCAGAACGTGGTTAAAACACTCATTATATAAAGGGTAAAGACTTCCGCTGTGCATCTATTAATCTCTCAAAAGATTATAGAGCAACTCCTCTAGAGGGAAATCTTTGTAATGGTCGAAAAGATTTAAAAGTCTATTCACCCCCCTCTAGACTTTTACCTTATCCGGGACGATCACATCATATGAAGAGTAAACTGCACCGACTTCGATCCTTTCAAGCTCAGAATCTACTGGTTCAACATATGATTCTTCTAGCTCCACATTGGCCCAGGTGATGTCTACTACCTCGTCACTATCATCGCTCGTGGATGAATCGACATCACTGCTAAAACGTTGTTCATAGTTTGGGTCGTCTGACTCTTCATCCGAGTTTATGACTCTACATAGGGATGGACCGGTTCCGGTTCGGGCCCGGTTTGGGCCTGGGCCCAGCCGGGCCTCGATTCATGAAGGGGAGGCCCGGAACCGGCCCGGGTAACCTCCGGGTCCGGGCCGGGCCTCGGTTCTATTTTTTTTTTTTGGCTTTTCCTAGTTAATCCCCAACCCTCCCCCTCACCCCCAAACCAACCCAAACCACCTCAAATGGCCCAAAATACCCAGCCCAACCCAAAAACTTAAAAAAAAATCAAAAAAAATGGTCCGGCCCGGGCCGGTTCACCTTTTGAAGGTAAGACTGAGCATCGGGCGGGTTCGGGTCGGGCGGGTGGGTGAACCCACGACCCTTTCGGGTATCGGATGTGTAATTAGCCTATCCTACTCTATGTTTTTTTACCCTAAATTTTTGGGGTTTTAATGAGCTTCGGGTAGGGCGGGTTCGGTTCGAGTATCGGGTTATGTCGGGTTCAAGTAACTCATACAAAATGTTCATAGACAAAATGTTCAAGTAAAATATATGGCAATTTGATACCAGTCTTTTAAACTTATAGAACAAAGTAAAGAACTTAAGACTAAAGTAATAAGCACATATTACAGACTTACAGACTTGAAGGGCCCGAGCCCGAACCGCCATCCCACCGGGCCGGGTGGCCCGAACCGGCCAACCAACCAGTTCACCGGTCCGGTCTGGGCCCGCACAGGAGTGGGCCGGTCCGATTCCGGGCCGGTTGGCCCGGCCCGAGTCCAACCCTAACTCTACAAAATAGATACATTCATAAATTTCAATAATAATATATACTACAAAAAATAAATAATATTTTATTTGAATGTTATAATATATAATCTCAATATGTTATAATTACTTAAATGCGTCATATTATAAAATGTGAGCTTATTTAATTGAATGAGTTAAAAGTTAGTAAAATAAATACTTCTAAAGTTATGGTTTAAATAAAATAAAATTTATCTCAAATATAAAATTTCTAAAAATAAGAATTTAATTTATAAAATTAATTTATAAAATTTGTTAAAATAAAACAAAATATAGCGTAATTTATAAATTTTCTTAAAATTTCATAAAATCTCTTAAAATAAAACAAAATAAAATTTCTAAAAAACATCCTGATAGAGTATATCTAGAGAGAAGTGAGAGCTAGAGAGAGAAGTGCAATAATATGCTTCAATAGAATGATTTTGTAACCCTGATAACTACCTCCAGAGGAAGTATTTATAGGAAAAATACGGGCTGGGCTCCCAAGCCTTGGGCTTGAGAGGCCCATTTACAACTGGACCGCTACTGGGCCGAATACAAAGCCACTAATGGGCTGTTCAAATAAGTAAGTGTAAAATCCGGTTCTGTGAGGTCTTCGTGGCCGACGAGGGCGGGGCCGACGAGGGCACGGCCGACGAGGGCACGGCCGACGAGGGCACCCGGGTTCCTTGGCTTCAGGACCATATTCCGAGTTGGTACCTCGTCGGCCGACGGGGGTCCCTTGGCCGACGAGGGCACCACTCAGTGTCTT
Organism: Cuscuta europaea; assembly: GCA_945859875.1. NCBI lineage: Eukaryota > Viridiplantae > Streptophyta > Magnoliopsida > Solanales > Convolvulaceae > Cuscuta > Cuscuta europaea. The sequence continues at coordinate 941,005 of CAMAPE010000058.1, forward strand.
GTGCTTTCTGTTCTTCTGAGTATGTGGGTCCGGGGGCTCAGACCCATATACTCCATCACATCCCCTAGTCGGATGTAGCGTTTCCGACAGGGAGAAATTTGTTTTTTTTTTGCGTTTTATTTCAACCAAAATCCCGAATATATAATTTAGGTTTACATAAATTTTATTACATTTACCAACTAAAAGTCTAAATATTACATTTACATTTAAATTTTACATTTAAATTTAAAAATGTAAAAGTCTAAATTTAAGCAATTCCGAGCATATGATTTGGTAAAATGAATGAACACAAATCAAAGCAAACAAAAAAAAATCAACCACCCCTTAGTCGGATTACACAATTCCGACTAGTTTTTATTTATTTATTTTTTTTAATTTTTTTAATTCCTTCGGATTACCCAAATAATGGAAACATTAAAAATTTTCGAACACCCCCTAGTCGGATTACACAATTCCGACTAGGTTTTGTTATTTATTTTATTTTTTTGATTCCTTCGGGTTATATGTAAACATTAAAAAATGTCGAACACCCCCTAGTCGGATTACACAATTCCGACTAGTTTTTTTTTTTTGCTTTAATCCTTCTTGTCGGATCAACCAAATCCGACCATGTGCTAACCCTATTTTCAAAGTTTTTCCTCGTGTCGGAATTGGAGAATCCGACTCCCGTAAAATGGTAAGTCCCGTATTTTGGCATGTCGGTCCCAAAACTCCCGTAAATTGGCAATTTCCTCCTTTTTTGTATCTAATAATTTTAGATATAACGTATATGTATATCAATATACTGGGTATTTTAAAAATACAAACTGACATAGCACCGGAAATGTTTATACACCAGTTGTTTTATACGTAGTAAATTCTATAGTTTTTGATAGGGATGGACCGGTTCCGGTTCGGGGTCGGTTCGGGCCTGGGCCCGGCCGGGCCTCGGTTCATGAAGGGGAGGCCCGGAACCGGCCCGGGTAACCCCCGGGTCCGGGCCGGGCCGGGCATCGGTTCTATTTTTTTTTTGGCTTTTCCTAGTTAATCCCCAACCATCCCCCTCACCCCCAAACCAACCCAAACCACCTCAAATGGCCCAAAATACCCAGCCCAACCCAAAAACTTAAAAAAAATCCAAAAAAAAAAATTAACCCGGCCCGGGCCCGAACCGGCCGGGCGGGTTCACCTTTTGAAGGGCCCGAGCCCGAACCGCCATCCCACCGGGTCGGGTGGCCCGAACCAGCCAACCAACCGGTTCACCAGGCCGGTCCGAGCCCGCACAGTAGCGGGCCGGTCCGGTTCCGGGCCGGTTGGCCCGGCCCGAGTCCAACCCTAGTTTTTGATAGGGTAAATATTGTATACTGAATTTTCTGTATTTTCTCCACTACTGCTCTCATCTATTATTATTACTACTCCCTAGTCCCATAAAATTTTTCTCACTTTCCTTTTGGATCCGTCCCAAAAAATTCTTCTCACTTACCATTTTTGGACAATTTGTATGGTTCACATTCATTTCACATTTTTCTTACATAACCACAACCATACATTTTTACTTTCCTAATGTCCTTGTCAAGTCAAAGTGGGAATAATTTTATGAGACGAAGTTAGTACTCCCTCCGTCCCGGAATTATCTTCATTCTTTCATTTTCGGTCCGTCCCAAATTTATCTCCTTTTTCCCTTTTTGGTAAAGAATATGTGGTTCACAACCATTCTTACACATTTCTCTCTCCTCTGCATAACTCTCCACCACACAAATCCCACTATCTTAAAACCCGTGCCCGGTCAAAACCGGAGTTAAATATGGGAAGGAGGGAGTATATAATACACTAGCAAAAAGATTCTTGCTAAAGAAGTTGGTGCCAAAAATGATTCTCCATAAGATTGGGTCGTCAAAGCTCTAGAACAATCATCTCTGGTGTATAAATTAGATGTTGGCCAGCTTATCGTTTGCAATAACAAAAAAGATGTTTGTACACACTCTTATACACACTTTTGTAAACACCTATGTCTGTGAAAGTTTTTTGTTTTGTCTGTGAACATCGATTCACAGACAATGTTTTGCACAAACAAAATATTGCCTGTGAACCGGATTCACAGACAAAAAAAGTTTCACAAACATGGTGTGTATAAAGTGTGTACAAGGGTGTGTACATCAAGAATGGTTGTTGCAATAAATATTAAAGGAAAATTAAATATATAGTTCATGTAACCGTTCAGTTTCTCTATGCGTAGTTATCCATAATAGCACCGAAAGGTGATTCTTGGGTACCGGATCCATACATGTGTGTGAAATGTGTATATACGATAGTATAATTTGAGTCTATATCTCAAAAATGGACTTCATTCATATGAAAACAGTGTTTTGACTCATATTTTTCTGCATTCCAGCACCGTCAATAAAATACACGCTGCATATTTTTTTCCATATCAATTCAGTAAAACATTATTAAATTATTATAAGTAATGTTTTCCTTTTATTTTTTTTCTCTGATTAATTATAAAATAAAAAGGACACATTTCGATGTGAAAATAAATAAATTTCATTATTTTTTTAAAGTTTTTTGGTTAATCAAACTTTACTTGAATTAAATTCATTTTTTGTTAACCAAAAAACTTTAAAACAAATTAATGAAATTTATTTTAGAAAGTTTTTAGAATTACATATTGAAATTTATTTTAGAAAGTTTTCTTGAGCCCCCAAAAAACACGAAATTTGGGGCCTAAAATGAAACTTTTCCGGGGCTCAAGAAAACTTCAACAATTAAAACTTCAGATTTGTTTTCATTTTATATATTACTCTCTCCGTCCCGTTGGAATGTTCCCGTTCGGTTTACGATGCTTGACTGACGATAAAGCAACTCGATCCTTGTTCACACTCCACTTATTTTTAGTAAATAAAATTTACATATTCAGAAACTACATTAAAACTGCTACAAAGCCTGATCAAGAAAAGTTCAATTTGATAAAAATTTGATACTCCCTCCGGTCCTTATTAAACTTTACACTTTGACTTCACATATATTAAGAAAATAAATTTGACTTTACTGTAGAGTACACTGTTTGGCACTGTTTGATACTGTTTAGCACTGTTTGGCATTGTTTTGCACTTTTGGTGTAGATTTGTTTGCCAAATAAGGCAAATAAGGAAGTGTAAAGTTTAATATAGGACGACCCAAAAAGGAAAGTGTAAAGTTAATTAAGGACCGGAGGGAGTATATAAAGTAAAAGATTAGGAGTGACCTAAGTTGACCAATGAATAATGAATGAGAACATTCCAACGGGACAAAGGGAGTATATATTAGTGTCATATGAAAGATCATAAAAATTTATGAATTTTGATATATTTTTTGAAAAAATTGGAGAAAAAGTAAAAAAGTTATACTCCCTCCGTCCCGTAAGGAAGTTCCTAGTTTGACCTACACACATATTTATGTAAGGTAAAGTTTTGTTTTGACTTTCCAAGTATACCCTTACTTTATGTCAAATCAAATAAAAAGTGGGTAAAAAGTAAGGGTAATTGTGACTTTTTGGTTAAAAGTGGTTTTCTTTTATAGAAATGAGAACTTCTTTTTGTGACATCCATAAAAGGAAAGTGAGAACTTCTTTACGGGAAGGAAGTAGTATAAGTTTTTAAAAAAATTGAGAAATTATGATGCAAGGATGACATTTGCATGACATCACTCCCCTTCCTTTTTTCTTTTAGCCTTCCTCCTTGACACTCTTCAAATATACCCCTCCATCTCCTTCTTCATTTTTACCCCCCATATAGCCAAGCACAACAAGGATTTAGGAGTCCAAAATTTCACTTTTAACATTTTGGACTCCTAATCTTACACCATTCTAAGTGGTCTTATAGTGGGTATTTCTATCACTTAAAGATTTTGTAATTATAAAAGTACTATATAATTACAGTACTATATAAAAGTAAAACAAATATTCGGGTTACCTTACAAAAAGCAGAAAATACGTTAAAGACAACAACTCATAAATCAGAAAGAAAGACTGGGCAACGAGGAATATTGTAAATCTGCATTTTGGCCGGGCATCTGAGGATGTCATTTGGTATCATATGTTTAATATTAAATGTATTAACTATGCTTAATTTGTAATGTGTTAAATCATATTCTTATTTTCAATTCTGAAAGAACTGACCAACATTTCATATAAGGCCTTTTATGTTATTGAATTGCTATTATAAGAATACGTATGTGTTATATTTGGACACATATAAATCCTTCCCTTACTATACTTAGGGTATACGTTAACAATCTCTAATTGCCTAGGTCATTTACCAAAGACTCCATATTAGTACATGTATATTACTACCTCAAATCACTAACATAGTAACGTTGGAACATAAGGAGACAATGTGGTTATTAAAAAAAAGTGGATTTGTACCATTGATATTATATTGATAAAGTATAAATAAAATAATACTCCCTCCGTCCCAGATTTTACTTCCGTTTTGACTAGGCACATTGTTTAAGAAAAATCATTGTTTTCCCTTGACTTTCCACTTTTGCCACTGATTTTATTACCGCACACTTGAAGGGAAAAAAGAGATGGATGGGGCGTTCTGCAAGCTACAGTGTTGCTAAGTGAACAGTAAAATGAAAAGTTACCTTTTTGGGCTTACAAGTCTTCTGGCGGGAGTTTTTATCCATTCCCTCCAACCTAAACATTTTAAACATGTCAAAGTTGATAAAGCTCTATATAAACCTACACATACATAGTCGTACATCATCACAAATACAACATGGAAGTTTCAGAAAATGTAGAAACAAGACAAAAAAAAGGCTCTCCAACCAAGCAAAGCAGAATATCCTGCAAGCTCTTCTCACTAATTCCATAGATGGTAAGCTTTTCAAAGGACTGAAATTTGCATTAGCTGAAGAATATAAAGTGTCAGTAAGGTACATCACAAGTATTTGGATACAAGTAAGGAAATCACAAAGGGATGGTGTACCTATCAATAGGGCTGAGCAAAACCGACCCTACCCGAAGAATCCGATCGGGTGAACCCGATTTTTTGTTATTGGGTCGGTTGACCCGACCCGAACCCAGTGACCCGACCCGCCCACCCTATACTTTTTGGACCGACACCCAGCGGGTAGGGTCCTCCTAATCCCTACCCGAACCGCCCGAAAACCCGACCAAGCCTAAGCTCATTACCCAACTCCCCAACTACCCAAGCCTATAAGGCCATTACCCAACTCCCCAAGCCCATTAGCCCACTCCCTTTCCGGCTTTCCCTTATCCCTATTTCTCTTCGCCGGTTAACCACTTAACCCTAGCTTACACTCTCAAACTCTATCTCTCTCTAACTCTCTAAGCGGCTAACCCTAATTTGGTCTGACTTCTCACTTCGTCGGCCGCCGTTGGCGTCGTTGTAGGGCTGTAGGCTTGTAGTCCTCAACCGAGTGGAAGCCTTCATCTCCTTGTAGGGTTTACCGTCTCTACTCTCTAACCTAGTGGAAGCCTTTCATCTCCTTCGTCTCGAGCCGTTGAGGTATAAAATACTTATTCCGTTATTCGTATTATGGTAAGTTTAGTCCTTGATGATGCATGGATGTTCTGAGTTGTGATTAGTCTTGTGATGTTCGTATATTTGTGAAACTTGGATGTACAGATCTGTTCGAATGTTCGGTTATCCAGTTGTCCCTGATAATTGTTGATGTATATTATGATGCATTCAGAATTTCAAATCTGTTTATTTGAAATATGAATGAAGTGTGGAAGCTAATCAAGCTATATATTCTATATTCATGTGTTGCCTACTGAGTACTGAGTACGGTTATCCAGTTATCCCTGTTATGTTGTTTGTTGTACATAAGTAACATAACTGCCTTATTATTTTGATGAAGAAGCCTTTTTCAACTCTAGTACTCAAACGAGTACAAAGAGTGAACTGGATTCTTCAGAGTCTGTAGAGAAGTGAAAAAGCAAAGTGCTTTTATCCTTCTGTAAATCAGCTTGCTGATTGTTCCAGACTTACATATTATGGTTATTATTTGTGAGATATGAACTCTGTGGAAGCTCTTACTGACTGCATATGTACAACTCTTATTCATGTGTTGCGTACTTGCCTTATCTGTGAGGTATGAACTCTGTGGAAGCTTAGTATACACATCAATATATCATGTGTTGCTTACTTGCTTACATTAGATGGACCCTGAAGAATGTGTGACCTTTTCTACATCTCGATCTCAACCTCCTCTGAGTCAAGAAACAGTGGTGGAAAGTCAAATTCTTGAGCCTAACATTACCAATGAGCAGACTGCACCACCTGCTGTTTCTCGACAAAAGAGAAAAGTGGTTGACAAAAGATCTAAGATTTGGGATCACTTTGATGAAATTAAGGATGAAAAGGGTGTGGTTATTAAGGGGAGGTGCATATATTGTGCAAAAATATAATGTTGTCACTCTAAGAAAAATGGAACTTCCTCCATCAGAAATCACATGCTTAATTGCATGAAAAACCCCCATGCTAAAGACACTAGACAAGCCCTATTAACCTTCCAACCTGTACCTCCACAGACAGGTGAACCATCTGGAAAGACTGGGGTCATGGGAACTTGGGTATTTGATCAACAAGCATTAGGAGAGCTCTAGGTGAAATGCTAATCATTGATGAGCTTCCTTTTAGATTTGTAGACACATAAGGTTTTAGGAATTTTGTTGCTGCGGCCTGTCCTAGGTTTCAAATTCCTTCTAGATGGACAATTGCTAGAGACATTTTTCAAATATACCTTGATGAAAAAATGACTCTAAAAAGGAATTTTAGGGAACACACTCAGAGAGTTAGTATAACTACTGATACATGGACTTCTATTCAGAGGATAAATTACATGTGCATTACTGCTCATTTCATAGATCATCAGTGGAAGCTCCAGAAAAAAAAAATTCCTTTGTCCCTGTCACCTCTCACAAAGGGGAGTACCTTGCTAAAGCCCTAGAGAATTGCTTACTTGATTGGGGTCTGAAAAGTATTTTTACTGTGACTGTTGATAATGCTAGTGGTAATGATACAATTGTTGGTTTTTTCAAGAAAAAATTAGTAGCCTGGGGTGTTTCTTCTGTAAAAGTAAAGTATGTTCATATGTGTTGCATTGCACACATCTTGAACTTAGTAGTACAAGATGGTCTTAAAGATTCAGACACTTCAGTCATGAGAGTTAGGGAAGCTAGTAAGTATGTTAGGAACTCACCTGCTAGGCTTCAAAAGTTCAAAGATATATCTGATTTGATAGGAGTGGAAGCCAAGAGTGGTCTGCACCTGGATGTTCCAACTAGGTGGAATTCCACTTACCTGATGCTAAAATATGCAGTTTGTAATGAGAAAGTGTTTGAAGCCTATGAGGAGAATGAATCTGCATATAGTACTGATTTGGGTTCTGACATGCCTGATGTTTTAGATTGGATTGCTGTTGAATCTTTTGTGACCATTCTAAAACATTTTTATGAAATGACACTAAGAATTTCAGGCTCACTATATGTTACTTCCAATACCTTTTTTCTGAAATTTCTGACTTGTTCCTTGTCCTCAAAGATATGGTTGCCTCTCCAACTGCTTCTGTCAGTGCCATGGGGAGTACTATGAAATCCAAACTAGACAAGTACTGGGGTGATCCTGAAAAGATGAACTATCTAATCTTCTATGCTAATGTCTTAGATCCTAGGGACAAGTTTGAGTATATGCCATTTCAGCTAAATGCTTTATATGGTGATAAAAAAGGTGCTGTTTTTTTTCTAAAAGTGAAGTCAGGTCTAACTGAGTTATTTGTTGATTATGTTTCAAGTTACCCTGACTGTGTTGGTGGAAGTTCTAATACAACTTTTACTTCTGGAGCATCTATGGAGTGTGGTAATTCTGAAAATAGGCCTGTGTCCAGGTTTAAGGTTGATCTTAAAAAGAAGAAGCTTGAGAGTGGTCAGGTAGGAGTTAAAAAATCTGAACTTGATATATATTTAGCTGAGTCCATAATTGAGGAAGATGGGGACTTTGATATTCTAAGATGGTGGAAGTTAAATAGTGGAAGTTAAGTGGTGGAAGATGGGGACTTTGAGTACATGACTCTCTGATTTGGCATTATGTGGTTATTTTTTCATGTGCATTCTGACTTCTGAGCTCTCTGATTATGTATAATGTATTATGAGTATGTATAATGTGTATAGGTTTGAATGTTTGAATGTGTATGCACATGAGTACATGACTCTCTGATTTGGCATTATGTGGTTGTTTTTCCATGTGCATTCTGACTTATGAGCTCTCTGATTATGTATAATGTATTATGAGTATGATTATGTCATTCTGGAAAGCATTCTGGCAACTGTGAACTGTCCCTGGACTCTTGTCCCTTGCTCTGACTTGTTCAGGTTTTGTGTGCGTAACTCATAATCCCATTAATCCTTGACTATATCATTTCTATTAAATTTCATTGGCTATGATGAAGCTTCCACACATTACTGAATGTATGGTTTAAGGTTGGTATAGCTCTTTCAGTTCACAACATGTAAGTTGTAATTGAAATTGTAGCAGTTGCCCCTATATTCCTGGTGAAGGATAACAAGCATTCTGAGTCAGTGATTTTTCTGATTTGTTATTTTGTTTCATTAACTTATCCAAGTTACTCTAACTTATTATACATGTATAATTGACTTATTATACATATGCAGGTGGAAACTTGAAGTTGTGGAAAATAGTTGTGGTCTTGTGAGTTTTGGAACACTTGAACTTCAAATCTTGGATAGTTGGATACTTGGATGTATTAATTTTGCGTACTTGGAACTTTGGAATGTTGGATGTTAATGAATTATGTAGCATTTTGTAATTTGTAAACTGCAAGTCTGTAATATGTGCTTATTACTTTTGTCTTAAGTTCTTTACTTTGTTCTATAAGTTTAAAAGACTGGTATCAAATTGCCATATATTTTACTTGAACATTTTGTCTATGAACATTTTGTATGAGTTACTTGAACCCGACATAACCCGATACCCGAACCGAACCCGCCCTACCCGAAGCTCATTAAAACCCGAAAAAATTAGGATAAAAAAACATAGAGTAGGACAGGCTAATTACACATCCGATACCCGAAAGGGTCGTGGGTTCACCCACCCGCCCGACCCGAACCCGCCCGATTTTCAGCCCTACCTATCAATGTTGACAGACAGTTTGCTGCAAAAAGTGGTAGGAAACCTTTACCACTACCTACACTTGACTTTAAGGAAATAGATCTTCACAAAAGGCAGACCATAAGGAGTCTGGCATCTGCTATTGGCGATCCCAAAACATGCGTGCACAGACTCATACGCCAAGGTAAAATTAAAGTACACACAAATTCTATCAAACCTTTTTTGAGTGAGTCAAATATGACTAAGAGGCTTGAATGGGTCATTTCACACATTGTCCCAGACTCACTCACAACTCATCCACTATTTGAACCCATGTTCAACACTGTCCATGTGGATGAGAAGTGGTTTTACATCACTAAACCATCATAGAGATATTATCTCACTCCAAGTGAACAAGAGCCACACAGAACATGCAAGTCCAAGAGATTTATCACAAAAGTAATGTTTTTGTGTGCTGTGGCTAGACCAATATTTTCAGAAGACTCAGAGGTCTTATTTGATGGGAAGATAGGTATTTTCCCATTCACAGAATTGAAGGCAGCAAAAAGGAATAGCAAAAACAGAACAGTTGGCACAATAGAGGAAAAGGCAATTGAGAATGTCACTAAAAGTGTATACAGACAATGTTTACTCAGATAAGTGCTCCCTGCCATCAAAGCCAAGTGGCCACTTCAGGCATCCGGGGATATTTACATTCAACAAGACAATGTCAAACCACATATACGGCCTAATGACAGTGAGTTCATGAAAGAGGCTACTACTGAAGGCTTTAACATCAAACTATCACGTCAACCTCCCAATGGTCCTGATCTAAATGTTCTAGACCTAGGGTTTTTTAGATCAATTCAGTCCCTACAACAAGCAACACCAAGTACAACAGTTTCAGAGTTAGTGGCAGGAGTGACCAAAGCATTTGAGGACTTGAGTCCCTATACTTTGAACAAGGTTTGGCTATCATTGCAGATGTGTATGAAGGAGATTTTAACTGCTAAAGGTAACAACAACTACAGATTACCTCACATTGGAAAGGATATGTTACATGCTGATGGGGAACTACCTATATCCCTCTCTGCAGACACTACAACAATGAGGGAAGTGATGGACTTGTTACATGGTAATGGGGAAATACCTATCTCAAATGCAGCAGACACTACAACAGGCAGGGAAGTGATGGACTTGACAATGATAGCACCCAGGCTTAACTAGTTACTGGCTGTAGGGTTTTTGGGTTTTGGGTAAAGACAGGGCTAAGGTATATTGGCTACTGCATTTTGGGTTTTTGGGTTTTGGGCATAGACAGGGGTGTCTTGGTTTTTTTGCTAGTGGGTTTTTGGTTTTGTGATTTTGGGCTTTGGGGTACACATACAAGATATGTACACAAACAAGACACTATTAGGCTTTTAGTCAACTTCTAAACTGCTCCCTAATTAGCCCATCAGTTATAAGGCCCAATTAAAACATGATTTAGGCTTAGAGGCAGTTAGGTCAACATCATATAAGCATACAAGGCAGCAGGTAACATTCAACAATAGGCTTCAGTCAACAGCAAAAACCCCTCCCTAATTAGCCCATCAGTTATAAGGCCCAATTAAAACATCATTTAGGCTTAGAGGCAGTTAGGTCAACATCATATAAGCATACAAGGCAGCAGGTAACATTCAACAATAGGCTTCAGTCAACAGCAAAAACCCCTCCCTAATTAGCCCATCAGTTATAAGGCCCAATTAAAACATCATTTAGGCTTAGAGGCAGTTAGGTCAACATCATATAAGCATACAAGGCAGCAGGTAACATTCAACAATAGGCTTCAGTCAACAGCAAAACCTCATCCCTAATTAGCCCATCAGTTATAAGGCCCAATTAAAACATCATTTAGGCTTAGAGGCAGTTAGGTCAACATCATATAAGCATACAAGGTAGCAGGTAACATTCAACAATAGGCTTCAGTCAATAGCAAAACCCCCTCCCTAATTAGCCCATCAGTTATAAGGCCCAATTAAAACATCATTTAGGCGTAGAGGCAGTTAGGTCAACATCATATAAGCATACAAGGCAGCAGGTAACATTCAACAATAGGCTTCAGTCAACAGCAAAAAACCCTCCCTAATTAGCCCATCAGTTATAAGGCCCAATTAAAACATCATTTAGGCTTAGAGGCAGTTAGGTCAACATCATATAAGCATACAAGGCAGCAGGTAACATTCAACAATAGGCTTCAATCAACAGCAAAAACCCCTCCCTAATTAGCCCATCAGTTAGGGCCAATTAGAACATCATTTAGGCTTAGAGGCAGTTAGGTCAACATCATATAAGCATACAAGGCATCCGGCAACATTCAACAATAGGCATCAGTCAACAGCAACACTCAAGCAATCAGACCATAAATTAGGGCCCAAAAATGTGAACATCATTTAGGCAAAAAGGCTACATACTCACATAGGTGGAAAGTCAAGGAAAACAGTATAATGTCTTCATCAATGTGCCCAGTCAAAACGGAAGTAAATTCAGGGACGGAGGGAGTAACATACACACCATGAAGTAGGCATACAATACATCAATTTTAGGCATCACTCATATATGAATACACACACATATATACATGCATGCAACAAGAGGAACTTATCACCTTGTTTTTTGTAACCATGGTCCAATCTTTGTTGAGGCAGCCACATTGAAACCAAATGGTCCAATCTTTCTTGAACTCTAGGGTCCGGGTGAGCATGAGCCTACGCAGGTAGAAGATACCCCACATTTGTTGTATCCACTGGCCGAAGGTAGATGTCAATGATATTTTCATTGGAGGCTTCACCTCTTCGGTCCAAATGAATCGCAGGAACAGTCAAAGAACCAGACTCCTCCTTTTGTCCTACAAGGCATTGCTCAGATCTCAACCGTTTTCGTCCTTTCATTCCTTCTTCATTCTCAGAAACGAGGACCAACTGAACCTCAGAATCTGGGACAAAATCCGGCAACATCTCAGACTCAGGGACAAATCCGGCCAAGATCTCAGCCTCACGGACTAAATCGGCCCATCCGGAAGAATCCTTTGAGTCCTCAACAACCACACCAGCCAAATCACTGTGCATGCACAAATCAGATGAACTTTCGGCCATTATTGACTTTGAAGTTTTAGGTGGGTGTGTGGGTGGGATGACTGCAGATGAATCGACAACGATGGAGTAGAGTTTTCTAGATGGGGATGGAAGGAGTCATGAAAGAACGGAGAGAGAGTGGTTGCGAGAAAAGAGATGAATACGGATGAAGTAATAATGACAAATGGAGAGAAGGTGGAGTAAATGGAGTCGGTAGATGGGTTGGGTGGGGTAATAACTGGGGTAGATGTGTGAGGGTAATGGGGTAATTTTAACTCAAAAAATTTCCTAATATAGAAAGTGGAAGTTTTTTTTGGGACAGCCCAAAAAGGAAACATGAGACAATCTTAATGGACATATCGATTTAGTTTAACCAAACCAACCTTACCAAATCGAAGTAAACTAAACCAAAACCGGATAATATGCAATTTGGTTTGAGTTAGGTGGTATTTCTACCGAACGGCATTAAATCTTACTAAACTTAAACGAGAAAAACCGAACAAAATTGAACCGAATTAAAGAAATTCAAGAAAACTTTGATATGTTATAAAAACAAAAAATCCATACCGAACTCAACTTAATGGAACCAAACCAAAAAATAGTACGGAGTATGATTTTTGTTTGGTAATAATTTCATTCGTTCTAAACCGATAAAAATCAAACCAAAAATCGATATGTCCACACCTAAAAAAATTCATCCATGCATCGCACAGGTGAATCAGCCCAGTGTTCCTAGTGGTGCATTATTATGCAACATAGTCAATCTTATAACCCAAAATACCATTATCAACATTTCCACTTATACCTTAAACCTTCAAGGGTACATTACATGTTTTTTTTATACAGAGTAGATCACATGAACCTTTAAGATTTCCTGACAAAGATGTTCCACCATATTTCATCAAAAATACAAAACTCATACATAATGTCTACAGAGGTTGGAGGCAAGAAGGGAAATTCAGAAGAGACCCATAACTCACAGGGATAGTATAAAGCAAAAAAATGAAAGGGTTAGCAAGCTGCGAGTGCCCAACACACTCAAAGTTGATCTAAGGATCAGCAATTGTGACCTCAACCTCCACACCCGGTTCGATGGTAATTGAGGTGATCTGCTTCACAACTTCTGTGAACTGAATAGGTCAATGACACACTTGTGCACCCTAAGCTCAAATTTGTCCCATGTGTTGGTTTCTTCTCCACATGGAGACTTTCTAATGGTGATAAGGAGAACCTTGGTGGGAATCGCTGGACCCTTAACTCTAAGTCTTTTGTCCTTGGCCCCACGAACCAAGTCAGAACAAACTTTTTCAAGGTTTTTCACATTTTCCGATGACAAAGTGATTATGATTTTATGCTCTTGCTCCTGTGGCTCTTCTAGCCCAGGCTTTGTTGTCTTAACCACCTTATAAGCCATAACTAGAGATTGTTTACTTCCAAATATAGAATTAAGATCCCTGGGACCAGATGTGGAAGCACAGTGAACTCTAGAAATCATCATGATGTCATCACACCTTACTTTAATGATGCTAAATTGCTAATCTGTTATGCTCTACTACCATACGAGATTTTAGGCCTTTGAATTACAACTTACTTATATGATTATTATTATTTTTTTGAAAATAAAAGAGCGGCTTTTATATTAATATCATGAAATCATACAAGACAACCTCCAGACAATTACAACTAGGGGTGGACTGGGCTCGAGCCAGGGCAGGCTACGGGTTATAAATATTCAAGCTCGGTACCAGCCCAGGTTAGAACTGGGACCAGGCCAAGCAAAAAAAAATTATTTTATTATCTTTTAGAATTAATTCGACCCCCCCCCCCCCCTAAACCACCAAGCCCCACCCACCTAGAACCAACCCGAAAATTTTTAAAAATAAAGAATTATTTGGGCCCGGACCGAGCCCGACCGGGCCAATCCACCAATTTTGAAGCCCATAGCCCACCTCTATAAGCCCCTGGTTCAGGCCCTGGTCGAGTCAGGTCTGAACAGCAACGGGTCGGGCCGGATCCCGGGTCAAACCGAACCGGCCCAGTCCCCATAGTTACAAGTTTACAACATAATGACAGATCCAATCGTAAGCCCTAGGAATTGACATAGAATTAGTCACCTCATATAAAAGCAAGTCGATCGCCACGATTGGGTGCACAAAAAATGATTTATTTATATATTTTATGCGCCAGTTCTCAAAGGTTACTTGGAACAAATCTAGCAAGCCATTGAACCTAACAACCACCGAAGTAATAATTCTAAAATCCCAACAGGGTCAAGTATCCAGATTCCAGACCAGTAACCCCCCCATGGGCAATGCATTTCCAGAGCAGCAGAAAGATACACATACTCATACTGTTTGGACTATAGATATACACGTTTAAACTCCTAAGCAGATGGGTCTTCAAGCGTGGCTGTGGAAACATCCTTAATGCGAGGATAAGCAACTTTCTCATCAAGTTGGTTTTGTGCACATACTAGCAGCTTCAGCAAGCTTGGAAGCTTGGGATCTGACAGTTTTTTATAAACATAAAAAGTTTAGTTGATAAACAACGAAAATTACACTTGATTCTTATATCCAGTAGAAAGAAAAACATAACAGAAGATAACGAGGGATAAAGTTTTGTAAGTTCTTTTATAGGACGGTTCTTTTCCATCCCATTTTCAACAACACTCCAATAAGGACTAATATCTTCAGTTCTATTCTCCAATAATTTTCATACTCCTGCTCTCTTTACTGGGTCCAGTTTTCTTTTATGCAAGTTTACTATTACTTGCTCCAGTTTTCTCCTTAGCCGATTGTGAATGCATTAAACGACATAGGCATTCTTATTTTTTCATCTTCTCCTACCAATTGTTACTCCCTTCCATCTCCTCCCCCACTTCTTACTATTTATACAGTCTACTGCACCTACAATTTACTCTTGATATCCGTGAAAAAACCTGCTGCAGTAAGTGTGAACGGATGGAGCAATTCGTAATTGTTTTATCTTGTTTTGCTGGAAGAACAAGATCATTGTTTTTAATACGGAGTACTTTTACATGCACATTAACTTAAAGCTTTTATTACATTATTCTCACATACGGAGTATATAATTTGCTACATAGATATAATTAAAGTAGGAAAACATAATACTTCCACCATCCTTTTTTAATCGCTACACTTTGACTTTACACTATTTACATATCAACTCAAACCATATTTTTAGTTTTTTACTATTAAATAAAAACAAATCATATTATGTAGAATGTTACTAAGTTTGACTTGGTGAGCACTTTCAATGTATCAACTTTTCATAACTTTCTAATACATAATGAATTACATTGATAATTAGTCTTACATTAGCAAACAAAATGTCAAACCGTTGCAACTACAGAACGGAGGTTAGTATAACTAAGATTTGTAATTTGTATAGGTATATTAAAGGAAGAATATATTGGTGAAAAAAGTTGATGTAATGGATCAGAGAAGTGTTTCATCATTTTACTGGAGCAACATTAAATTTGTTGTTTTGGATTGGAAATTCCATGAAGAACATCGTGTCATTTGTATGTTATTATGATTTATGAGGTCTTGCTAGGCTGCTAACTACATTTTAACAGGGTCTAGCTAGGCTGCTAGGTCTTTTACATATCTTAAATTCTTAATGCATTGGTTTTGCATTCCAAGAAAAAAAACGACTTTTTATTCCTAAAACACCACCATTAAGGGCACTTGCTAGCTTTTTCCTTCTTGTATTAATTAATTCAGAGTTTTATTTTGTTCAATCATGTAATTCAATTGCTTCAAAACATTTTACCATGTTATATTGAGCTACATCCTGCAAATAAATTCAACATTGTTACAAGCTCAAGTATCAATGATAGAGACCTGGATTTATGGGCTTATGGCGTGAGATATAATAGAAATAATACTGAATATTTTAATAAAGTGTAATAGTGGGCTGAGCCAAGTAATTAGATAGATTGAGGGAAGACTCATTGGAAAAGAATAAAAAGAAGGAATAGAAGAGGAAGAGGGAAGCTGGAATTCAGTTGGAATTAGGCTGGGAGAGTGAGGCCTCTCGAAGAGTCTCGGTCTATTTCTTCTCTTTCTTCTATTTCCGCCATTGTAAGACTGAGTACGATCAATATACTACAAATTTCTGCTGCATTTTGCTGAGTACCTCTCATTGGTATTAAAGCACTTCGATCCGCAAGAAACGTTCGCACATGGAGAATAACCAAGAAAAGGTCGAACAAATTCAACAATCATCCGCTGATTGGGCTGCGGAGATGTGGAGTCGAATAAACGAGATCCGTAAACGTCGTCGCAGGCGACAGAGACCGAGCGAGGAGCCCTCCTAGACGCAGTCTGCCAACTGAAAATCAGGTATCCTCGTTCGTCGCTTTTCCTAGTTCTCAAACGCAGATGGCTTCTTCCAGTTCGCAATCGAGAACTTAATCATCCGCCAGCAGTTCACGACCAAGTTCGACGCGATCGAGAGGAGAAGCTTCCAATTTGCAGATGTCATCGCAAACTGCTTCAGCTTCAACGCCAACAGTAACTTCCAGTTCTCAGGTGTCGTGTCATTCGCTTGCATCTTCTCACACGTCGCAGAGTTCGCCGCTATTATTTTTGCCCAGTTCGCAGGCATCGTCCCTAAGTGCGCAGGTTTTGTCTCACTCACAAGCAACTTCTACAAGTTCGCCAGCTTTACCACGAGCAGATGTCCCCAGTTCACAGGTTATGTCGCGAGCTGCTACTCACAGTTCGCAGATTCCAACGTCCCCTTAGGATTCGGATAATCAGCTGCAACCTTCCCCTGAAGGTATTATTTCTTCGCGCGCCAGAGAAAAGGTAGAAGAATTGAGAGTGCAGTTGGGTCAACAGTGCTGAGGATCTTCAGAGGGCCACCAATCTAGGGCAAAATTCTGCTAGAGAAGCTGATAATTCTTCTCTGAAGACGAAGCCACTGTCCGTGGTCGTTACTGGTGACCCTGGAAAAAATGGAGAACAGGCAGAGTGTTTTGAGCCGGAAGTTCCTCAGGCTCTTATCCCTGGAGTTTGCTCTGTGGCTATAAGAGCTATTGGCTCTATTATAAAGGAAAGGGAACTTCCCAGACTTGGTTCAAAATTCATTCGAACTCATGGTAGCGTCCTTGAGGCACACCGATGCAGATAGGTTAAAAAGAATTTTCATAAAGTGCTTAATGAAAGAGACTAAAGCAGAGTTGCAACGCTATCACTATGAATACTTTTCTGAATTCGAGGATAAAGCCCTGTTATTGGAAGAGAAGAACAGGGCGGTAAGGAGAGGAAAGTACAGAGTTGAAGACATGAGGGGATGGAAGGAAAAAGGGGGCTATATGAACAAACCTCAGCAGTGGGTGGAAGGATTAAAGGGCAGGACATTTACCAATATCTATGAGGAAGGTACAAACCACCAAGTTTTGCTTTTAGGCTGTTGGTATAATCTCCAGGTTTGCAATATGGAAGAACCTTATGATGTTCACAAATGAGTTTCCAAGTATGACAGTCCTGTTTCATTCATGTAAACCACACCCAATCCAAATTCGTCAAAGCAAGATAGGGATGAATTTGCAAATAACCGGCCATGGTATATAAATTATAAACTTATAAAGTGTGCGGATGGATCTAGTCTTAGTGATGTACTCAATGGCAATTGTATCTTCACTGCTGTTCGGTTTTATTACTTGAGATTTCACTCTTATGAACATCATCTGAAGTTCAGATCAGTTGTTCATCCTGTGAGGTGCAGCTCTAGAGTGGTCACTCTCCTACCAGCGGCTCAGATACAGTGATAATGAAGCAGATTTAGAAAGGGGTTGTAATTTTGTCACAAACCCTGTTGCTAGGGGCTGTTCAGGATCTGGAAACCTGGGCATTGGACCTCTTGCTGTTGGTTTTAGGTGGATGGTTTATACTGGACATCCAGTTTCTATGCCAGCCTTACTAGAAGGTTCTTCCAACTGTTTGACTAAACGCAGGTTTTAGGTGTTTGTATGTTGTGCTGCCCAGTTATTGCTCTAGAAGGTTCTTACTAGAAGGTTTTAGGTGTTTGTATGTTGTGCTGCCCAGTTATTGCTCTTAACGCAGTAAGATGAGACTACGTCAGGGACTTTGTTATTAAGTGGAGAAGAGCTTTTGTGGAGGAAGCAGCATGAAAATTTATAAGCAATGTGCATGGGTTCTCAGTTGTCACCTACTAATTTGCTAGTAATAAAGCTGCAACATGCAACAAGTTTCTCTGAAGTTGGGAGGCAGCCTTTTAGTGATTCTGAAATGCATAAAAAGGGTTTAAAGCAGTTGGCAAATGGAAAAGAGTATCTTGCAGGGTTTCCTTATGCCAGTTTGTTATCCACAGTCGAGACAGCAGCATGTTATGCACCACTAAATTGCTTGCGCCTATCAATTCTGGGTCACATGAATATTATTGGAAAGCTTCGGCTAATACCTCTGCATTGGAATCTGCCCTTGTTCTTAATCAGTTATTTGATGTTTCTGCTGTTCTTATGAATCCTGGTGGATACTTCATGTCAGATGCTACAATTCACAGGAGTGAAGCAACTGAGACCCCAGGATTGGGGTTATATCTGGAGACAAGAGCTGTTAGCAACTGTAAGATTGAGCAGTTGGTAATTGGTAAAGCTCAGTTCCAGCATGAACAAAGCCACCCGAGTAGGACTGATGCTCTAAAGGTATAGGATCTATTGATTCTTTTACTAGAAGAAGTGAGGAGGAAGATTCAAGTATGGAAGGCCGTTGCCCAGAAAACCTTTAAGGTACTGGGAAGGAAGAGGCACGAGGATGAAGCTGGATGGCATGGCTGCTCTTACTCCCCACCTTGGACCAAGGTGGTTGTCAGGGGGGAGTGATGATAGAGACCTGGACTTATGGGCTTATGGCGTGAGATATAATAGAAATAATATTGAATATTATAATAAAGTGTAATAGTGGGCTGGGCCAAGTCATCATCATTACCCCAGTGCCGCAAAGGCTCCCACCTACGGTGGGGTAAGGGAGGGTTGGATGTACGCAGTCTTACCCTTGTACTAAAACACAGAGAGACTGTTTCCGGATGACCCATAGTGGAATTTGCGTCGAAAATTGAGGGAAGCCTCATTGGAAAAGAATAAATAGAAGGAATAGAAGAGGGAGAGGGAGGCTGGAATTCAGTTGGAATTAGGCTGGGAGAGTGAGGCCTCTCGAAGAGTCTCGATCTATTTCTTCTCTTTCTTCTATTTCTGCCATTGTAAGACTGAGTACGATCCATATACTACAAATTTCTGCTGCATTTTGCTGAGTACCTATCAATCAACTAATGGACCACTTTCTTGTCTACAATATTTGGTAAAGTTCACATGCTCAACTGCTCAAGAATCAAATGTTAGTTCCGTATATAGCACACATGACCAAATAATAGTTAAATAAGTAAAATACTAACCTTTTTCATGGCTTTGGCTGGTGAGAATTGCAGCATTCACCTCACTTGCTGTCCTCATACGTTGTGATATATCTAAAAGATCTCCCAAAGGGCAGTTTGCAACATCTTCAAATGCCAGCAATGTGACTGTCCTCTCCAGCTCCTCCAAAAACCCTTGCTGCCAAAAAAACATTACTTTTTGTTGGTCAGGTTTGATAAGAAATAAAATACCAAGTTTGCCATTAGTGACAACAAAAGATTATATAATGAATCCAGTATACTAGAGTGCAAGGAATAGAGTATACTTTCAGAATGATGATTTCAATTGATTCTTTTACTCAAACATTATCATTTTGATAATACAAAAATCATAATAGTCTAAACTTATTACATTTTCTTCTCCCCTTGGAGCAAGTTCCTCCTGAGCAAAATCTAAAGCCTCCTCCACCTTCCCATTCCTTATCATCTCAATGAACCTTTGTTTCTGGAGATGAAAAAAAAGCTGGGGATTTGTATCCAGTATCTGCACCCAACCATGTAAAAACATTCTATAAGCAAATGCAACTAATTCTATAGGAATTCCACAGTAGTACAGAAAGGGGATCAGTTGCATCTCTCTCATACACACAAATTGACATAGTGATACAAAATATGCATATCATAATATTCATATTCAAAATACTGAAAAAAAGAAGGAAACAGATACGACAAACATATCTGCTGCAAAAAATGATAAAACTAAGTTAATCTTAACAATGTGCAACACCAAAGCATCACTCCATTGAACTTCACTATCAGATAATTTGTCAGTCATTGTGTTGTGTAACAGAAAAAAAAAATCAACGGGGTAAACCGTTGACCAGATAATCAACGATAAAAATACCGTTGCCCAGAGCCAAAAGGCTAAAACCAATTTTATTCCAAGATGAGCCAGAATGAATCCTAACAAGCGGTTTAAATACCCATCTACTAATTCCCAAACTATGAAACAAAATCCTAGAAATCCTAATCAACTCCAACTAGGAAATAGAATAAAAAAAGATCCTAATCAACTTCAAATAGGAAACAAATAATAGAAATCCTAATTAACTCCTAATAGGAAACAAATATTAGAAATCCTAATTAACTCCAAATAGGAAACAAATCAGGAAAATTAAGAATAAATATTAATTAAGCAGCCCGCAACCAGCCCGTTCCCACCTTCAGTAAACCCATGGGGGCTTCTGCCCCTCTTCTTCCAAGCCCAGATTTTGCTTCATATCAATTTCATTCCCCTTCGGAAAAACCTTGTCCTCAAGGTTGAAATCCGGAAACCGGTTGACATTTGTCCCCGGGGGCTGCCCAGTATCGTTAGGAAAGCTGCCACTCAATCCTTTCAGCCCGTTCATGAAATTCCCCAAATAATGATCGTCAAATAGCCTTGGGACCTGACATGTTAGTTGAACAAAAATTGAGATGTACTCCGCCAGAGTCCTTGTCTGCTTGACTCCATACAGCCGTTCAAAGCAATTGCCCATAAACTGTGAGTCATAACAAGCCATCAACGCCTGTGTAAGCTCATCCCATGACATGCCTGGCTTTCGTGCCCGTATCCAGGTCAACCGGTATAGGGCTAACCCTTCCATCACAACTACAGTGGCTGCCACCTTCTTTCTCGGCGGAGTACAGTTCAGTTCAAACTGATGCTCAGCCCTAGCAACCCAGCCGATCGGGTCTTCTCCGTCAAACGAGGGCAGCATCGTGAGAGAAGTGCTGCACAGATCAGTTCCAAATGTGGATGTTGATGTCGCATCGAGTGAAGCCACCGCCGATGAATTCTCCTCTGCCGCTGGTGGCGCGAGAGCCTTCGTGAGCGCAGCCAAGGAGGATGTGATCTCTGCCAGTAGGATTCCTTGCGCGTCCAGCTTCGCACCCCTCGCGTCTAGTTTTTGGTTCATCAAAATCAGTTTAGCCTCCACCTCTGACAAACGTTCACTGGTTGATCTCGTCATTCCAGCGGGAACGAGATCCGGCAGGTCGGACCAATTGTTGTGTAACAGAAAAATAAAATCAACGGGGTAAACCGTTGCCCAGATAATCAACGATAAAAATACCGTTGCCCAGAGCCAAAAGGCTAAAACCAATTTTATTCCAAGATGAGCAAGAATGAATCCTAACAAGGGGTTTAAATACCCATCTACTAATTCCCAAACTATGAAACAAAATCCTAGAAATCCTAATCAACTCCAACTAGGATATAGAATAAAAAAAGATCCTAATCAACTTCAAATAGGAAACAAATAATAGAAATCCTAATTAACTCCTAATAGGAAACAAATATTAGAAATCCTAATTAACTCCAAATAGGAAACAAATCAGGAAAATTAAAAAGAATAAATATTAATTAAGCAGCCCGCAACCAGCCCGTTCCCGCCTTCAGTAAACCCATGGGGGCTTCTGCCCCTCTTCTTCCAAGCCCAGATTTTGCTTCATATCACATTGTTGATGATTAAAAGAAAAGGCAGGACATAATGCAGTGCTTTACTGAAAGTAAACATAAAGCTACAGCATCATGAAAACAATCTCTAGAGGGGCAGGCCGGTGCACACTGACGTCCCTGCAAGGCGAGGGTCCGTGAAAAGGTCACACCAAGAGGTTGCATAGGGGGCAAGCCTTCCCTTGTCATTTTGACAAGAGGCTGCTGAGCTGCTCCCATGACTTGAACCTGTGACCTCTGAGTCACAGGTTAGAGTCACAGGATAAAATCTCTCCTTCTATCGTGCAAACAATCTTTAATTCCCAACGTTCATACTGCACGAAATTGTTTAGGATGACACATTTCTACAGGGGAAAAGTTAAACCAAATTACCTCAGCAACAGAAAATAATAATGTAATTGAGGTAACGTGATATAACCTCATTACCTCAGCTTGATTCAGGTAATCAGATTCCATATCAGATATTTCAGTTACATCAATAATGTAACATCACAATCATGTTCAGTTTTTGTATGAACAAAGAGGGAAATATTTATTAATGCAATTATCTTAGGTATTACTACGTACAATATTGCCTAGGTGACCTTTTAGACTATTTCAAGTTTATCCTTGGACAATTGACAACAAATATAATATCACATTCTGTGAACCAAACATCTTAAAGGAAATTTGGTCAGAGTTGTAGGTGGGTTTGGCAGTTGTAATCCCAAATGAACATAATCCTTATTTATCTGTCATGTGCGAATGAGAGAAAAATGAGGAACAAAGTTGGGCAATAGAGAAGCTATATTCCAGAAAAATAATACATGAGAGAAAGGGGCAGATAAATGAGGAAGGAAAGTGGGGATAGAATGAGCAAAATGTCATTAATGAAGAGAAGATTATTAGTAAGGGTAGTTTAGTGAATTTATTACTACCTCCGTCCCGAAAAGGTTTGCCAAATTGACTTTTCTTGGTCAATGACGGCAAACTTTGAGCAATGATTTTAGTTATTATATTTGTATATAATTTATAAATTTTATACTTTTATGAAAATATTTTCAATAAGGAATATTTTGATATAATTTTCATATTCTAAATAATTTCGTATTAAAATATATTGTTGGTCAAAGTTGATTGTCATAGACCCAATGTTCGTAATTGCGTATTGCGTAATCATGGCGGATTTTTAGAATTGCATATTGCGTAAGCCTCATTGCGCAACGAGGCGTATAGCTGAGGCGTAAATATAAATAAATAAATAAATAAATAAATAAATATTATTGTTTAACATTAAATTAAACAGAAAATTTAATATCAATATTAAATCAAAGTTGATGTTATCATTAAATATTTTTAACTGAAAATAAATATTAAATATTGATAAGTAGAAACTTAATCGAATGATAATAATAAAATATTAATAGTCAAAAAATTAACATTAATAGACAGAAAATTAACATTAATTAGTGTTTAATTGAATAGAAACAAAAAGGCATCAAACAGAGAAAATTGTAAGCTTAATAGACAGAAAATTAACATTAATATTAAGTATTAAATTCGATAGAAACAAAAGTCAAAAACTAAGCATCAAAAGACTGAAAGAGAAGCAGTACCGCAGATTCGAAGAACTGTACAAGAGGTTCACCTTATCTGCAAGAGGTTCACCTTACCTGCTGATTGCGAGTTGCGACTTGTGACTTGTGACCAAACTGGAAGGAACTGCTATTTGCGATTAAACTGGAAGAAGGCGGTGCCGCGGTGGAAGGAACTGCTAATTGAGTAATTGCGGAGAGAATGGAGGCCGTATATAACGAACTAAACAAATGGCTTTTACTAATAAGTGGGCCCAGCGGGCCAAAAAGTATTTTACCATTAAACAATTTAACATACGCCTTACATACGCCTCATGGCCTACGTTATATTGCGTACGCCTTAAGAGTAAAAAATGTACGCCACAGGCCCAATCGCAATGTGCAATGCAATTTTACGCCACAGTCTTCCAAATAGCAGAATCGCGCCATAGGGCGCAATTGCATTGCGCAATTGCAAACCATGCATAGACCAAGAAAAGTCAATTTGGCAAACCTTTTCGGGACGGAGGGAGTATTTATTATTAATCCCCACCAAACAAAACTAATTTAGTGAATTCTTTATCCACAACTACCACTCTGTGTCCTACCCTCTAATCCCTTATTCCCACTTACCAAATGTCCCTTATCTCATACTCCCGTAGTACTGCACACCCTCACAAACGGTAATCCAATCAAAAAGATAATCTCACAATCCACGAACCAACAACTCCCTAAGGACATTCATCTAAGCCTCTCAGGTACTATGAGATGTGCACTTCTAAATTATAATTCATGGTGTTAACAGAAGAGGCTGGTCGGATCAAAGGGTTGACCCAAGTTAACCAGGCTGATGAAGGAGGGCCATGGAATTGAGCACACGAAGAATGTATGCTTAGGAGCATGAATAGATTATAACTTATGGGGCAAAGCATACAGCAAGGTTAGACAACTACACTCAAACTAAAGACTTCAGACTATCTAGTGTTTCTCTCTTTAAAATGTTAGAAACGCTAAGATGCCAATTGAAGTTCTATCGGACGAGGGCATAGGGCCAACCCCAGCTGAATTACCAGAGATTCGAGATAATATTCCCTGCCAACTATAATATTAGAAAATGTATTTGGAATTTAGTTTTGTCATACATAATGCGGATTTAGATTTTAGACACTAACTACCTCCAAATGTTCAGTTCATAATATAACATCACCACAATATTCAAACATTCAATAGGATGTGTAAAGGATAAACGTTAGCTCACTTTCAATACATCTCATTGCTAATTACTGCCAGTAATTTAAAAGACACCAGGTATTATTATTCATTCAGATCAATGTATTAATAATACTTGCTTATTTCTACTCAATTTTAGTAGCAAAATTTCCTCGAGACCTAAGTTTTCTTTAGGTGACTATGCAGTGATGATGTAGTTAACTAACTATATGGGCATCTTGACTCTTGAGAAAATTAAAGGTACACCTCTTGACTCTTGAGAAAATTTAAAGAGAACATAAAATGAATCTTTCTGGAAAGCTTTACCATTGGGAGTCAAGGAGAAAATATAGCAACAGAGTGCCATGTCTGGAATATAGAAAGGATGACAGTTTGCAAAAAAATAAACCACTTTGACATCACTTTCAGCTCAGCCTAGATTATTAGTTACTAAGCAAAACAAGACTTTTTTCTCTCATCTAACCTTAAAGGCCATATAGTCCTGCTGAAATTTGGCTAAGAACCCCCTAGACAGCTAAACCGAATAGATTCTAGAGAAGTTGGGAGCCAGTTGAGCTCCTAATTAGTTCTAGGTGCCTTACACAACTTTTGCAACTTAATCAAACATGCACCTCCAAGTCCCTGGCAAGAAAAAAAGGCAGCAAGAAGTGGAGAGAGAGAGAGACGTACCTCAGGGTTTAAATCATTAACCTTTTCGATTGCATCCTCAACATTACCACATTGTACTGCTTTCTTAACTGCCATCCGATCGGTAATGGTTGCAAGATCTATGTCAGCTAATTATTCACATAAGGAAAGAACAAATTCTTAAATGTGCACACGAGCCATATAATTTTGTAAAGATATACAAGGATACGTTCTGTTCCTGATTCCAGCCTGAACTTCTCTGCAGCTTCTACAAAACCTTCAGTGACTAGGAAGTTCATCACTAGTTTATTCATGTCCTCTTTTCTAATCCTAACATTATTCAACTTTTTCTCCCACTCTTCTCTTGTGATTATTTTTTTCGACATTTCCTAGAATAGGTAATCAATATATAATGTGTCAGTTCAAACATGAATTCACTGACTTAGCATCCCTGTTTGTTTATATATAAAAGACTGATCAGTTAATTTCGCCAAAAGTTTGCACGATCCATTGAAACCATGTGGCATTAGTGTAGGTTTGCATTTTGTCTATGAAAACCATGTTGCATTAATATTTCAACATCCCAAAACGAAAGTATTAAATAAAATTTAAAATATAGTATAAGCACGAGGCTCAATGCACCCTGTCTAGTACCCATTACATTCTCCTTGGAAGATAATAGGTCGCGCTAAACACAGCCCTTAGGGCTATGTTAAATATTAACCATTGCAGAATATTTTAGAGAATTTAAAATATATAAAAAAAAACTTACTAAATTATACTCCATTCGTTCCTTAAAACTTTGATAAGTTTGACCGGCACGGGGATTAATAAATTAAAAACTGTGTGGTTGAGATTTGTCTGGAGGAAAGTTGTCAAAGTTTTAAGGGACTAGTAAGTATGAAATAAAGGATAAGCCAATTGTCTTTACTCATCCCAAAACCAAATAACTCATTAAATGAGCTCCTGATCATTAAGGATATTCTTCCACGATTAATTGTTAACCATAGCCTAGTTATTAAATGTATGAAACTGGCTATTTCAAGTTCTGCGTTTCTTTCACACCTTGATTTCACTCTACTGAACAGTGTTGAATAAATAGTTAGCTGTCCTGTGGCGCAGGAGGAGAGCAGTTATACAACCTCCGTAGATAATATCCTCCCAGCACTCAATACCACAAATACACCCACACGGCTACAAGTGACCCCACAACTAGGGTTTTGAAATACCTAACGAAACTGCAAGACAATTCAGTATATATTACCAAATAAAGTGAAATCTTATGATTGATAGGGTCTTGCTTCCTTCAAACACAACTAGTGTCCAACGAAATCAGTGTTTTCGATGTTGCGAGGCAAACCGAGATGGAAGAGGAGACTTCTTTGGGGAGATAGATCGGACAGATGAGAGGGAATGGGATACTATTGAGAGATGATGAAGGTTTTGGAATGAGAGAGTTTGAGTTGTAAGAATGGTCGAAGAGAAGAGAATCAGGGAATCAGGATGTCGATGTGAGAAGAGAAACAAAAAACTTTCGGAATAATTATCTTATAAGTTGCCCCAAAGCAGATGGCCACTTATAAGTGGCAAAAGTCACAAACCAGAAAGTTCAGAAAACAAAGGAAAACCAAACAAAATTCAAATCCTAGTCAAAAACACGTAACAAAAACAAAAGTCTAACAAAATTCAACACATTTGCATAACCCAACACATAAACACATCAAAATCAAATTATTAAATAACTAAAATTCAATACTTTGCAGGTAGACATACTTCATAAAGTAAAGTGTTTCACAAATTAAAAAAAACTATAAATTCGGGCTACATGAATAAGTCCAATAATGGAGACACACTACGAGTTACGAAGGTCTTCTTGATCTTCTTGGTCATGGAGGTTTGGTTGTTGACGCATACGCCTACGCCGCTGACGTGGCTGAAGAACAACTCTGTCACGTTGAGTCTGGGATGTAGAAGTTGTTGCTGCTGTAGATGTCGATGGCGTAGAATCCTGAGAGGGGGTCATATGTAGAAGATGGTCATAGTACACTCGCCCCAGCACATCCGAACACAAGGAAGCAATGCCTGTTAGAACCTGATGGTACGTGTCCATGTCATGCGTCTCACTAACTGTGGCAGTCGCTCGCTCATGTATATGCTGCAAAGCCCGTGTCTGAAATGTGAAAAATGAAATATAATTATTTTTGATGGAGTATATGGGTCTAGGCCCCAGGACCCACATACTCAGAAGAACAGAAGGTACCACGATCACCGGGAGACCTCGTCGGCCATGCCCTCATCGGCCATGCTCTCATCGGCCAGGAAAAGGTCTACTCAGAATATGATCCAGAAGCCCGGAGAACCGGGTGCCCTCATCGGTCATGCTCTCATCGGCCATGCCCTCATCGGCCAGAAAGAAGACCACCCAAAATATGATCCAGAAGCCCGGAGAACCGGGTGACCTCGTCGGCCATGCCCTCATCGGTCATGCCCTCGTCATCCATAGATAGCCTCTAGAATAGGATTTTATACTTATCATTTCTATACACTTTGTATCCGGCCCATTAGTGGCCCTGTTGTAAATGGGCCTCCCAAGCCCAAGACTTGGGAGCCCAACCCTAATTTTCTCTATAAATACTCCCCTTGGGAGTAGTTGTAAGGGTTCACAAAATTCATTAATACAATTCACTTCTCTCTCTAGCTCTCCCTTCTCTCTAGAATCTGGATTTATATAGTCCATCATTTGGTGCTTTCATTGAGAGCTAGAACAATCAAGTTAGCCTCCTCTGTCGCTACCAAGCACAGCTAACTGACAATGGAAAGAACTAAGTCAAATCGCAACCTCCTCAGCAGGGCCATCCCTGAAGCCCAAGAGAACCGAGAACACGAGGAGGACACTACGGCCGACAAGGCTCCCGTCGGGGATGTCTTTCATGAAGCCATCGGCCTCACCACTGACCTGCGCAACAAGCTTAACGGCGTCGCCCCAGACGCCCGCACCAGCTTGGACAAGAAGCGCACAGAAAAGGGTGACAATGTCTCTGGGCAACCGGCTTCTCCTGCCGTTGACCCTCAGCTCCAAGCCGCTCTCTCCGCCATCATCGCCAGCCTGGCCCAGAACCCCACCGTCCTCAGCGCACCCATGCCAAGGACTGG
This sequence comes from Cuscuta europaea, assembly GCA_945859875.1. Taxonomy (NCBI): domain Eukaryota; kingdom Viridiplantae; phylum Streptophyta; class Magnoliopsida; order Solanales; family Convolvulaceae; genus Cuscuta; species Cuscuta europaea. Next base: position 969,674 of record CAMAPE010000058.1, read on the forward strand.
GGAGAACACTACACCACCTCCTCAGCCCCAGCCGTTGGCCATCAAACTAGGCAACGACGAAGGGGTGGTGCCCCAGGACACGTCGTCATCCCACTCCCACCCTGCTTCCCCACTTCGAGCTAGACCGACCCCAGCGCGTGGAGAAGCCTCAGCCTTTAATAGGCTAGGTGACACGTGTCGTCGGCCTGCTTCGGAGAGGATGGCGAGACGGATTGGTGAACGTGAGCCTGGCTCACTAAGGGAAAACTTGGGGTCCGTATCCCGGACAGCGGATCGGTCCCGCCTGGACAAAGGCAAAGGAAAATTGCACGAGGACAATGCGCGCCATCGAATCAACACGACTCAAGAAGCTCGCGTGCGGAACCAGCAACGCGCCACTACGGCCGCCAAGGACCCTCGGGACGAGGTCATCGCCCAGCTGGAAAGGAGACTGGCCCAGATGGAGGCTAGACAATCGGCCACCATCCCTACGGCCAACTCATCCGAGGGTCCAGGTTACCACGCGCTCATGCTTAAGGTCAGCGCCCTGGAGAGGGAGCTGGCCGACAAACGTGGTGACCCCATCATCCAAATCAGAACAAAAACTCCCTTCACCACGAGGGTGCTCTCGGCCCCAATACCCGAGAAGTACCGAGGGAACGCCATCAAGCCCTATGACGGCCGCTCTGACCCTCAGGAGCACTTCAGACGCTATCAAAACAACATGTTGTGCATTATGGACGAAGCAAGATCATATATGCGGATCAGACGAGCGCTCAACGTCGTCCTTCATTATAGGTACGGCTTCGCCGTCCTCATCATAGGACCGGCTCCTCCCCCTTCATCTTCAGACGAATGGCTTCATCAACGTCGTCGTCCTCAGATCACGACAGACCCCCCGGTCTCAACGTGATCCTTCATCTCAAGACCGGCCTCCTCAGCGCCGAGCGTCTTGAACTAGCGAGCGGGCTCGCCATTCCCTTCCTGGATGGCAGCCCTCGTCTTCATAGGAGGAGCGGCATCATCAGCGTCGTCGTCCTCAGATCACGGCAGACCCCCCCGGTCTCAACGTGATCCTTCATCTCAAGACCGGCCTGCTCAGTGCCGGGCGTCTTGAACTAGCGAGTGGGCTCGCCATTCCCTTCCTGGATGGCGACCCTCGCCTCCATACAAGGAGCGGCTTCATCAACGCCATCGTCCTCAGATCACGGCAGACCCCCCGGTCTCAACGTGATCCTTCATCTCAAGACCGGCCTCCTCAGCGCCGAGCGTCTTGAGCTAGCGAGCGGGCTCGCCATTCCCTTACTGGATGGCGACCCTCGCCTTCATAAGAGGAGCGGCTTCATCAGCGCCGTCGTCCTCAGATCACGGCAGACCCCCTAGTCTCAACGTGATCCTTCATCTCAAGACCGGCCTCCTCAGCGCCGAGCGTCTTGAGCTAGCGAGCGGGCTCGCCATTCCCTTCCTGGATGGCGACCCTCGCCTTCATACGAGGAGCGGCTTCATCAGCGCCGTCGTCCTCAGATCACGGCAGACCCCCCGGTCTCAATGTGATCCTTCATCTCAAGACCGGCTTCCTCAGCGCCGAGAGTCTTGAGCCAGCGATCGGGCTTACCATCCCTTCCTGGATGGTGACCATCGCCACTACATGACGCACGGCTTCACCAACGCCTCGTCATCATTTACTTGGATCGGCTTCATCAGTGCCTTCGTCCTCATATCGCGACCGACCCCTCGGCCAAGGCGTGATCATCTATCTCAAGACCGGCTTCCTCAGCGCCGAGAGTCTTGAGCCAGCGATCGGGCTCACCATCCCTTCCTGGATGGTGACCATCGCCACTACATGACGCACGGTTTCACCAACGCCTCGTCATCATTTACTTGGATCGGCTTCATCAGTGCCTTCGTCCTCATATCGCGACCGACCCCTCGGCCAAGGCGTGATCATCTATCTCAAGACCGGCTTCCTCAGCGCCGAGAGTCTTGAGCCAGCGATCGGGCTCACCATCCCTTCCTGGATGGTGACCATCGCCACTACATGATGCACGGCTTCACCAACGCCTCGTCATCATTTACTTGGATTGGCTTCATCAGTGCCTTCGTCCTCATATCACGACCGACCCCTCGGCCTCGACGTGATCATCTATCTCAAGACCGGCTTCCTCAGCAACGTGATCTTGAGCTAGCGATCGGGCTCGCCATCCCTTCCCGGATGGTGACCATCGTCTTTATATGACGATCGGCTTCACCATCGCCTCGTCATCGTTATTTGAACCGACTCCTCGTCGTCGTCCTCATATCACGACCGGCCCTCTCAGCCTCGACGTGATTATTTATCTCGAGACCGGTCTTAGCCATTCCTTTACCGGATGGCGACCGTTGCATGGATTGTAGGACCGGCTCCTCATCGCCGTCGTCTTCACATCACGACCAGCCCCTCGGCTATGGTGTGATGCTCTATCTTAAGACCGGTCTTAGCCATTCCTTTACCAGATGGCGACCGTTGCATGGATCTTCGGACAGGCCCCTCAGTGCCTTCGTCCTCATATCACGATCGGCCCCTCAGCCACGACGTCACACCCTATCCCAACATCGACTTCATCAGCGTCGAGTGTGTTGGGCTAGCGATCAGGCTCGCCATCCCCTCCTGGATGGTGACTATCGCCTCTATATGACGATCGGCTCCATCATCGCCTCGTCATCATATTTCGGACTGGCTCCTCATCATTGTCATCCGCACATCGCGATCAGCCTCTCGGCCGCGACGTGATTATTTATCTCAACACCGGCTTCATCAGCGTCGAGTGTGTTGAGCTAGCGAGCAGACTCGCCACTCCCTTCCTGGATGGCGCCCCTCGCCTCCATGTCACGAACGGCCTCATCAGTGTCGTCATCATCCAAGGACGCGCTTCATCAGCGACACAGTGTCATCGTCCTCAACTTTGGACAGGCGTCCAACGCCTTGTCCTTCACCTCAAGATCGGCCTCCCTAAAGCTGAGCGTCTTGAGCTAGCGAGCGGGCTCGCCACTCCCTTCCTGGATGGCGAGCCTCGCCTCCATGTCACGAACGGCCTCATCAGTGCCGTCATCATCCAAGGACGCGCTTCATCAGCGTCATCGTCCTCAACTTTGGACAGGCGTCCAATGCCTTGTCCTTCACCTCAAGATCGGCCTCCCTAGAGCCGAGCGTCTTGAGCTAGCGAGCGGGCTCGTCACTCCCTTCTTGGATGGCGACCCTCGCCTCCATGTCACGAACGACCTCATCAGTGCCGTCATCATCCAAGGACGCGCTTCATCAGCGTCATCGTCCTCAACTTTGGACAGGCGTCCAACGCCTTGTCCTTCACCTCAAGATCGGCCTCCCTAAAGCCGAGCGTCTTGAGCTAGCGAGCGGGCTCGCCACTCCCTTCCTGGATGGCGACCCTCGCCTCCATGACACGAACGGCCTCATCACTGCCGTCATCATCCAAGGACGTTCTTCATCAGCATCGTCGTCCTCAACTCTGGACATGCGTCTAACGCCTTGTCCTTCATCTCAAGATCGGCCTCCCTAGCGCCGAACGTTTTGAGCTAGCGAGCGGGCTCGCCATTTCCTTCCTGGATGGCGACCCTCGCTTTCATGCGACGAGCGGCTTCATCATCGTCGTCGTCCTTGTATCACGTCCGACCCTTCGGCCTCGGCATGAACATTTATCTCAACACCGGATTCATCAACGACGAGTGTGTTGAGCTAGCGATCGGGCTCACCATCCCTTCCTGGATGTTGACCGTCGCCTTCATATGATGATTGGCTCTATCATCGCCCCGTCATCATATTATAGGACCGGCTCCGCATTGTCTTTGTCCTCACATCGGGGCCGGCCACTCGGCTAAGGCGCGATACCTTACATCAAGACTGGTCTTAGCCATTCCTTTACTGGGTGGCGACCATTGCATGAATTCCTGGGCCATCCCCTCAGTGTCGATGCCCTCGCATCGCGGCAGGCCCTCGGCCTCAACATGATCATATTCCCCAAGACCGGTCTCAGTCATTTCTTCATCGAATGGTGACCGTTGCATGGACATTTGGCTCAGCCTCATAGTGCTGACGACCTCGCATCACGACCGGCCCCTCGGCCACGACGTGACGCCCTATCTCAACACCGGCTTCATCAGCGCTGAGTGTGTTGAGCTAGCGATCAGGCTCACCATCCCTTCCTGGATGGTGATCGTCGCCTTCATACGACGCACGGCTTATCATCGCCTCGTCCTCATATTCAAATCGGCTCATCAACGTCGTCATCCTCATATTCAGGCAGGCTTCCCCTCAGGAGACGGACACACCTAGGCCAAAGGGTTCACCCCTTGGAGTTCATTTTGGGGGATACGGTGTGCTCTTTTTCCCTCATTAGGATTTTTTCCCACAGGGTTTTTCCTAATGAGGTTTTTAACGAGGCATTGCCCCATTGTGGATAAAAAGGTGTCGACCCTCGGCCCCCTATTTGAAGACATACATTGCTCTACTCCTCTTCACCTCATTACATGAGCCTCGAGGAGTGGGGGACTGGGGGACTACATCGGCCTCCACATACATGAAGTCATCCAGAAAGCAACAAAAAGCAAGGACTACCAAGTGGTACCTCCATCGGCCATGTCTCCGTCTGTAACACCCCGGCCCCGTAGGCCCCGAGGTAGTTACTCTGGACTTCTAGTACTGTCCTCACAAACCGCCACTAGCCTTTTCCGCGCACTTTGTCCTCACTCGTGCGCGCCCTGAGAAACTTCCCAGGGGGTCACCCATCCCAAGACTACTCCCGTGCAAGCACGCTTAACTTTGGAGTTCTTGGGTGATGAGCTCCCTTAAAAGGAGATGCATCTTGTTGGTATGAGTAGTACTATTAATCCGTTTATATTAAATCTCAAGTGTTACAATCACCCCCACTTAGGAACGCAACGTCCTCGTTGCGCCCATAAACCAATCTCAATCAAATCCCAGAATCTTTTCCCTCGCTAAGTGTCTGCCCGATATCCAACGGATCAGCACACTGTCGCATGGTTGCTCTGATACCACCTGTAACACCCCGGCCCCGTAGGCCCCGAGGTAGTTACTCTGGACTTCTAGTACTGTCCTCACAAACCGCCACTAGCCTTTTCCGCGCACTTTGTCCTCACTCGTGCGCGCCCTGAGAAACTTCCCAGGGGGTCACCCATCCCAAGACTACTCCCGTGCAAGCACGCTTAACTTTGGAGTTCTTGGGTGATGAGCTCCCTTAAAAGGAGATGCATCTTGTTGGTATGAGTAGTACTATTAATCCGTTTATATTAAATCTCAAGTGTTACACCGTCGGCCAGAAGAAGGTCTGGGGGACTACATCGGCCTCCGGCGTAAAGAAACAAATTCAAAATCCAACGAACACAAGCCCATGACAATGGCACCTCAACGTCCAACAACCATGTGTTCACCCTTCGGCCAGGCCGAAGCGCAAAGCAGGACGCACACCGTCCTCAATGTCAAGGACACACATCGTCCTAAAGATCAAGGGCACGTGTCGTCCTCAAAGCCAAGGACACTCCTCGTCCTCAAGGCCAATGGCACGCATCGTCTCCGGGACTACGACATTCATCGTCCATATCACGAACAAAACGAACGCGCCACGAACGTCCGCAAGCGTAAGGTCCATCAATTAAAGTAAAAAACACGAGGGCATGACATTCTTCGTCCACAGAGCCAAGGGCGCACAACGTCCTCTGGTCCAGGACCCTCATCGTCCTCAAAGTGAAGGACATTCATCGTCCTCAAAGTGAAGGACATTCATCGTCCTCAAAATGAAGGACATTCATCGTCCTCAAAATGAAGGACATTCATCGTCCTCAAAATGAAGGACATCCATCGTCCTCAAGACGAAGGACATTCATCATCCTCAAAATGAAGGACATTCATCGTCCTCAAAATGAAGGACGCTCTTCGTCCTCAAGGTGAAGGATATCCACCGTCCTCAAAACGAAGGACATTCATCGTCCTCAAAATGAAGGACATTCATCTTCCTCGAAACAAAGGACACCCATCGTCCTCAAACAAGAGATAACCACAATGGCCTCCTTGGCCCAAAGTACGAAATTCAACCATCAACGGCCAGGAATAAGGAAGCACTGTCTTCATCGGCCACTCATGACAGAGGACGCTCATCGTCTCCACCAAGCAAAGACACTCGTCGTCCTTAAACAGAAAACATGCATCATCCACATGACTAGGGCCCTCTTCGTCCACATCGAGGAGCACGCAACGCCCAAACAAAAAAGGACATAAATCTACTCTCCTTCACTTCGTCAATGTCTCAGCTTAGAGAGTGGGGGACTCCTGATGGAGTATATGGGTCTAGGCCCTAGGACCCACATACTCAGAAGAACAGAAGGTACCACGATCACCGGGTGACCTCGTCGGCCATGCCCTCATCGGCCATGCTCTCATCGGCCATGCTCTCATCGGCCATGCCCTCATCGGCCAGGAAAAGGTCTACTCAGAATATGATCCAGAAGCCCGGAGAACCGGGTGCCCTCATCGGCCATGCTCTCATCGGCCATATCCTCATCGGCCAGAAAGAAGGCCACCCAAAATATGATCCAGAAGCCCGGAGAACCGGGTGACCTCGTCGGCCATGCCCTCATCGGCCATGCCCTCGTCATCCATAGATAGCCTCTAGAACAGGATTTTATACTAATCATTTCTATACACTTTGTATCCGGCCCATTAGTGGCCCTGTTGTAAATGGGCCTCCCAAGCCCAAGACTTGGGAGCCCAGCCCTAATTTTCTCTATAAATACTCCCCTTGGGAGTAGTTGTAAGGGTTCACAAAATTCATTAATACAATTCACTTCTTTCTAGAATCTGGACTTATATAGTTCATCAATTTTAAAATAAATTAAAAATGTTAAATAAAGAACATGAATTACTTTAATAATTAAGAGCACACTCACCGTCTGAAAGATGGAGCTACAAACACTCGCGTGATGCTGTAATACCATCTCATGTAGTCTGCAGAAACAGATGGGACAAATGTCGGCGTCCCAGGTACAACAAGCTCCGCTCGCCTATCCCATATAGCCACGTATCGGGCATGTATGAGCGACCAATCCTCTGTAGGCTTCCCGCGCCTATCCAGCTTATGAAGATCTACAAAAGTGTCGACAGGTGCTAGAATGACCTGCTCATAGCCAAACTGCCGCATAACACGATCAGGCAAATGCTGGAATAACATGCTCATAGCCAAATGCCTATTGATTAAATATTAATACGTATTTTAGAATATTGTTAATCACAAGAGAGTTAATATTACATACAAAATTATACTCTCCATTAATAATTATCTCAAGAGAGTTTTTTTCCTTAAGACAAACTTGAATATACAATATTTTGATTGAAGCGGCTAGCCATGAATTGGATGCTGCATATTTTTGGAGAATGCATTATACTCCATCCCCATTCAAATGTTTGAAACATTAGCCTTTTGGACAAAGTTTAAAATTTCTCATAGTTCTGTATTTTTAGATGAAAAATTCTCAAAAATTGAAAGTGTCGTGTATATTTAAATACAATTCAAAGAAGAAAGTGCAAGGAGTACATTGTACTTTGTCTCATTGGACATAAGGTTATTTGACTGGAAACTAAACAAGAAAAAGAATTTCAGATCAGAACTAGTACAAATTCGATCTGCTTTTAGCTCCTCCAAAACAGGACCGCATTGAATAGATTCTTACACTGATTTAATGAGAGTAGTGTATGAGATCAGTAGAACAGTAGCAATCTGAGAATCGTACCCAAAATCAGACCAGGTATACCCAATTGTGATTCCAATTCCACCTTCTATATAAAGCTTTTTCATTTCTGGTCCCTAAAAGCTAAGAGCCTTAACCAGATCCTTTGTACGTAGATCCAGTTCTTTTTCCGATTCTCAGCACTGGTAGTTCACATTTTGATTCAGACCATATCCGACTCAACTTTGCAATACTCAAAGTCATCTTTAAAAATTTCATGCATTAGTAGTATGATCCTTTCATGCAATTTTACAGACTATCTACTTAGTTATCTTGCAAATCAAACCACAACAAACAATGTGTTTAGCATAACCCGGTCATTGATAAAATGTGTTTGATTGTGAATCATTTTAATTCAAAAACCAAAAATACACAAAAAGCCATCCTGTGGAAATTGAAACAAACACTGGAGCCAAAAAGGGTGTGTGGGCAGAAAGAGCAGACAACGCATGACCTCCTCAGGTTAAGCAATATGCTCAGCAAGGCTTAGAATCTTCAAGTGCTTCTTCCTCCTAAGCTCATGTGGAACCGGGCCGGAAACTCGGGTCCCTATCGGCTCACCATGCTTATTGATAAGAACCACAGCATTATCATCGAACTTGATCTCACTCCCGTCACATCGGCCTCTTGGCATTGCGGCACGAACAACCACACCATAGTGCACTTCTCCTTTCTTCACTTTACCCCCAGCCTGAGCTTCCTTGACTGAGCAAACTATGGTGTCACCCAATCGCGCCCCTTTCTTTCCCTTCAGTGCCTGTATGCACATCACTTTTTTTGCACCTGAATTGTCAACTACTTTAAGCTTGGTCCTCATTTGTATAAAGGTCCTTTGTTGCTGAAAGAGGGGAAGGGAAACTAAAAGTTCACCCACAGTTATCCAAAAGTGCAGAAAACTAGAGACATTATAAATTATAAACAAACAGTTTAAATTCAATGGTTAATCGCAATTGTTTTTTTTTTCATTTTATATGACGATACACTTACTGTCAGATAGAGACTACATACATTGATGTATAATCATGGGTTTTGAAGATATTTTTCATATCATTTTGTCGTTATTTACTCAATTTGTTTCAACTTACTTTACAAATATTAAATTTTACCAAAATCTTGAATTTGGTGGATCCAAATCCAACAAGAACCAATCTGAATAACCTGAAGCTTTTATGATCAGTTTTTGAACCCTAACAATTTGCACCCAAAATTTTAATGGCTTCCACTTTGGGCCTTGGGTTAAACCCAAACCCAACGCGCACACCCCTATTGATGTGCTCTAACTTTTGTTTGCTTCTGCCAATCAGGAAATCAAATCCAACTTATTAGGTGTGCACAAAAGTGCCACATATTCACAATTTCTCAAGGTGTCCAGCGTCCTTGATGAAACATCATTGGACAATCGGTTTACTTTAAACTACAAATTAATATATAGTGATTGTAATACCCTGTTCTTTAAAATCCATTTACAGTATCGTGAAAGAGCTGGTACTCTGATCTTAAATTTCTAACAAGTATTTAGTAAAAGGTCAAATGTAAAAATAAAATAAATAAAAAATCATATGACAGTCCAATAATATCAAATAAAAGGTGAAATGGTATCATGCCATTTGTAATTAATGGTTATCAACAGTAACAATGAACATGCAAAACCCCAAAAATCATAGTATGGAAGACGAACCTGTGTGTACAAACCATTGGATATAATCTCATTTGATACTCTCATGAACCCAGCAGAGTTGTTCAAAAGGCCACCCAACAGTGAACAGCCTACTAAAGTAGGTATACCAAACATGTAATCATAAAACCATAAATAATCAACGGGCAGATAACCAGTAAAAACTAAGAAGAGAAAGAAGCAACATGAGAAAATATGCTTGGATGCCTCTTTAGTTGGCAGAAACTACTTTGTAAATTTCATATTCATGTGTTCGATGAACCAGGATACTTGAATCAATGTGCAGCTAATTACAAACCATAAAGATGCACTAAAAACAGGTCTTGAAGTTTCAAAAGAGTGAGCTTGGATAGAGAGGGATTAAGGTTTCTTTTACTCTCTTTTTTTTTGGGGGGGGGGGGGGGGGGGGGGCTTTGGAGGGAGTAGTTTATATCTTGATCAATACTACAATTCTAAAACGAATATATGGTTATTCCAATTTTATCCCCAAAGGGACGCAAATACATAATGATTCAAATGTTATATGATCACCTACTAAGTTTTTCCTTTAAAGTCTATACATATAATAATATAGACATACAAACGCACATAGGGTCTGTGTCCGGTGAGGATGGTTAGTCCTATGAGAATTATCTGAAACAATGCACAATCTAGTTGATAGGAACCAGACATATTAGTATAGTAATTATAATAATAGAATAATAGTAAATAATTGTGATACTAAAAAAATAAGGGTTTTGGGCCAAGTAAGTCATGAGTTGGGTCAGCCCTTTTGTTTTAGTATAAGAATGGGAGGGAGGAAAGGAGAAAAGGCAGGCAGAAATTTGGGATTGGGTTGGGAATTGAAAGAGTGAGGCCTCTCTAAGAATCTCAGTTGTATTTTCTGTTCCATTACTTCGTATCAATCTACGCTATTTTCCGTTTCCGAATCCGGTTCCCATCATTGCTATCAGAGCACTCGCTCCTGGAGACACGATCCTGGAGACAGAAAGTCGGAATCGATCATTGCCAGAGCATCGATGGAGCAGTGATTGGCTTAAATTCGCGCGGAAGTTGGCTGAAACACGATCAAGGATGGTCGAGATGATGGATGAGGAACTAACGAGGGTGGTCAGCATGCTTAACCAGCTAAAAAACGTCACAGGCGAGGACGATCGAGGATGGTTCGCCATTGCCAGAATTCTAAAAGCAAGGTTTCATCGCCATCGCAATCAGCTTCACAGCGAGCCAATTCTCACAGTCCTCAGGAGTCGTCGCCAACAGTTTACTTCAGTTCGCAGCGGTCGCCAACATCTCTCCACTGTTGCCAATCGTCGCAGCGAGCAGATGTCCCCTTTTCATCGGCCGCGAGCAGATGTCCCCTTTTCATCGGCCGTGTCACGTTCAGCTTCTCACAAGGCCCATATTCCGAAGCTATCGTATCCTCCCAGTTCACAGGGTTCGCAAGCAGCTTTACACAGGGCGCAAACCTCATCATACCTCCAGGAGTCATCCACTTCCAGACCCATGGTCCACGATGAATCAGAAAATGGATCACCAGTAAATCAACCGCATACACTGACCACTGAGTTGATGCTGGTTGCACCATTAGTTCTGGAACCTGATAAGGACGATTATCTTATTCAACCTTCGGGTAAGGAATTGTCTAATAGTGCTGATGATGCTCCTGCTGAAGTTCCTCAGGATCCTATTCCTGAAGTGCATTCTGTTGTTGCAAGAGCTATTGGCTATATTATAACTGGAATGGGGCAATGATGTGATACTCTAAAATCTGAGGGCAGCAATGTTGTGAGGCCCTTACAGATTGACAAGTGGTTGAAAGGGAAAGATGGGTTTCCTGTAACTGACCTTTGGGGAGAAGAAGTTGGTTGTACCTCAGAGTTTGCTGCCCCAACTGTTTGGATTAAGCAAACAGGAGAAAGAGCATATATTTGTGCTTATCAGCCAAAGAGCCTAAAGCCCTAAATATTGTGCTTTTCATTCCCTTTACATCTGTGTTCAAAGAAGATCAAGGGTTTTTCATGAAGCAGAACATTATAGAACAAGCACCAGTTAAGGTAATCAAAGTTGAGGAAAAACTAGAAGGAAGTTTGGGTGGTGAGAATGCATACCATCTGAGTGGATACTGCTATTTGCTGGTGGACTGTAATCGATGTATCTCAAGAGTTTCACCTCCTGAAGAAGTATCAACTCTGAGTCAGGACTCCTTAATGGCACTGACAAAACTCTGGGAAGAGGTTTATATGGAAAGAAACAAATCAAAGTGAGAGGGTCCAAGCAATGGAAAAGATGAGGAAATATGTCTGAAAGTTTATAAGAAAACAGCAAGGTACTGGGAAGGAAGAGGTGCAATGATGAAGATGATGGTCAGAGTTGTTTCCTATCACCCACCTTGAGCACAAGGTGGTTGTCTAAGGGGAGAGATATGATAGGAACCAGACATATTAGTATAAAGATAAGGGTTTTGGGCCAAGTAAGTCATGAGTTGGGCCGGCCCCTTTGTTTTAGTATAAGAACGGGAGGGATGAAAGGAGAAAAGGCAGGCAGAAATTTGGGATTGGGTTGGGAATTGGGAGAGTGAGGCCTCTCGAAGAGTCTCAGTTGTATTTTCCATTTCATTACTTCATATCAATCTACGCTATTTCCCGTTTCCAAATCTGGTTCCCATCACTAGTTCATGGGGTTGCACATTTCTGGTTGAGACAATGCAAAGTTTCCGTGGCAGAAGAAGTTTGACCTATTAACAAAAATGCCACCTAGTTTTCTAAACCATTGAAAAACGCTTTTCTGTTTCAAAGAATGTACAATTCTCAAATTCAATGGACCAGATTCCGTATCATTTTTCACATTAGGTCGTATTCTCATTTGATTCTAACTCCAAAGTCCTCCATCCAAATACTATTTAAATACCAGCAAGAGCAAGGGATGTGAATCTGACAATTAAAAGTGGCATCTCTCTTACCACGGCGCAAATGAGAAGAAGATGACGCCATCACTAGAGACAAATTTACGGATGAACTTTCAGGACCCTTATTTTTACCTGACAATAAATATGCATTTGTCAGTCCACCAATATAACATAAACCTGGTAGAGCAAAACTTGAAACAGAGCTATTTTAACTAGTGGAATTCAAGAGCCTGCACATCCAGCATATAAACTACGTACTACGTAGTATGTTTTAGAAAAATTCTAAGCAAAAGAGAAAACTATGGGTCCATTTGGAAACTCTGCAAGCATTTTCTGGCAAAAATCTGGTTGTTTGATTTATGCCATTATTCAAAATTCAAAAGTAGTACCTGCAACGTAAAAAATTGAAATTTGATCTGGGCAGTAACTCCAAAAAAATGATCGTCGGATTGTCCGCATTATCTGTGATTGTCCTTTTAATTAAAATATACTTATCCTAATCAGACAAAAACAAATTGGGTGATGAAGGTAACTGATGGAGTATATGGGTCTGAGCCCCAGGACCCACATACTCGGAAGAACGGAGCACAAGACAACAGAGTGGCGCCCTCGTCGGCCAAGACGCCCCCGTCGGCCGAAAAGGTGCCAACTCGGATTACGGTCCTGAGTCTAAGGGTCTCGGGTGCCCTCGTCGGCCGTGCCCTCGTCGGCCACGCCCTCGTCGGCCTCGAAGACCTCCCAGAATCAAGTCCTATACTTACTCATTTGTACAGCCCATTAGAGGCTTTGTATTCGGCCCAGTAGCGGTCCAGTTGTAAATGGGCCTCCCAAGCCCAAGGCTTGGGAGCCCAACCCTAATTTTCTCTATAAATACTCCCCTTGGGAGTAGTTATAGGGGTTACAAATTCATTCTATTGAAGCATTTTGTTGCACTTCTCTCTCTAGCTCTCACTTCTCTCTAGAATTTAGGAGTTAATACTCTATCATTTGGTGCTCTCGTTGAGAGCTAGAACAATCAAGTTAGCACCCTTCGTCGCTACCAAGCACAGCTAACCACTGATCATGGGGAGAACTAAGTCAAACCGCAACCTCGTCAGCAAAGCCATCCCTGAGGACCAAGAGCCCAGGGAGCACGATGAGGACGCCACGGCCGACCAGGTCGGCGGAGGGGACCTCTTCCAGGAAGCCTTCAACCTCACGACGGACCTCCGCAACCAACTCAACAGCGGAGTCCCCGACGCCCGCCTCGGCCTGGAAAAGAGACGGGCTGAGAAGACGGACCACGCCCCGGCCCAGCCTATGGCCGCGGCCTCTCCGTCCGTGGATCCACAGGTCCAGGCCGCGCTGTCGGTCATCATCGCCAGCCTGGCTCAGAACCCCACCGTCCTCAGCGCGCTCTTGCCAAGGACCGGGGGAAACGTCACTCCACCTCCTCACCCCCAACCACTGGCCGACCAGATAGGCAACAATGAGGGGGTTGTGGCCCAGGACACGGCGTCGTCCCACTCCCACCCTGCTTCCCCTCTTCGGCCCGGGCAGACCCCAGCGCGTGGAAAAGCCTCTGCCTTTAATAGGCTAGGTGACACGCGCCGTCGTCCGGTTTCGGAGAGGATGGCGGGACGGATTGGTGATCTTCGTCCTGGCTCGCCAAGGGAAAGTTTGGGGTCTGTGTCCCGGACAGCGGACCAGCCCCGCCCGGACAAGGGCAAGGGGAAGTTACACGAGGATGACGCGCGTCACCAGATCAACGCGGCTCACAACGAGCGCCTGAGGAACCAGCCGGGCGCCGCTGCGGCCGATAGGGACCCCCGGGACGAGGTCATCGCCCAGCTGGAAAAGATGTTGGCTCAGATGGAGGCCAAGCAGTCGGCCAACGTCCCTACGGCCGGCGCCTCCAACGACCCCGGCCTCAACGCGCTCATGAACAAAGTCAGCGCCCTGGAGAGGGAGCTGGCCGAAGGGCGGGGTGACCCCATCATCCAGGTCAGGACTAGGACCCCTTTCACCAACAGGGTCCTCTCGGCCCCTATTCCTGAGAAGTACAGGGGAAACGCCATCAAGTCTTACGATGGCTGATCAGACCCCCAGGAGCACTTCAGCCGCTATCAAAACAACATGCTGATGGTGAACGCGTCCGACGAATACCTCTGTCGTTGGTTCCTCTCTACTCTCGAGGGGCCAGCGTACGAGTGGTTCAACGGACTGCCAGAGGGAAGCATCGACTCATGGCAGGATCTCGCCCAGCGCTTCCTCACTCACTTTGCCGGGAGGAAGCGCGCCAAGAAGTATTTCACCCACCTCCTCTCCGTCAAACAGCAGCACGAGGAGTCCCTCCGGTCATTCATCGACCGGTGGACGAGGGAGACCGAGGAGGTCGAGGGGGCCGATGAGCGCACCCTCCTCGCCTTGTACCAGGGAGCCCTCCGCAGCTCCCCGTACGCCAGGAGCCTCATCACCGACCCCCCGAGGTCGTACGCCAAGGCGCTCCAGCGCGGAGGCTTGTATGCCGACGCCGACGAGCTCCACAATCACAAAAGAGAGGGGGGTCATCCCCCCAAGAAGACAAATCCTTCGCCGGCCTCGGGTCCGTCCCCGGCCGGCCAGGGTGCCCAGGGCCGCCACGGCTCTGGTGGACAGAGTAAGAAAGACCGCCACTGGCGGTCGAGGCTGGAACGGCCGGGGGTAGCCCTCACCCACCCGGTCGGCACCATCCTCGATTATGCCGAGAAGCATGGCCTCATCGAGCAGGCTCCTCGGCCGGCCGAGGAGATCCTAGCCATCCAGCAGGGCGGCATGTACTGCCGGTTCCACAAGAACTCGTCGCACAACACCGACGATTGCATCACATTGAAGAAGGCCATCGAGCGCCTTATTCGCCAGGGGGAACTCTCCCAGTTTGTCAAAGGTGGCCCACGGAAAAACACTTGGGTAAACACCGGCAAACGTGGGGGCGAACCCTCTGCGAAGAAGCGCGAGATTGGTAGGCTCAGCGACGACGAGGACTTCGAGGAGCCCCCGCCGAAAAAGAATCACATCCACCTCATCGTAGGCGGGAACACTGGGGGGACTCCGCCACTCAGAGAAAGAAATGGGCCCAATCCCTTTACATTGGAGAGGTGTCCCACGTTCCCCCCCAGCCAAAGAAGCAGCGAACGGAGGCGATCACCTTCACCGACAAGGATCTGCCTCCGGGTACGGAATCACACAGGGACCAACGCTTGGATGAAACAAGGCATCGCAATCCTGAGGATGACCAGGACGAAGCGGGCACTGCACACACCCGCGGAAGAATAGCCGATACAGGCACTGGAACCAAGGCTGTCGGTCAAGCGAAAGTTCTCCGGAAATTGGTTCAAGTGTTTGCCAAACACTTGGAAAAACTCCTTTGGCCGACAGCGGTACCACAAAGAAGTAAATGCCCGGCATTTACACTTGGAAAATTCTCTAAGTACTCAAGTGGAAGAACTCTGGACGAAGCGGGTACATATATATTCCAAGGCCGTTAGCTACCTACGCCCTACATGTGTATTTGAAAAAATTAGAAGTCCAAAAGACCAAGGTGAAGGTGCCCTTATCGGCCAGAACACAGGGATACAAACCGACAACGGCCCTGGCCAAAACACCTGGGACGAATCCAAGGCCAGGACGATAAGGACGTCAACGCCTGGACGGAACGGACACCGCGGTCAGGGCTAAAAAGGGAATCACCTAAAAGGAACACCGGTCAAGCCGACCAGGCCACCAGGCCGAAAGGAAATCACCTAAGTGGATCCCAAAACACTTAGAAAATTTTTGACAAATTCCTAAGTGTTACGAAACTACGTCCAAGCCGACCAAGCCACTAGGCCGCAAAGACAGGAGCTACATGGACCCAAAAACACTTGGGAAATTTTTGAAACAAAATCCTAGGTGCTACGACAGTAAAGCAAAGAGGCATAGGCCGACCAGACTACTGGACGGGAAGGCCAACCTCACGGACGTAGCGGACACTCGCGGGTGACCCAAGTTATGACTTAATACTTAGACGATCTACAGAATTGAAATGACAGCAAACAAGTACACAAAGGATTCAAGGCCGAAAAGGACAGCAAAAATTTCTTCAATTGATAAATTTCATTACAATTGGGGGGCACTACGGCCGTTACATCACTTGGCAAAAATTTGAAAAGCTAATTACAAAAAATGGCCACTCAAGCTTCGGGGGCACCTCCATCTGCGGCCGCCTCATCGGCCTCATCAGCTCCCTCTTCGTCCTCAGCTTCTTGGCCGGCAGCAGGCGCAGCACTGGTAGCATCATCCAGGAAGTCGAACTCAGTGTAGTCCGGTTCGCCGAGGCCGGAGCTTTCTATGGGGGACTCCCGCTCCGACAGCGGAAGCTTGGCCTGCTCTTCGGGATCCTTCATCAGCTTGGGCAGCTTCAGGTTCCGTCTAGCCCATCCAGAAGTGTAGTTCATGGCCTTCAACGCCCGGGATAGCCGCCGACACAGGAGCCTTTGCATCCGCTCCTGGCCCAGGTTATAGTAAACAGACATCTCCCGGCTGAAATACTCCCGGCCGGCAGGGGAGTTCATCCCCCAATTCTCCAGCCTGGCGGCCACCACTTCGTAGCACCAGGGGAGCCTCTCATCGGCCTTCCACCCCTCGGCCAAGAACTTCTCGACGGCCTCATCGGCAGCCTTCACGACGGCGGCCTCGGCCTCAGCCTTCGCCTTGGCAGCCTCCTCGCTCCTGCGCTTCTCGGCCTCAAGTGCCCTATGGGACTCCGCGAGCTCCCTTTTGCTCTCTTCGAGCTTGACCAGGGCAACGTCCCTGGCCGCGACGGCCTCATCAGCTTTGGCCTGCAGCGCCTTGGCATCCTCCCGGAGCCGGTCAAGGCAAGCTACCGCCTCGTCGGCCGAGGCAGCCTTCTGCTCCAGCGCTTGCAGGCGGACTATCTCCCAGTACTGCCTCTTATGGCTTTCCATAAGCATGAAGGCACTCTGCATAAGAAAAACAGCAAAAATTCTACATAGACGAAGAGAGACAAGAATATAAGGACAATCACTTACTTGGACGAGGAGATCCATGCCGCCTTCATAAATCTTCGGGTCCTCGAGCTTCTTCAAATGAGCCCGATCTTTGGCCGGCATGGCCTTGGCCAGGACGACGTGGCCGGGGACGAGCTCATTAAACACGCCCCCGCCGACGGGGTACTCTATCACTTTCTGATAGGTGGCACCGGCAATCTCCTTGCCGGCCCTCTGCGTCCGTGGTTCCTGGACGAGAGGAAGCGCTGGGGCGGCATCATCAGCAACAGTAAGGTCCACGACGGGACCACCATCGCCCACGCTGGGGACAGTAAGCGTACCGGCCTCACTGGCCGGAGAAGGGGAAGGAGCCCTCTTCGTCTTCTTAGAGACGCTCACGCCGGCCTCGGTCAACTTTTTCTGGCCGTCAGTGGCCGGTCTCTTTTTCTTGGATGGGGCAGGCTTTGGGGCCGCATCAGCAGTAGCCCCGCTCCCACCAGCAGCGGCACGTCTGGCCGCCTCGGCCGCCTTAGCAGCAATCTCCTCGGCCGCTTTGGCCTTCGCAATGGCCATCATGGAACGGCGGTCCATGACAAAATCTACAAAGGGAAAACACAAATAGATTAGTAAGGCAAAGGACAAAACATAAAGACATAAAGCCGAAGAAAGAATTACCATCGGCCTCAGCAGGAATGCCCAAGTCCGGGCCGTCGGCCTCCTCAAAGGTGGTGGTCATCCTCGGCCAGAGTTGGAGGTCATCCTCCTTGTCACCATAGACATAGTACCTCACGAAGCCGAGGGCGGCCATTTTGTACTCAGTGATGTAATCTTTCACGCTCCTCGGCCCCCCCTCCAGGAAAGCCTCCACCTGAGCGTCCAAAATAGAGCTCTTCGGCGGGTCATGCAGATTAAATCTCCCGGTGTGGCCGAGGGAGGGAAACTCGGTGCCACTCTCACCAATGGACACAAACACGAACTTGCTCTTCCACCCATGAATGGACGTAGGCAAATCCGTGAAGCTCCTCTTCTTCGGCAGCTGCTGAAGAGTAGCGTAGGCCGCACAGTTCTTGTGGCTTCCTCGGCCTATCTGGTACAGATTCATAAATAAGGCCGTCGTCGGCTTGTAGCCCAACTCCTCACACCGGAGCAAGAAACCCACTATCAAGGAGTAGCTGTTCGGCGTCAGCAAGGCCGGAGGAAGCCCTACCATGTCCAGGTACTCAGTAATGAAAGGGTGAAGAGGAAACCTCAACCCCTTAGCAAAGCTCATCGGGTATACTCCAAAGTATCCCGGTGGTGGAAGAAGAACATGGTCTGTCGGCTTGGGCGCCCTAACCCGCCCGAACGGCCCCACGTACATCTGGGCAACCAGATAGTCGGCCGCACTACTCTCCGGCTTTATCAGGTAGATGTTGGTGAGATCCAAGTAGGAGACGTCGGGCCCACTCTTCGGCCTCCTCACTCTCTTCGGCTTGGCGGCTCCCTTCACGGCGGACACCGGCCTCGGGCACGGAATGACAGCAGAAGTGGACGCCCCGTCCACCACTCGGGACGCACCTACGTCCTCACCCCTTGAAGAAGAGGCGGACTCCTCGTCCTCGCCTTCCTCGTCCATCAGCTCCGCGGATTTGTATGGACTTAAACGCTCTATCTCCTCTTCAAACTCCTCGAGCACCTCGTAGTCAAGCGACCTCGTGGAGGGCTGGTCGTCGTAGGGGTAGTAGTCGTCGTTCAAGCTCTTCATTACTACTACTACGGGCTTAAGGAGAACTTACGATCTAAAGGTGTTTAAATGCCTAACACTAGATCAACTACTTACGGAGCAAAATATGAAAAGTGAGGAAGATCGTGATGAACACTAACCTCAAACAATGAAGAACACGAAGAACAGGCTTGGGAGTTTCTCTCTAGAAAATCGGCCAGCACTTCGACAAATTCAGAATGCAAATGTGATTCTTCGTCGGAGGGGAAGGGGTATTTATAGACCCCCCCCCCACCAACGGTCACTACACGTGGCACTCTCCCAATGGCCGCATCAACGGCCACCAATGGGAGGCCACCACGACACCAACGGGCCAGGCCCAAGCCACATCAACGGACTACTGGCAAATCAGACTCTACGGCCTACACACGCTCAACGGCTTTACAACTGCCAGCAAGCGCCCACAACGTCTCACTTACTCACCAAGATCACAAATGCCACACAATAAGAAGATGGCAACGGCCAGGTACGTGACGGCCACAGAACAAAGGGAACAAATAGCCCACAGCCTTCGGCTCCTCGTAATAACCCTTGATGATAACTCTCTACAAGCGATCTGCGCACAAGGGTTCTCCCACAGGGTTACCTTGGCCAGAAAATCGCCATGAGAGTTGGATTCAGGGGGACTACGGCGAGACCGCTTCGGCCAGGGACTCAAGCAACTCCTTCACCCCTCACACTCTTCGGCTTGAAGCAGTGGGGGACTGGGGGACTACACCGGCCTCAACAAAACAAAAGAGTGCGAATAAGGTAACCACAAAGCATGGCCACATCATCCATACAAGCACAACGGAACTTCATCGGCCAAAGGCCCATAACATCACTAGCAACGGCCAACAAGCCATTAGAGGCAAGGACACTCATCGTCCTCTGCTAACAGAATCTTGACGGGCTCCTCGGCCAAAAACACGAAGGCCAACCAGCAACGGCCAAAAGGAGTGCGCAAACACCCTCATCGGCCACACAAAGGAAATGAGGCCATCGTCTTCAAAGCAAGGAACAACCTCAACGGCTACACCGGCCCAAACATAAACTTCAACCACCAACGTCCAGGAAAGGGAAAGCGCGCCTTCAACGTCCACCATTGAAAGAAGGACACTCATCGTCCCAAAACAAATTAAGGAAACAACGGCCTCCCCGCCCACAGCAAGGAACAGGTAACGGCCAAAGCACAGAACAGGATCACCAAAGAGGAAACAACGCCAACGCCGCAACGGCTAACGGCCTGGAAATGCCCGCGTCGGCCAAAAGCAACAAAGCACAGAAATCTACTCTCCTTCACTTCGTCTACGTCTCAGCTTAGAGAGTGGGGGACTCCTGATGGAGTATATGGGTCTGAGCCCCAGGACCCACATACTCGGAAGAACGGAGCACAAGACAACAGAGTGGCGCCCTCGTCGGCCAAGACGCCCCCGTTGGCCGAAAAGGTGCCAACTCGGATTACGGTCCTGAGTCTAAGGGTCTCGGGTGCCCTCGTCGGCCGTGCCCTCGTCGGCCACGCCCTCGTCGGCCACGCCCTCGTCGGCCTCGAAGACCTCCCAGAATCAAGTCCTATACTTACTCATTTGTACAGCCCATTAGAGGCTTTGTATTCGGCCCAGTAGCGGTCCAGTTGTAAATGGGCCTCCCAAGCCCAAGGCTTGGGAGCCCAACCCTAATTTTCTCTATAAATACTCCCCTTGGGAGTAGTTATAGGGGTTACAAATTCATTCTATTGAAGCATTTTGTTGCACTTCTCTCTCTAGCTCTCACTTCTCTCTAGAATTTAGGAGTTAATACTCTATCAGTAACCTTATACATATCTCTTATATTCCTAAGACTAATTGCTTCATTTAATGTACTCTGTACTTATTAAGCAATCATCCACATTATTTATACAGTTATACTTCAGACTAGACATGCAAGAAAGATCTAAAGTTCGAAGAAAATAGTGTATTTCCGAGGGTAGTACTTCTGGAAAATAATTCTTTATATAAACATTATTTTATAATGTATACAAAAAAGTAGGCAGCTAAAAACTAAGACATTACAAACTAGAATAAGCTGAATTTATTTTATGACACCAAAAGTACTGTAAGATGCAAGTATTATAGTAATATACAAACTGAAATGGACCAAAACTATATAATGATGGAATAACACACTCACGTCATGAAATAGTAATGTACAAAAAGTGCTTGTTCTACCTGTTTCTTTTTAGTTATTGAAAAAATATTTTTTACCAAATTACTTTAAAAGTTATATCTCAAATACTAAAGGGCCAAATTTAGTGAATCTGTTTTAATATCCATTATTAACTTTTAGTATAATTAGAGTTATCTATTAATATATAAAAAATGTGGAGTATAATATACTCCGTATATAGTTGTAGTCAATTGGCCTATTTTATAAATTAAACAAAATATATAAATGTTTTTCCCTTTACCCTTATATTGAAACATCAACACATTATAGGCATTAGATGTTTTGTCTTTTAACATTAACCATTTCTTTGCTACAATTCATCATTCCACTCATTTTATGTCTGTGTTTTTAAGTATTTCTAACAGTTCATCTTCACTGCACATGTACAGCTAAGTACTTATATTATAAACCCAACAAAGTCGGCAAATTCGAAAAGGCATCACAAAATGCAAGATATAAAGCGAATCGGAAAATACTTCTCATTTGGTGGAAGGCGGAATTTTTTTTGCCTTCGTGACAAAAGCAAAGTAAAAAATAAAAATATAGCTTCAAATAAGCTGGGTGAAACTGCATGTAAAGATCAAAGATTACCTTTCCTGATTTTCGGAGATATCCTTGGATGCGCTTGAACAAAGACCTGTAGAGAGGATAAGTAGGTAAGAAGATCGTCGAGTGAAGAGGAGAATGTGAGGGAAGTAACAGGTTTTGATAATTGAAAGGGATCAAAATGTGCGGAAAGAGTGTGTTTTGTGACGGGGAGTGCTTGAGGCAGGGGTGAGAATCGGGCGGGTTCGGGTCGGGCGGGTGGGTGAACCCAATACCCTTTCGGGTTTCGGATGTGTAATATGGATATCTTACCCTATGTTTTTTTACTTAGATATTTTCGGGTTTTATTGTATTTCGGGTAGGGCGGGTTCGGATCTGGTATCGGGTTTAGTCGGTTTCAAGTTTCAACTAAAATAATTTGAAATTGCAAAATAATTTGTAATTTCAACACCAGTAAATCTAAAATATTACAATTGCAAAACATAATTTGATTCTCATACGGCCATAAATAATGTGAATATTACAAAGTAAAGAGTAGGGAGGATCAAAATTGTAACAAAGAGTTTTAGCATATTACAAAATACAGATTACTGAATTACACAGTTCATTAATCATTAACATACAAAGTTCCAACTAGTCAAGTACACAAAAATGCAAAAATGCTTGAAGACTTTGAAGTTCCACGACTATCTTCCACAGTTTGAAGTTTCCACCTGCATAAGAAAGTTAATGAACACATGGAAAGCAATAGACATGTAGTAGAGTAGTACAATATGTCAATAACAACTTAACAAGGATAAGTTAATGAAACAAATCAGAGAAATCATTGATTCAACGACTCAGAATGCTTGTTATCCTTCACAAGGAATATAGGGGCAACTGCTACAATTTCAGTTAAAACTTACAAGTTATGAACTGAAAGAGCTATACCAACCTTAAACCATACATTCAGTAATGTGTGGAAGCTTCATCATAGCCAATGAAAATTAATAGAAATGATAGAGTAAAGGATTAATGGGATTATGAGATACTTACACAAAACCTGCAAATCAGAGCAAGGTACAAGGGTCCAGGGATAGTTGTCACTTGACAGCATGTGCATGCTTTCCAGAATGACAGAATCATGCTCATTCAAATGTAACAAGCGCATAATAGTGTAATACATTATACTCATATTGGCAGCAGGTTCAACACCAAATCATATAGCAATGTACTCATGTTTCATACACATTCAAATGGAAAAACAAGCATATAATGGCACAAATCAGACATTTCATAGAGCTCGGAATGCTTATTATCATTCACAATGGAAATAAGGGGCATCTGTTATAGCCTACCATTTCAGTTACAACTTACAAGTTACCATTCATGAACTAAAAGAGCAATATCAACCCTAAACCCTATATGCAGTACCAGTAATGAGTGGAAGCTTCATCATAGCCAATGCCAAATCATAGAGTCATGTATTCATGTTCATACACATTCAAATGAAAAAACAAGCACATAATGAAACAAACCAGGCATTTCATAGAGCTCAGAATGCTTTGTATCATTCACAAGGGAAATAGGGGGCATCTGCTACAATTTCAGTTGCAACTTACCATTTTATGAACTGAAAGAGCAATACCAACCCTAAACCCTAAACCCTAAACCCTAAACCCAAGGATAAAAGCACTTTGCTTTTTCACTTCTCTACAGACTCTGAAGAACCCGGTTCACTCTTTGTACTCGTTTGAGTACTAGAGTACAAAAAGGGTTGTTCAAATTAATCAGAAGGCAATTATGTAAGCAACTAAGCAACACATGATATATTGATAGGTGTATATTAAACTTCCACATAGTTTATGTACATGACAACCTGTATAGGTGTATAGGTGCATATAAATACATCACTGCCACATCTCCACACTAGCCAGTACTCAGTAGGCAAGTAGGCAACACATGAATAAGAGCTGTACATAAGGAGTCAGTAAGAGCTTCCACACTTCATTATATAATATATAGCTTCCACACTTCATTCATATTTTTAATAAACAGATTTGAAATTCTGAATGCATTATAAGAGTTGTACATATGCAGTCAGTAAGACAGTAACTCAATCAGGACATCAGGTGTGTATATATACTAATACAGATCAACAATTAACAGGGACAACTGGACAAGCAAACATTCGAACAGATCTGTACATGACTGAACTCAGAAATCAAGTGTGAACTCAACAGTCATTCAGTCAACACGCAAGTTTCAGAAATATATACGAACATCACAAGTTCACAACTGAAAACTCAGAACATGCATGCATCATGAAGGACTAATCATACCATTGTACAAACATTTTAAAGTATTTTATACCTCAAAGGCTCGAAGAAGAATGTTTGGGAATCAGTCTCAAATCTCAAGTCTCAACTACTCACGCTGGGCTAGAAGACTATCAAGGCTTCCACACTTACACTAGGTTGAGGACTACAGCCCTACAACGATGCCAACGGCGGCCGATGAATTGAGAAGTCAGAGTCTCTCACTCCTCTGAGGCTCTGAGTCGTAGAGAGTGTATGTTAGGGTTAGGGTTAGCCGCTTAGAGAGTTAGAGAATAGAGATAGAGTGTAACTTAGGGTTATGTGGGGGAAGCCGGGAAGGGATAACCGGATAAGGGTAATATGGCCTTATGGGTTATGGCTTGGGGGAAATGGGCTTAGGCTAGGTCGGGTTTTCGGGCGGGTCGGGTAGGGATTAGGAGAACCCTACCCGCTGGGTCTCGGGCCAAGCAAATCGGGTTGGCGGGTCGGTTTCAAGGATTCGGGTCGGGTCAACCGACCCATTCTTAAAAATTCGGAGTAATTCGGTCGGGTTTTTCGGGTAGGGTCGGTTTTGCTCAGCCCTAGCTGGAGGAAGAGGACAGGGATGCCCGATGGATGCGATCGTAGGTCAGTCTTTTCTGGAATGGAATGAGTGCACGGATTCCCCCAATGATGAGTCGAAAAGGTAAAGCCCTAGTCTGAAATGAGTGGCAATATTCTTGCCGAAGGTCGTCCTTTTCTGAGGGCGAGTGTGTTGATTTGCCGAAGGCTCGCTGTTGTTGTCCTGGGAGACGCTGAAGGGGAGCCCCAATCCATGAGAATGAGGGTGCGACGAATGTAGATGATAAGTTGAGGGTTGTGGTACCTCGGGGGGTTCCCTTGTTGCGTGGCCGGGGGGATAGCTGATGAAGGTTCCCGAGGGGGCTGCCCGTTGTGAAGTAGTGGGCTTCTGAAGGAGTGAGCCCGAAGGCACTTGTGATGTATTATGAGGGGCATTGGCCGGGAGCACTTCTGGGCAAGTGTACCTGGGGGCTCCTCTTGATGAAGTGGAGTGAAGGAGGCAGCCCGGGTTCCTAGAATATAGCCGTTGTGATAGAGCCGTTAGAAGATGTAATGTCGGAAATATAGCCGTTGGAGGGGGGCCTCCACATGGCGTGCGTTCGTTGGCTGTCTGTGGGCGGGCGTCACCGATTGGGCAGCTCGTCGGTTTGTAATGATGACTTTGTACCCGGAGGCCCGGTTTTCAGGCCCAAGCCCGGATCTGGGCGCCTATAAATACCCCAAGGCCAGGGTCACTTCCCGTTGTGCGATTTCAGTGTAGCGAAGCTCTGCCGGATTTTTTCTAGAGAGAGAAACAGTCCTTCGATAAAATCAAGCTCCCAGAGGTCAGTTCTCCATTTGTTCTCCATATTTTGGTTAGTTTAGTATCTGAGGCCTTAGATTCAGTGTTTAGAGTCCGTCTAGGAACCCTTCTGCATTTGAGCCCTTCGACCCCCCTTTGTGAAAAATGTCATCGGCGAGTGATTCGCAAGACATCTCTAGGGAGCCCTCAGTAGCTGTCGAGAGTATATCGGAGGTGGGGTCTTCTAGCCAAAGCTCCTTGGGCAATGGTGACTTGACCATAGCCGAGGAGATGCAGAAGAGCCTCCATCTGGAAATGGAGGCCGAAGTCTTTGAACAAGAATACGAAGACGAAGAGTTAGCTCTCGCATTCCAAGTGGCTAAGGACGAGGCCCAGAAGGAGAGCATGAGGGTCACCGTCGCTGTTCCACCCCCCTCGGGGTGATGCAGTATCCGGGAGCTCTCGGCCCCTTGACGTGATACCCCTCAGCGTGGCTCCGACTAGGAAGAAGAAGGCGAGGGCGGCCCCGAAGAAGAAGCAAGCTGCCGTTGATGCGGGTCAACCGGTTGGGATTCCCGAAGGGTACTCTTTCCTCAATACTGCGGCCTTAGAGGTGAAGACAAGGGCGACGACGGCGGAGTACCAGGCTACGCAATTCCTCGTGGGTCCTTCAGCGCAAGTGGTAGAACCGAGGCCGAATGATGTGTTGTTGAGGGCGCCCGAAGGGTGCTTTGCTGTCCATCTACTTTCGGTGGAGTTGGGGCTTTGAATTCCCCTTTATCCTTTTTTGTTGGAGTATTTGCGGTTCGTAAGACTTGCTCCCTGTCAACTGACGCCGAATAGTCACTCTTACATAGAGGGCTTCCTGTCCTTGTGCCGGAGCCGGGGGGTCTCCCCAACATTGGAGCAGTTCTTCCTGTCATTCAACTTATGACGGGGGGGCATTCAAATGTCGGAGGTTTCGGGAACTTGCAACAGCTTCCGGGGTTCAGACTCTTCGATGAGGTGCCTTCGTCCCATAAGGGATGGAAGGACAAGTTTTGCTATATTTGCCTTGCGGAGAACCCTTTTCCTGCTCCCCTTTGTGACAGTTTCCAGCGGCATCCAAAGGCGGAGGGTGCCATTCTAGAAAAGAATGGCCGGAAGCTATCCAAGAAGCCGGAGGGATCTGACAAACATGTAAAAATCAAGGACGCTACTCTTTCGGATAAGCTGTTCAAAATTGGCTTCCGTCGGTATCGTTTGATGGGGGAGAAGGCCGAAAGCTACCCCGAAATCGACCGTGTGTATGAGAGTGTTGAAGGTTGTTACCTTGCCGAGGGCTTTAGTTCTTATACTTAGATTTTTTTGTTTGCTTTATTGTAGTGGTAAGCTAATATCTGTATGCCTTCCTTATTTTTCAGGACCAGATATGGATGCCAGGAAACTTGCCAAGCTGAAAAGGCAGCTGGCCAAGGAGGGGAAGAAGGAGGAGGCCCCGGCACAACAGAGGGCAGTGGATGAAATATTCCCGAAGGCGGGAACTGCGGAGGGGGGCCAAGATGTAGGGCAGATGACCAAAGTTGCGACCGGCGAGGACGCTGGTTCTGATGCAGGGGGCTCCCCGGGGATGGAGCTCAAGAGAAAAAGAGTCGGGAAAGGCCCGGCACATCTGGAGGAGAAGAAGAAGGGGGGGGGGGGGCGGAGTCGAAGGAGGCCCTCGTCGTGATTGTGGATGAGTCCTCTCCTCCCAAGCCTTCGGATCCAGCCATCGGCCTGACCTGGCCTCAGGACCGCGTCCAATTCTCCATCACTAAGGGAACCGCCATTATGCACAGGACCCTGATCTCGAAGGAGTTTTTGAGGGCCGCCACCCCTCCGACTGATAGGTCTGTACTTTCCCGGCAGGCTGATGACGCCCTCCGCTCCAAGGTCCTCCAGGCCTCGGTCACTGTAAGTGCCTTTCTTCCTTTCTCCCCATTCCTGGTTATTTTAGACTTTATCATATAATGCATGGTGGCTTATCCTTCGATGTTTTCTACTTCCCTTTGCAGGCAAGCCTCGGCCTTGGTGAGCTCATTCGGAGGATGGAGGAGTCTGCCCTCCAGAAGCAGAAGTCTGACGAAGCTTTGGCTGAAGCCCGAAGGCAGCTTCGGGAGGCTGAAGAAGCTCTCAGAGTTGAACAAGTCGCCTTCAGCAAAATTCTTGAAAACGCCAAGACAACGGCCACGACTGAGGGTAAAGCGGAGGCGGAGAAAATTGCAGCCGAGGCCGCCAAAAAGGCCGCCGAAGATGCTGAAGCCGTCAGGGGAGAAGCCGTGGCTAAAGCTCGGGAGGAAGCTATTGCTGGATTTATTGAGGACGGATGGAGAGCCGAAGGTCATAAGAACTGAGTGGCCTCGGTGGTGAAGGCGTTTGTAGATGATTGGGTCAAGGGCCCTGGCTGGGAGTGGATGGCCCGCAAGGGCAAATAATACTACGATGGGGGTGAGTTCTTCACTCAGGCCCTCATCTACCGAAGGATGGCCCGGCATCTGGGGATGGATCCGGTGGCCTTTGACCCGTCGGCTTATGGTCTCCCCCCTCTCCAGTCAGACACTCGGATTCCCCTACCCAAGGGCGTGGCCAGGCCTTACCTTGAAGACACCGTCTTGATGGCCGAGTGCAGTGATCAGGAGGAGGTCGGAGATGATGTGACGTCGAAGCCTGTGGAAGAGGCTGCCACCGGGGCTGATAATATTTGATTTGTACTTAGTCGTTTTTTGAACATCACTTTGTAATGAACACGTATATTCCTTCGGCCGCTATGTAACAACCTACTCTTTGTGAATGTATGAATTGGTGTTGCCTTCGGGCCTTTGACATTTGAATCTGCTTTCCCCTTTAAATGTATGCCTTCACTTTTTCCTTCCTTTGTGTATGAATGTATGCTTGTATGGTAATTTGGCCGAGGGGCCGACTTTTAGGACTTAGGAAATATTTTTCTAAATATATTGCATCCTGTAGCCTTCGGCTACTAGACCCTTTTAGTCATCTGAATATTTCACCGAGGGCCAAACGTTCAGGACTTAGAAATTTTTTCTAAGTGTTGTTCATCTATTGGCCCTCAGCTAATTCCTTCCCTCTGATTCTATGTAGCCTTCATGAGATGACCGGAGGCAAAGCATTTAGGACTTAGGAAAAAGTTCTCTGTGTTGTTCAGTACCACGCCTTCGGTCATTTGACCCCCCCTGGGCGTGAGAATACGTGACCGAAGGCCAAATATGTAGAACTTAGCAAAGTTTTTCCAAAAGTTGTTTCACCGAGTCTTCGGCTGTGTAGCCCCTTTGGCTGCATGGGGATTTGACTGAGGGCCAATGTAACTCTTCACTTGCCTTCGGTAGTTTTCCGCGCGTATGAAGGCTTGCTCTCGGCGTTCTGAAATAAGGTGAAGGTCGAGGGCCATATTGGCGTCGTTGACCTCGGGATTATATTGTGTGACCCTTCGGGTCGGAAGAGTTACCTCAGTGGGGGCCTTAGCTTCAAATCCGTAGCAAAGGGAGAAGGGTGTCTCATTTGTTGCTCGCTAAGGGGTGGTGTGGTACGCCCATAAGATGTTGTGGAGCTCTTCTACCTAACCACCTCCTTCGGCCTCCAGCTTCTTCTTTAGGCCCTCGAGCAAGGTCCAGTTGGCGTTTTCCACTTGACCGTTGCCTTGAGGGTAGGCAACGGATGAGAAGGTGTGCTTGATGCCCCACGCCTCTAGAAGGGCACAGAAGGGGGCTGTCTCAAACTTAGTCCCGTTGTCGGAGATGATTTGTTGGGGAACGCCAAACCTTGTGAGGATGTTCTTGAGAACAAAATGATGGCACTTGGCCTCGGTGATGCTGGCGAGGGGCTCAGCTTCCACCCATTTGGTGAAATAGTCAATGGCGACGATGATGTACCTGTTGTTGGAGGTGCCCCTCGGCAGAGGGCCCACAAGGTCTATGCCCCATCGAGCGAAGGGTATGGATGTGCTGATGGGGGCATAGTTGACCGCTGGCCTGCCGGGGGCTTTCTGAAAGTGTTGGCATGCGGTACACCTTCGGGCGAGATCCGCACAATCCCGGGCCATTGTAGGCCAAAAGTAGCCCTGGATTATGAGCCTTCGGGACATGGAGAAGGGTCCCTGGTGAGCTGAACAAGTGCCACTGTGCACTTCCTCCATCGCAACTTCGGCTTCATCTTGATGAAGGCACCAAAGTAATGTCCCGTTGTATGATCCTTTGTAAAGACTTTTGTCTTCGATAGTGTAGCTGGGAGCCCTCAGCTTTGCTAGCTTGGCACGGGCCTCATCCTCGGGTAGTTGCCCTGTGGTGATGAAGGCGACAATATGTGAGATCCAGTCCTCTTGCCTTTGTTGTATGTGCATGACGGGGCTAGCATGTATGCTGGAGAGGCTGAGTTCCTCGATTTTGGCAATCTTTGAGATATGTTCAGGGGATTCGGCCGAGAGCTTCGATAAAATGTCGGCCTCAGAGTTCTGAGCCCTCGGTATTTGAGTGGGGGAGTGTGCCTCAAATACCTTGAGCAATTCTTTAGCCGCCTCCTTGTATTGTTTCATCCTTCCTTCCTTGGCTTCGTACTCCCCAGAAATTTGGCCGACGACTAACTTGGAGTCACACTTGACGTGGATATGTCGGGCCTTCATGTTAGCTGCCAGCCGAAGGCCACAGAGGAGGGCCTCGTATTCGGCCTCGTTGTTGGAGACCTTGAAGGAGAAGCGGATTGCATAATAGGCCCGGAAGCCTTCAGGTGAGATGAGAACCACCCCTCATCCACATGCTTTGACAGCGGAGGAGCCGTCGGTGTAGAGGGTCCACCAATCGTCTGAGGGAGCCGAAGGTTCCTCGTCCGTGGCTGATCTTGCCGTGCACTCCGTCACGAAGTCCGCTAGGGCTTGGCCCTTGATGGCAGGCCTAGGACGGATGTCGATGTTGTATTGGCTCAGGAAGACAGCCCATTTTACTATTCGGGAGTAGCTGGTGGGGCTCTTCATCAAAGCGCCGAGGGGATGGTGAGTGAGGACCTAGACCGGGTGAGCTTGGAAGTAATGGCCCAACTTCTTGACAGTTCAAACGACAGCCAACACTGTTTTTTCTAGGGCTCGATTCGGTCCGGGAACCGAACCGAAATAGGAAATATCCGAACCGAACCGATCTTTCGGTTTCGTATATTCTATAACCCGAAACCGAACCGATCTAAGTTGGGACCCAATTTTTCGGAAACCGAATTTTCGGTCCGGTTTTTTTGGTTTTTTCACAAAAACCGAATGGGTATTCAATATTTGTTTATATTGTAGCTAATACTCGCACTCAAGCTTTACTAGCAACTTAGTCTTTATCAGCTATGAAGGAGCGATTATATAGGCTCAAATGAGGAGTGAATCCTCTATTTCATCCGGTGTGGGACGAGTTGTAGGCTGAAGAAAATAAAATTGGAAGAATTGGGGCGGAAGAAAAGCAAAACAGGTTTAACTTAATCCGTCCTGGGGGGGATTCGAACACGGGTGATACGAAGGGAGTGTGTTACCTGTCACCGCTGAGCTACTCCGGACTATTGGCAAATCGGGATGCCAAATGTATTACATACATTAGTTAAAGAAATTAAATAAAATAATTTAAAACTATTATTTAATAAATAAATCGGTTCGGTTCGGTTTGAACCGATTTTCAATATCAAAGAACCGGTTCCGAACCGATTTTTATTCGGGTCCCAACTTTCGGGTCCCAATCAAGTCGGTTCGGTTTCGGTTCGGTTTTTTTCCCGCTCGGTTTGGGTTTCTTCGGTTCGGTTTTCAGTTTTTCGGTTAAAAATTCCAGCCCTAGTTTTTTCCACAGGGGAATACCGGAGTTCCGCTTCTCTGAGGGTCTTTCTAACGTAGAAGATGGCATGTTGGACGCCATCCTCTTCCCAGATGAGCACTGAGCTGATGGCTGCCGGGCTGACACCAAGGTAAAGGTATAGGGTCTCCCCTACCTTGGGTTTAGAGAGTACTAGGGGTGAAGATAAGTACCGTTTCAGTTCCTCGAAGGTCCCCTGACACTCTGACGTCCACTGGAAACCGGCGGTCTTTCTCATGATCTGGAAGAAGGGTAAGGACTTCTCCGCCGATTTTGATAGGAAGCGATTGAGGGCTGCCAGGCGGCCCGTCAACCGTTGGACCTCCTACACGTTGCGTGGGGGTTCCATGTTGATGATGGCCTGGATTTTTTCGGGGTTGGCTTCGATACCCCTTCGGCTCACCATGTAGCCTAAGAATTTGCCTCCTTGCACGCCGAAGGTGCACTTCTTCGGGTTTAGCCGAAGCTTGAAATTCTGCATGATGGCGAAGATTTCCCTGAGGTCGTCAGCATGGCTGGAGGATTGTTTGCTTTTGACGATCATGTCGTCAACATACGCCTCCATGGTGTGCCCCAGAACGACCTGAAATACCCTGGCCACCATCCGGGTGTAAGTGGCGCCTGAGTTTTTGAGGCCGAAGGCCATTACAAGGTGGCAGAAGATGCCTTCGGGAGTCATGAAGGCTGTTTTTTCAGCGTCTTCCTCATGCATAAAGATTTGATTATACCCGCGGAATGCGTCGAGAAATGACATGATTTCACACCCCCGCGGTCTCATCTACAAGTTGATCAATATTCGGCAAAGGAAAGGGGTCCATGGGACACGTCTTGTTGAGATCCGTGTAGTCCACGCACATGCGGAATGAGGGTGGTTTTTGTGCGAGGACTACGTTCGCCAGCCATGAGGGGTATTTTACCTCCATGATGTGCTTGATAGAAAGGAGCATGGCGACCTCCTTCTTCACAAATTCCCTCCTCTCGACCGAGAGGGGTCTCCTCCGTTGTTGTACTGGTTTAGCCGAAGGGTCCACCGAGAGGCGGTGGATGATGACCCTTCGGCTGATCCCCGGCATGTCCTCCGCCCCCCATGCAAAAACAATGGAGTAGGCGTGGAGGGCGCTGATGATGCCAGTCTTCAAGTCTTCGGGGAGCTGGGCTCCAATCTTCACGACTCTCTCCGGCTTGGCCGGATCGAGCGCAAGGTCTTCTACGTCCTCGGCCGGTTCAGTCCTCGGCCTCTTCTCCTCCTCTCCAATAGCCCCGGTGATGGTGTCAACACGGAACTCGGTTTTGCTAACCTTCTTTGTCACCTGGAGATAGCAAGTGCATGCAAGTTTCTGATTTCCCCTCGAGTAGCCGATACCCCCTTCGGCTGGGAACTTGAGGCAGAGGTGCCTCATGGAGATGATGGCTTCGAGGTCCTCGAGGGCTGGCCGGCCGAGAATGATGTTGTGGGCGCAATCGATGTTGACGACGACGAACTCCACTTCGAGCTTGACTCTATGGAGCCCGTCGCCGAATAGTACTGAGAGGGTTATAACCCCCTCGGAATCGATGGTATCACCGGTGAAACCAGCAAGAGGGGTCTTGATGGACCGAAGGGACCCCCTTTCCAGGTGCAGCTCCCTGAAGGTGCTGAGATACATTACATTGACGGAATGGCCCGTGTCAACGTAAGTTCTGTGGATGATTGTGTCATTGATCTCCGTGCGGATGACGAGGGCATCCCTGTGTGGAGAGGATACCGGGGGGAGATCGGCGTTAGTGAAGGTGACGGGTTCCTCCCTCAGCCGCTTTACAGGGGGCATGTGAGTGACTTCCCCCACGTAAAGTGATTGAGCCCACTTCTTTCGTTGTCTGGTAGAGTCGCCCCCGGTATTGCCCCCGGTGATCATGAGGATGTGGCGCTTCTTTTCTTGGTACCGAGGGTACTCTTCCTACTCTTCTTCCAGGTTCCCAATCTCCCTCTTCTTGCCGAGAGGGATGGTTTTGCAGTTGACCCATGCGTTTGCTTTTGCAGGGTGCCCTCGGGGTGGCCCTTGGTAAGGGGGACCCTGTTGCTGAGGGCCTTGGACAAATTGGGACAAATGGCCTGTCTGTATCAACCTTTCGATGGCCATCTTCAGCTGATGACAGTCATCGGTTTTGTGCCCCTGATGCCGGTGGAAGCGACAGTAGGGGTAGTTTGGATTGATGGCATATACCTCCGGGGGTGCGCGAGAATCTCACTCCACCAGGCCCCTCTCCTCAGCGAAGTCGAGGATGACGCTGACGGGGTGCGTCAAAGGTGTCCGAGGGTGCTCTAGGAGAACAGGCTGTGCCCAAGCCCTCAGGTTCCCCTTGTAACCTCCCCCGGGCTTGGCTTGGCCATGCCGGGGGCGGTCACCGGGGGGTGCCGAATCCTTGGGTTGATTACGGGGAGCCCCCGGCCCCCGGTTGCCTTTATCGTCTGGCCGAGGGCGTTGCTGATCGGAGTTGTGATGGAATTTTTCCACCTCCTCAGCTTCGGCGTACCTGTCCCCCCGCTGTAGGGCCCTTATGTAATCGTGGGGGGGGGGGTCGATGATGAGGCTCCTTGAGAAGTTTCCGGGACGGAGTACTGTTTGGAGGAGGGCCAGGACGGTCTCGTCGTCTGCGCCATCAACTTTATCAGCCTCCGTTCTCCAGCGCTCTAAGAAGTCCCGAAGGGTCTCCTCCTTCCTTTGCCTCACCGTCAGCAAGTGGGAGAGGTGTTTTCTTGTCCGGCGCCTTCCCGCAAATTGGGTCAAGAACCGCTGGGCGAGTTCTTGCCATGAGTCGATGCAGCCTTCGGGCAATCGATTGAACCATTCGTAAGCCGGCCCCTCTAAGGTGGAGAGGAACCAACGGCACAAATACTCATCCGATGCCCCACCATCATCATACTGTTTTGGTACCTGCTGTAGTGCTCCTGGGGGTCAGTCTTTCCGTCGTAGGGCTCGATGAGTTGCCCTCAGTATTTTTCCGGGATCCGGGCCGCCAATACCCTTAGGGTAAATGGCGTCCAGGTCCGGAGTTGTATGGTGGGTTCCCCGGAGCCCTCGGTTATCTTCTTCTGCATCTCCTCCATCTTGGCCAACATGGCCTCATACTTCAGATCTGTATGAGGGGCAGAAGTGGTGGCGTGTGCTTTGATGGCCTCATACCGACTGTACGTCGATAGTGATGACCGGAGGGCGAACTTGGTTCTCGCTCCGGTCCTTCTTCTTGGCCTCGATGCCTGAGACGGGCATCGGGGGCATTTTGTTGAATCTGATGGCGCAGGTCGACAACCGTCTGATCCAACCCGGCGATGACGCCGCCCCCGGGAGCCCTGTTAGAGGCCTCGGGGACGTCGACTTCGCCGAGGGCCAAGTTCCTGTCCTCAACGTTCTTGGAGTTGGCACGAGTTGTTCTCACCATTTTTGCTAGGTATTTGGTGTTTGGCGAGGGGGGGGGGTTCTTACTTGAGTTTTCGACCTCTCAACGAGAGCACCAAATGATAGATAGTCTACCCGG
This sequence comes from Cuscuta europaea, assembly GCA_945859875.1. Classification (NCBI taxonomy): domain Eukaryota; kingdom Viridiplantae; phylum Streptophyta; class Magnoliopsida; order Solanales; family Convolvulaceae; genus Cuscuta; species Cuscuta europaea. The sequence goes on from CAMAPE010000058.1 coordinate 1,004,523, forward strand.
GGGTATGTATCCCAAGGGTTACTGCGGAGAGTAACTAGAGAGAGGTCAGAGCAAAAGTAAGAGAGAGAGAGTATATTGCTGAGAATGTAGTGAGCGAGTTTAGCTTGGATTACAAATGGGGAAAAGGGGCGCTATTTATAGTAGTAATGAATGTCAGATGGGGACACATGTCATTATTCTGGTGGTCGAGGGTCACCTCCACGGGGTGGCACTGGCATTCGCATGTGGCCGCATTAAATGCGGCTGTTGGATGTGACGTCGTACTTGGTACGGTGATTCAGGCGCATGTGGAGAGGATATTATGTCGAGAAAGGTGCTCTCGGCTGCAGATGATTAGCCGAGGGCTCTGAGTACCGGGGACCTCCTTCGTGCCGAGGGCTCTAAGTGCCGAGGGCTACTGATTTTCGCCGTTTTCTCCCAGTAACTTTGTTTGCTTGAGTTGGCCATCCTGTGAGAATTTGGAGCCTTCGGCCAGGGGGGCGAAGGCACCCCCAGTGTGCCACGTGGGTTGCTCAGTACTTGCGGCGCTGTGATTTGGGCCTGCTGTGCTTCCTGGGCCTATTGGGCCTCCCTTAGAATAGTAGGAGTCTATGGGCCGGGGGTTCCTGGGGCATATACTCCATCAAAAATATTGTGACTTTTGTGTCTTCTACAATCTAAAATAATGGTTGTATAATTAAAATTTCCTTAAATATGCATCTCTCTCTAAACTAAGACACGCTATATCCTAGCACTTTCTTAAATAATTAAGTTTTTCTTAAATCTTAAATACACATTTATCTCTAAATTAAGACAATATATCCTATCACCTAGTTAAATAATTAAAATTTCGTTAAATACACATTTAGAAATATTATTTCCTTAGTTATGTATTCACAATTCACTCATTTTTGAATTAATTATTCAAGCAATAACACAAATCTATGTTTTATAACAGTATTAACAAAAAAAAGAATCTCATATGTAATAGATGAAAAAAGTCAAAATGCTTAAACTACTTAGAATTTTAATAATTAGTAAAGTTTAATATTTTACCTTAATAGATGAAAAGTGTGAAAAATTTGTTGACTCTTCTAAGTGCTAAAGAACAGAAGAAGAGCTGAAGAGCTGCTAGATTATTTTGTTGTTGCTCACTTGCTCGTTTGATGGAAAAAGCTCTCAGCAGTAGAGTGAGCAACTCACACTCTCAACGACTGGATGGATGCAATTCTCGATGGATGCAATTATGCAAACCTATTTTTCTATTAAAAATTGGACTAGAGTATTGGACTATAAATAAAAGGATCTAATAGGGCTTTAGGCAATTAGGCCCAACCCTCGGTGGCCTTTCCGTTTGTTTAGGAGTGTTGAGCTTATGGTGAAATCATACGAAGGTACTAATATACTAGTCCAAAACAAAATGTTTGGGAGGGGTCAAAAAATAATAACTAATACTACTAGGGGAAAAGGTTGGGGGGCAAGGCCCCCCTAGGTGATAGTATACGTCCGTCCCTGGTCACCCGGTTGGGTGTCAACTGTGCATGTGACGTGGCAATTCTAGTTTATTTTTTATTTTTTAAATTCCTTGACCTTTTATTTTTAATCAAGAGAAGCTTTAGGACTTAAAATAATGTTGTTATGGCCTTAAAAAGTAATCACAAAGCCTAGTTGATCATTTTTCTTCACAAGGGAGGCAAAAATACATTAAACGCCTGTATAGAAGATATATAGGTTATATACCAGCTCATGGATTCTCAAGAACCAAATAGAAGAATTAAAAAGTCAGAACTAAAAGTTTATGTGGCACATTCAAGAACAAAAGCTTTCATAAATAGGTTGGTGAATGTGATCGAGACAAATTCACAAACACTTAGTGACACATAGTTTTAATTGTAAAAATTCACTATAATTTGATCAAAATAATGTAAATTAAATGAACAAAACATGATTGAAAATGGAGAGCAAAGCATACCCTTTCAATATCCTCTAATGCTCTCTCCTTTAGCATCTAGTGTACAACTAAACAGGGAATTGCAAAAAGATAAACATATAAATAACATATAATTCAAAAAACACAAACTATTTGACAAATACAACCACGATGATGAAATTTAGAAACATGAAACGATCGGAGCAGCGAGGTGTGATTAGGGCGCCGATGGGAGTAGGTGAGATGATTAGGCATCTAAAAAAGCGACCCGCCCTGGCCCGAGACATTTGGGGCGGTGTCCAGCCCACCCCGTCCATACAATGGGGCGGGTCCGGTTCTTATTATTGACCCGCCCCGCCCCACTCATTATATAAGTATACATATATTTTAAAAATTATATTACAAATATACTTCTACATACATATGTGTGTATAATAAATTATAAATTCTTTGGTCTTATAATATATTAACTAGTATTTTACCCATGCGTTGCATGGGATAACAAACTAACAAATTACCTACGAAGCCATCAAGTAGCTCAAAGGCTTATGCATGCGTACATAGATTATTTCCATTGGCAAGAATATTTGAAATACACATTCTTGAGTTGAAGCGAGTATCGGCCTTTTTAACATCTCAACATAATTTTCATATACATCCACAATGGTAGAACTCTATATAGATTTTCATTTTCCTATATAACATCTACCTGCAACAATGAATGAGTGTGAGGCTTGCCTCCTCCCATCAACACCCGATCGATCAAAACTAAGCCTAACTTGGCTATGACCTGCCCCCCAGGAATAACATAATTGCAAGTTTTTTATTTAGAAAAAAGACACCAATTAAGCATGTGATGATGTGCCTAGAGTCCTACCCAAAAATGTTATTTTGCAGTTCCAGAAATAGCTTGATAGAAAAGTTTGATCGTGCACATTAGCGCATGCAATCCAAAAATGAAAAAAACATCTTAAAAGACAAGTCACAAACTTTACATATCTACAGATCACGTATATTACCCACAATAAGGAGCATAATGCAAATTTGGTCACAATTTTGTTATTATGTTCTCCAGGTTATGAAAGAAATGCATCAAGGAAAGAAAAACCTATCTCCAGAAATTTCTAGAGAACACCATTATGTGAGCATGATATTTTGTGGTTCTACACATTTCTCTCCCCTATGCATAAATCTCAACCACACAGTTTTTATTATTCTTATTTCTCACCTACTTTGCACTTGGTAAAGTCCACCCGGACGGAGGTAGTAGTACGTATTATATAACAAAGCTGCATTTTTCAATAATAATCCTGGAGTTCTCAAATCACAACCCTAAAAGAAGGAAATAGCAAGAATAACATTACAAACTAAACAAAAGGACAAAGAGTGAAAATAAGCACTTTTCATTCTTTAGTTGACCTCGCGGTTTCATCCTATTGCTTATTGACATTCTTCAAAAATTTGGGAGTTTTAAAATCAAATATAGATCACATAGAAAGTACTAACCAATAATTGTGAGATACATTGAGATGGAAACCTCTGAATTGCTCAAGTCAGTTGCTTGGGGATCGCTGAAGTCAAGATAGATAGGAAGAGGTGGGTGATTGGATGTTATGCATAGTTAAGCCGGATACATCGAATCTGAAATAATGGAGCATGAATTTATTTTATTAAATTGTAGATTTGGAAGTCTAGTATGTACTCAAAGTATCAGTCTTTAGGCAGAACACCCATACCTATTCCTACTCAGAAATTTAGCGAGGTCTCAAAAATAGAACAAAGGGGAAAGGATTCATTAAACTCTTCATTTCATCCTCTCTCTCAAAGATTCATCATCTCTTACCACTTTGGGCTTGGTCTAGTTCTTTGCCATGAAGTGAAAAAGTATCAAAATACTTAACAAACTTTCATTAAAATATCTGTATTTTGAAATGAAGTGATTTATATGAATTAAACATCACTCTTAATTTTAAGGTGTAAATGTAAAAGTAAGCCAACCTTTTATTAGAAGTAAGAATAAAAGTAATGCATTTGATGGTTCACCAGAGCCACTAAAATTACCATGGACCAGTATGGTTAAAAGAGTGTTACAATGGCTTTGCAAAACAACTTTAAATGATTATACATTTGATGAGTAAAGAGAAATGTACATGGTTAGCTAAAGAAGTACCTCCTAGATTACTCATCCATGAATACCATCTCAAGGCTCTTAGGGTTGGTTTTGCAGAGTATGATCTATTTTTGTACATCTCTCAGCAATAGCACGCACAAATTTGTTATTTAACTGCAAAATAACAATTTCCAGAATTTTTTAAATGAAGTGGTTAGTTACAACAATTAGAAAAGTAATCTTATAGATCTAAAATAAAATGAGCTAACATTGCAAAAAAATGAAATGCTATTGCTAGGGACAGTCCATTTGCGCACATGGAAAAAGGGAAAATGGAGCTTTTCAGTACCGGACGCTGAGAGAGTCTGTGAATCCACCACAGCCACCTGCTATTCCACCACGCCCACCGGAGAATCTAAGTGCGGTGGCAATCGCACCAGATTCCTCTTCCTTGACTGCGACTCCTGAGAGTAATCAAAACATTTAATAAAAGGCATAAAATAGGAAAATATTATAAATGAATAAGTGAATAATGAATACTTAGAAGATTCATTAAACTCTTCATTTTGTCATCTCTCAAAGATTCATCATCTTTTACTGCTTTGGGTCTGGTCTGGTTCTTTGTCATGAAGTAAAAAATTAACAAAATACTTGACAAACTTTCATTAAAATATCTGCATTTCGAAACGAAGTTATTTATATGAATTAAACATCACTCTTTATTTTACAGGTCTAAATATAAAAGTAAAGCAACCTTAAATTAAAAGTAAGAATAGAAGTAATGCATCTCACCAGAGCCACTAAAATTATCATGGACCAGTATGGTTAAAAGAGTGTTACAATGACTTTGCAAAACAACTTTAAACCCTCCATCAATCTATGCCTCCAATATATATTTCTAGAAAATCATAATGATTATAAGAACAGTAATCGTCATTACATGAGAAAGAGATGAAAACATAATTATACATTTGATGAGTGAGCAGAAATGTACATGGTTAGCTAAAAGAAGTACCTTCCAGGTTACTCGTCCATGAATTCTCAAGGCTCTTAGGGTTGGTTTTGAAGAGTATGATCTATTTTTGTACGTCTCTCAAGTCTCAACAATAGCATGCACAAGTGTGTTATTTAACTGCAAAATAGCAATTTCCAGAATTTTTAAAATGAAGTGGTCGGTTACAACAATCAGAAAAGTAACCAAATAGATCTAAAGTAAAATGAGCAAACGTAGCCAAAAAAATGAATTCTTATTGCTAGGGAAAGTCCATTTGTGCACAAGGAAAGAGAAAGAATGGAGCCTTTCAGTACCAGACATCGCTAGAGTCGTCGAATCCACCACAACCACCTGCTATTCCACCACGCCCACCGTAGAATCCAAGTATAGTGGCAATCGCGCCAGATTCCTCTTCCTGCTTCATCATGCTAGTTTACAGGCCAAATTAATATGAATTCAAGTAAAAAACCTGCATCATTTTCTCTCGTCAAACTAAACTTTTGGATGTCATCAAGTGTTCTCATTAATAACAAATGAAAAAGAAGCTCTTTTTGACTTCTTGCCGTCACATTACTCAAATCATATTTGTCAAAGAAAAAAATTGCATTTTTAACATTATAGCCACATGCTATCAGGTTTGTTATGCACCTCTAATTAGCCCATGCAGTAGCAACTTATTGTTAATTATAAGAACTGAATCAGAGCACATAAGCGTTAATAATTCTAAATATCAAAAGAGAAACATTCTAAATCTGAAAAAAGAGAAAACATTTAAATCTGAAAAAGGAAACTCTAATTTGTAGTATGTATTATACAACAAAACTGTAATTTTCACTAATAATCTTAGAGTTCTCAAACCATAACCCTAAAAGAAACAAATATCAATAATAACATTACAAACTAAACAAAAGGACTAAGAATAAAGAAGCATTTTTCACTCTAGTTGACCTTACTGTGCCATACTATTATTGCTTATTGACATTCTTCATAAAACATGGGAGTTTTAAATCAAATATAGATCACACAGAAAATGTAACCAATAATTGTGAGACGCATTGAGATGAACTGTCCGAGTATATTTGTAAAAGTTGGAATCTGTTAAGTAGGATACCTAGCAAGTACATGAGAGGTCAAGCTTTTCATATAATTGGAACTAAATTTCATTTTTCAGGAAATGTAAATGCTCATCATGAATATAGACAATTAGAATATTTCAAGGATAAAACAATTTGAATGTGACCAATGTGAAATCAAGTTGTACTCTCTATCATTTGTGTGTTAGAAATCTTAACAATGAAAGGAAAAAAATAACTAACACTTTAAAGGTTAAATAAAAAGGGTGCAAAATGAAGCCAAAGCTTAGAGGCTTAAGTGACAAAGTCATTTAATCATAGCCCAAGAAGATAACAATGAAAGCAAAAAATAACTAACTAAAAGCTTAAAGGTTTAGTAAAAAGGATGCAAAATGCAGTCTGAACTTAGACACAGCTCTTTACGGGTATGCTACTTATCTTACACATGCCCAGACAATTTGTAGTCTAAACTTAGAGCATTTTTTTAAAGACTATTGAAAATAAAATGCAGCAGGTTAGGTTTTGCTGCCTATTTATTTACATATATTTTCTTCTAATTAGGACATTTTGGCCCGCCATAACGCATGGCAAGAAATTTAAGCAAGTGGATGTTAAATCAATGAGTTATAAAAATTGCTTTCTTTTAGAATATTAACTAATAAATAAATAACACTTATATAGGCCAACACAGATCAAATAATAACAATTCTGGATTCGTTTCATACATACTCGATTATTGTGTGAAAGGAATGAGCAACAAAACGATCAAATAAGTACATTGAACAAATAACAGGCCAGAGTCAATCCAATGATTAACTAAATGTTCCTTGATACCAATCTAATATATCCTATCTTGGTTGACATTAATCGTAAAAATTCAGTCCTACAATAGTATGTAAAATTCAGTAGTTCATATAAGTCAATGCTTGAAATGTGGACAAATATAGTGTATTAATTTGTGAAGTTGAAACAAGGAATAGAAAAAAGCAGAGACCCATTGAACGTGAAATAGGCTTTGCAAATTGGTGTTCCACACATATTAAAAACAATGAGTGTATAAAACATATATGATAAAGTTTGAAGGACAAAAGAATAAAGATGGAGGCATGTTGCAGAAAATTAATTACTTGCACGCTGAAGAATAGTAAACCAGCTGCTGGAAAGCCACATGGGGCATTGCTTGACGTGGAAACTCTATGGGTTTGTATCATTGGGATTTGAAAATTCTCTAGAGATGTCACTTTTACAATTTGGCTATGACATGTCTATCAGGTGTGCCACTGTGTTGAAACGAAGGATGCGGTCCCTCTTCCATGTGACTATGTGAGGGGAACAAAATCTGTGTGGGGCAACCAGGCCATCTTTTTTCTTGAACTGAATTTTTATAGGTACACAAGTTTTAGCGGTAAAACTACATTGTAAGTTTTATAGTTCTTTCAAGTATTGTATAGATTTCATACCTACGAATCTACGATTATTGGTCACATGGTTCTAGAAGAAAAGTTTTTCGTCACGGTAAATACACACACATATCAATGCATAAATTGATTGCTTATGCTGTTATGCATTGTGAGAAAGCAAAACGTTCTTAGCATATCAATTCATTTAACTCAATTATTATGCTCATTACTACACTAAACCATGGCACTTTTATAGTTTTATAGAAGTCAAGCATGACCATGAATTTGTGTAATACCAGCATACGAAACTTGAGAAAAAGATATATTCAAGCATAAGTATATCTATTATCCATGGATGGAGAAGTAGCAGCATCATGCTATATATTAATCAAATTTCTCATCATAACTCCTTAGCTACCTTTAGGATACACCAGAATTATAATTTTTTAGTACAAAGCAAAATTTGATATAAAAAAAGAGTAAAAATGATATTAACGACAACCACTCTATCACTTTTTTATGTCTCTAACTCTTTCTACCAAAACTTAAACCCTATTGTGTGACACCATAACTAAAGTGTCTGGTAATTATTTAACAAATACTCGTATTACTTTATATCTTTTTAAGAAGTTCCAACGCCTTTTAAGTGGTGAACCATTAATATAATTATATGAATTTGTGAAACATGAACAACAGTCCAAGAAACTTTAGAAGTTGATATATTCAAACATTAATATGCATATCACCCATTACAGCACTCACTAACTTTAGGTAGTACACAGGGAAATTAGAAAAAGATTGTAAAAAATTGTCAAAAACTGCCTCTAGTATACAATTGTCAAAAACTGTTCTTTTGCCTACACTTTGTCAAGCATATAGGTCCGCAGTAACTGGTTTATAATCTTGGTAGTTTCCAGAGGTTAACAATTTCTTTAAGAACAATGTAAGGGAAGAAAAAAAAGAGCCATCTTCACAAAATAGACAGAATGTATATCATTCTGGTGTTATCAAATTTTCAAAGCTAGGCTAATGCCACTTTATAAAATGTAACCAAAGCTCCATAAAGGCAATGCAAAGTACACTAAATAATAGGGAATTAATAAGAATTGTACCTCCTCATCAATGAGAACCATTTCAATCATGTAGGGTTTAGAGGAATTTCCCTAGTTACGAACCATCCATATATGTAGGAATCTCAACAACATCACACCCTTGTCGTCCAGCTGCATAGTAAAATCTTTGAAAAGGTCTTTGAATGGAAAATTCGGAGCCATTGCAGAATCAAAAGATTTGATATACACTTTCGTGTAAATTTAGATGGACTCTCCGAGCATTGTAAATATTGAGAAGTTTGGTGTTGACAGACTCTGCGAGCGTGTTAGTAGAAGATGGACTCTCCAAGTCGATGTCGGCCATAGGCGTGAATATGAAATAGTTGGAAATTGATAGAGCTGTAATCAATAGTCTAGGTTATGTAGGGAAGAGGTAGAAAACTAAAGAAGACCTGGAACTCCGAAGTATAAGTGGATGCAAGAGTCTATCGGAAGAATAGAAAAGGCTTAGCCGCTTTTACAAAAATAGCCCTAGTCACGAGCGGGAAAAAGACTTAACTCAATTGTTAGGAACCATCCATATATGTAGGAATCTCAGCAACAACACACCTTTGTCGTCCAGCTGCATAGTAAAATCTTTGAAAAGGTCTTTGAATGGAAAATTCGGAGCCATTGCAGAATCAAAAGATTTGATATACACTTTCGTGTAAATTTAGATGGACTCTCCGAGCGTTGTAAATATTGAGAAGTTTGGTGTTGACAGACTCTGCGAGCGTGTTAGTAGAAGATGGACTCTTCAAGTTGATGTCGGCCATAGGCGTGAATCTGAAATAGTTGGAAATTGATAAAGCTGTAATCGATAGTCCAGGTTGTGTAGGGAAGAGGTAGAAAACTAAAGAAGACCTGGAACTCCGAAGTATAAGCGGATGCAAGAGTCTATCGGAAGAATAGAAAAGGCGTAGCTGCTTTTACAGAAATAGCCCTAGTCACGAGCGGGGAAAGGGCTTAACTCAATTAATATATTTTGAGTTACAAATTTTGGAGGCAAATTTTTTGAAATAAAGTAACGGTTAAAGTAAAGTGCTGTAAGGGCTTTATCTTTATATAATATAAAGTAACGGTTAAGCTACAAATTTTGGAGGCAAAATTTCCGCCCAAATGAAGGGTATAAATGTAAATAGGTTTTCCGTAGAATACATGTAATAGGTATGTGTGTTCTGAATAGTAAGTATTTCTTTGCATTAATGGAGCATTTAATACCTTTAATGTGCCTCAAACAATACTACGGTTATATTGAACAAAATAAATAGAGCAACGTGTATAAAAATATAATCATTCATTACTTTGTAGAATTACTTTGTAGACAGTGGAACATATGGTTGATTAGAGCATCTTCAATGCTACAATGTACACGGTGCACATATGCCATGAGAGATAGCCACATAAATATTAGTAAATAAATTTTTTATCTCCTTATTTGAATGTTTTTATGCAGTTTTGGTAAGTTTTTCTCCACAATGTCAAGGAGACCGTCTAGATATAGACATTGCGGTTGACATTGTAGGGGAAAACTTACCAAAATTGTATAAAAGCATTCAAATAAGGAGAGAGACAATTTATTTGCTAATATTTATGTGGTTATCTTTTATGCCACATATGCACCGTGCACACTATAGCATTGAAGATGCTCTTATATTGCTTCCATTTGGAGTAGAACGCTGTGGACTTGGGTGTAGAATTTTCCATATATGAGCTATAAAATACTCCAAGGTGGTCATAAATATGGAATGCATAACATAAATATCATCATGTTGAAGATTATTTGAAATATTATCATCGTGAGTGAGAGATTATTGAAAATGAAAATTCGGTATCAAGATTCGGATCCCGGATTATTTTAGGTTGTAGTTAAACTTGCATTTAATGCATGGTGTAGAAAAACTAATTATTTGAGTATCATGGATGATGAAGAGTATTAAGATTTGAGATTGTTTAAAATTTATTTAGTAAATGTGATGTGACAATGATGTGTCATAGAAAAACCATTTATTTTAAGATAATGAATGGAGATGCTCTAAGGTTCCATAATATCTCATTTAAGATTCGATGAAAATACAGAGCTATAAAATCACACATAATCACACAAACCCATAAAATTCGGTTTGGTCATAAATAAAAGCAATATTGCATTAGGAAATTTTCCTTAAATTAAGAGTCTGTTTAGTGATCCTATTTTTTGGCTTATTGGCTTATCACCCAACTTTTGATCTCTGCGCTGAATTGCGTAATAATAAGAAAAGATAAGGTTGGAATTACTTTTTAGATGTATTGATTGAAGTCACTGTAGATGATCATTTTAACTATTTTTCATATACGTAGTAGTTTTTTAATTTATTAGTAAAAATATTTTATTAATAATTTTTTCATTAAAAAAATCTAGCCAATTCAACCTCTTCATCCAGGACTTCATAAATTTCAGCAAAATCAGTCGATTCAGCAAAATTCGGTGTTTCTAAACGGGCTTTAAATGAATGTACCTACATACTGTACCATAGCTCAATCATTTACATTAGGTTACAAATAGTTCTATTAGAAAACTTTTGCTGAAATAATATGTACAATTCTTATTTTCTTACCTTATAAAATAATGTCCGCATAATAGTTACACAATATAATGATTTGGGCTACATAAAAGTATAAAACTACAAAACAATTACGGGATGGACACCGATTTGATACAGATTAATCCATGATTGTGTGCCTAATAGTTCTAAATTTGGAACATCCCTGTCAAATCTTATCTCCATTCGTCCCGAAAAAGTTCGCCAGATTGACTTTTCTTGATCAATGACAATCAACTTTGACCAATTATATTTTTAATGCAAAATTAGTTTGATCATAAAAATTATATCAAAATGTTCCTTATTAAAGAAATTATAAAAGTATAAAATTTACTCCGTATAAATTATGTACAAATATTATAATTAAAATCATTGTCCAGAGTTTGTCATCATTGAGCAACAAAAGTCAATATGATGAACTTTTTCAGAACAGAAGTAGAATAAATTTCTGTAAATCCCTGCAAAAAAATATATTGTCAATCCCGTTTTTTTAGTGTATTACAGATTTGGGATCTGGAAAAAGCATAAACTTAACGTTAATAACAAGCATATTATAAACAACCAACAAAAAATGCTACGTAGTATTATATACTTCCTCCGTTCTAAAATAAATGCAACGGTCAACATTTCACACTTGCCGAGACACAACTTTGACCATTAATATAAATGATTTTGTATTAGTAAAAAAATTTAAAAAATTAGATTATGAAAATTTACAATGAGACAAGTTTAACAATATGTTTTTCATAAAATAATATTATTACATTAATTAATAAAACGTAGTCAAAGTAGAACATGTGAATAGTGTAAAAGTCAAAGTGTTGCATTTATTTAAGAACGGAGGTAGTATACTACTCCGTACTACACTTCCATAAATAAGACGGAACACTGTAATTAGTTTTTTTGCATGTACATATATATAATTAGCATGTACATATATTTAATTAAATAATTAGATCTATTCAACTAATTGTAAAAAAGCCACTCAAAAAATAGTTCATATTAGAATGGCACAGTTTTTTGCATGTGAAAATATAATTATATTAGTGAAATTCAACCCGGGTCCATTGAATGGAGATCGAGTCCATGTAAGTAGTGATATAACTATGTGAGTGATAGACTATAAGTCTAGAGAGAAGGGAGAGCTAGAGAGAGAAGTTCTATATTTGCTCTGTATTAATGAATTTGTGAACCCTTACGACTACTCCTAGAGGGAGTATTTATAGGAAAAATTAGGACTGAGCTCCCAAGTCTTGGGCTTGGGGGGCCCATTTACAATAGGGCCACTAATGGGCCGGATACAAAGGTGTAGAAATGATTAAGTATAAAACCCTATTCTGGAGGCCATGAGTGGCCGATGAGGGCACGGCCGATGAGGGCATGGCCGACGAAGACCCGGCCGACGAGGTCACCCGGTTCTTACTGGCTTCTGGATCACGTTCTGAGTAGACTTCTTTCTGGCCGACGAGGGTCATCTGGCCGACGAGGGTCCCACCAGGTGGTCGTGGTACTTTCTGTTCTTCTGAGCATGTGGGCCCTGGGGTCCAGACCCATATACTCCATCAGGAGTCCCCCACTCTCTGAGCTGAGATGTAGAAGAAGTGAGGGAGAGTAGATTTCCTGTTTCTGATGTTTTCTGGCCATTGTAGGACCGCTGTGGGGTTTTTCCTGCCTTGGCCGTTATGAGCACCCTTTGCTCTGGTTAATGTGTTTTGCGTCGTTACGGGCACCGTCTGTTGGCCGTTGTGGCCCTTGGTGTGGACGAAGAGTTTCACTTTGTTTGGGGACGATGACTGTTCCTTTGTATGGGGACGATGAGTGTCCTTTCGTTTCCGGGTGGCCGGTGAGGGTGTTGTTTGCTTCCTTTAGTGGTTGACTGTGTTCTGTGTTTTTTGGCCGGAGCGGTGATATCCGCAGCCTAGCGTTCACGCTTTTGAGGACGATAACGGCACTGATCCGGGAGGAGTGGTGCGTGTTCTGGTCTTATGGACGATGGTGATTTAGGTATGTTGACTTCCTGTTCTTTGATTCCTGGTCGAGAGCGGAGTATGTGGTCTCAAAGCCGGTAAGTGCCCTGTGATCTCAAGTGTTGCACTTTTGGAGGGAATTCTTTGTTTGCTAGCTTTGCTGCGGCCGACGGTGCACCACGAGGTTATGGACGTTGTGGACTTGGTATATTTTTGGATTTATTTGATTCTGTCCTGATTTTCAAAGGCCGGTGTAGTCCCCCAGTCCCCCACTACTTCAGGCCGAAGAGTAGGTGAGGGGTGAAGTTGTAAAGGATTTGCCCTGGCCGAAGTGGACCCTTGTATTCCCCTGAATCCAATTCCTTGGCGATTTCCTGACCAAGGTAACCCTGTGGGAGAACCCTTGGACGCAGGTCGCTTTCACAAATTATCATCAGGGGTTTACACAAGGTCGACGACATGGGGTTTCTTTTTGCTTTTACCGTTGTTGCCGTTGAAAAGGCCATGCAATTGGCATTCTGTTCCAGCCGATATGGACACACCTTGAGATGTGACGTACCCTTTTGAAGTTATCTTTGTGTTGAGGCCGATGTTGGCACGATTTCTTAGCGTGGCCGTTGAGTGGTTGGCCTGTTGGCGATGAGCTGGTATTGTGGGAGTGGGCCTAACCCGACTTGTGAACCGGTGCCAGTCCAATGGGCCTTAGGGGTGGTGGCCGTTCACGTTGCCAGTGGGAGGTTGCCACGTGTAGTGACCGTTAGCGGGAGGTCTATAAATACCCCCCCCCCCCCTCCGAAGAGGTTCCTCATTGCATTCCTGAGATAACGAAGTGCTGCCAAATTTTCTAGAGAGAGAGAGAGAGCCTTTCCGTGTGTTCTTCCGTTCTTCAAATCTTCAAAGGTCAGTTCGTCGAACTTTTCCCAAATTACTTGTGTACTTTGCTTATTTTAGCTTTTGATCCGCTGTTAGTGGAGGAACACCCTTAGATCCAAAGTAGAAACCCTTAGGCTTTAGTTAGTTGTTATGATGAAGCCTTTGAACGACGAGTACTACCCCTATGACGATGAGCCCTCTGCTAAATCTCTTGATTACCGGGTGGTAGAGGAGTGCTGTGAGGAGATAGAGGAGTTGAGCTCCTTCAAATCGGGGGAGAGTGAGGGTGAAGACGAAGAGGCCGCCTCGTCGTCTGATGGTGAGGACGTAATGGCTTCCTGTGCTGTGGACGGAGCGTCTACCTCGGCTGCAATTCCTTGCCCAAAGACGGTTTCGGCTGTGAAGGGAGCTGCTCCGACGAGGAGGCGTCGGCCGAAGAAGGGGCCAGGCTACTCCTACATGGACCTTACGAACCTCTATCTGATCAAGCCGGGGAGCGGTGCGGCCGACTACTTGGTGGCCCAGATGTACGTGGGGTCGTATGGGAGGGTTAGGGCGCCCAGGCCGACGGATCATGTGTTGAATCCACCTCCGGGGTATTTTGGAGCATACCCCATGAGTTTTGCAAAGGGACTTAGGTTTCCCCTCCACCCGTTCATTACGGAGTATCTGGACATGGTGGGTCTTCCTTCGGCCTTGTTGACTCCAAACAGCTACTCGCTCATCGTCGGCTTCCTTCTCCGTTGTGATGAGTTAGACTTTAGGCCGACGACGGCTCTCTTCATGAACTTATACCAGATTGGCCGGGGGAGCCACAATAATTGTGCCGGCTATGCCAATCTTCATCAGCTTCCGAAGAAGAGGACTTTTACTGACCTCCCTTCGTCTATTCATGGTTGGAAGAGCAAGTTCGTCTTCGTATCGTTGGGTGAGGACGGCACGGAGTTTCCCTCAGTTGGTCATGACGGTAGGTTCAACCTTCACGACGTGCCGAAGAGCAGTATTTTGGATGCCCAGGTGGTGGCGTTTCTGAAAGGAGGGCCGAGGAGCGTGAAACATTACATCACGGAGTATAAGATGACCGCCCTCGGCTTCATGAGGTATTATGTGTACGGCGACAAGGAAAGTGATACCGAGCTGTGGCCGAAGATGACCACCACCTTTGAGGAGGCCGATGGCCCGGATATGGGCGTGCCTGCTGACGCTGATGGTAATACCCTCCTTGGCGTCTTCATCCATATTTTCTTTTGTTTTTGCTAACTGTTTGTTTTTCTTGTTGTGCAGACTTCACTATGGATCGCAGATCCGTCATGGCCCTAGCCAAAGCTAAGGCGAAGGAGGAGATGGCTGCCAAAGAGGCCGCAAAGATGGCCGCTGCGAGTGGCGCGCAACCGAGCTCTGATGCGGCGAAGAAGCCACCTACGCAGCCGAAGAAGAAACGACCTGCGGATGACGGCCAGAGGAAGCTCACTGAGGCCGGTATGCAGTCCAAGAAGTCGAAGAGGGCTTCTCCTCTGGCCGATGCTGGTGCCGGTGGTCTGTCCATACCGGACGATGATGTCGGGGGCTCAAATGTCGTTGCTGTTGTTGATGCGGTTTCGGTCCCCTCGTCGACGGCCTTGTCCCAACCGCCGCCTGTCGGCCAGGAGCCCCGTAAACAGAGGGCCGGCAAGGAGCCGACCGTTGGGACGTACAAACTCGAGATCCAGTATCCCGTGAAGGGTGGCATCTTAAACGACGCCGTTGACGGCCATGATGTTCTGGCCGAAGCTGTCCCGGTCGAGGATCGGGCTTACTTGAAGAAGCTGGGTCCCGTCAGGATCTATGACGGCGGGATTGACCTCATCATCCAAGTAAGTTCTTTGTACTTTACATCTTTTTGTGTCACGAGTTTCTGCTTCGTCCTAACTCTTCTTTTTCCTTTTTTGTTGCAGGGTGCCCTTATGTTGATGGAAAGCCATAAGCGGCAAGAGCAGGAGATTGCCCGTTTGAAGGAAGCTGAGAAAAAGGCTGCTTCGGCCGAGGAGGCCATGGCCTGCCTGGATCGGCTCCGGGAGGAGGTAAAGGCCCTGCAGAAGGGTGTTGATGAGGCCGACGTGGCCTATCGGCAGGTGGCGGCCGATAGGGACGACACTTTGAGGGCCAGGGATGAAGCCCTGAGAAGCCGTGATGAGGCCCTACTTCGGGTCGAGGACGCCGCGAGGGCTCAGGCTGACTCTGAAAGGGCCGCTGAGAAGGCCGTTGATGGCGCCATCGAGAGGTTCCTTGCCGACGGCTGGAAGGCCGAGGACCGCCGGCCCTGGTGCTACGAGGTTGTGGCGGACCGGCTTGAAGACTGGGGCCAGAACTGCCCTGCTGGCCAGGAAGACTTTGCCCGTGAGATGGCCGTTTACTACGACATGGGCCAATAGAGGATGCAACGGATGATATACCGGAGGCTGCATCGGGCCTTCAAGAAGTTGAAACTCACCCAGAAATGGGCTAAGAAGAACCTGAAGCTTCCACTGCTGATGAAAGATCCGGAGGCCGAAGCAAAGCTCCCCCCGTCTGATAGGCAAGATCCGGTGCTCTGTTCTTCCATCGGCGAGCCTGATTGGTCCGATGATGACGCCCTAGCTGATACCGCCGTCTCCACAGCAGTCGAGGCGAACGGAGGTGCGAGGAAGAGGAGGGTAACGGAGTTGCACCAGGGCAAGCCGATGCGGAGCGAGTGGCCGATGAAACCGCCCCCGAGAGTTGATCGGCTGACTTCTTATTATGTAATTTAGCTAGGCTGGTGTTTGTAACGCCTTTCTCTTTTTTTGTAATGGTCGTTGAGCCCTCCTGATGTAATGACTTCTCTTATGAATGAAATGTCCATTGTTTCCGGCCTTATTCTGTGTTCTCCTCATCATGTTTTCCTTTTGCTTTTGTTTTCAAACTTTTCAAAAAAAATTTACAGTGTTGAAATTGGGACTCGAGTAGTTGTCGTCTTTGGTTGTTCCCTGGCTTCGGCCAAAGTTGTTAGCCTGGGTGAATGTGTTTCGTCTGTGCGGAATACCCCTTGGATTTGGCAGGAACTTTAGGATTTTTTCCTAAGTACCAAAACTTCAAATGAGTGAGTGTCCTCGTCGTCTTGGCAATCCGCCCCCTTTTTCTTTTGTTAAAGACTTTGGAAAATTTTCTAAGTGTTGAACTAAATGTCACACTTGGAGAATTTTCCAAGTGTCAAGTTGAGTAGTTCCTTCATCAGCCAATACGGCCAGTGTGGAATGGCTTCCCATGCCAAGGTGGTCTCATCGGTCCTGTGTTCTCTTCGGCCATTTTGTCTCATGCCTCTTGTTCCACTTGCCATCTTCATGCCTCGTGTTTAAACAAGAAGTCGAACCTGACTTCTGTAGTAGTAGCCGATGAGGGGCCTGTCCTTTGCTCGACTGAGGGGAAATGTCCGCTTCGTCTTTGTGACGCTTAACGTCACACTGTTATGGGCTCCTCTAAGTGTCCCGTTTAGAAAGTTTTGGGAATCGTTCCAAGTCTGGATGGACCTAGACCTTTGCCCTCGTCGGCCACTCTGGATGGTGCTCAGGGATTTGTCCAAGTACTTAGAAAATGTTTCTAAGTGTTTGAACACACTTGGGCGATTGCTTCCTTTGTGAGTAGCTGATGACGACCTCCCCTTTGGGTTGTCTGATGCCGGCCACGTGGTGCCCCTTTTCGGCCCCAGGAGTTTACCTTGGTAATTTAGTCCAAGTTTTTTTTGAGCTTTCGTCAGTAACGCATGATGCTTTGTCTGATATGTACTTGAACAATTTTGGGGATTTTTATTTTTATTGCTCGAGGCCGGCGAGTGCGCGCCTCATCGGCTTCCCTCTTTTATTTTTTTTGGGGATATCGCTTCAGGCTGACAAGTGCGCGGCTCATCGGCTGTCCCTCTTTTATTTTTTGGGGATATCGCTTCAGGCCGGCAAGTGCGCGGCTCATCGATTGTCCCTCTTTTATTTTTTGGGGATGTCGCTTCAGGCCGGCAAGCGCGCGGCTCATCGGCTGTCCCTCTTTTATTTTTTGGGGATGTCGCTTCAGGCCGGCAAGTGCGCGGCTCATCGTCTGTCCCTCTTTTATTTTTTGGGGATGTCGCTTCAGGCTGGTAAGTGCGCGGCTCATCGGCTGTCCCTCTTTTCTTTTTCCTCTTTACTCATTTGAGCGAGGGGTGGGTGTCCCTCTTTCAGGCTTCGGCCAAGGGGGTCGATAGTCCCTTGGCCGGTAAGGAGTCCTACTGGATCATCCTGGGATCTAAGGAGGTCCCGTCGCCTCTTTATGACGCGGGCTAAGGTTTTTGGTCGGTTACCGACGGCTGCCGTTTTCCATCCTTGAGTTTGGGGATTTTGTCACCTAGGCCATGATTTCAGACCCGTCGTCCTGCTGATTTCTCGGATAGACGTCGCGGTGAGCTTCCCATTTCAAGACGTGCGCTCTTTGCGGGCCCTTCGTCCTGGGGACACCGTCGGCCTTTCCTAAGCATTTTCGCTTGAGGGGCCGGGACAATGTGCTCTGTCGACCTTTCCTGGGCATCTTCGCCCTGAGGGGTCAGTGTAGTATGGTACGTTTCTGATCTTTTAGAGAAGTGGAACCAACTTTTATTAATAAGTGGCTCGAGGCCGAGGGTGGCGTCCGACCAACAATCCGTGGGAAGGTGAGGGCTTTGCCGGCTGCACCGTCCCCGGATTATCGATAGAATTTCCCCAAGTAATGTACATTCCACGTTCGTGGTACATTAGACCCATTTGGGTGTTTTAGTTTGTAGGTGTCGGGTTTGACTACAACGCTGATGATGTAGGGGCCCTCGTACTTGAGTGCTAACTTGCCACCTTCTGTCGGCTTGCTCGCCTCTCTTCGGCGAAGGACGTAGTCCCCCACCTGGAATTCCCGGGAGCGTACCTTGGCGTCATAGTATGATTTTACTTGACGTCGGTAGTTTTCTGCCCGGATTAAGGTCTGCTCTTGTCTTTCTTCGATCAGGTGGAGGTCGATCTTCATATTTTCCTCGTTGGCCTCAGGCTCATAATGTTCCACCCGTCGGCTAGGTATGGTAACCTCTGTGGGGTCCTTTTCTTCAAAGCCATAGCAAAGGGCAAAGGGTGTCTCGCCCGTTGCCCTCCTCGGCGTGGTACGGTAGCACCATAAGATATTGGGGATCTCGTCGGCCCAACTGCCCCCTGCGTCCTGGAGCTTCTTTTTCAGGCCCTCCAGGATGGTTCTGTTGGCGTTCTCGACCTGCCCGTTGCCTTGAGGATAGGCCACGGAGGAGAAACGATGCTTGATTCCCCACTCCCGGAGGAGCTCTTGAAAGGGCGCGGCCTCGAACTAGGTACCGTTGTCGGATATGATCTCCTGAGGGACGCCGAAGCGGGTGAGGATGTTTTTGTGGACGAATTTCTGACATATGGCCCCTGTGATGCTGGCCAAGGGTTCCGCCTCAACCCATTTGGTGAAGTAGTCTACGGCGACGATGATGTATCGATTGTTGGCAGCGGCTCTGGGCAGGGGGCTGACTAGGTCAATACCCCATCTTGAGGATGGGATTGTTGTGCTGACCGGGGCGTAGTTGACGGCTGGCTGACCAGGGGCTTTCTGAAGGACCTGGCATGCGGTACATTTTCTTGCCAGATTGGCACAATCCCGCGCCATCGTCGGCCAGAAATAGCCCTGGACGACGAGACGCCGGGACATGCTGAAAGGACCCTGGTGGGAGGAGCAGACGCCACAATGGATTCGTCCATGGCCACTTCGGCCTCATCTGGGTGCAGACATCGGAGGAGAGTGCCGTTGTAAGATCTTTTATAAAGTTTCCCATCTTCGATGGTGTAGCTCGGGGCCCTGAGTTTGGCTAGCTTGGCCCTCTCCTCGTCCTGGGGCAATTCTCCTGAGGTGATGAACGTCATGATGTCGGTAATCCAGTCCTCTGGCCGTTGCTGGATGCACGTGACCGGGCTAGCATGGATGCTGGACACGCTTAGCTCTTCGACCTTGGCTATCTTAGAGATGTGCTCTGGAGTGTCTGAGCTGAGTTTGGAGAGGATGTCGCCCTCATCATTCTCCGCCCTTGGGATCTAGGTGATCTCATGGGTTTCGAATGCTTTGAACAACTCCTCGGCCGCCTGCTTGTACTGCCTCATCCTCCCTTCTTTAGCCTTGTATGAGGCCTCGATCTGGCCCACCACTAGCTTGGAGTCGCATTTGATTTTGATGTGCCGCGCTTTGAGGCCGACAACGAGTCTGAGGCCGCTGAGGAGGGCCTCGTACTCGGCCTCGTTGTTAGATACTCTGAAGTTGAAGCGGATGTCATAGTATGCTCTGAATCCTTCAGGGGAGATGAGGACGATGCCGCCACCACAAGCTTTGGTGGCCGATGAACCGTCAGTGAAGAGGGTCCACGCTTCGTCTGGCTCTGGTCCTGATGTGGTAGCGGCCGTCTCCCTGGCTGTACATTCGGTGACGAAGTCGGCCAAGGCCTGCCCCTTGATAGATGGCCTTCGCTTGATCTCTATCTGGAACTGGCTGAGGAAGATTGCCCATTTCACCATTCGTGAGGAACTGGTGGGGCTCCGCATGAGTGCACCGAGGGGTTGCTGAGTTAAGACGTGGACGGCGTGGGCCTGGAAGTAGTGCCCTAGTTTCTTCACTGTATGGATGATGGCCAGCACCGTCTTCTCAATGGGAGAGTACCTTAGCTCGGCCTCCCGTAACGTATTGCTCGTGTAGAAAATTGCCTTCTGTACACCCTCGTCCTCGTGGATGAGCACAGAGCTGACGAACGAAGTGCTCACCCCCAAGTATAGAAAAAAGGTTTCACCGACTTTAGGCTTAGAGAGCACAGGTGGGGACGACAAGTACCGCTTCAGTTCCGCAAATGCTTGCTGGCACTCCGTCGTCCATCTGAAACCATTTGCTTTGCGCATGATCTGAAAGAAAGGGAGAGACCTTTCAGCCGATTTTGAGAGGAAGCGTTTCAGGGCCGCAAGGCGTCCCGTCAGCCGTTGTACCTCCTTCACATTTCGCGGTGGCTCCATGTTGACAATAGTCTGTATCTTCCCTGGGTTGATCTCAATGCCCCTTCGGCTGACCATGTAACCGAGGAACTTGCCCCCTTGGACGCCGAAGGTGTATTCTTCTGATTTAGGCGGAGCTCGAACTTCTTCATTATCTCAAAAATTTCCCGGAGATCGTCGGCATGGCTAACGGATTGCCTGCTCTTGATGATCATGTCGTCGACATACACCTCCATCATCCGGCCGAGGACTGCTCTGAAGACCTTGGCTACCATTCTGGTGTATGTGGCGCCTGAGTTCTTGAGCCCAAAGGCCATGACGAGGTAGCAGAAAATTCCCTCCGGGGTCATGAAGGCCGTCTTCTCGGCGTCATCTTCATGCATGAATATCTGGTGGTACCCCCTGAAGGCGTCAAGAAATGACATCAACTCGCATCCCGCCATCTCGTCCACCAGTTGATCAATGTTGGGGAGAAGGAACGGGTCCATGGGGAACGCCTTGTTCAGGTCAGTGTAATCAACGCACATTCTGAACGTCGGCGGCTTCTGTGCGAGGTTGGCCAACCAGGTGGGGTACTTCACCTCCTTAATGTGGTTGATGGAGAGGAGCACGATAACTTCCCCTTTGACTAAGTCACGTCTGTCGGCCGAGAGGTAGCGCCGCTTCTGCTTGATCGGCGTGGAAGCGGGATCGACTGACAGCCGGTGAGTTATCACTTTTCGGTTGATGCCAGGCATGTCGTCTGGCCCCCACGCAAAAATGATGGCATATGACCGTAGGACGCTGAGGATGCCTTCGCATTGATCCTGTGGGAGTTGTTTCCCGATTTTTAGGACCCGCTCCGGCTGGGAGATGTCCAGGGGGACCTCCTCGACCTCCTCGGCTGGCTCAGCGTGCGGCCTTTCCTCATCCTTGGAGACGGCGGCGGTGATGGTGTCAATTCTCTGCCCGGCGCTGGCTGCCGGCTTGGTCAGTTTCAGGTAGCACGCCCGGGCTATCTTCTGGTTCCCTCGGGCGTAGCCGATACCGCCGCTAGTGGGGAACTTCATGCATAGATGTTTCATGGAGATGATGGCTTCCAAATCCTCCAATGCTGGCCGCCCCCATATGAAATTGTGGGCGCACTCGAGGTTGACCACCATGAATTCCATGTCGATCTTGATGCGATGGGAGCCGTCGCCGACCTCCACGGGGAGGACTATCGTGCCCTCGGCGTTGATAGAGTCCCCGGTGAAGCCGGACAACGGCGTCCGTATCGGCTTGAGCAGCGCCCGGTCCAGTTTTAGCTGCCTGAATGTGTCAAGGTACATGACGTTGACGGAGCTCCCCGTGTCGATGTAGGTGCGATGGATGCTGGAGTCACCTATTTCGCACTGGATGACGAGGGCGTCTGATAGCCGTTACATTTACTTGTGTTTAACATAAGTATTTATAAGTATTTGTTGAAGAAAAGAAGATAAATTGGGAAAATATCTTGAGAATGAGAGTTAGAGCATAAAACATTGTGATGAACGGCTCTTGGGACCAAAAGGATGACGTTTTGTCCATCATTTGAGTATAACGTATCGTAGAGAACTCGAAATCACTCCATTCGAATTTCATGTGAATGGTAACTCAATAAGGTATAAATGTTATGAAGACATCATGGCCAGAATATGAAAGGAACAATACTCAATCAACCGATAAAGTCAGATGTTGCTGGTGGGATTTCAGGGTGCATACCTCTCAGTGTTTTATCCATATCTGTTGATTGGATGAAACAAATCACGTAATTCAAGTTTTGTTGGATAGAAGACTTCATTATCTACAACCTTGGTGAAGTAATCATGTCCAAATTCGTAGAGGAACATCTCCACAATTCCGGTACAAAAACCGACACTTTTTGATCCATTTTGGAGGAAGAGAAATGAAGTACATTTTTTGGCGCAGCAACCGGCGCCGTTCGGAACGTTTTTTCTCGCACATATGAGTCTGTTTTCAACCGGGGCCGGTCATCTGACCAACCGGCGCCGGTTGGGTCGATTTTCCGCTAAAAACAACATCGTGCAAGCTGATTCTTGATGGGAAAACCTCATCTTCCTCAATGTTAATCAAATATTGATTCCATACCTCATTGTTGGGTTCGAATAGACTAAAAGATGTCATTCTTTAGCCTATATAAAGCCTTCAATTCATCATACAAACACATTCCATTCCATAGATTAATTCTTAGCTTTTATATTTTTGTTCTTGGTATTTTCTTCAAGTTCTTGAGGAGGGAAGTTCATCCTCCGAAATCATTGGTGTTTAGGTATTACTTCCTTTGTAATTTCATGTTCCATTACATTTATTATTGTATTGTGATTAATATGAGCATTAGAGGCTAATTTCTTAGCTAAGGCTAGGGATGAACTTCTATGCCCACTAGGTGTTTGATAAAAGTTCTAAACCAATAAATTGTGATTTATTCTTTATATATTGATTGTTTATGACTATGGTGTACAACATAGAAGTATGTTAAATTTAGTTTATACTTGCAATTAACGTTGAAGTCTAAACTATGAACATTAAAGGATAAACATATATAGTACCGAGAATAGAAATATATGCGGTCTTATATGATACGGGTGTGATGTCTTGATATTCAACGGGGTTTTCGGTAGATGAATGTAAGCCGTAACGGGACTTACACGTAACGAAAACCACGCTCTCGCTGCCTTAACCGGAGTTGAGAATATATTAGTGACATCGTATTCATAATTATTGGCAAAGAACTAATATTCAACCATATTAAAGCATTTAAGTGATTCCCGAAGCCTTAGTTGTTGTTATCATTCATCTTAAACTTAAAATTAGTTAACGATTATCTTCTTAAGCAAAAAAGTGAAAAGCCAAAAATATAAAACACAAATCAAAATCCCTGCACTTTACTCATTTCTTCATTTAAAGTTATCTACTCACGGACTAAATTAAACAACGTTTCCTTGTGGATTCGACCCGGTATTTTACCGGAATATATTACTATATCGGCACTTGTACACTTGAGTGTTTAGCCCGGTCAGCGTCCTTGTGTGATGTGGGCCCAGGAGGCAGATCCTTGTCGGTGAAGGTGATCGCCTCCGCCCGTTGTTTCTTCGGTTGGGGGGAGCGTGGGACACCTCCCCGATGTAAAGGGATTGAGATCCTTTCTTTCTCTGAGTGGCCGAATCCCTCCCAGTGTTACCCCCCACGATGAGGTTGATGTGGTTCTTCTTCGGAGGGGGCTCTTCGAAGTCTTCGTCGTCGTCGCTGAGTCTGCCGATCTCACGCTTTTTCGTAGAGGGTTCACCCCCATGTTTGCCGGTGTTTACCCACGTGTTTTTGCGCGAGCCACCTTTAACAAACTGGGAAAGTTCCCCCTGACGAATCAGCTTCTCAATGTGCCTCTTCAGAGTGACACAATCGTCTGTGTTGTGGGAGGTGTTCCGGTGATAACGGCAGTAAGTGCCACCCTGATGGACGGCGTAGATCTCCTTTGCCGGCCGAGGATCTCGCTCAATGAGGTCGTGCTCCTCGGCGTACTCGAAGATGGTGCTGACCGAATGGGTAAGTGGTGTTTTCGGCCTCTCCATCCTCGGCCGCCATACGCGGTCTTTGTTCTTTCCACCAGATCCGTGGCGGCCCTGTCCTCCCTGGCCTCGGTCCCCGGCCGATGGTGCGTCTGCAGCTGGCGCAACATTTGTCTTTTTGGAGGTGTGCCCTCCGTCTTTCTTGTGGCTGTGAAGCTCGTCGACGTCAGCGTACAAATTCCCTCGCTGAAGCGCCTTTAGATAAGACCTTGGAGGGTCAGTGACGAGGCTCCTTGCGTATGGGGTGCTGCGAAGGCCCCCTGGAGCAGTACGAGGAGGATGCGCTCATCGGCCCCTTCGACCTCATCAGTCTCCCTCGTCCACCGGTCGATGAATGACCGGAGTGATTCGTCATGTTGCTGCTTGACGGAGAGAAGATGGGTGAAGTATTTCTTCGCGCACTTCCTTCCGGAAAAGTGAGCGAGGAAGCGCTGGGCAAGGTCTTGCCACGAGTCTATGCTTCCCTCGGGGAGTGCATTGAACCACTCATACGTTGGCCCTTCGAGAGTGGAAAGGAACCAGCGGCAGAGGTATTCATCTGACGCGTTCAACATCAGCATGTTGTTCTGGTAGCGGCTAAAGTGCTCCTGGGGGTCGGAGCGGCCGTCATAGGGCTTGATGGCGTTTCCCCGGTACTTCTCGGGGATAGGGGCCGAGAGTACCCTGGCGGTGAAGGGGGTCCTCGTCCAGACCTGGATGATGGGGTCCCCTCGTCCTTCGACCAACTCCCTCTCAAGGATAGTGACCTTGTTCAGAAGGGCGTTGAAGCCTGGATCCTTGGATGAGTTGCCGGTGGGCGTGGCGGCCAGCTGTTTGGCCTCCATCTGGGCGAGCCTCCGCTCGAGTTGGGCGATCACCTCGTCCCTGGGGTCCTTGGCGGCCATGGTGGCACCCTGAGTTTGCAAGCGGGCTGCATGAGCCGTGTTGATTTGATGACGGGCATCGTCCTCGTGCAGTTTTCCCTTGCCTTTGTCCAGGCGGGGCCGATCCGCTGTCCGGGATACCGACCCCAAGCTTTCCCTGGGTGAGCCAGGCTCACGCCGCCCAATCCACCCCGCCATCCTCTCCGAAGCAGGCCGACAGCACGTGTCACCTAGCCTGTTAAAGGCTGAGACTTTTCCACGCACTGGGCCGGTTCGGCTCGAAGAGGGGAAGCAGGGTGGGAGTGGGACGACGCCGTGTCCTGGGGCACCACCCCCTCGTCGTTGTCTAGCCTAACGACCAACGACTGGGGTTGAGGGGGCGGCGTCGTGTTCTCCCCCGTACTTGGCATGAGTGCGCTCAGGACGGTGGGATTCTGGGCCAGACTGACGATGATGGTCGAGAGTGTGGCCTGAAGCTGAGGGTCAACCGCAGGTGAGGCCGGTTGCGCCGAGGCATCCCCCTTTTCCGCGCGCTTCTTGTCCAGGCCGAGGCGGGCGTTCAGAGCGCCGCCGTTAAGCTTGTTGCGCAGGTCCCCCGCAAGGTCGATGGCTTCCTGGGAGACGTCTCCCTCGGCGGCCTTGTCGGCCGTTGCGTCCTCCTCCTGCTCCTGATGCTCTTGGGCCTCAGGGATGGCTTTGCCGAGGAGGTTACGGTTTGACTTAGTTCTTCCCATGATCAGTTAGCTGTGCTTGGTAGCGACGAAGGAGGCTAACTTGATTGTTCTAGCTCTCAATGAAAGCACCAAATGATAGACTATAAGTCTAGAGAGAAGGGAGAGCTAGAGAGAGAAGTTCTATATTTGCCCTGTATTAATGAATTTGTGAACCCTTACAACTACTCCCAGAGGGAGTATTTATAGGAAAAAATTAGGGTTGGGCTCCCAAGTCTTGGGCTTGGGAGGCCCATTTACAATAGGGCCACTAATGGGCCGGATACAAAGGTGTAGAAATGATTAAGTATAAAACTCTATTCTGGAGGCCATCAGTGGCCGATGAGGGCATGACCGACGAAGACCCGGCCGACGAGGTCACTCGGTTCTTACTGGCTTCTGGATCACGTTCTGAGTAGACTTCTTTCTGGCCGACGAGGGTCATCTGGCCGACGAGGGTCCCACCAGGTGGTCGTGGTACCTTCTGTTCTTCTGAGTATGTGGGCCCTGGGGTCCAGGCCCATATACTCCATCAGTGAGTGTATCTGGTTGTGGGAATTGAAGTCATAGAATATCAAAAGCCGAAAACATCACTCCGCTCGAGATGATTTTACTTGATCAAAACAAAAACTCAATATTATATATATATATAATTCATTATTATAAATAACTAATAATTTCATTTGAATAAAATTTTACCAAATGTATCCTCATAACTAAATAATTTTACCATAACCTATTCCGAGCCCGTTTGATGATATTGAAATCGGTTGAAACGCTTAATATGCTGAAATTGATGAATTTCTGACTGAAACAACTGAATTGGGTGAATCTGGCGAGTTATGAAAAATTATATTCAAAATATATTTTATTAATAAAATAAAGAAAAAACATCTAAAATGATCTTTTATAGTAACTCTAATCATTTTAGCTAGAAAAGTAACTCCAACCTTATTTATTTTGATTATTCACAATTTAGCGCACAAAATAAAAAATATGTATTTGATAAGATCGACTAATAACCTGAAAATGAAGTGACCAAACGGACTTTGCGTTAGCCTCCCAGTGCCATATGTGCTTGTAGTGTTGTATGTCCCACATTCTCAACACCATAGTCCATAGGTAATATATTGTCAGTCTAGAAATAATTATGTGAAGCGCCACAAGGAGCAATTGGCAATTGCATTGAACATTTTCAAAACAACGGCAATAATACAAATTCCCTAATTTTTTATACAAATCCCCTACTAAACTTAGTAACCTTCTATCGACTTTGGTCCAAAATATTAATTTCAGCATGTTACTGCTTTCAAAAAAGATTCATATCCAAGCTTCAGTTTTTAAGATTTAAACTTCATATCAGGATTTTAAAATCACGCATTTTTTTTTATAAAAATAGAGAAAAATACATATTTTGTATTAAATAATGGACCAAGAAAAATGTAGAACTAAAGCACACATATATAATAGTCTAGCGACACAATAATTTGATTCCAGAATGATTTTTAGAATTAACTTTCAAATAATTCAGTTTATTTTAACCCCAAGTGTCTTCAACGCATATTAGTTCCAATACTTTACATTACCTAATAACATAATTTATTAATCTTCTATTAATTTCATGAAGTTTCAATTTTTAAGATTTATTATCAACCAAGCTCCAGTTCGATCTTAAGATTAAAAATTCATATTGCAATTTGAAAAATATGTCTTCTTTGGTATTGCGTACTCTTATATAGATTCATTAGAATTAATTTAATATTGTGGTATTTGAAATCTAGAACCATCTTTATATTATATCATCATCATTATCATTAAATTACCCCAGTATCGCAAAGGCTCCCATTATGGTGAGGTAAGGGGGTCGGATGTACGCAGTCTTACCCATTTACCAAAGCACAGAGAGACTCTTTCGAGATGACCCATAGTGAAAATCGCGTCGAAAATTGTATGGAATGACTGTTACGTGGTACGTAGTATTTCATAACAAAGAAGTGCAGACAATTTAGTGAGTCATTTTGTTTTCTTCCATCACACTCCCAAGCCAAAAATAGTGAGTATTTGGCTTCATTGCAAATGATGAATACATCTTTATATTATATAAACTAGCAAAATTGTTACAAGTTTTAAAGGCAAAATAATCGCCCAAATGGAGGACGTGGATGACATAAATGTAAATATGTGTGCCTAGGAAACTATACTCCCGTCTATGTATGTTCTCATGCATGTCTAGACTCTAGAGTTATCTCAAAGACTAATTAGAAATTATTATACGTGATATAAAAATAAGGTGTCACCACCACTAAAAGTGCTATTACAAAGATGCATCTCAAAACTTTAATTGAATAGTTTCTTTACACCTTTAAATAAACCTTTTTATAGAAATTTGAGATGAATAATAACAAAAGGAATACTACACTCTTCACTATCACTTGTTTTCATTGACATATATATTCTTACATCATATGTATGTCTTTTATTTTTATTTGAAATATTTGCGACCATCCATTTTTATTTTTCCTACAAAAGAGCATTACATAATCTAAGTTAGGACATACTCCGTATGTGTTATTTATATGTTTCTTCTATCAAACAAAATTAAAAATGTATAGCATAAAAATAAAATATAATTTTAATCAAGTTATTATTTGACTCTAGATATATCATGTGCATCGCACGGGTCATTTGTCTAGTTTATATTTGAATGAGATGAACGGCGAATTATCAATGTCTTCTTTATACATAGCATTTTAATTTATATCCAATTATTAATATATTAGATTAACTATTCAAATCTAAGTACTTTTTCTTAATTTTTGAAATCTTTAGCGTATTGTGGATTTGATTTAATATAGTTTTTTAATAAATGTTTAGATATATATATATATTATTTATTTATTTATTTATTACTCTAAGGGGCGTCTGGGGGAGGGGAGCTGAAGGCATGGAGTAATCAGGGCTGAAACTCACTCCGTTGAGTTTCAAACCCTTATGTGCCTAGCAGGTTTCGAACTTCAGACCTCTCACTAGGCACGATAACCTCACAACCAGCTGGGCTGGAATGCTTGGTTAATGGTTTAGAGATATAATTTATGTACATTCAAGCGGTAATAATTTCACACAAATAGAAATGCATAGTAGCTACTATCTAGTTACGTTACGGCGGAGCAAGGCGGGGCGGACCCACCCCGCATGGGGCAGATCATGGATCAACAACTTTGGACCCGTGCGGGTCATGGGGTGGGGTGGATCCACCCAGTGAAGTCATGGGGTGGGTCCGGGTCTTGCAGTACCCGCCCCGCCTCGACCCATTGCCATGACTAGAGGTGATCACAGGGTCCAGAGCCGCTGAGAGACAAAGAAGACGGGAATGTATGGACATAGACTATGAGAGACGGAGAGGAAAAAGACGATAGCTATGAGAGACGGAAATAAAAATTGAAGTTAAGTTCAGTACATATGATAAACCACGTTGTACTACCCTATTAAGCTATATGATTACACCAACATTTTTTATTCCTTAAATACTCTAACCTTGATTGGTGTTTATAATATATATATATATATATATATATATATATAGAGAGAGAGAGAGAGAGAGAGAGAGAGAGATGCTTTTGTCCAACAGTTCAGACATGAGCTGCTGTCCGAACACCGCCGATTGGGGCGGTTTCCGGTGGAATTTTTTGATAAAATTGTTTGAGCATGTTCCTCATGAAGTCTAGTTTATCCACAAAAACATTCACCTAAAAATGCGATCCGGAAGGCAGTCAAATAGTTTTTTGAAGTTGACTGCATTTTTCTATGTATAATTTGGCGCAGTCAACTTCAAAAACTTATTTGACTGCCTTCCAGATCGAATTTTTAGTTTAAACTTTTTTTGAATAAACTAGACTTCATGAGGATCATGATAAAAAAAATCATCAAAAGAATCTACCGGGAACCACCCCAAATGGCGGTGTTCGGACGGCGGCTCCTATCCGAACTGCTGGATAGGAGCACCTCTCTCTCTCTCTCTCTCTCTCTCTCTCTCTCTCTATATATATATATATATATATATATATATATATATATATATATATATATATATATGTTAGATATCAAATACAAACTAGGCTTAATTTACTAACCTACAAACTAATCCTGGCCATCTATTCTAATTGATCTGCAGTACATTTAATCTGGGTGATTTTAGACTGTTGAGGGCTCATTAGTCTTTTTTGTTATCTCATTTTTGGAAAACCAATCACGTTGCTTTCCATAACTAATGCTATTCTATTAACAACTTCCGACATTCCATCAAAGCTTGATTTCATCGTCAATTTCATCGATCAACAGTTTACGCCCTTACTCGAACTGCTTCTTTCCCAACCGTAAGTTTATAATCAAACTCAATTCTATGCTATGACCATCTTAAAAATTCACTCCATCTTCATATCTATCGCAAGCCACAATTTCTATTTTCAACCTAATACAATTTAACCGCAATAGATCTGTTATTAATCGAAGACCGTGGATTTAGGCATGCTATAATAGGCGTTATCATAATCTCATTATTGTATTAAGCTTTTTGTGTTTATTTTTAATTTTGATAACATGAAGTAATTTTTATTATTCGTCATTGTCTCATATTTTATGTATTCAAAGTATTATCCATCTCTCCAAACTTCATTCTAAAAATTGTAGTTTTTTACTCTTCGATTGTTGTTTTTAATTTCATTTATAGATTTCAATGTTTTAAAATTGGAATGCAAACAGTGTGAATTTATTGTTAACTAGGTTATTATTGGGTTATATGAAACATGAATGTATTTGTGATACAATATGCATCATTTATAGGTGTACTATGCATTCATTCAGTATGATGTAATAGTTAATTAAATACAGAATATATGTCTTTTGTGTTGTTAGTTAACTTATTTCACTTCCAACTGGTTATTAATTGTGTTTAAGGTCATCACTAATTAAACTCATGTGTCATCTTTCATGTACTCCTTCTGTCTAGAATGTATTTTGTTTTTTTAATTTGATTCAAATAGTTTTGTTTCAATCATCTACTTTGAGATGATCATCTGCTTCTTCTTTAATTTTTAAGCTTTGACATTTACCTGCATCTTACATCAGTATGTTTAATTTGCATGTTTGAACTGAATTGTATGCATTTGTCCGCTTAGTTGATGCATAACTCACTGTCCTTTCAATATTCGCAGGCACAATATATGATTCTTGTACCTTTCACGGGATAAAAATAAATGTTCTCTTAGAAGAATCAAGTCTTTAGAGGCGGTGGCTGTTGAAGAATCAAAATGTACCAAGAGGCTTTATAGATTGTTCAATGAGATGTCTGGTCATGATAGCTTTATGAGCTTGAATTATCCCTTAAACAAAGAAATTCATAATGTCACTATTTTTTTTTACTCCAGGGGGTCCGAGAGAGGGGGCCTAGGGGGGTCTGGAGTAATCAAGGCTAAAACTCACTCCATTGAGTTTCAAACCCTTATGTGTCTAGCGGGTTTTGAACTCGAGACCTCCCACTAGGCACGGTAACCTCACAACCAGCTGGACTGGAATGTTTGGTTTCATAATGTCACTATATTATTGCACTTGTTTTTTTCTAAATCTAAATTTCCTATATAATGATATGTACATTGTAAGCATGTTGATGTAATCAATTCATCTTTACTTTTGTTCATTGTACGTAGGGGGGGCACGGGTTGGGTTCGGGTCGGGCGGTTTAAAAACGTCAAGACCCTTTCGGGTTTCGGGTGAGTGGAATGGAAACCCGATCCTATGCATTAAAAAATTAAAAGTTTCGGGTTTATTTTTTTCGGGTTATGTTCGGGTTCGGGTAAGATATCGGGTTGTTTCGGATTACAAAATTAGCCAAAAAATGCAACTTTAAATACAATTTCAATTTTGCAAGCCAAAAAGGAAATCTAAAGTCTTCAAACTTACATAGTGTGAGGCCAAAATTTGAAGTTTGCCAAAATTTTAAATACACTATTAGAGTACTAGGCACAATTCACAAAATATTACATGATGACAGTTACAATTTTTTTATCACAAATAGGTAAAAACTGCAAAATCAGAAGTTCCCACTTCATTACTTGACCACCTTCCAGTTCCCAACTTAAATATGTCAAAACTTGACAAGATCAATACCTGGACACAACATAGAAGACATAAACAAGTATCGAATTCACAAACCATTGGAGTATAACTATGAAAATGATACTTAGAAGTTGGAACTTTTAACTTAAGAAGAAACTAACTAACTCTTATTACAAGGATCCAAGGACCCAATTACCCAAATGAGTATACAAGGTAATGACAGTTGGCTCAGAATGCTTTTTATCATTCATATAGGATAGGGGGCATCTGCTACCATTTCAGTTCTCACTTTAGAACCGGAAGAGCAATACCAACCCTAAACCCCTTAATGAGTGGAAGCTTCATCATTGCCAATTTGGCAGATTAGTTAATATATCATATATATGATATATCAATACTAATATGTTAATAGTTTAACAAATCACAAGAAAGACTGAAAGAGAACATCATTTATGAACACGAAGAGCAACATCAACACTTAATACAAGCTTAACAACAGTCAACAGCATACCACTATACCAGTACTTGTTGAATACTTCATGCATACTTCATCTTGCACTCGATACAACATAGAAGACATAAACAAGTATCAAATTCACAAAGAATTGGACTATACTATGAACATGATACTTAGAAGAAACTGATTAACTCTTATTACAAGGATCCAAGGACCTAAAGAATTGGCTCAGAATGTTATTTTTCATTCATAAAGGACAGGGGGCATTTGCTACCATTTCAGTTCTCACTTATGAGCTGAAAGAGCAACACCAACCCTAAACCCCTTAATGAGTGGAAGCTTCATCACTGCCTTTTGAGTTCTCATTGATATGTTAATAGTTTCACAAGAAAGACTGAAAGAGAACATCACAATTCAATGTTATTTCATAAACTCAGACCTAATACAAGCTTATCAACAGCATACCAAGGCTTGTTGATTACTTGATGCTCCACATATGACAGACCACAGTGACCACTTCAGACCCCACACCATCAAATTAACATATTTCATCCTGTTTATGTAAACTATACAAGTAAATAAAACTCATAAACTGTTTAAGGTATGATAATTTTAAATTATTTGCAAAGTTAGGCTCAGATTGATTCCATGTTATCTCACATATGATCTCACAAAAGATATGGCCATACAATCCAAACAAGATTAACACCAACACAATCCTCTATGAGTCATGGGATAATTACTCTTATTACTGGAAACATTCATCACCGCCAATTGCCAAATGCAGTGTAAAATAAAAAGGATTTACCATTCAAGCTTTCCAAGGGACCAAGGGACAAATTGGGGCCAATAGCATTGTACCAAGGGACAAACCCCCACCACTTGTACTGAACGTGGACTCCGAAGCTACTGTGGAGATTGGAATACCAAGTACATATGTAGCCATCTTAGAAAGAATAGGAAATCTTTCATTATTTAACTTCCACCATCTGAGTATATCAAAGTATTTATCTTCCTCAATTATTGACTCTTCAAGATAGATATCAAGATCTGTTTTTTAACTCCTAACTAACCACTCTCTAGTTTCTTTTTTTAGCTCAGCCTTAAATCTTGACACTGGCCTATTATAAGCATTATTAGAACTTGCAGCAGTGTGTGAACTAGTATTTGAGCTTCCACCAACACAGTTGGAGTAAGTGACAACATAATCAACATATAACTCAATGTGACCAGACTTGACTTTGACAAAAAACAAGGCACCATTTTTGTCACCATATAACGAATTGAGCTGATATGGCATATACTCAAACTTGTCCCTAGGGTCTAACACATTTGCAAAGAAGATCAATGAATTCATTTTTTTCAAGATCACCCCAGTACTTGTCCAATTTAGCTTTCATAGTAGTTCCCATTGCACTGACAGAATCAGTTGGAGAGGCAACCATTATAAAGGTTGACATTCTAATGATGCGTGCCTCCAATCTTCAATTAAAACATCTCTGCACTTTGACTAACCCCACTGCTATGAAGGGCGTGTTTGATGGGGATTACTCCAGGTGGGTATTCATAAGTGTACATTATCTTTCACTTCCTCTTCCTCTTCCTCATCCAAAGTTGAGATAGGTTTATCCTTTAGGTTATTTCATCAAGGTGATCAAATCGAATCCAGAAATGGTGAAACACACATGGAGGAGGCTGGGTGTGAAGGTCGGGATGCTAATTTTCCTTATGGTTCTTCCTCGTCTTTTGTTATCATTAAAATTTTAAAATTCTTAAAGTTAGCATCTTTTCTTAAAAATTACCAGTTTTATTGTTGCTAGCTAGGTTTATCGACAATCAATAGCTGCTCAGATCTAACTATGGAGTTAAAAGGGGAGAAAGATGCATTTGGTCCCTGAAACTATATTGGGTTAACTTTGAAATAGCGCATCATAATCTCTAAGTATTATTATTGTACAATATCTATGAGAATATGTTAAGATTTTATTAAAAACAGTTTACATTCCATTCTTTCTAATAACTTGAACATCCTTTACGTTTACTTTCATGTTTCACAAAAGGTTCAATAAATTTATCTAAATACATACTCCGTACTTCTTTACATTTGTACAAAATACTTTATGCAAGTGATAGGGATGTTGTGCATTTAACCAATCGCGCAACGCGCATAAAATAACTAGTTACCAAAATAAAGAGTAAACTTAAGCTTTTCAGTGTTCTTTTTAAAATCATTTATTGCAGTGTTTGCTTTTTAATATTTCAGGTTTATCAAAACACTAGAAGAGTTGTGGAATGTGGAGTAATGAAGTGTGAAGTTCGCTATGTATTGATGATATATGTGTAATAATGTACTGTAATCAATTAGTTTTAATTTGATAAACTCACAAAAGATTGTAAATTCTATTGTCTGCATTTCAATTTTTGTGATGTATAAGTACACTCATTTTGAATTATGAGTTTGATTTGTCCTTTGAGCTACTGATATTGTAAAAAGGAACGTTACTTATTTTATAAAGAGGATATTTTTTAATTTGAAACACAGTCTTTGTGAATTCAGGGAAGTAAAAAAAATATAGCTATTTTTAAAAACGTTTTCGCTGCAGATAAGAACAATAGAAATTAGGATTTTTAATGTTATTTGCTGCGGTTTGGACCCCTTTTTTGGTGCGGTTCTGAACCGCAACAATAAGTCAAAATTCAATTTTTTAAATAGCTAACAACAGTCAACAACATACCACTATACCAGTACTGGTTGAATACTTCATGCATACTTCATGCTGCACTAGATACAACTAGGGATGGACTCGGTTCGGGCCGGGGCCAGTTCGGGCCTTGAACCGGCCGGGCCTCGGTTCAAGGTATGGGAGGCTCGGAACCGGCCCGGGTAACCCCCGGGGCCGGGCCGGGCCGGGCCTCGGTTATATTTTTTTTTTGGACTTTTCCTAGTTAACCCCCAACCCTCCCCCTCACCCCCAAACCAACCCTAACCACCTCAAATGGCCCAAAATACCCAGCCCAACCCAAAAACTTAAAAAAATTAAAAAAAAAAAAAATGGCCCGGCCCGAGCCCGAATCGGTCGGGCCTGTTCACCTTTTGAAGGACCCGAGCCCGAACCGAGGTCCCACCGGGCCGGGTGGCCCAAATCGGCCAACCAACCGGTTCACCGGGCCGGTCCGGGCCTGCACAGTAGCGGGCCGGTCCGGTTCCGGGCCGGTTGGCCTGGCCCGAGTCCACCCCTAGATACAACATAGAAGACATAAACAAGTATCAAATTCACAAAGAATTGGACTATACTATGAACATGATACTTAGAAGACATGATACTTTGAAGAAACTAATTAACTCTTATTACAAGGATCCAGGGACCTAAAGAATTGGCTCAGAATGTTATTTTTCATTCATAAAGGATAGGGGCATTTGCTACCATTTCAGGTCTCACTTATGAGCTGAAAGAGCAACACCAACCCTAAACCCCTTAATGAGTGGAAGCTTCATCGCTGTCTTTTCAGTTCTCATTTATATGTTAATAGTTTCACAAGAAAGACTGAAAGAGAACATCACAGTTCAATGTTATTTCATAAACTCAGACTTAATACAAGCTTAACAACAACATACCAAGACTTGTTGATTACTTGATGCTCCACATATGACAGATCACAGTGAACACTTCAGACCCCACACCATCA
This sequence comes from Cuscuta europaea, assembly GCA_945859875.1. Classification (NCBI taxonomy): domain Eukaryota; kingdom Viridiplantae; phylum Streptophyta; class Magnoliopsida; order Solanales; family Convolvulaceae; genus Cuscuta; species Cuscuta europaea. The sequence goes on from CAMAPE010000058.1 coordinate 1,040,962, forward strand.
AATTAACATATTTCATCCTGTTTAAGTAATCTATACAAGTAAATAATACTCATAAACTGTTTAAGGTATGAAAAGTTTAAATAATTTGCAAAGTTAGACTCAGATTGATTCCATGTTATTTCACATATGATCTCACAAAAGATATGGGCATACAATCAAAACAAGATTAACACCAACACAATCCTCTATGAGTCATGGGATAATTACTCTTATCACTCGAAACATTCATCACTGCCAATTGCCAAATGCAGTGTAAAATAAAAGTGATTTACCATTCAAGCTTTCCAATGGACCAAGGGACAAACAGGGGCCAATAGCATTGTACCAAGGGACAAAATCCTACCACTTGTACTGAACGTGGACTCAGAAGCTACTGTGGAGATTGGAATACCAAGTACATCTGTAGGCATCTTAGAAAGAATAAGAAATCTTTCACTATTTAACTTCCACCATCTGAGTATATCAAAGTCTCTATCTTCCTCAATTATTGACTCTTCAAGATGGATATAGTGTTCTGTTTTTTAACTCCTAACTGACCACTCTCTAGTTTCTTTTTTTAGCTCAGTCTTAAATCTTGATACTGGCATATTCTCAGCATTATTAGAACTTGCAGCAGTATGTGAACTAGTATTTGAGCTTCCACCAACACAGTCAGAGTAAGTGACAACATAATCAGCATATAATTCAATGAGACCAGACCTGACTTTGACAAAAAACAAGGCACCATTTTTGTCACCATATAAAGAATTGAGCTAATATGGCATATACTCAAACTTGTCCCTAGGGTCTAACACATTTGCAAAGAAGATCAATGAATTCATTTTTTCAAGATCACCCCAGTACTTGTCCAATTTAGCTTTCATAGTAGTTCCCATTGCACTGACATAATCAGTTGGAGAGGCAACCATGTCCTTTAAGAAGAGAAACAAATCAGATATCTCAGAAAAAAAGGTATTGGCAGTAACATAGAGTGAGCCAGAAATTCTAAGAGTCAATTCATAAATTTTTGCAAAATGGTCACAAAAGATTCAACTGCAATCCAGTCTAAAATATCAGGAATATCATAACCCAAATAAGTACCAAATGCAGTTTCATTCTCCTCATAGGCTTCAAACATCTTCTCATTAGAAATAACAGATTTCAGCATCAGGTAAGTGGAATTCCATCTAGTTGGAACATCCAGGTGCAGACCACTGACCGGGCTAAACTTGCAAGTGTACAAGTGCCAATATAGTAATAAATTCCGATAAAATACCGGGTCGAATCCACAAGGAAACGTTGTTTAATTCAAGTCCGAGAGTAGATAGCTTTAAATGAAGAAATGAATAAAAAGTAGGGATTTTGATTTGTGTTTTATATTTTTGGTTTTTCACTTTTTGTTCAAGAAGATAATTGTTAACTAATTTTGAGTTTAAGATGAATAATAACAACAACTAAGGGTTCGAGAATCACTTAAATGCTTAAATAGGGTTGAATATTAGTTCTTTGCCAATAATTATGACTACGATGTCGCTAATATATTCTCAACTCTGGTTAAGGCATCGAGTGGTTTTCGTTACGTGTAAGTCCCATTACGGCTTACATTCATCTACCGAAAACCCCGTTGATTATCAAGGCATCACACCCGTATCATATAAGACCGGATATATTTCTATTCTATGTACTATATATGTTTATCCTTTAATGTTCATAGTTTAGACTTCAACGTTAATTGCAAGTATAAACTAAATTTAACATACTTCTATGTTGTACACCATAGTCATAAACAATCAATATATAAATGATAAATCACAATTTATTGGTTTATAACTTTTATCAAACATCTAGTGGACATAGAAGTTCATCCCTAGCCTTAACTAAGAATTTAGCCTCTAATGCTCATAGTAATCACAATACAATAATAAATGTAATGGGACATGAAATTACAAAGGAAATAATACCTAAACACCAATGATTTCGGAGGATGAACTCCCCCGCTCAAGAACTTGAAGAAAATACCAAGAACAAAAATATAAAAGCTAAGAATTAATCTATGGAATGGAATGTATTTGTTTGATGAATTGAGGGCTTTATATAGGCTAAGGAATGACATCTTTTAGTCTATTCGAACCCAATAATCAGGTATGGCAGCAATATTTGATTAGCATTGAGGAAGATGGAGTTTTCCCATCAAGAATCACCTTGCACGATGCTGTGTTTTATGCATAATCAGACCAACCCGGTGCCGGTTTCAGGCCTACCCGGCGCCGGGTAAGCTACTGCCAAGCGGTCTTGTGTTGAAAAACAAAAGACCGACGCCGGTTTGGTGAAATTTCGGCACCGGTTTTGTCCATGGATTTTGGGGATTTTCCGCTACGATTTTGGACATTATTCCTTCACCAAAGTTGTAGATAATGAAGTCGTCTATCCACCAGAACTTGAATAACGTGATTTTATTCATCCAATCAAAATATATGGATAAGACACTGAGAGGTATGCATCCTGAAATCCCACCAGTAACATCTGACTTTATTGGTTGATTGAGTCTTGATCCTTTCATATTCGGGCCATGACGTCTTCATAACATTTGTACCTTATTGAGTTAACATTCACATGAATTTCGAATCGAGTGATTTTGAGTTCTCTACAATACGTTATACTAGAATTATGGGCAGAATGTCATCCTTTTGGTCCAAAAAGGTCTTCATCGCATTGTTTTATGCTCTAGCTCTCATTCTGAAGGTATTTGCGCGATTTCTCTTCCTTTCTTCAAAAAATACTTATAAATATTTATGTTGAACACAAGTAAATATAATGGCTATCAACCACACTTTGCTTCCACTCCTATCAAGTTAGATATATCTTTGAACTTTTGTAGCCTAGCAGGTGAGTTCCTAACATACTTAACAGCTTCCCTAATTCTCATAACATATGTGTCAGCATCTTTAAGGCCATCTTGGACAGCTAAGTTCAAGATGTGTGCAATGCAACTCATATGAACATACTTTACTTTCACATAAGAAGCACCCGAGGATATCAATTTTTTCTTAGAAAACCCAACTGCAGTATCATTACTACTAGCATTATCTACAGTCACAGTAAAAATGTTTCTCAGACCCCACTCAAGCAAGCAATGCTCTGGGGCTTTAGCTAGGTACTCCCTTTTGTGAGAAGTGACATGGACAAAAGAAATGACTCTTTTCTTAAGCTTCCTCTCATCATCAATGAAATGGGCAGTTATACACATGTAACTTATCCTCTGTACAGAGGTCCATGTATCAGTGGTTATGCTGACTCTTTGACTGTGTTCCCTAAACATCTTCTTTTGGATAAGTCTTTCATCAAGATATATTTGATAGATGTCTCTAGCAATTGTCCACCTAGAAGGAATTTGAAATCTAGGACATGCTACAGAAACAAGCTTCCTAAAACCTTGTCTGTCCACAAATCTAAAAGGAAGCTCATCTATGATTAGCATTTCTCCTAGAGCTCTCCTAATAGCATCTTGATCAAACACCCAGGTTCCTATGACCCAATATTTTCAGATGGTTGGCCTCTCTGTGGAGGGACTGATTGAAAGGTTAAGAGTGCCTGTCTAGTGTCTTTTGCATGAGGGTTTTTCAAGCAGCTAAGCATGCGATTTCTGATGGTGGAAGTACCATGTTTTTTTGAGTGACAACAATATATTTTGGCACGGTAATCACACTTCCCCTTAATAACCACACCTTTGCTAACCTTAATCTTGGTAAAGTGATCCCAGATCTTAGATCTCGCATCTACCTGTTTTCTTTCTTGTCTAGAAACAGGAGGTGGTTCTGTGACTGGACTTGGGGCATTGGTAGTGTTAGGATCACCCATTTCAGCTTCCACCACTGTTTCTTGACTCAAAGGAGGTTGAGATCGAGATAAAGGTATGTTCTCACTTTCAGAAGTTTGACCTTCCATCTATTCATTTGGCATTGTTGTTAAAGTCACATATTATCAGGGACTCGGGGCAGCTCCCACTCATCATCAATTATTCATAGTGTTTATGTCATACACTTGTAAGATTACAAATTGACAACTCAAGTAAGACCATATATGAGACATGAAGTCTGTAACAATCAGCAAGCTGATCTACAGAAGGATAATATGTAGTGTGCATATTCACTTCTCTACAGACTTTAAAGAAACCAGTCAACTCTCATTACTCATTTGAGAACTAGAGTACAAAAGGCTTCTTCATTAAAACATAAGTCAAATTATGTACACATAGGCTGATAGGCAACACATTACACAGTTAGTCAGTTACACATTGCACATCATAACTTAGATGACATGAGACATGAGTAGATGACATTGTTTGATGACACATTCATAAGCTTCCACATGAGTAGATTGCACATTCATAAGCTTCCACATGCTGACATGAGACATGACTAGATGACATTGTACATTCAGAATTCAGAAAACAATCAACCAACTAAGTTAATAACCAATTCATCATCATTCAGAGGTGTTAACACTTAACACTCAGTCATAAGCTTCCACATGCTTCTACGGTTCCACACTTCCACATATGAATATATAATTACACAGTACTCCTCAATGGTGCATGGATATGTTTAATTCCACATATGAATATATAATTACACAGGTAACACATGATTGAATCATTCAATTAACATTAAACAATGCTTCCATTCCTTCCAAGTTCCAACATGCATAAGTATGTTTAATTTTATACCTCAATGATGCTCAATGGTCCAACAAAAAATATTAGGTAACAGAACTGAAGAAAGGCGAAGTTAAGGTCCTGGGAGATTCAGACTTTGGGCTTCCACAATACCACCTCAGTCTATCAGTTTCTCTGTTTCTCAGAAGTCAGAACACAGATGGACTGCAACAGATAAAGATAAACAAACTTACAAACATATCAAATATCAAAGATAGACAGACTTAATAACTAATAATACGAATTATAAACCGAGCAGTCACGGACAAAGAGAGAAGAAATCAAGAAAAGAAGTAAATTACTCAGACGGCAATGGCGGCTAACCAGCACTGACGGACGACGGCCAAGTCTGAGATATCTGATTTTAGAGAGAAGTAGAGAAGAATTTAGAAGGGGGCGTTTAGGGTTCGAATGAAAGAGGCGCTGAGAAATGAGAATGTTGAACGATTGGAGATTTAGGGATAAAGTGTTAATGGGTGTAGGGTTGGGCCGGTTGGGGGTAATGGGTATAGCCATATAGGATTAGAGGCCCATATATATCGGGGGATCGGGCGGGTCGGGTGGGTATTAGTAAAACCGTACCCGCAGCCCGCCCAGAATCGTTGGGCCTGTTTGGGTAGTGTCGTTCGGGTCGGGTAATCCGATCCAATACCCAAAAATTGGATATAACCGATCGGGTAACTCGGGTTGGGTCGGTTCTGCTCCCCCCTAATTGTACGAGATGTGTATGTATTATATGTGCTTATAAAATTTCCTATTCGTTATAGTATACTATGCAGTTATGCACTTCTCATCACACTTAACTGCATTATTAGATGCATTTATATGCATAATTCGTTCCCCTGTTGAAAAAAATAAATGTTGCCTCAATGATGAGTTGTTTTTTACACTTTATTGATAACCAATTTACACTATAATGTGCACTCATCTTCACACTGATATGCGTCATTAAATCCATTTATATGCATAAATGTTTCTGTGTTCGTGAAATACATCTTGAATTGGGACATTTATATTTATAATACATCCACCATATTAGTTTTCTTCATACTTGAATTCATCATAACCCTTAATTAAGTTTAACATAATACCATACCAACCAACTATATAGCACACATAAATTGCTTTTACAGTGAATTATTTTCAAACACCTCAATTATTTTAGCATTTTAAGTGGTCGTATAACATGAAAGTATGCACCTTATACAACACATACCTGCATCATACAATTCATTTACTACATCATAAAACATTTGCAGAAGCGTTTGTAACATTGATCTCATCAACGGTTAACTTCATACAACACTTCAATTTCATCACCATTAATCTCGTAATTACTAACCCCCTGTCATAAACAATAAAATCAAAATTACGTATTCTATTGCTTCTTTTTCACAAACAATTGTGCCCAAAACATTACAAACAACTAGCAAGCGCACACATGCACTTTATTGAGTTTCAAACAAATTTAATCTATTATCATCTTCAAACTTCATGGCTATTGTCCTCATCAATTGTTCCTCTTGTAAAGAAGTCGTGCTTATTATTAGTATTGCACCATTGACTCTTCATAGAACCCTGCTCTCCCAAAAGTTCTGCACCAGAAATGAATGAAATAAGTACATAAATATAATGATATAATAAATTTCTATTTATTCAGGGCACAATTTAAGCTATTTGATCGACCATCTTATTGCAACTTGAAATAAAACTTTATGCATATACGTAGCTCAACTATACAAGTGTAAAAATGTGTGACTTCAACCATAAGAGCTCACTTTTACTACATACGCAACAAAACCAAAACATGCATAAAGTTGTATGTGAGCATAAATACTTTGACTTTCAATCAACATCTAACCAATACTTTGCATTACATTATTCTGATACCTGCATTTTTCATTGTACTTTAGATGCATCTTGTATCATACAATCATGCATCAATATGCATCACAAACAAATTCACATGTGATATGCACTAATTAGTAGTGCATAAATGTATGTTTTTATGTTTGATTTGTGTGGATTGTTTACCATTCTATTTGGTTTGTAAACATTTGTGACATTTTATTTGTAATTGTATTTTAGTATTCATTTATAAGTTGTAAAACATAGTTAGGATTTGTGGTGTTAGAAACGAAAACTTGGAAAAGAGGAAAAACATGTGAAATGCGCCCCAGGAGTTGATACCCGGCCGGGTAAGCTACTCCACCCGGTCGGGTAAGAAGTGAAATCTCGACCTGCTGAGAAATTGCTCCACCCGGTCGGGCAAGCTACCTCACCCGTTCATGTGAGAAGTGACCGGAGACAATCCGACGTGCGGAAACACAAGAACATGGCGGATGATCTCATTTTGACCGGTACTCGGTCGGGTGAGCACCATACCCGGTCGGGTACCCGACCAAAGGTGTTAAAAAACACCTATAAATAGCACACATTTTCTTCACTAATTTCCATTCCTTCTTCCATACTCTTAAGCTCAGTTTAGAATAGCATTTCTTTATATATTTTTAGCTATGTTTAGTCTCCAAATGAGGAGCTAAACTTCCATTTCTTGGTTTTGCTCTTGAAACGTGTTGATTATTAAAGTTGTGAGTTATTTTCTTAACTTCTCTCCTTGAATATTAGTTCTTCCCTTAATCTATTTCTATATTATTGTTGGGGAGTGTTGCTAAGATGACAATTAGTCAACATCTCAATATTAATTAGTACTAGAAATGATCAACGAACCGATGGTTAATCGTTGATGGTTTCACAAGTAACTTCGGTTTATTAATGCACGGTCATGGTTAATAAACTTAAGAGGGATTAATTTTGTTGGTTAAACCAAAACCGTTGTGCTGAGGTTATCAATCTCAATTGATTTCATCAAGGAGTTAGAAAGATTAAATTCTACTATTAAATCGGTATAAGGCGTTGTTCTATATTTGATTAATAGTAAGGGTTATTAATGAACGGTCGTTGTTAATAACTACCCTCGATGAATTGGATATACTCCTCGATTGAGTATTCGAGAGGGGATAAGTTATAGATATAACACGGATTGACTAAATATATCAACAAGTGGAAAGTAACAAAGCCAAGTTCTTTTATCTTTGAATTAAAACACATATAAATTGTTCATCTCAATTTCTTATTAAATTAAATCATCCCACCCCCAAAAACCCCTTTAATTACTAGTTTCATTAAAAAGAAAATTATTCCTTTCCCTGTGGATACGAACTCTATTTCACTATACCACATATAAGTGTTAGTATCGAATTTATTTTGACGCATTACGACAAAGTGCCCGTCAAATTTAGCGTCGTTGCCGGGGAAAGACAATTATTTTTCTTTATTTAGAAAAATCCAAAAAATAAAATAAAAAATCTCTTACTTTTTCTGAGCTTTGTTTGAGTATATGGTTAAGACCCGTTCTATAAATCTACACACATACCAAACATATCCCGAAATAGAACAAGCCTTCGAGAGGTTGAGAAATTTATTTCCGCACACACCCTCGGAGGAATCTTCAAACGCTAGCTCTAGCTCTAGCGAATCTGGAGAGCCCATCAACATGGCTCTAGAAACAAGAACTTGAGGGAGCTCACAGCTCCAAACCTCAACCAACAACCGCTATGTATCACCTTCCCTATTCTTGATGAAGGTGCTACATTTGAGCTCAAATCGGGGCTCATTCATCTACTTCCTTCATTCCATGGTCTACGAGGCGAGGACCCGAACAAACAACTTTCGGAGTTTCATATAGTTTGCATGAGTATGAAACCGAATAATGTTACAGAAGAACAAATCAAGCTACAAGCCTTTCCATTCTCACTTAAGGACACAGCTAAGGATTGACTATTCTATCTTCCTTCGGTGAGTATAGATACATGGGCGGCAATGAAGAAATGCTTCCTAGAAAGGTACTACCCTGCCTCCGTCTCATCATCTTTGAAAAAACAAATAAGTAACATTGATAAAAAAGATGATGAGTCCTTATACGAATATTGGGAACGATTCAAAAAGTTATGTGCTAGTTGCCCATATCATGGGTACACAGAGCAAGACCTCATCCTCTACTTCTATGATGGTCTTGCGGATCAAGATAGGCGCATGGTGAATGCGGCGTGTGGAGGGGGAATTGTAAACAAAACCCCTTCTCAAGCAAAGAATCTCATCTCGGAGTTGGCCGAGAATTCAAGATATTACAATGGGTGGTCCTCAACCTGAAGGGTTGCCTCAGCGGAGTCCACTCCATCATTGGAGAGTCAAGTAGCCAGCTTGACTTCTTTGGTAAAAGATTTTCTTTTAAATCCCAAAAACCAAGAAATCAAGGTCTGTGGCATTTGTGCAACACAAGGGCATCCTACAGATTCATGCCCCTCATTACACGAAGAACAAGTCAACGCCTTGAATTTTCAAGGCCATCAACAAAAGAGGTAGGATCCACACTCTAACACTTACAACCCCAGATGGAGAGATCGTCCCAATTTGATATATGGGAATCCTCAACAACGATCATTCCCAAATCATCAAGGTCAAAGCTCCAACTCTAACATGTCCACGGAGGACATGTTTCGAACTCCTGTTACCAGCATGACCACCATGCAACAAAGCGGGGCTCAATTTCAAGAGACGACAAAATCTAGCATCCAAAATTTGGAGAACCAAATGAGCCAAATTTCGAGTGTTGTGAGTCGGCTTGAGGCAAAAGATTCGGGTAGACTCCCATCTCAAACGGAGCAAAACCCGAGACAACATGTTAATGCAATCATGTTGAGAAATGAGGCAACAATGAAAGAAGTGCATGAGGAAGAAAAGCAAGCTCAAAAGAAGTTTGATCTTGAAAAAAACTTTCAACCAGCCGAGGAGGAACCAACGAAAACCAAATTCCCTCCACTACCATCATATGAATCACTCCCTCCATTCCCTGAGACGCTGAAGAACACAAGAAAGCTAGAGAATGATCAGGACATCTACGAGACCTTCGCCAATTGTGAGGTAAATATTCCACTCTTCAAACTAATCAAAAGTGTTCCCAGTTATGCAAAGTTTTTAAAGGAACTATGCACAATGAAAAGGAAACACAAATTGAAGGAAAAACAAGAGGTTAAGGTTAGTGAATGTGTCTCAGCAATTTTTCAGAGGAAACTCCCGGAAAATTGCAACGATCCCGGCATGTTCACTATCCCATGCAAAATAGTGGACACTTTATTTCCTAGGACCTTGTTAGATTTGGGGGCTCAATCAATGTTATTCCATATTCATTATACAAGTCCCTAAAAATATTTCTCTATACAAAAGAGAGTGGAAATGCAAGCAAGTTTCCCGCCTAAAGTCACGGGTCATATACGGGTCGGATAAAGTGAAAACAGGTTAAGTTAAGTGTTGTGCTGACCGTATGTTTACAATTAATACCATCATTTTTTATATATGTCACTTTATTAAAAGTGTTGGACGAGATTGACTGATCAACTTTTGAGATCTTTAATCTTGGATTTCTAACCGGGCAAAATCTTGCTTTCATCAATTTCAATGTGCATGCAGTCTGACAGTTGGTAGATTGTTTATTTCAGCCGATTCATATTAAATGAAATCGTGCTAGAGTTCATAATTGACCTTTGGATATTGCATTTTGCATTTAATGTTCTCGAGTTTGATGAAAATAGGTACATGATATTGCCCAATGGATACAACATCCGATGAATAAACAACACAATGCTATCCACTATAAATATGAATGATTTCAGAGAGCAAAGACGACATAGCAAAACACAGTGCAAACATAGAACTGGGATGATATATGGCTGATCATTAGGGATGATATAGCTAATGAGTTTCCGTCCATCTTCAAGGAAGAAGGGGTTGGAAACAACCTTCCACAATGAGGAGGTATCGATCTTCAAAAAGCTTTAAGATTTGGACTTTAATTATTATTTTTAATATCATTAACCATTACATGTTTGTACTAATATTATATACTCTTTGTAAATCAGATTTGGTGCAGGAGATGACAAAGCAATGTTGACTAAGTTTGAACTTAACACTCCAAGTGAAGAAGCGTCGATGCTCTTGGTCACCATGTCACCATAACAATCATCCATTTGACATATGCTTGAACAACTGAGTAAGAATGTTTTTAAAATAATATATATGGTACAAGCCATTTCATCTGACTATTTTGGGGTCATATTTCAGGAAGAAATCTATTGAACACATAATGGAAGTATGCTTTCTAAGATGGAAACGGGTGTCTTATTGTTTTTTGTGAAAACATTATTGGTTATTTTATATTCAAAAACTACTCGGTATAGCATTGGGCTCCTTTCAATTCATGTGTGGAAAATAGTGCAAACAGGGTTTCATGGATTCTTGGTAGTTTTTAACTACATTTAAGAAATCACATCACATATTGACATTTAAAAACCAGGATGTTTTAGTTCAAACATTACACATTCAGCAGTTTATTTTAAAAACAATCTGTATTTGATGGTATTTCAATGAGAAAAGTAAGCATTAATAACTTAGGGAATGAGGTGCAGCAAACCACAATCAGAACATTCTTCATAGCATAGATTTATTGATATAAAATGTATTTATTTATTAATCTATGTATTATATAAAAAACTATATATTTTGACACTTACAACAACTAGAGTATATTACACAGATAACACTATTTGCCTAGGACAATTAAAATATATTGAAAATTATTATTAATTTATTATTAATTTAAAACATAGTATTCAAAATATAAGTATGGGTAAATAATAGATCTGGGGCATTATATATTTCTATATTAGCGTGACTTACTAAAACACAATTCCAGATGCTTTCTAAAACATCATATTGATAAGAATAAATGGCAACAACCAAATGGCTTCAACATGATTGTCTAAAAATAAGTTTATTTAATACGGAGTAGTTTATTTAATAAATGGTTAATCGTTGATGGTTTCACAAGTAAGTAACTTCAGTTTATTAATGCACGGTCGTGGTTAATAAACTTAAGAGGGATTAATTTTGTTGGTTAAACCGAAACCGTTGTGTTGAGGTTATCAATCTCAATTGATTTCATCAAGGAGTTAGAAAGATTAAATGCTACTATTAAATCGGTATAAGGCGTTGTTCTATATTTGATTAATAGTAAGAGTTATTAATGAACGGTCGTTGTTAATAACCACCCTCGATGAATTGGATATACTCCTCGATTGAGTATTCGAGAGGGGATAAGTTATAGATATAACAACGATCGACTAAATATATTAACAAGTGGAAAGTAGCAAAGCCAAGTTCTTTTATCTTTGAATTAAAACACATATAAATTGTTCATCTTAATTTTTTATTAAATTAAATCATCCAACCCCAACCCCCCCTTTAATTACTAGTTTCATTAAAAATAAAATTATTCCTTTCCCTGTGGATACGAACTCTACTTCACTATACTACGTATAAGTGTTAGTATCGAATTTATTTTGATGCACTACGACAAAGTGCCCGTCAACATGCTTTAAAATGCTGCATCTAAAATTTGAAACACCTGCATCTTACATCTAAAACTCTACAAGGAATTGCACCTTACATTTTTGTGTATTAACTCCATCACACAAAAACCAGATGCATATACAGATTCGTTGGGTGCATCATTCTGTATCAGTCCCATATGAAGCACGCGTAAAAAATGTAGGGATAAATATGAACAACATCAAACCCAAACCAATTTTCACACTCTTTTGTTATCACATGCACTTTGTACTACTTTCAGATGCACCACAATATAAATATATTTTCACTTTACATTTTAACATCATTACTATATGCCAATAATACATATCAAACCACAATTCTAACAACATACTATCAACCTTATTTCACTTAATTATACAACGCAAACTAATACCATGTCACTTATTTATTTAAACAAACATTTGATGTGCATTAATCAAGAAACACTTTATACTACTTTGTCTATATGCACTAAGTTCTATAACGAATTGCACCACACAGTAAGTATTCTGCCCATAACTTCTATTACATAAAAACCAGATTCATATGTGCTCAGGTAATGCACCATGATTCATATTACCACAACACACATTTAATTTGTGTGTGTAATTGCAGATTACATATTCGTATCTGACATTATTACAAAGTACAATCAATATTTTGTCCTAATCATTTGCGATCACCATATGTTCTCACTGCATATGAAAACGAAATTCGTCCATGCCAACAAGTGCATTAAAAAACCAATTAAACTGAAACATTTACCGTCTTCTACAATCATTTTTATTTCCCGTCTGAACTGTTTTTCTTGGAGAGAACCCACATTCGGTACTCGTATTGCAACCTTCATTACAAAGGAACTCTACATGTTTCCTTTTATTGATTTGCAATATTGCTTGAAATTTTAATGGTGGGTCAGCGAAACTTTTGGGATTTCCTTACATATCGTGGTGGCTCATTTATTAGTAATCGTGTCCACCTGTTTTTAGTTCTCTGTGTTGCACCACACGGATTGGTACAGTGGCTTCTATATGGGTAGTCTTTGCTTTTCCAAATTTGAACGCATGAGATTAGTTTGTAGTTCGTATGTGAGAACTAGTTTATATGTGATCCTAAGTGACCCTTTTTTCGGCATATCAGGCTTATCAGTCATTTTTTTCACCAAACAAGTAGTTTTTGATTTCGCGCGCTTAATTTTGTAATAAGCAGAAAAAGTAAGGTTGAAGTTACTTTTCTGGCTGTTTTGGCTAGAGTTACTGTGGAGGATCATTTTAGCTATTTTTTTCATATAATTTTTTATTTAATTTATTGATAACAAATATTTTAAATATAATTTTTTCACGAATCAGCAAAATCAGCCAATACAGCCACTGCAGTCAGAACTTCATAAATTTCACCAAAATCAGCCAATTCGACCAATTTTAGTGTTACCAAACGGGCTCTATATATATGAAAGATGAATAATGACGGAAGCGTGGTGCCGAGTTAGCGTAACATAAGTAGTGACCAATTTTCTCGACGAATTGGATTGGTGTGAGGTACTCGCTTGGACTATGAGATTTAGAGCAAGGATGAAGATGGTCCAAAGTTTCATCTATTTATAAAAAATCAACACTGTTAAGCTTTAAAGAACTTCAAATTAAGTTGCAAGTTTGGTAAAGGAAAAAAAGCTTGGGGAAACATCCCTCTATTTTGAATTACGAATTTGCTCAAGTCATTTTCACGATCATATATCCGTTCACTCGTTGCGAGTGCTTTGCCCGCTCCCTGTCCCCAACACCAAATTACACATCTGCCATTCCCACGCGCTAGCTTCCCACTAACAGCCTAGGCATGTAATTCGGCAACCTGTCATTAGCGCGTGCATTCACGCTCTTCTCACGAGAGTGGTTCGTCAGGTCATCGATCAATCAATCAAAAACGTAAAACTAAAATTAGCGTCCCGGTCGGTCCCTCCCTCAAAGCCCCGTCGATCACCCTCTCAACCCTCATTTCTAAACTCGCCGGCAAGCGGCTGAGATTGAAAAGCAGAGAATCAAGCGATCAAACGACACCGTTCTGCTCACTCCGTCTATATTTCTTTCTGTCTGTCTCCAACAGAATCCGTTGCGAAGGACAGTTTGGGACACATATATACGTCCACAGGGATACAGATAACTATCTTTAGGCATTTGTACTGGGTGTAGATTTGAGAAGATATATACGTATCGATAGATTTTTGCAATGTCGGAGGATGATAAGTTGTTGAAGGAGGCGAAGAAGCTTCCATGGGATGACCGGTTGTTGCACAAGAATTGGAAGGTCCGGAACGACGCCAACATCGACCTAACTTCCGTGTTTGATTCCATCACCGATCCCAAGGATCCCCGAATACGTGAATTTGGTATGTTTAGGGTTTCCGTTCCGTTAGATCTGGTTTCATGTTATTCGATCTTGTTGTTGTCCATCTACGAACTATTACATGTAATGTGAGTAACATTACTGTTGCCTTGATCTTAAATTTCGAAATTTTCGGATAATTTTTGTACTAGGACCGTATTTTAAGAAGATGGTGGCCGATTCAAATGCGCCAGTTCAAGAGAAGGCACTTGATGCGCTAATTTCTTACTTGAAAGCAGCTGATGCTGATGCTGGAAGGTTGTTGATGAATTAGTTTTTCATTGGTGCGAGAATAGCTTAAGTGGCAATCAGAATTATATTGAAATGCTCTTGGTTGGATAGGTACGCTAAAGAAGTATGTGATGCAATAGTAGCAAAATGCTTGACAGGGAGACCAAAAACAGTAGAGAAGGCGCAGGCAATCTTTATGCTTTGGGTAGAGTTAGAGGCTGTTGAATCATTCCTGGTAAGCAAAAGATGGTTTTTCCTAATAATACTTTCATTGTGTCGAAGCTTCATGGGATGAAGTTTCTGAGCCTGCATTTAACTGTGTCAATGGCTCAATTGAATTTATAAGCTTCTTGTTCTGAGAGTGATTCTGAAACTTGCCTCAGTTTAACTCTTGTCATTTCTAGCTTTGACAAGAAAGTTTCATTTTGCTGAAGCATTATCAAGGCCAAAAAATGGGCTTGCTCCACTCTAGTGATAGCAGGGACTGTGGCATTGTGCCCAAATTATATTTTTTATCTATTGTAAGAATAACTTGCAGCTCAAAAGAAGTTTGGTGGGAGTTGAAAATATTACTTATCAATCTGCTACATTGTAGGATGCTATGGAGAAAGCAATAAAAAACAGAGTTGCCAAAGCTGTTGTACCTGCGATAGATGTCATGTTTCAGGCCTTGAGGTACACTGTAATATGCCCTTCTGTTTTACCTGCTCTTATTTGTTTGATGGTTTGAATTCTCACAACCCTTCTCAACAATGAACAGTGAATTTGGCTCAAAGGTTATCCCACCAAAGAGAATATTGAAGATGCTTCCTGAACTGTTTGATCATCAGGATCAGAATGTTCGAGCTTGCTCTAAGGGCCTAACACTGGAACTCTGTCGATGGATTGGGAAAGATCCAGTGAAATCCATTCTTTTTGAAAAAATGCGTGATACAATGGTTTGTTATTTACCTTAGTTTTCATTTTGTTGCTTCTAGTTCATGTTAGGGTTGGTGGAATCTTATCATTCTTTTTATTTACTAAGAAAAAAGAATTGGAGGCTGAGCTTGTTAATGTTACTGGGACTGCAAAGCCAACCCGCAAAATAAGGTATCATCTCTGCTTCCTATAATTTTCTGATCATATTTTTCCTTTTCACATGGAGAGGTCAGAGGTGAAGTGCATGAATGTTTTTATAACAGTATCTCCATTGATGATTTCTAAAAAACTGATTTTTTTGTGATTGTTATTTTGAAGTATTTCCACATAAATAGTTTTTAATAAACTCGAATTCTTTTATGAATCTAAAACATCATCTTCAAATAATGTGAAAGAGGATGCTCTAAGTTTTGCTCAATGTCTGCCAGATCTGAGCAAGATAAATTGCCAGAACAGGATGCTGTGCCTGAGATAGCCTGCTCTGGCCCTTCTGAAGAACCAGCGGCTGACAGTATGCAACTTTGAATGTTTATCTATTTAATTTGTTTGGGGTCAAAGTAGAATAATGATTCTGAAAGCTATTATTGGGGACATGGTGCATATTGCTAGATTTTCTAGTCCTGAACTCTTTTAATTCCTGTCAGCTCCGCAGGAAATAGATGAATATGAACTTGTAGATCCTGTTGATATTTTGACTCCTCTTGAAAAGTCTGGATTTTGGGAAGGGGTGGTATGTGCTCTCTTGCAACCTTTTGTGCTTATAAACAACTTCAGTATGCCAATTACATGCTTAAATATATCTTTCATATCTTTGTCTTACAGTTCTCTTTTTTGTACTTTTTCTTTTGTATATAGAAAGCTGCTAAGTGGTCGGAACGAAAGGATGCTGTTGCTGAGTTAACAAAGCTTTCTTCGACAAAGAGAATAGCACCCGGTGATTTTTCAGAAATTTGCCGCACATTGAAGAAGGCATGTTGATGGATTGATTGTTCATCTCTCTTGTGAACTATTGGAAATAGCGGTTATCATATTATTGATTATTGTTTAAGATATATGTTGGAAATGGTGCAACAATGTTGTTCTTCTGTTTTTGTCTTTCTTTTTTTCTTTATGTACCTTGCTATAAGCACTGTGATGTAAATGACATCATGTAATAGTGCCATTTTCTTTAAATTGCAGCTCATCACTGATGTGAACATTGCTGTAGCTGTTGAAGCCATACAAGCAATTGGGAATCTTGCTAGAGGACTAAGAACCCATTTCTCAGGGAGCTCACGGTTCTTACTGCCTATTTTACTGGTAAGTTTGTGCAAATTAGATTTCATTATTATTTTTAGTGATAAACATGATTGAATGTTATATTATACAGTTATACTCCATTTATTGTATGTGGTGGACACTGCATTTTCCGTTTTATTTGGGCATGCTTTACTTTCTTACCTTAATCTGTATTGCGGTGCTTGAGTTCAATAGAAGTTTACTCTTCAGTATAGGACTGCCTGATTGACATGATTACATGATATATTCTAGAATTTATTTTTTCTTTTCAGTATTCTTTCACCCTTTTCTGGAGCCTAGCTGCCTAGGTTTTTGTTTGGGCAATTCTTTCATATTCTTTGTAATGAAGCAGAAGTCAGTCATGTTATTTTCGACGCGATTTCCACTATGGGTCATCCGGAAACAGAAACAGTCTCTTTGTGCTTTAGTACAGGGGTAAGGCTGCGTACATCCGACCCCCCTTACCCCCCACCATTGGTGGGAGCCTTTGCGGCATTGGGGTAATGATAATGATGATGAATGCTTTCATATTCTATTAAGATATGATTACAGTTATAGCCCTATAAAGATTCAACCTGTAATAAATTTCACAGGTATTTTACTGATCTATGGACGGTGAACATTAATCCTGAAAGTGTACATGCAAGTAAACAACACTAATCATAATTAATTGATTATTTTCCACCGTGAACGAATCAACCAAATTAAGTAATGATAAATTATGTGCAGTAATGTCGTTTCATTATTACTAGAACATTACTTTCGTATCTTAAACTTTGCTCTAATAGAAGAACACTTGTGCCTATTGGATGGACAAGGTCATGACACCAACTTTGCTGTCAAATGGAAGTTCAAGTAATGCTGATGTACTAAATGACTATAAGTCAAGCATGTAGCTCTAAAGTTGATGTCTATGCGTACATCGTATGTCTAACGTAAACACGTAATGACATGTTTCCACATGTGACTCTATTGCACTATGTGGTGTCAAGGCCTACATATTGAACGTAAATTAGAATCTTGGGGTGTGCTTTGTTCAACAGATAGAAATATTTTAATGGAGGGAAATGCAGTTTAGTATAATTTCATCTGGTTATATTGGGTGGGGGATGGAATTTATGTTACTGTTTGCTTTAGAGGGCAGGGTTGGGACTTAAGCAGAGGAGTAATTTTCTGTATATTTAATGACAACCAACCGTTATGAATTCAAAAAATAAATTTAAATATTAATGACAAGTAATACTTATAACTTCACATGGTAGTAAATAGTACTCATCATTCATCATCATCATCATTACCCCAGTGCCGCAAAGGCTCCCACCTTCAGTGGGGTAAGGGGGGTAGTAAATAGTACTAGTAATAAATATTATTACTTCCTCTTTGCACTTGCTCTTTTGACTTGTTCCACTTTCCTTATATGGAAATTTATTATCACCTCGCCACTCATACATTTTCACTCTTAGATTCGATGAAACATCTTCAGGAGCAACTACTAGTAAATGGAGGGTGTATTTATTCATAGTAATATTTACACATAAGTTTATTTAAATAATTCTCTGTAATATTTTTGAAGACCTGATGTGCTCCCTCCCACTTCTCTACCCCAGAACAAGGGGAAGGGAGCTAAATCCCTCCACCTATCCAATCCAAAAATATGTTGTTTGGTTTCAAAGCTGACATGTCATTTTCGTTTCTCATCGATATCAATTACAATTTAAGCAGAGTTATGCTAGAAACTTGTGAAACTTTTTTTTTTCAACTCGGTACTAATGAGAGGTTGTAAAGATCATTTAGCTGCTTGATCTAGTACTAAACTGATCCCCTTTGTGTTTTATGGTCCAGTTTCACCTTGCTTGTAACTTTCCTTTTTTATGATGTTTATTTCTTGATTTTTTACAGGAAAAATTGAAAGAGAAAAAGCCTACTTTATCAGAGTCACTTACTCAAACACTCCAGGCAATGCACAAGTCTGGCTGTTTAAATCTCTCAGATATAGTTGAAGGTTGGTTCTTTGTTTTAACGCAACAAAATATCCAGCACAACACCAAAATCTAAGCCTTATTCTCAAAAGAGCTTGCAGTCGGCTAACATGAATCGACGTATGATAGTAGAGTTAAAACATTTGATAGGGAAAGAGTAAGACTAACAAAAATATAATCAATGACAAAATATTCAATATGTATATTTTTTGAATACTGCATACAGAGCTTGAAATCGGTTGTGGGTTATTCACCATCCATTATGATCAATTTGCTATCACCTTTTCATGGATGGATAACAAATTCATCACAATGTAGGATTCTCGAATAACCCCTCTCAGTTTCATACTTGTTTTTCTTGGCTTAATGTTTTTTTGAACTAAAGAATTGTCAATGTTGCAGATATTAAGGCAGCCACAAAGAATAAGGTTCCTCTAGTTCGATCTTTGACATTGAATTGGGTGACACTTTGTATTGAAACTAGCAGCAAGGCTATTATTCTTAAAGTTCACAAGGAGTATGTTCCCATTTGTATGGAGGTGAGTTACAAAAGATCTTTTAATTTTGCTGGTTTTGTAAACTAGATGTATTTCGTAGTTAGATTATTTAGGCTCTGTTTGATACTTCGGTTTGAGGTTGCACAAGGAAACACAATGAACCTAGGCTCAATAAAAATTGCATGACTCCAGGTGAATTTATAAAATGCTGTTTGGATCATTAATAAGGGTAAGTTAGGAAAATGTAATACTGAGTGAAAGCATGCTTAGATGGGGGGTCTCCTACTCATCAAATGAGCAGGTTCACCCTAAACCAAATGAATCATTAGCATCTTTTTGACTAAATATGGGTTGGATCCGGGTTTTGTAGTTCAAGGGTGCAATATCTTTGTAACTATTATGAAATGTTTTGTTATATGAAAATAGAAACATATGTTTTCCAAAAGTGCACCGTGAAACAGTGGTCTGAACTAGCTAGTAGTTAGTTGCCAACTACTCCCTAACCCGCCTAGACGCTGACTAGAAGGGGTCTAGTCGTTTAGATGAGATATAAGAATTAAATACAAATTCAATAGCTCTCACTGTTTTAAAATAACACAAACTGCATTGAATTCGTGATTCCATAAGTTCAATCCCAACAATGATTTTATGTTTTATAATTTTCTTACATAAAATGTAGTGAGTTATTTGGTAAGATAGAAGGTGACTACTTGCAATAAATGGATTCTTTCTCCCAGAGAAATGTAATTTAATATGATCCAAATCATTCTTTCCACCAAGGATGCATTTTCCTCTAAATCAGGAAAATAGTTCTACATGAGCAATAATTTGAAATGGTTAAAGACATCAATCAACACTGGTTAATCATGTATAATCTATTTAAGTGCATTGTCACTGTTCTTAGCTGTATCCTAGGATGCCTATCCATGCCCATTGACTCCGTGAGATATAAAGCATAATTGCCGATTCAGATTTGAGCCCAGTTCTTGACACAGCCTTTTTCCTCGACAATTTCTTTGGATTTTGACATACAAACAGTGCTCTTCAGCAAATTCTGCCAGAAAAGTAACTTCAGAGTTCAGACTGTCTTATTTTGATTATTATTTGCGTAGTATTACACAATTTAGTCTGAGAAATCAAAACCGTAGAGCCCGTTTGGTAACACTGAAATAGGCTGAATTGGCTGATTCTGCTGAAATTTATGAAGTTCTGGCTGAAGTGGCTGTATTGGCTGATTTTGTTGATTCATGAAAAAATTAAATTTAAAATATATTTTATTAATAAAATATAGAAAAAATTATATGTAAAAATCGCTAAAATGGTCCTCTACAGTAACTTCAGCCGATACAGCCAGAAAAGTAACTTCAACCTTACTTTTTCTGCTTATTACAAAATTCAGCGCGCGAAATCAAAAGTTATGTGTTTGAAAAAGCTGGCTGATAAGCCTGATAAGCCGAAAAAAGGGCTCACCAAACGAGCTCGTAGTGTTTGGTAAATAGTAGGCTTATAAGGCTGATAATATGGAATAAGGGGATACTACTTACTAGATGTGCTCTATATTTTTGTCTATAATATTTTCATGAAGCTGGTTTAAATGAATTTTGTGGTTACCAAGTAATGAAGTCAAGGGAAGTCTACAAGACCTTAATGCAATTGATCGTTGCATTGTTTAAATCAATCTGCCTATTAGGGGCTAGGAGATGACTCCGATATATAATTACTTTTCATCAAGTCTCGTGAAAAGTGAGAAGTAAACTGATACTTAACCGCTTATGTGCGATATCTCGTCAAGGGCCTTTGGGCGAGTGAGAGGAAAGACGAGGCTTGGCTATGGTTGCTATTTGGAGAATATTGGGCAGTAGGCAGAATAGAGAGAATTCCATGTGATTTTTCTTGCCCAAAACTTGCATACCGTTCAATCATTCACCCGGACCTTAAATAGGCTTTACGGAATACAGTGTTTGGAAAATTAAATGACTAAAGAAACTAAAAAGGAAAACAATAGTTCAGAAATTGCAATCAGATAATTAACTGAAATCTCCAAAGATTCTCAAATCCCTGACTGTCATTTGTCTTCAAGATTTGTGCGCTTTGCCTGTGAGGTTTACTGTTTTTGGTCTTACCTTCATTTGCGGTGATACTGATGCCCAATGAACGCATCAAGCAAATTTTATTAAAGAAGCATTGATACGGTTTGAAGAGGTACTCCAGCGGTTACAACTTACAAGGAACTGAGGAAGAACAGCCAATCAGCATACAAAACCTTTAACATGTTTCTAACACCAATCTGGAAAACCTTTGAGGTTGACTTGCAAGTCGCAAGAATTGAATTTCATAGATAAAATTCTTTGGAGGAGGTGAGTTTTTGTATCTAATTAGGAGCTAATTTTTTTAAAAAAGTCCTACTATATTTGTATATGATATTTCTTAATTTTATGGGATTCCCCCCGGGCAATATCCATTGCACCAATTTTGTGGTAATTGGTCTTTGGGTTTTTAAAATGAATGTGCCATCAGGGGATAGGAGATGACTCTAATATGCAATTGTTTTCCAGTTTCCTCCTGGGTTGTGTCAAAAGTTTCAGTAAACATTTTTTGTATAAGCGGATTTTATCGAAGCAATGAGACTGGACTTAAGAAGTATTGCAACCCTGACTCGGATGACCAATTAATCAGCTGACTGAAACACTTAACTCAGCTCAAACTTCATATACGAATTGTAAAAGATTGAACCATAAAGTTTCCCTCCCTTTCTGGTAAATCAACCCAAAGATTCAAGGTTGACTCACAAGCTTTAATTTCACGCTTTTTATATAATTTTACATGCAAAGGAAAAATCCCTCAAATCCATCCCTGCTTCTCATGTAAGCTCATGTATTTGTTCTGATACACGCTTGGTAATATTTTCTTTGCATATGGGATTATAATTATATTCCAAATTACTGTCTGTTTCTAGTACACCAAGATTGTTTTTTAGAATAACACGGGTATAATTTTTTCTTGTATATTTTCATATCTCTTTCACGATATGATGTAATGTATACCAAAAAGAGTAACGTCAATTAGAATATTAATGAATTTCGACTTTTGAAAGTCTGCCAATGTTATGCTGCAAGGGACCATTGGTCTCTAACTCTCTAAGAGTTAAATGTGTAAGTTTTTAGTGAATTAGTTATTTTGTGTGCTATATACATATGTCATAAATTACTTAGATGTTAATGTCTGCCTATTTTGGTGTTAATTTTGAAAATTTTCTGATACAGTGCCTGAACGATGGAACACCAGAGGTTAGAGATGCTGCATTTTCAGCTTTGTCGGCTATCGCAAAGGTATTGTTTCTGATGGGAGTTTATATCTGTAGTAACTTTGCTCATATTCTAATTTTCATCATGTAGTGGCATTGTTTTTCTTGACTTTTTTCCCTTTGTAGTTGGTTGGCATGAGACCTTTAGAAAAATCACTTGAGAAACTTGATGATGTCAGAAAGAAGAAGCTTTCTGAAATGATTGTTGGGAGTGGTGGTGAATCTGATGGTAGCTCAGGTTTGAAAGTTTTTCTACTCTCAACAAGATAACTATTTGAAGAGTCCTTTTTCTTGCACACCCAAACATACATTTTCTTATAAATGTCTCACATGTGTAATGGGTTGCAATTCCAGTTGCAGTTTCATCTTTGGGAACAAATACCCCTTCCACCATGGTAATTTTTTGTGCTTGTTCATTTTGTACGCTTCGAAAAGAATTCCTTTTTATTTCCATTCTTGAATACAGCAATTTGTTTGTTGAGCTTATAGAAGGCTCTTTTCACTTTGTGACATGCTGGTAGCTTTTCGGGCAACTTGATCGGCATCTTTGGAGCCTAGATGTTGCTTAAGCTAATGCTAAATTCCCGAACACCAATGTCTCAATCTGTTTTGCAGGCAGCAGATGGATCATTTGTTAGGAGGTCAGCTGCTAGTATGCTTAGCGGGAAAAAAACTGTTCAGGCTGCTGTAAGTTTTAGTTTTATATTCTAATACTCAAATACTTTTTGTTTCAAAACTTGGTTTTAAAAAGCGCGCCTCAGGCGCGAGGCGCCTCTAGGCGATGACTTCATCGCATCCAAACATCCCAGGCGCAGCAGATTCCATAAGGAGCGCCTTTTACCTCGCCTAGTGCCGCCTTTTGCGCCTCTTTGAATCATCGCCTTTCACGCCTTATGGAATATGTCCGCTAAACTTCCTTCAAGCCTTTTGGCGATTCATCCCTCTCGATTCCCAGAATTTTCGTAGGGTAATATATGTATGTAAGGTAAGGTTACTTCACTCCATCAACTCAAAGTCTCAAACCTTCCGCTCCTCTGTCTCAGATTGCCATTTTTATGTTTTTTTTCGGCCGTTCTCTTTGTTTCTTTTTGTTCGGCTGTGTAAGTTTCTTTCTTCCATTCTCTTTGTTTTCTTTCTTCCGCTAGTCTTTGTATTCTTTACACTATTATTTTTAAAATAAATAAAATAATTCAAATTATGTAATTATATAACCATATAACAATCTTCCCTAAACCCTAATCCCAATCCGAATTTTATCAATTTTTAGAAATAATAAATATGGTTTGTCGAATCTGTCAATCTGATTGTTTAACTTTATACTCTTGATACTTTATAAGTTTATTATATAATAATTAGTCAATTATATATGAGAGCTGGTTGTTATTAATAATCATTATATAAAAGTTTTTTTAAAAATTTACTATTAATTGCTTAGGATTTGAATTAAGTACTAACAGTTTATTGTAAATATATTTACTATTAATAGAAGTATTTTTTAGAAGAGTGCTTCATGTAGAAGTTGTAAAAATATATTTTACCAAAGATATATGGTTTCGATCAGTGAGGCGCGTGCCTCGTCGCCTTGCGCCTCACACCTCGAGTAAATCAATGAATCGCCTCATGCCGCCTCACGCCTTTTAAAACTAAGTTTCAAAACGTAGTGAAAAATGCTTCGGGCTGTTGGAATGTCAATCTTTTTATATTTTAGCCCATCAATAAGAAAGGAGTGCCTACAAAATCTGGGGTTGCCAAAAAAGGGGATGGAGGTGGCCAGTTAAAAGCTTCCAAGCCTGTCGAAATTGAAGATGTGGAGGTAAGAAATTATATTTTGGGCATCTTTTTTTTTTATTTTATATTATTCTATCTTGATGTGTATCTGACTTTTTTGATATTTAAAAATGCCTTTTATGCTACAGGCGAGTGCACCAAACCCCCCTGTAATATGGAAATTCGGCACCTTAGCCCCCTGTGATTTAAAAAATGCATCAAACGCCCTTGTGTTTTAATTAATCATGCGCAAAATCCCTTCTATGAACAAATTCAATTGTCAAATAAAAGAATAATGATTAACATTTTTGTATGATTTAGAGATTTTGACATATTTACTTGCATATTCAAACAGAATATTTGGAAAAGTGATTTCCAAATTGTTAAATTTATTGATAAAAGGGGTTCTGTGCATGATTAGTTAAAACACAAGGGGGTTTGACGCATTTTTCAAACACAGGGGACTAATGCACTGAATTTCTATATCACGAGGGGGTTTAGTGCATTAAACTTGCTACAGGCATAATACTTTTTTTGCCAGTCTCTTATTTTGAAATTTTGTACTGCAGCCAGAAGATTGGAGTCTTGAACAGATAGAAAGCAAATTAGGTTCCCTTATACAGCCGGATACAATTTCTATGTTGAAGAGTGCAGTGTGGAAAGAGAGGCTTGAAGGTTGTAACATTCTTCCAATTTCTATTGTTGTACCGTCTCATATGCACTCACTTTAACATTCTTTTTCATTCTTTCCTATAAATAATGTACGCTTCACTGGATTTAAGTACAAAGCTTTTCACAATGTAATTTTTCCGGTATTTTTTAAGCCCTGCTCTTGTGTTTCCAGCTATTGTATCGTTCAAAGAGCAAGTTGAAGCACTTCCAGAGCTTGATCCATCAGTAGAGATTTTGATTCGTTTGCTATCTGCTGTGCCCGGATGGAGTGAAAAAAATGTGCAGGTATATTTTTCTGGCTTTAATAGTGTAGAAATAACTCGAGAAAGTAAACTGTATTCTGTTTATTATCTTCTGTATGTTACAAGGAGAAGAATACAGGATATAAATAGCTAGAGAAAAAATGAAACAAGGAATCCTCCTAATTAAGGTTCCCTAATAAAGAAAAGATAATTGGGGATATTTAGAGATTCTGAGATCTCTAAGATATCTCCTCATAAATGCACAATCGGGTGAGTGATTAGAACCATCTGTAATAATCTACACTCCCCCTCAAGCTGGGTGATGGATATCATCCATGCACAGCTTGCTAGATAAGTCTTCAAACTGAATTCTTGGAAGTGCCTTGGTGAGTATATCAGCTATTTGCTGCCTGGTTGGAACATAGCTAAGCTGGATATCCTTTGCTGCAATCTTCTCTGATAAGAATCTTCTATCTATCTCAATGTGTTTGGTCCTGTCATGATGGACATGATTCTTAGCAATACTGATAGTAGACTGGTTGTCACATGAGATATGGATGGAGCTTTCAAATGGAAGTTTGAGCTCATTCATCAATCTTCTTAACCATAATCCTTCACAGATTCCTTGTGCTAAAGCCCCGAGCTCAGACTCTGCACTACTTCTCGAAACTACTGATTGTTTCTTGCTCCTCCAGGTGACTAAGTTACCCCATACATAAGTACAGTAACCAGTAGTTGACCTTCTGTCTAAAAGGCTTCCAGCCCAGTCAGCATCGGTAAACACTTCAATCTTCCTTGTCCCTTGTTTCTGAAACAACAACCCTTTTCCAGGAGTCATTTTCAGGTACCTCAGAATTCTGTAGACTGCAGTTAGGTGTTCCTCAGTTGGGTCATTCATGAATTGACTTACCACACTTACTGAGAAAGCAATGTCTGGCCGTGTGTGAGATAGGTAGATTAGCTTCCCTACCAGCCTTTGGTATCTACCCTTATCAACTGGTGGACTTTCAGTCTCACTGCCTAACTTCTTTGATATATCCATCGGAGTGTCCATAGGCTTGCACCCAAGCATTCCAGTTTCACTCAGCAAGTCTAGGACATATTTCCCTTGAAATGAAGATGCCTTTCTTATATCTTGCCACTTCCATTCCCAGGAAGTACTTTAACTCACCGAGCTCCTTGATCTCAAACTCTCTTGCTAGATGAGCCTTCAATCTGTCCAATTCAGCCTTATAATCCCTAGTCATAATAATATCATCAACATATACTATAAGAATAGCCATTTTACCGGAGTTTGCTCTCTTTACAAATAGTGTATGGTCTGCCTGACATTGCATGAACCCCATACCAATCTTCCACCCAAAGTCTTTGGTTGCAAAGCATTTGTTCACAACCATTCCCCACTTAGGTCAAAACTGGATCCCAATTCCTTACCTTGTATATTCATAGGATATGCTGCCAACCAGAAAGGATATAAATGTTATTCTCCTACCACCAAAAAGGTCTACATCACAATGGATGTAACCTTCTTTGAAAATCAGCCTTTCTATTCCAAAACTGAATTTCAGGGGGAGAACCACAATGAAATCCAGTCTTTGAACCCTAATTCACCTATTTCAGACACTATTCCAGACCTCCAAGAATCTGATTTTAACCACACTGAACCCATACTCCCAGACAGCTCTGATACCATGTAGAAATAACTCGAGAAAGTAAACTGTATTCTGTTTATTATTTTCTGTATGTTACAAGGAGAAGAATACAGGATATAAATAGCTAGAGAAAAAATGAAATAAGGAAGGAATCCTCCTAATTAAGGTTCCCTAATAAAGAAAAGATAATTGGGGATATTTAGAGATTCTGAGATCTCTAAGATATCTCCTCATAAATGCACAATCGGGTGAGTGATTAGAAACATCTGTAATAATCTACAAATAGGTTAAAACACTTTCTTTTAATGTGCATTGTAGTGACAAGTAGGGCTGGGTTCGGTTCGGGACCTGAACCGATTTAGTATAAACCCGAACCGAACCGATATTTCGGTTTACTAAATTACAAAAACCGAAACCGAACCGTATTAAGAACGGGTACCGATTTTTGGGGCCCGAATTATTCGGTTCGGTTTACTGGGAACCGAAAAACCGACTCAATTTTAAAAAATAAATTTGAACTAATATTCAGTAGACTAAAGCTCATTGGAACTTTCCAATATTTGAGCCCCATTAGCCCAATTGGAAGCCTAGAACGTATCTTAGCAGCCTACAATAAGGGAACCTGGTTTATATTGAAGTTTTTGGAGTAGTAAGCTGCTCATTTTCCGGTGTGGGACAGAATAGAAGAAGAAAGAAGCCAAATTCTAAAAATACAAAACATTACACAGCATACAGGAATCGATCCCTCGACCATTTGCTGGGGATAGGAGCACAACGACCAACTCCACTACTCGTCATCTTTGTTCAAACCATACTCGGGTTTATATTATTACTATATTTTTCGTCATTAATTATTATTATTATTATAAATAACATTTATTATTATATTATTACGATATTTTGTGCACATAAACCGAACCCGAACCGATTTTTTTTCGGGTCCCGATTATTGGGTCCCAATTTCGTTCGGTTCGGTCCGGTTCGGTTTTTTTCTAAAACGGTTCGGTTATTTTCGGTTCGGTTTTCGGTTTTTCGGTTCAAAATGCCAGCCCTAGTGACAAGTTGACAACTGCTGGATTATTCACTGAAACTATAGCCAGTCAAATTGCATTATGTTTCCAAATGTCTTTTAATTGTAAACAATAGTTTTCGATTCTTTATGGGAATTACCGTGTTCCTTGGGCTTGGGCTTCGCAAGGAATCATTTTCCTATGGAATAGAAAAAACAAAGATAGAAATTAAGTGTGGTACATTCTGTCTAACTCTCTGGCACCAAACAGGACCTTTTGGTGCTGTAGTTATAATTATTTCCTGTCTATTCACCACTCCCAAAAAAAGTGCAGGTCCAGCAACATGTAATTGATGTTATCACCCATATTGCTTCAACAGCATCAAAGTTCACCAAAAAATGTGTTGTACTTTGCATCCAAGGTCAATTTCAATTCTTTATCCACTATGGTACTTAATATCTAGAAGTGCTCTACATTTGTCGATGAGTGTTCCTCATATCTGAGGCTAGCATGCCTTGCTTGTAGGTATCACTGAAAGAGTTGCCGACATCAAGACACGTGGTCAATCCATGAAATGCCTAACTACTTTCTGTGAAGCTGTTGGTCCGGGATTTGTTTTTGAGAGGGTAAGTGTGTCATTCAGTGCATTGTCTGTTTCTGCTTCATGATTCAGAATTAATTTTTACTCCCGTCCCCTCTTTTATGTCCTCATTTGATTAGTTACAAATCTTAAGAAAGTGGAAACTGTATGGTTGTAATTTCTTTAGAATAGTGTGAAACAAATTCAACCATAGAATCAGAATCTTTCTCTAAGAAGGAAAGAGGATGAAGTTAGGGTCTATGAAAAATGTAAAAAATGTAAAAATGAAAAACTGAAGACAAGAAAAATGATGAAAAGTGAAAAAATGAAAGGGACAGGGAAGTATTCACAGTCTTAAAGAGATTCCTTTTTTGCTTGCATAGAAATTTAACATCCTCAGTTTCCACAGTTTGAAATATACATGAAAGCAACTGGCTTTATTTTTGGTATATGTTCCTGATACTTCATTTGTTATAGCTTGCCAAAATCATGAAAGAACATAAGAACCCTAAAGTTCTTAGTGAAGGCTTGTTGTGGATGGTTACAGCAGTTGAGGATTTTGGCGTTTCACATCTAAAACTCAAGGTAATGTTTTCCTTTTCTTTTTATAAGGGAGAATATTGTGCTTGAGTTTTTATCTTAAAGATCAAGAGGAATTAATGTTATGTGATTTTTCTACAGGATTTAATTGAATTTTGCAAGGATATTGGCTTACAATCCAGTGCTGCTGCCACTCGGAATGCGACCATTAAACTTATTGGTGTTCTACACAAGTTTGTTGGTCCAGGTGACTTTTCTGTTTGGAATTTCAACTAGTTGTCACTTGTATGCTCTCTTGATACTTAAATTCAGCGTACCCCTTCACAGATATCAAGGGGTTCTTATCGGATGTAAAGCCGGCTCTTCTAAGTGCTCTTGATGCAGAATATGAAAAAAATCCATTTGAGGTTTGACTTTTGTTACTCTCCATTCTCCCTGTTTTGTATATGCTTCTTGTATGTAACTTATTTTTTTGGCAGGGAGCATCTTCTGTTCCTAAAAGGGTTGTGAAAGCATCGGATTCTGTTTCTGTGCCTAGTGGGGGGCTAGATAGTCTGCCACGCGAAGATATTAGTGGAAAGATTACCCCTGCTTTGCTCAAGGGCTTAGAAAGTTCTGATTGGAAGGTAGTCTATATCTCAAGCTTCTGTAGAGTTGATCTGGAAATTTTAGTGTAATTTATACCTTTTTCTTATACCAGATACGGTTGGAATCCATTGAAGGTGTAAATAAAATTTTAGAAGAGGCCAACAAGCGCATTCAACCTACTGGAACTGGTATTGTTCTCTCACTCACTCTCTCCCTCTGTCTTGCAGAGTATGCTTAGATGTGTGCACACATATTTTATAAGTGAGTACAAGTCAACTGCATCTTTTTTGTGACATGTCCTTTCACCTCTCTATAGGAGAGCTTTTTGGTGCTCTTAGAGGCCGGCTCTATGACAGCAATAAGAATTTAATCATGTCAACTTTATCTACAATTGGCGCGGTTGCATCTGCTATGGGGCCAGCAGTTGAGAAGTCAAGCAAGGTTAGATGCCTGACTTGCATTAGTTTGTATCTTGGCATTTATTATCAATTGACTGTTGTCCCTCTTTTGCAGGGTATTCTCTCAGATATATTAAAATGTCTTGGTGACAATAAGAAACACATGAGAGAGTGTGCTTTGAGCACACTAGATGCATGGCTAGCTGCAGTTCATCTAGATAAAATGGTTAGTGCACTTTTCCCAAATATCTTGTACTAATTAATGTTGTGACATTGATCTTTGACTGCCATGAGCATTGGTTATTTTCTAGGTACCATATATTACTGCCTCATTAACAGATACTAAAATTGGTGCGGAGGGGCGTAAAGATATTTTTGACTGGTTATCAAAACAACTTGCTGGAATGAAAGAATTCCCTGATGCCATTTTGCTTCTTAAACCTGCTGCCTCTGCTATGACGGTATGCTTTTACTTCTACCTTTCCCTTATTCTACTTTTTGCTGTTCAGTTGGATTAAATGAGTTTTATTTAAATTTTATGACTCTAAAATCATTATCATATTTTGGTATGTAACAGGACAAATCAGCTGATGTTCGGAAAGCAGCTGAAGTCTTCTTTGGTGAAATCCTGAGAATTTGCGGGCAAGAGATGGTATATGGTTTGCGAATGTTTTCACGCTCCTGGATCTATGTGCTGAGTATTAAATCTTCTTCTACTTGCAGGTTACCAAGCATTTGAGAGACATTCAGGGACCTGCCTTAGCTATTGTTGTTGAACGGCTTAGACCATATGGGGGCATACAAGGTCTTTATATGTGTGTGTGTTTGCACACACACTCACACACATCTAATCTAATTTATCTATATTTGTGTGTGCGTGTGTAACTTTAATTGGTCTTTTTTTGGTTTGATATCTGATATGATTGTCTGTGTCCAGAGTCGTTTGAATCTGGAAAAACAATATCAACTGTGCCCCCCATAAAGAACAGCTCAAAGATGGGAAAATCTAATGCTTCTGCCCCTCGTCATGGAAACAGAGTGGGTTCTTCGGTATGTGTTGAATATTGAGTTTTGATTTGTGTTTGCCAGTTACAGAAACATAGGTGTACTGAATAGTTTGATGTTTTTCAGAGAGCTCTTCCTTTGAAGAGTTCTAGGCAGGAGCCCCTTATGTCTGTTCAGGACATCAGTTTACAGTCACAAGCTTTGATAAATATCAAAGACTCAACTAAGGTAAAATCGGTATCACATAATCAACCATACTTGTACCTTATGAATGACTTAATACTAACTGTGCTGATATAATTACAGGATGAAAGAGAGAGAATTGTGATTCGCAGATTTAAGTTTGAGGAGCCACGTCTTGAACAGATTCAAGATCTTGAGGTATCTAGGGTTTACCGCTTCAGGGTTCACTCAATTACTTGTTACCAGTGGTACTTCTGTTTACTATTTAAAAGATTATAATTTTTTATTTACAGACTGATTTGATGAAGTTCTTCAGAGAAGATTTTCATAGGAGGCTTTTAAGTTCAGACTTCAAGAAGCAAGTTGATGGAATTGAAATGTTACAAAAGGTGATTTGGATTGCAATCATGTATTGCAGGGCAGTATGGGCTGTTTTAGTTAACTGTTTCGGACTTTTCTCCAATACTTTCAGGCACTGCCTTCTTTAGGAAAGGAAGTAATTGAAGTTCTTGACATACTGTTAAGGTGGTTTGTCTTGAGATTCTGTGAATCCAACACTGCATGCCTACTGAAGGTTATTTCCTAAATTGAGAATTTCCTGAGTGTCAATTATTTACTCTGGATGTCTCCTTTTTTATTGCATGTTCTTTTAGTTTGGTTTTGCACTGCTGGTTATATACCAGTCATCTGACTTCTTGCTGATTCTAAAAGGTGCTAGAATGCCTTCCCGAGCTTTTTGATATGCTCAAGAATGAGGGCTGCACAATGACGGAAGCTGAAGCAGCAATTTTTCTTCCTTGCTTGGTTGAAAAGGTACTAATTGTGTCCCATTGCTTTTGTGATGGTGTGGTGTAATGTCATTTGACTACATGCAGACACTGATGAATGCATTCTACACCATACTTGATGTATTCTTGGTAATACGACTGACACATTATTTTATATTTTATTTTGGATACTGCAGTCAGGTCATAATATTGAAAAAGTACGAGAAAAAATGCGGGAGCTGATGAAAAAAATTATTCACACGTACTCTGCATCAAAGACTTTTCCATATATTTTAGAGGGCTTGCGTTCTAGAAACAATCGTACCCGGATAGAATGTGTTGACCTTGTTGGCTTCTTATTAGATAACCATGGAGCAGAGGCACACTTTCAAACTGAACTTCTTCTTTCAATGACCAAAAAATGTGTTTTGTTTATTAATTTAATAGCATCCCCTTATCATTGACAGATTGGTGGACAGCTGAAATCCTTGCAAATAGTTTCCAGCTTAACTGCAGAGCGGGATGGTGAGCTTCGGAAAGCTGCTTTGAATACTCTAGCAACTGGCTATAAATTATTAGGTATGCTTCTATTTTTCTTCTGCTTTTATTACTGTGATGACATCTTGAAGGCACTTCCTCTTTTGGCCTTCCGCTCTTTTGATTACTTTCTTAGAGTAGGCGAAATTCACCTGTTGCTTTAAGTTCACTTTCTATCTAGGAAAACTCCAATTTTTTAGGTGCATTCATCTTTTAATCCCTTCCAGTTTTTAAGTTTTCTAATCTCTGTTGTAAAAATTTATCAGGCGATGACATATGGAGGTATGTTGGAAAGCTAACAGAGGCTCAGAGAAGCATGTTAGATGATAGATTTAAATGGAAGGTTGGTAAATGTTTTGTCTGCCTTTCATTCCTCACCTTTGAGCATACCATTTTGTCTGTTTGCTCTTATTGTATTAATGCGTAAATATGTTTTCAGGCTCGAGAGATGGAGAAGAGGAGGGAGGGAAAACCTGGGGAATCTAGGCTTGCAATGAGGCGTTCTGTGAGGGATATTGGGTATGTGTATCTGTGTATGCCAAACTAATTATGGCTAAAAGCTTATAGCTATCTGATCTGTTATTATACCGAGCTTATATTCTGTGCCTATTCTGCACGTGAAAATCTTGTTTTATGGTGTTTGAGGTCTGACACTCAGCCTGTTGTTTTGACTTTTGATATTTAGATCTGATCTGGCAGAGCAAAGTGGTGAAGTATCTAGGTCTATCTCCGGCCCAATCTTAAATAGGTAGAAGATGGAACATTTCCTCTGCCATTTGACAATTTGGACTTGATTTATTATATTATTAATTTACTTTGTCCTTCTATATCAGGGAGAATTACAACCAATCTGAGCTTCCCATTGAAAGGCATCCAATACCTTTGCCAATTTCTGGAACTAATGGCCCCACAGACTGGAATGAAGCCCTGGATATCATAGCATATGGCTCGCCAGAGCAGGTTCTCTGGGTTTTTTTCGAATTTCAATTCTAATCTGACGTCCTATTCTGATGTTTTAATTTAGCATTATACCTAATACTGTGTCACGTTTCTTGGTTGTGCGGGGTTGGCCCCGTGGAAAGGAGAGGTCAATAGGGAAAGGATGTTTTGAGATTTCGCAGAATATAGATAGGGCTTGTCACTCAAATAATTAAAAAAACGTGTAGTGAGCTTTGCAATCTACAAACTACAAATATTATATTAATGAATATCACATTCCTTCCTTTTCTAAACAACTAACATAGTCACATTAAAAAAATGCTCAAAAATAATGGTCAGTTTGTATATTTAGAGAGTTATTATTGCCAATTTTTAACAATTTTCCTCTATCCCTCAGTGCACCATAGTATTTCATTTAACAATAAGGTATTAGTCATCTCAATTTGATGGATTGGGCACTTTCACCTCAAATAATGTGTTAATGCTGATATCTTTCTGTGGGGAATATTTCATATTAAAAAATTGTGGTTTATAATATCTATCCTTCCTCAAATGAACTGATTTTATTCTTCCTCTTTCATCTGTTTTGGAACTATCTCTACATTTCCTTCAGATAAATCTCGAGCACATAAATTTAATTTTTTAAAACACTGCCATTTACATTATTACAACTGTTAAGATAGATTTGGGATGAAGGGAGTACATGTTTAGCAAAGAACCATGACTGAATTGTTGAAAAAATGTGTCCTTTGTAGTCCATAGAAGGAATGAAAGTTGTATGCCATGAGTTGGGACTAGCAATGGATGACCCTGAAGGCAGTGGTATGGATCAAATAGTGAAAGATGCGGATAAACTTGTTTCATGCTTAGCAAATAAGGCAAGAAATTCAGTAATGGTGCTTTATTTTATTATACTACTTTTTATGTGTCGTGTTTGGCATCATGTTGCTTCTGGTTGGATATTTACTACAGGTAGCCAAAACTTTTGAGTTTAGTTTGATGGGCGCCTCTTCAAGGTCATGTAAATATGTTCTCAATACACTTATGCAGGCAAGTTTGTAAAATAAATTTGTTATACATTTATGCACTAGACATTTCTCTGTTATTGATCTATCATCTATGTTGTATCTGAACATTTTTCATTTATTGATTTCTTCAGACTTTTCAAAACAAAAACCTTGCACATGCTGCCAAAGAGAGCACCATTACAATACTCATCACAGAGCTTCTGCTCTGGCTTTTGGATGATAGGGTTCCCCGAATGGATGATGGCAGTCAGCTTCTCAAAGCCTTGAATGTTCTGATGCTTAAAATCTTGGTGAGTGTGCAACTGGATGTTATGTTGTTTTGCTTTAGTGTTTACATGTGGCCTGGCTATGACTGGCTGGCGCATTCCAATTTTCAAATGCTTAGTTATGTGTACCTAAATACTCACGGCATCTGTTCTAGGATAATGCTGATCGGACAACATCGTTTGTTGTGCTCATCAATCTTTTACGGCCTTTGGATCCTTCACGGTGGCCATCTCCTACAGCAAATGAGTCCCTAGCTACTAGAAACCAGAAGTTCTCTGATTTAGTTGTGAAATGTCTTATCAAACTTACCAAGGTGATTCTTTTGTAATAGTGATAGTATCAAACTTTTGTTTGTCTTCCAATGGAAATATATTGGTAGGCATTGATGAATTTTTCTTGAATATCTTTTTGTCGACATCCATGTTTCTCAGAAAGTATTAAAAACTTTCTTTTTAACCGACCTCATGGTTGATGTTATGTAGGTTCTCCAAAGTACCATATATGATGTTGACCTCGATCGAATTCTTCAAAGCATTCATGTATACCTACAAGAACTAGGCATGGAAGAAATCAGGAAGAGGTATGTACAAACTAAGTAATTATATTGCTAGACTATGTCCTTTATGTTTTTCTGGATTGTTGGTTGCTTTTGTTTAAAGCTTGCACTGGCATAACATTTTATTTGGGGTTCTTTCGATGAATTATTTAGAGCTGGCGCTGATGACAAACCATTAAGGATGGTGAAAACTGTTCTACATGAACTTGTTAAGCTTCGCGGGACTGCCATAAAGGGTCATCTTTCTATGGTTCCTATTGATATGCAACCACCACCTATAATTCTTGCATACATTGACCTTAACCTTCAGGTAGTGTTGCTGTAGTATGTTGCAACTCTTCACATATTTGTTACCGCATAGCAGCACTGTTTACAACATTGAATTTACATGGCGGAACATCTATATGATATATCTTATCGTCTTAAATTTTGGCAGACATTGGCAGCTGCAAGAATGTTAACTCCTTCTGTACCTGGACAAACTCATTGGGGTGATACCACTGCTAACAACCCAGCACCTGCAAACCATTCTGATGCTCAGATGAAGGTGTTATTTTGTTTATGGTTCTGGCTATAATTTTTTTGACTGTAGTTAATTCACAAATGAAAACCCCACATAGTCCATTTACTACATTGTTTTTTTTATTTCGCGATATGTAGACCTAATTCTCAGGTCTCAATCTCAACTATGTAATTTTGATCAATGCCTCATAAGTAGTGTTATATCAACCAGCGGACGAAAACAGCCTTCATAAGTAGTGTTATGCAATGCCTCAGAATTAAGTCTCGTGTGAATTGCATAGTCGAGGAGCAATTGTGTGCGAAAGAATGTTAAAGATCCAATTAAGGAGTGCCATGTAGTTGAGAGACTAAATTTGGCATCAACTCTTTTTTACCTGTGCCTTGTGGAACATCTAATTGTTTTGCTCTCTCTACAGCAAGAATTGGCAGCAATATTCAAGAAGATTGGTGACAAGCAAACATGTAAGATTGGTCTCTCTGAGTTATATCGAATTACACAATTATACCCCAAGGTAATTTGCTGCCTGATTACTTACCTTTAAACGAAATCTGTGGTTAGTGGTCTAATACAGATGGTTTAACATTATAATGATCTTCAGGTTGACATATTCTCTCAGCTGCAGAATGCAAGTGAAGCATTTAGGACTTATATTAGAGATGGTTTAACACAGGTCTGTAATTGTCCTTTTCTTTTTGTATATGCAATAAGGAAAAAATAATATTGGGTTGTTCTTGAATCTTGATAGGGGTTGGTGTTCCAATCCCAGGTCTGAAGGAAAAAATACTATGGAGTATCAATTTAGGGCTTAATTGCTTTAAATAAAAGTCAAAGGCCCTCGAAATATAGTACAAGGTTTGGATAAAATTGTAAAGAAATTGAAATAGATAATTAGGAAAATTGTAAATAGAATCTGAAATAAATAATTAGTACTTCAAAAATCAGAGTATGAAACGTGAAATGGTTCTAAACCTTAATTGTGATAATAATTGATTAACACCCTGATTGATTAAAAAACGTGAAGCACAAGTCCAAACATGGTGTTAAATTTAGTTTTTCCTTTGAGATTTATATCGTTTAGGTCTTAAGATGATATTTTTTTTGCTTTCAGGTCCCAAATTCAGAATTAAGTACTCCCTCCGTCCCGCTAACAATGGGACAAGAGGGAGTGACACGCAAATTAATATAAAGTGGTTTATGTGGTTGATATTGAATTGATAAAGTAAGATTAAAGTAAGAATGATTTAGAACCACACAAACTTTACCAAATTTGGTATGGGACAATCTTAGTGGGACGGACCGATAAGGTAAAATGGGACACTCATAGCGGGACGGAGGTAGTATTAGCCATGTTTTCGGGGTTTAGTTGACAAAATTTGCATCTTTTTATATAAGGGTAGTTTGTTCTAAAGAGATTCTTGCTCTGTATATTTCAGATGGAGAAAAGTGCTGCAGCCGGACGGACTCCTTCTAGTGCGCCTGTGCCAACGCCTCCTGCACTGGACTTATCTTCCCCAAAATTCAGTCATCTATCACCTGCAAATACAACCCCTGCTTATGACACAAAGTCTGTGAATGCTAAAGTCGAACTCGGACACTTCAGTCTGCCACCTTCATATGCTGAGGAGGAAAGGCCTAGTCACACCGTCCTTTCAACTGGTTCCGCATTGCATCAAACCGAAATAATACGGCAACAACCAGGGGAATTAAGAGGTGAAAGATTTCCATCTGGAGGTGATCCCCAATTGCTTCAGAATCCGTTTGAAACCCAGAAAACACTAGGCTTATAAAATAGGTGGAAAGAAGGAAGTGAAATCTAGGAAAGACAAATTGAGGGAAAGCGAGAGCCTCAAACTCAATATATATAATTTTTATATTTTGTCCGCTTATTGGTTTAGATCCTTTTGGTAAGCTTAAAATAAAATGGCTGAATTGGTTGAAATGTAGAATTATAAAAAATATAATTAAAACTAATTAATTTTAAAAAAAGGATAAAATCTCATATCCAGCAACTTCAGCCAAAAAGTACTTATAGCCCAACCTTTTACCATTATTAACTATTCAATGTGTTTGGTCAGATAAATATATACTACATATTAGTTTGTTTGAGAAAGTAATCCTTAGCATTCTTCTTTTCATTTTCCTATTTGCATTTTTCTAGGGAATCAGATAATAATAAATTTTATGGGCTGTGCAGTTAGCGGTGGAACCCTGGAAGCTATCAGGGAAAGAATGAAAAGCATGCAATTAGGAGCAGCATCGACTGGGATTCCAGATCCAGCAAATCCCGGAAACATGGAATTCATGTCCACGAACAACGGGGGTATCACCCAAGGAGATTTTAGTCAACAACATGCTTCTGCAGCTGATCATAAGAGCGCAAGTGAGATGTCCCAACATAGTAGCACGGTCCTTCCCATGGATGAAAAGGCACTCTCGGGACTTCAGGCAAGAATGGAGAGGCTTAAGAGCGGGTCTATTGAACCACTTTGAATCGAAGCCGTCTTGGTGTTATTGCCACCCGTATGTTTATATATATAGACACACATTATCGTCTTTCAGATCCTTTTGACATAATGACACCTATTGATCTGGCAGCAGAGTAGGCTAGTGCTATGCTTGATGTTGGTTAGAAGGATTACTTGTGTATATTGTAGCCTGGTAGGGCGGGTGGGGTGGGGTGTCATTGTTTCCTTTGTCTTGATTATATAATAATTAATGAGCTTCAAAATGGTCACCACGAGTCTTGCTATCCAGTTTTGTAGTGAATTCTACTAGAGTTGCTCTTTCTCATCGCCTTGATTTTGCTTACACAAATGTTGTTTATATCATTATATTCTCACAATGAATCCTGATTATTAGTAATGCCTCTGGCGAGGTAGTTCATAATTCATGTTACATACGGAGTAATTTTGTTGATAATTTTGTTGTTTATATTCTCACAATTAGGGATGGACCAAACCGGGTCGGCCCGGCCCTGAACCGACCCGACCCGCCACTGTGCGAGTCGGGCCCGGCCCGGTTACGGAATGGGCGGTGCGGGCTTTTACCCGGCCCGGGGGAGGCTAGCGGTTCGGGCACGGTTCACAAAATGGAAGGCCCGGCCCGGCCGGTTCGGGCCAATGTAGGGATGGACTCGGTTTGGGCCGGGCCTTGAACCGGACGGGCCTCGGTTCAAGGTATGGGAGGCCCGAAACTGGCCTGGGTAACCCCCGGGTCCGGGCCGGGCCGGGCCTCGGGTATTTTTTTTTTTGGGCTTTTCCTAGTTAACCCCCACCCCTCCCCCTCACCCCCAAACCAACCCGAACCACCTCAAATGGCCCAAAATACCCAGCCCAACCCAAAAACTCAAAAAAAAAATCAAAAAAAAAAAATTAAAATTGGCCAGGCCCGGGCTCGGGCCCTTCAAAAGGTGAACCGGCCCGGCCGGTTCGGGCCCGGGCTGGGCCAATTTATTAATTTTGTTTTTGATTTTTTTTTTAAGTTTTTGGATTGGGCTAGGTATTTTGGGCCATTTGAGGTAGGGTTGGATTCGGTTCGGGCCACCCGGCCCGTGACCCGGTCCGGCCCGGTACTGTGTGGGCCCAGGACCGGCCCGGTCGGGCGGTCCGGGACCGGGTCTGGGCCCGAACCGGGGGGAAGAAGCGGGGCGGTCTCGGTTCAGCAATTTTGTGACCCGGCCCCGGGTCCGGTTCTATCAAATTTAAAAAAAAAAAAATTTTTGGGTTGGGCTCCTACTAGCCGTTGGGGGTGGGGCTGGGGACAACCCAAACGGCTATATAGCCGTTGGGTGGGTTATAGGGGGGGTCCGGGGGGGGTTGGGTGGTGGGGGGGGTGGTGGGGGGGGTGGGGGGTAAAAAAACCTATAAATACTCCTAATCTTAAACATTTTTTCATATCTCTTCTCCAATTCTTCCTAAATCCTATTCTTAACTCTCTACTTTCTAATTCTCTTATTCTCCATTCTCCAATATATTATATTTATTATTTATACTTTATATTAATTATCTACTTATATAAACTATAAATAGATATAAATAGTATTATATTACTTATATTTGTTATCTAATTATATATTACTTATATATTTATTATATCTATTAATATAGTTGGAATTATATCTAATTAATTTGAAGTCATTCTATTACTCCCATCCGAAAGACCGAAAGTCCGAAAGAGGTACGAAATTATTCTATTATTTATACTTGTTTAATTACTAGTTAATTAGTATAGTTGGAATTTTACAATTTTTTATTATCTGCTACATTTGACTCTAGTTTAAAAAATATGTTGTACACAAAACTAGTTAATTCACTACTTAATTTGCTATAACTCGAATTAATAGTTAGATAAATAGTTAATTAGTTTTTTACAATTTTTTATTAATTGCTACATTTGACTCTAGTTTAAAAAATATGTTGTACACAAAACTAGTTAATTCACTACTTAATTTGCTATAACTCGAATTAATAGTTAGATAAATAGTTAATTAGTTTTTTACAATTTTTTATTAATTGCTACATTTGATTCTAGTTTAAAAAATATGTTGTACACAAAACTAGTTAATTCACTACTTAATTTGCTATAACTCGAATTAATAGTTATATAAATAGTTAATTAGTTTTTTACTATTTTTTATTAATTGCTACATTTGACTCTAGTTTAAAAAATATGTTGTACACAAAACTAGTTAATTCACTACTTAATTTGCTATAACTCGAATTAATAGTTAGATAAATAGTTAATTAGTTTTTTACAATTTTTTATTAATTGCTACATTTTTTAGATGGATCGTCCTAGATATTCGGTTGATATGGGTAACCTCGAGCGTAACCGAACGAACGAGCTTGCGAGGAAGAGATCCCGCAAAGGTAAATCACATCTCGGCTCTTCATCTCAAAGTCAAGATGATTTTGATACGGGTTACGTAAGGAGGGATGGGGATGCGATGACCGACGAACAACTAGAACAAGAATTGCACCGACATAATTCCCGCTTTTTTCAAGACCAACCGAGGACCATTGACGAAGAAGAGCTCGAGGACGAGGACGACGATGTGGAGGAAGCAATTCCGGAGAGCCACGACGACGACGAGGAGGAGGGTGGCGGCAGCCATGACGCCGACCAAGCAGCCTCATCCCAAACAGGTACAAAAAAAAGTAAATCTGAATTAATGGCTAATAATTTTTCTAAGTGGAAGGACCCGAACACCAGGAATTGGACCGCAACTTGCAATTGGTGCAAGAAAAACTATAGCTTGGGGATTTCCGGTGGATACGGATCCGCCACAAGACACCTTAAGTCCAAACACCCGGTGGAGTATGCAAAATTAGGCGGCGGAACGGGGAAACAAACGCAAATATCGAGGTTTGCAAATAACCAACAAGCTTTTGGTAATTTCTCATACAATGATGCACAAAATTTGACAGGTATGGCTAACTTACTTGTTGAAGAAAATTTGCCTTATTTGTTTTCTGAAAGTCTTGCTTTTCGTGATTATGCACAAACTTGTTTAAATCCGCAATATAGAGGTTATAGTCGCAAAACGGTTAAGAAAGAAATTTCAAGGCTTTATGGTGCGGAAAAGGTAAGGTTACAAAATTATTTTGCAAACTTTGATGGACGTGTTACTGTATGTTCTGACATATGGGAGGATACTTATCATAATTTACATTATTTGGGTCTGACTGTACATTATATTGATAATGATTGGCATATGCATAAACGTGTTCTTGCTTTCCGTGAATTTAATGATCGTCACACCGCTGAACATATTTATATTTTGATTGAACGTATTTTAATTGAGTATAATTTAATTGATAAGGTGTTTGCTATTGGTTTTGATAATGCTACTAATAATACTGCTGCTATTCCTAGATTGCGTGAATTGTGTGGTTCTACTTCTTTGATGGGTAGATTTTTTCATCAACGATGTGCATGTCATGTTCTAAATTTATGTGTGCAAGATGGTCTAAAAGCGTTGGGAGCATCGTTGGAGGTAGTCAAGGGGGGGATTAGACGTATTTGGGGTAATGGACACCTTAGGAAAAAATGGCATGATTATTTGATTAATTGGAGTTCTTCTTAGATATAAACAACATTTTCCTGCTTTTATGAAACAATATGATAACTATATTATAAACTCGGCTGAGATCGACACCTGTGAAAAAATTTGTAATGCTTTGATATATTTTAATAATGCAACTGAAACTTTTAGTCATGTTTATAAACCTACCTCAAACCAATTTATTCGTGAAGCTGTTAATCTCGCCGGTGCTTTTTCAAATTTTGAGAATGCTGATTATGTGAATTATTTTGCTGGTTTTATGAAGGAAAAGTTTTTAAAATATTATTCACATATTCCGCATATTTATGGTATTGCATTTGTTCTCGATCCTCGTTTTAGACTTGATTCTTTAGAAGAATGTTTGAATTATTATTATGCTGCTTTTTTTGGTCCATTGCCAATGTATGAGGACAACCCAATTGATCCGAAAAAAGAATACAACGAGGTTAGTGATATATTTTATGCATTATTCAATGAGTTTCATGCACAATATGGCAATGCGCCTCCTCCCCCGACACAAACATCATCTAAAGGAAAATCAATTTTCAAATCTACGTTTGCCAATCTTATTAAAAAAACAAAATCAACTCCCGCTACACAACAAAGCACAATTAATGAGATTTCTTTGTATTTAACTTATGATGTTGATTTTGAAGAAGATGATGATTTTGACGTACTAAACTGGTGGAAGGGAAAAGAAAGAATGTTCCCGGTTTTAGCAAAGATGGCTAAGCAAGTGCTATCAATGCCGGTTTCAACGGTTGCCGTGGAACAAGAATTTAGTTCGGCCGACAATGTTCTAACACAAACCAGAACGAGGTTGAGCGCTGAATCTCTTGAGATGCTTATATGCTACCACGATTGGTTGAAAGCAGCACGTAGAGCTCAAGAAATTGACATCACTCCATCACAACACTTTATGGATGAATCTACAGAGGGTGGCTCTACTTATGCCGGAGATTCCGATTAAAAACAATTATAGTTCCTATTTAATTTTCAAATGTAGTTCCTATTTCATTTCAAATAAATGCACTTGAAGTTTGTTTTTTAATACTTGTATAAAACTATAAAGTATAAAATATAAATTTAAAAAAAAAAAAATTACCCGGGCCCGACCCGGCCCGGCCCGGCGGGTGGCCCAACCCGGCCCGACCCGGCGGGTGGCCCAACCCGTGACCCGGGCGGGTGGCCCGGCCCGAACCGGACCCGTCCAACCCTCGGGCCGGTCCCGGGCCCACTATTCTAGAACCGGCGGCCCGACCGGGCCTAGGCCCGGCCCGGGCCCGACCCGGCCCGAATCCACCCCTAATTTGAGGTGGTTACGGTTGGTTTGGGGGTGAGGGGAGGGTTGGAGGTTAACTTGGAAAAGCCAAAAAAAAAAATTAGAACCGAGGCTCGGACCCGGGGGTTACTCGGGCCGGTTTCGGGCCTCCCCTTCATGAACCGAGGCCCGGCCGGGCCCGAACCAGAACCGGAACCGGTCCATCCCTAATCAAGCCCAACCCGGGTGGAGCCCAAACAAATGAAAAAAACAAAAAAAATTAATTTTGGCCCGAACCAGGCCGGGCATTGTTTTGGGTGACTCGAGCCCGGACCGGAAACCCCTCGGGTCAGGCCTACCTGGACCGGTCACTGACCGGGCCACCGGGTCGAGCCGGGCCGGAATAGAGCTGGTCCCGGGCTGGTTCCAGGTCGGGCCACCTGGCCCGAGTCCAAGCATACATAATATGTTTCTTTTCTTTTTGTATTTTTGATTTTTAATTTTTTAACTTTTGAAATTTTTATTTTTTTTATTTTTTAGATCTTTTAATTTTCAAATTTCAAAATTTGTAATTTTTTAATTTTATAATTTATTTTAGTTTTTTAAGTTTATAATTATTTAATTTTAAAATTTGTAATTTTAGATTTTTATAGTTTTTAGTTTTTTAATTTTATACTCCCTACGTCCTAAATTGTTATGCAAATTCAACTGTTTTTGGTCAATCAATAATATAAGTCAATCGTCCCTATTAGTTGATTCAATTTTTAATAATTAAAATTTACATATTCAGAAATTACATTGAAATTTATTCAATTTTTAATTTTTGAATTTTTTAAATTTTATTTTTTTATTTTTTCGTTTTTTAATCTTTTAATTATTTAAGAATTTTTTTTTTTACATTTTTTATATTATAACTTTTTGTCCATTCACGTAGGAGAAAATTGATGAATAGTTTATCGTTATCAACACGTTTCCTACAAAATACCCCGATTTGGAGGTTGAGAATGGAAGGAAGTGGAGGATTTTTGAAACCTTCGACTTTCCTCCCATTCCCC
Organism: Cuscuta europaea; assembly: GCA_945859875.1. Classification (NCBI taxonomy): domain Eukaryota; kingdom Viridiplantae; phylum Streptophyta; class Magnoliopsida; order Solanales; family Convolvulaceae; genus Cuscuta; species Cuscuta europaea. Next base: position 1,085,363 of record CAMAPE010000058.1, read on the forward strand.
TTATTTCCTTCAACCAAACCACACAAATCACTCGTTTTTCTTCCCTCCCCTCCGAAACTCGCTAAGGCGCTAACCAAAAAGGGCCTATAGTGTTACATACCATCTCCATTTTCTCGAGCATAAATGACACATAATCACCTGCAAGTTACAATTATCATAATTGACTGATGATTAGGAGTGGACTCGGGCCGAGCCAACCGGCCCGGAACCGGACCGGCCCGCTACTGTGCGGGCCCAATCCGGACCGGTGAACTGGTTGGTGCCCGGTTCGGGCCACCCGACCCGGTGAGGTAGGCGGGCCGGGCTCGGGCCTCCTAAATCGTGAACCGGCCCGGCCGGTTCGGGCCCGGTCCAGGCCAATTTTTTTTTTCTTTTTTTTTTTGAATTTTTTTTATGTTTTTGGGTTGGGCTGGGTATGATGGGCCATTTGAGATGGTTTGGGGTGGGCTGGGTATGATATAGCTTCTTAACAGTAATTGAAATCAAGAATTCAACAAATTAAATGTATGAAGAAGGAATGTAGAAGAGATCTGGTGCGGAAGAGGAAAAATCAAAATGAGAATGAATTAATTAATCTAGTTTACAATCTGCAGGATATATATCCAATACTAACTAAGACTAAGGCCCAATATAAAGTATAGTAGGCCTGGAATACAAAAGAATAAAAAACAGCCCATATAATTATTCTTGATACGCCCCCTCAAGAGGAGCATTGATGTCCATCATGTTCATCTTGACTGCAAATTGGTTGAAAAGTAGATTCCCAAGTGGTTTAGTATAGATATCTGCAAGTTGAAAATTATTCTTAATATGAATCAAAGATATTAAACCAGAATTTATCTTTTCTCTAATTAAATGACAGTCTAATTCTATATGTTTTGTTCTTTGATGTTGAATAGGATTGTGAGCTAAATGATATGTTGATTTATTGTCGGTGTAAATGATGATAGACAAAGAAAACTATATTTGTAAATCATGAAGAATATAATATAACCATTGAGCTTCACAAACTGCATTGGCAGCAGCTCTATATTCGGCTTCAGTAGAACATCTACTTACCACTTGTTGTTTTTTAGATTTCCATGAAATTAAAGAATTACCAAGATAAAAAGCATAACCAGAAACACTTATCCTAGTATCTATACAAGCAGCCCAATCAGAATCAGTATAACCTTGAATACAGAAATCAGAAACAGCTGGATAAAAGAGGCATTTACCTAGAGAGTTTTTAAGATACCTTAACATTCTATGAGCTGCACTCATATGAATATCAGTTGGAGAAGAAAGAAACTGACTAAGAACTTGAACACTGTAAGCAATGTCAGGCCTTGTAACAGTTAAGTATAAAAGTTTTCCAATTAAGGTTCTATATGTTTTAGGGTTATCTAAAACAATACCATCCTTTTTAGAAAATTTAAGTTTGGGGTCCATTGGAGTTGTATAAGGTTTAGAATGTAAATAACCACATTCATTAAGAATATCAAGGGTATATTTTCTCTTACACAAGTTTAAACCCTTATTAGACCTAGCAACTTCAATACCCAAGATATATTTTAATTCACCGATATCTTTAGTAGTAAATTTGTTATGTAAAAAAGTTTTTCATGTATACTATTTCCAACAAGAATTATATCATGTACATATATAAGAAGAGCAATGAAAGAAGTATTATTAGATTTAGTGAATAATGAAAAATAAGCTTGAGATTGTATATAACCAAAATGTTTTAGAGATTCAGAAAGCTTACAGAACCATTGTCTGGAAGCCTATTTCAAACCATAAAGGCTTTTGACAAGTTTGCATACCCTGTTATCAGTAGGAGCTAAATATCTTGGAGGTGGCTGCATAAAAATATCCTCATTTAAATCACCATGTAAAAAAGCATTATTTATATCCAATTGATGTAAGAACCCGTTTTTAGCACTAGCAATAGCTAAAATGATTCTAACAGTGGTTAATTTGACAACAGGAGAAAAAGTATCAAAATAATCAAAACCTTCTTCTTGAGTATATCCTTTAGCAACTAATCTGGCTTTATATCTTTCTAAAGAACCATCAGGTTTTAATTTGGTTTTAAAAACCCATTTACAGCCTATTATATTTTGATTAGAAGGAGGGTCAACTAAAATCCAGGTTTTATTTTTCTCAAGAGCTTGAATTTCAGTTATCATGGCATTCTGCCATTCAGGAGATTTGGCAGCCTGTTTATATGTTTTAGGTTCAGTAATTTTTGAAAGAGCAGCAATGAAACCAGAATGAGGAATACTCAATCTATTGTAGGTAATATAGTTATCAATAGGATATCTAACAAGATTACAAGAAGAAGAAGGTGAAATACCTATAGTGATAGATATACGTAATTTATAACTATAGTCTTGAAGATGAATGGGTAACGATCTTACCCTTGTTGATTTTCTGTGATTCTGATTTTCAGGATCAGATAGATTAGTCTGTAAGATGCTAGAATCATTTTGAGCAGCAGTATCATTCATATTCATAAGATTGATTTCATCATTAATTTGGTTTTGTAAATAATTGTGAGAGTTATTTGAAGTTATGTTATAATCATTTGAATAATCATCATCTGTAGAGGAATTGAAATAAGTAGGATCAGAATGAGTTCAGACAGATGATTCAGAATTATTTTTGTAAGGAAAAATCATTTCATAGAACTTAACATTCCTGGAAATAAGAAACTTATGATTAGCAATATCATACAGTTTATATCCTTTAGAACCTAAAGGATATCCAATAAAAACACATTTAACAACTCTTTTATCAAATTTGGACCTATCAGCAGTTAGAGTAGAAGCATATACAAGAGAACCAAAAACTCTTAAATGGGAATAATCATGAACTTTATTATATAGAAGCTCATAAGAAGATTTATTATTTAAAATAGCAGTAGGTAGTCTATTAATGATGTGAACAACAGTTAGAATACAACCAGACCAGAAAATTAAAGGTAAACATGATTGAAAAAGAAGAGATCTAGCAACTTGAAGAATGTGTTGATATTTCCTTTCAACCCTAGCGTTTTGTTGACGAGTTTCAACACAAGAAAGTTGATGAATAATGCCATGATTATTATAAAAATCTGAAAATATAAATTCAGTACCATTGTCAGTTCTAATAGTTTTTATTTTGGCATGAAATTGAGTGCTAATGAGATTATAAAAATTCATCATATGAAATTTAACTTCAGATTTGGTTTTCATCATAAAAACCGAGGTGCATCTAGTATGATCATCAACAATTGTTAAAAAATATCTAAAATCAGAATAAGATGGGACCTTAAAAGGTCCCCAAACATCCATATGAACAAGATCAAAAGCATGAGAAGCATAAGAGGTACTATCAGGAAAGGGTAAACATTTTTGTTTAGCAAAATGACATATATCACAAAAGATAGGTTTATTCATATGATGAGAAGCATTACGATCAACAATAGTTTTCAGTTTGTTGAAAGGTAAATGACCTAGTCTACAGTGCCAAAGATCAGATTTATTATCTACAGATTGATTATTAGCAGCATTAGCAATAGACAATTTATTTGTTGAAAGAAAAGGTTTAGAAGTATTGTAGAGATAAAGTCCACTTTGAAGATCAGCATAGCCAATCATTTGGTTGGTGAGCAGATCCTGCAAAGTAGCATGGTTAGAAGTAAAATGAACAGAAATGTGTTCATGTAAAGCAAGACTAGATATAGATATTAGGTTAAAGCTGAACTGAGGAACATATAATACATCATGAAGAGTAAAAGTATTATTGATTTTAATATCACCTATATGAAGTAGATTTAGGTATGGAAGTATATAAATTGATATTGTGAGTCATGTGATTAGAAGCTCCAGTGTCTAGGATCCAAATAGAGGAATTAGTAGTAGATAAGAAAGCATAATGATTACCTATTAAAGGAGAAGCATCAAGAAACTGATAATGTGATGAGACAGCCATGACAACATTAGCAGAAGCAGATTTATAGTCTGAGTCTTCATGAACTCAAGGAATTTGTTGTAGAGATTTGGATCACAGAAGTCCAGGTCATTAGAAGATGAATCAGTAGATGTATTGGCTAAGTGGGCATGAGTGTTCTTAGTAGAGTTGGCAGGAAGTTTGAACCCATGAGCAATTCTCAACCCTTTTGGTCCTTTCCAATTTGGAGGATATTCAATGACTTGAAAACATTTATCAACATAGTGGTCTTGATAGGCACAGTGAGTACAGGTGATGTATTTCTTTTTGGATTTTTTGACTAAGAATGCAACAGAATCAACAGAAGGTGGATCATGATTGTTAGGATTATCAGAAGGAAAAGGAACAGAATTAATGGGATGTTGAAGTGTTCTTTGAGACTCTTCTTGAAGAAAGAAAGAGTAAACAGTAGACATGTTAGGAAAAGGTGTTTGAAGAAGAATTTGGCTCCTTAAATTGGAATAAGGCTCATTGAGACCAACAAGGAATTTTTGAACAGACTTTCTGAAGCAACATTTGATATTTCTCATTTAGTTTACAAGTACAGAGACCACAAGAACAAGAAGGGAGAGTTTTAAAATTTGCATATTCATCCCAGAGACCTTTGAACAGGTTAAAGTAAGCAATAACAGATTGAGTGCCTTGAAAAATATTACCTAGGGTTTTTTCGAGATAAAAAACTCTAGGGTCATCACTTTTACCATATCTAAGCTGAATTTCGTCCCAAAGATCTTTAGCAGATGTAAAGTATAAGAAAGTAGAACGAATTTCAGGAGCAATGGAGTAAATCAACCAGGAAAGTATTAGGACATTGATACGATACCAGACATTGTAGGCAACTTCATTTTCTGGTGTCGGTTTAGTGATAGAGCCGTCAAGGAACGCCATCTTGTTCTTGACGCTAAAAGCCATCGTAACAGACTTCTTTCAAGCATTGAAATTCTCACCATTGAGCGTCTCAGAGATGATACGGAGGCCAGCATGATCGCTCGGATGTAAGTAGTAAGGAGATGATGGATCCTCAGTAGGATTTAGAGGAAGTAGGATGTTCGAATTCATCGCAATCAACGATGTGCGAAGAAACTAGGGTTAGGGATTCTGGAATTTCAACAGAAAATGAAAATCGATTGTAGAAATCGATATCAAAGATGAAGATGAAAAACGAATTAGGATCAAATAACCTAATCTGATACCATAACAGTAATTGAAATCAAGAATTACAACAGATTGAATGTATGAAGAAGGAATGTAGAAGAGATCTGGTGCGGAAGATGAAAAAATCAGAATGAGAATGAATTAATTAACCTAGTTTACAATATGCAGGATATATATATCCAATACTAACTAAGACTAAGGCCCAATATAAATTATAGTAGGCCTGGAATACAAAAGAATAAAAAACAGCCCATATAACTACTCTTGATACTTCTTAAACAAATAAATAAAATCAATAATGACACATTGACAAATTGACCAAATCAATAATAATGATTCTAAACGATGACTGTTTTTAAATAATTATGAATAACATAACATAAGATGGATCATAATTTTGTCGGCTTCTTTTAGATAAATAGATATACGATAGACTAATTTGGGCAATAATCTCAAACGTTGGATTTGTTTTGTGTAATAAGCCTCCACCAATATATTGCACTGTGTCCATTTTCTTTATCCTTTTCATCTAAAGAACACTTTATTTTATATTACATTAGACCATAACAAAGTGATACAAATTTATCTATCAAGTAATTTATTATGCATAGAGCTAGAGCCTAGAGAGATTCATGAGTAGGTTTCACAAGAATTTGTGGAGTCTCACCATTTTTTACTCATATCATTCTCTTTTAACCTTCGCATATCTTCGGTCATCATACTTTTCCCTTTCCATTTTTAATATCATGAAGCATTCATGCTCAACCCCAATTCAAGAAAAAATTCATGTGACATAAATATTCAATTCATAACCACAATTACATATCTTCCCATTTCATACATGTCTCTCTACCTCTCCAAATAATAGACAAGGGGGAAATAGAAAAAGGTAAAAATTAAAGAAAAGGGAATAAGGAAACTGTTCTTCATCTTTACCATCTTTCAACATTAGTACGTATATACTTTGGTGTAGAAATGACAAGATTATTTGTATGTGTTAATAATATACGATGATAAAGATGGATTTGGAAGAGAAGGAGATTCACAAAGGTAATAATGCAGAAATGACCGATGGTGTTTCACGCCCTGAAGGAAAGGGAAATAGGCGTAACAACAAATATGTGTCAGCTTGCGCCATCTTTGCCTCTCTTAATTGCGTTCTTCTTGGATATGGTTAGCCTTTTATTATCATAAAGACAAATCTTATCCTTATTTTAAAGTTGATGTGGAGAAACTCTCCAACACAAGCTAAGGACAAACTTTTCAAAATAGTTTAAATTGCATATATAACCGGTGCATGGAGGAAATTGCTAGAAATGCCATTTACATACTTTTCTTGTTCAGATGTGGGTGTTATGAGCGGAGCCATTATATTCATGCAAGAGGACCTACAACTCACAGAGGTACAAGAAGAAGTCTTTGTGGGAATCCTGAGTATAGTTTCTCTCTTGGGAAGTTTAGCAGGAGGAAAGACATCAGATGCCATAGGTAGAAGGTGGACAATGGCTTTTGCAGCAATGGTTTTCCAATCAGGTGCCGCCATAATGGCTATAGCCAACAGTTTCAGAATCTTGATGTTTGGCAGATTCTTGGCTGGAATCGGGATTGGGTTCGGGGTCATGATTGCACCTGTATACATAGCGGAGATATCCCCTGCCATTGCCCGGGGCACTCTCACTTCATTCCCTGAGATATTCACGAACCTCGGGATTCTCCTCGGGTATGTTTCGAATTATGTGTTTTCGGGTTTGCCCCCCCATATCAGCTGGAGAGTCATGCTTGCTGTGGGGATAACACCGTCGGTTTTTATTGGGTTTGCACTATGTATCATCCCAGAGAGTCCTAGATGGTTGGTAATGAAGAATAGGATTGATGAAGCAAGGTTGGTGTTGTTGAAAACCAATGAAAATGCTGGAAATGAGGTTGAAGAGAGGTTAGCAGATATTCAAAGAGCAGCGGCCGATTGTGCTGGCGGAGACAAGTATCAAGGGAATGATGTATGGGGTGAGCTTTTGAGCCCATCGGCCGGAGTTCGGCGAATGCTCATCGCTGGTTGTGGCATTCAAGTGTTTCAGCAGATCACAGGTACATATTTCATCATTAGGTTGATAGAATTCTAACACTCACTTGCATAAAAAGTTTTGAGTTGCTTCTATTTTCGTGTTAATTTTCAATAATAAAGTTTTAAGTCTGAGTATGATCTTTCACTTCAGCTTTCTTAAATACTATTGTACCTTGTTATCACATTCACATCCCAAATCATAGATTCATAGGGGTTTCAGAAGCTAGTCTCCTCTAACTTCTAAAAAACTGCTTCTGGAAGCAATTTGGAGCACTAGAAGTTAACTGTGCAGTTTCACCCAAGCACTCAAATATCTGATTTTGCCCCTGAAGGAGCAGAAGCAGATCCAAACACCTCATACTCCCATAGTAGAAGCAGATCCAAACACTAGTAACTTTTGTACAACTCTTATTGATTTTAGAGCTTTTTTAAGCACCTACCTTGTACAGTATAAACAGAACATGAATGTGATGATGAAATTTTCAATAGGTATTGATGCAACTGTGTATTACTGCCCAACGATCTTCAAAGATGCTGGGATGAGGAGCAATTCCCATCTCCTGGCTGCAACTGTGGCTGTTGGATTCACAAAAACATTCTTCATCCTGATAGCTATTATGTTGATTGACAAGGTAGGTAGGAAGCCATTGTTGTACATGAGCACCATTGGCATGACAGTTTCTCTATTAGCTCTTGGAATCACACTCTCCTTCCCCTCCTCCTCTGCGTCATCATCTCATATCAATCTGGTGATCCTCTTTGTTTGTTCAAATGTGGCATTCTTTTCTATCGGAATCGGTCCGATATGTTGGGTTCTTTCGTCCGAGATCTTCCCTTTGAGGCTTCGAGCTCAAGCGTCGGCCCTAGGGGCAGTCGGCAGCAGAGTCAGCAGTGGGGTGGTTGCCATGTCTTTCCTATCTATGTCTCGCGCCTTTACTGTGGGAGGGACGTTTCTTGTTTTTGCTGCTGTTTCTGCTGTCTCTGTAGTGTTTGTTCACAAGTGTTGCCCTGAAACAAAGGGGAAATCATTGGAAGAGATTGAGATGATGTTCCAGAATGATAATGGTGGAGGAAGAGTGCATGTGGAAGATGCTGAACTACTTCTAATGCAGAGAAGACAAGAAACTGTTTATTAATCATTGAAAAACAAATTCATTGCATGCTTTAAACACAAGCGGGAGTAGTACTGTAATAGTTTGAAGTAAAGTAGTACTTCAACTTTCATGAAATCTTACCTAGTGAACTTAATTTTGTGTTGAATATTCAAAAAGTACCAATTAGTGCCTTCCTTTTATTTGAAGGCCCCCTTTTAATAACTCTCTTGTCAAATTGATTTTTCTTAGTTAATGATAATCAATTGATCAATGATATTTTAATCTGAAACTATTTTAAATATGAAATTTATACTAAAACGTTACTTATTAAAAAAAAAAATTCATAAAAGTATAAAATTTATAATTTATAAAAAAATATTATAATTAAAATCATTGTTTAAGTTTTGCATCATTGACCAAGAAAGGGTAATATGATAAACTTTTTTGGAATGGAGGTATTACAATTTTTTGAGGTTATAGTTAACTTCCTTTGTTTAAATTAGAGTAAATTCCCTAAATATGAGTAAAAAAGTTTTGAAATTCTAAAATAGGACTATCATGTTTTTTATTCCCTAAATAGGAGTAAATTTCTGTCAAGTTTAACATTACTAGGCTTTTAAAAATGGCCACATTAAGAGTTAGAAAATTTATATACTAGTATTTTTTCATTCACCCCAGTGCCGCAAAGGCTCCCACCTACGGTGGGGTAAGGGGGGGTCGGATGTACGCAGTCTTACCCCTGTACTAAAGCACAGAGAGACTGTTTCCGGATGACCCATAGTGAAAATCGCGTCCAAGATTGCATTGACTGACTGCTGCTCCATAACAAAGAAGCGCAAACAGTTTAGTGAGCCATTTTGCTTTATTCCATCATAACCTCAAACCAAAAAATAATGAATCTTTAGCTCCATTGCAAATGATGGAAAATTAAATTGGAGTATTAAATACAAAAGTTGATTTGAATATGATATAATTTGAAGCATAAATTTAATGATTACAAAATAGCTTCATTCATGGTATAATAGTATATGAGACCTTATTTTAAACATAGATTGTGAACACTTTTTGTCCACAATATCCCCTATATAATTAAACTAAATATGATACAGAATTAGCACATCCATTAAGACACTTTTCATAAACACTTATCATAACAATAACCATCTTAGCAGAGCAACTCACATTGCAAATCACAAGATTGGAATAAATTTAAGAATGATTTTACGTGGCTTGTTTTCAATCCCAGATCAGGGATTCAAACCAATCAAAACAGAACAAATCAAACTTAAACCGATCAAATCAGACCAGACAAAACATTCATAGTTATAAATTACATAGAGACCAGACATTTACCTAATCAGACCTCATCAGTTCAGATCAGACTAGACCTGATCAGACCAGACTTAAACAGACCAGAATAGATCAGACAAACAAATTTCAATTTAATTGAAAAACATCGTAAATGCTCCACCTTATAAAATTTGGTCAATTTTGACTTACACACAGAATAAGAAAGTTAATATTTGATAAGTTCATATTTCAAAACGCATTTGATGCGTGTTGGGATTGAGTTTTGTCACTTTTCCTAATCTATATGAGTCACAAACCGTTTAATTAGCTCAAGTCATAGTTTACCGGATTTAGGTTTGCATTTGGTGTTTTTAGAATTAAAATCAGGAAATTGAGCTCGACACCGGTATTGGAGAATTAATCGGGAGGACTCAAGACACATTTGAGAGTTATTGAGAAACATTAAAGGTCCACGATTCATTAAAGGATTGATTTTGAAGTAAAGAGAGCTCAATGACCAAGTACGAGATCAAACGGGAACGAATCAAGCTTAAAAACGGCGATCACGATGACGTTTTGTCAATCGTTCAAGCATATTATTTTGTAGAAACATCCAAACTACACGATTCAAGTTCCATAAGAAATACTCCCTCCGTCCCTTAAAACTTTGTCAACTTTCCTTTTTTGTATGTCCCACTAACTTTGTCACTTTCCTATTTAAGTAAAGAATTTGTGGTTCCAGTTAATTCTCTCTCTTCTGCACAAACCTCTACCACACAGTTTTTACTTTATTAATCATCGTGCCGGTCAAACTTGGCAAAGTTTGAAGGGACGGAGGTAGTATAACTTAAAGAGCTACAAATCATATGAAGACACAATGACGAGAATCTGAGAGGAGAAAGGTGAAAACACACGATGAAGTGAGATAATCGATGTTGAGATCTTCAGGATGCGACCTCCCACCATTTTATTCATATCTTTTGGTTGGATGGACCAATTCTAGTTTTGCAAGTTCCGGTGAATAGAGGACTTCATTATCTACAACTTGTGTGAAAGAATAATAGTCAAATCAGGATGTAAAAGACGCACGCCGTGCCTGGAAGATGAAAGCACGAGCAACCCTGCTGAAGGTCGGGCACGCCGTGCCCGACATTGTTTTCGCTACCAGTGCTCCGGAGGCACGGACGCCAGGCACGCCGTGCCTGGCCCCAGAAATCCTTTTTCAGCTCAAATTCCCCCGTTTTCTATTTAAACAGCATGTAAACCCCTACAGAGCTTAGAGAAAGGCCTAAGACGAAATTTTGAGTGCTTTTTCGCTTTGTTATTCAAGAACCTGAGATTATTTGTATGTTCCATCTTTTTAATTAATGACAATTAATGTTTTTCATCCCAATTCTATTTTATTTATTTTATTCGCTGAATTTATTTAATTCTTGATTCCCTTTTTCCGTCCCTGTGGAGACGATAATCGTACTTATACCTTATACTTCTACATATTTTAAGTGAGAGAAAACACGCATCAATATTGTACACTTGGGGTTTGTACGGAAAAAAGCTAAATAATATTGAACACAAATATGTTACTTCAAATAAGAAAGTGCCAAAATTTATAAAACGACTAAAACAAGTTAATAAATTTTAGTGAGACAGAGCCAATGACATTTCTTTATTATCTAGATGAGGAAATGTGCAAATGTATCTCTCATGTTCCTATAAAGGAGCAAATTTACCCTTATGAACTTGAAATCAATAAAATAGATTTTAATAAACATCAAAAATAAATTATAAATTTAAAATTTTAAATTGAAAAATGAAAAAAATAAAAAATCTACTTGTGTCTGCAATTTAAAAAACACCAATAATAATAATAATAATAATAATAATAATAATAATAATAAACTCATTTATGGTTAACCAATCTACATGCATATTGGAATATTACACGGATGCTTATTGCAAAGGAAAGAGAGTCGCCGGGATGTGCACCCTCATCAAGTTATGCCAGATTTCATCATTGCTGGGGAGGATGTCATAACCATGGCCGTAGGGCTAGCCGGGCAATAGCCGGGGGTGAATCCAACAATAAGAACACTAACCGTTTGCGGAGAAATCAAACGTTGATGGCACCCCACCACCCACCACAACCCCATCATGGCCCCGCCCTCGTTGCCATCCTTACCGAAATGTCACTGCCCACATTTTCATTTCACGTGCGGATGTCATGAAAAATATGAAGAGTCATACTCCGTTTTGGGACGTCTTTATTCACTAAAACGACGAGTCACTTCTATGTAATTTGTCTGCTAATCCGTTCTTTATTAACTGTCTCGCATTCCTTTTGGGGACGTTTTTAATTATTTGTCCTTCTTTCCCTTTTTGGTAAGTTTTTTCAATCAAAATACATTTATACCCCCACTTTTATTACCATTACCCCTTTCTCTTTCCTAATTTTTCATTTACCCACAACTTACTACACCTTTTACATTACCCCTATTATTTTACTTTTAAAACTCGTGCCAAAGCCTAAGAGGACTCATATTTAAGAACGGAGGGAGTATTTTTGGAACAGACTAGTAGTAATATATGGGTCATTATTTCTTTGTGGGCTTTCCCATAAAGAAATGTGACAACTTTTAAATAGTGACAAAAATGTAATTGGTAAGGTCATATATTTGGAAAAACATGATGTTACTATAAATTTCTTATGTCACTACAATTTTTCATATCATTGCGGGTTGTCACTGCCAGATTTTCATATCACGTGCGGATGTCACTGTCGTCGTGAAATATGTCACAATGACCGCCGGAAATTTATGCATGACCTTTTTCTAGCGAAATTGCAGTACATCCTCTACAATAATGACTCAGTTTTCAACCGTTTTCGTTCGGTAAAGGCACTGCTCAATCCTCATCCCCCCCCCCCCCCTCCATCCCCGCCAACAAAACCACACCCCGTCCTTGCAATAATTGTACCCCACCATGACACCTCACCCCAACCCTGCAACTGCCGCATCCCTCCACCACACCGGCTCACAAGCCGTTGCACACCACATACTGCCACAGTCCGAGACCCTGTCTCAACCCCTACTCTGCCCCATGCCGCTGCACTTGCCCCATCTCCCATCCCCCTACCACTGCGGCCACCCTCAAAGCTTCTCAATCCCATCACCGGCCTAACATTGCCCCCATTCGTTGCATCCGTCCCCAATCGTGCCTTCATTTAACCTAGTCGTCGTTATTTGAACCCTAATCATCGATCTTATCAAAGGTAACCATCAAAGATGCCATTGACAATCTACCTTGTCCATCACAATAGGCAGAACGTCTTCGGTAGAAAACTCCTACGCTCGTTGATGGAGTATATAGACCCCGACCCCCGGCCTGCCGACTATTGGGCCTGGACAACGATTCACATACACCAGCAGACAACATTTATATTAATGTATAGTTTACATATTCATTGTATGTAATAGAATAGCTTTTTATACTATTAGTCCATTTATGTAACCGGGTCTGTTGGACCCATATTAGATGCACATACCCGGATTTCCCTATATATACTGTAACACCCCAAAATTTCCCGCCCAAAATAATACTTGAAATAATAATATATTGATAACAACCTTGATTTATCATTCAAAATGAGTAGAGTTTTGCAGCGGAAATAACAATAATGGGAAATGGGTGTTACCGCCACACCCGACCAAACACGGTCGGATGCACAGGCATCTTAAAAACAAATAAAGTGAAAGCAACAAAAAGTAAATGTTTATTTAAGACTAAGTTCAACTAAGGTATCTTGTAATTCGCTCTCAGGCTCGAGCAATCCATCAATCCACATAAGCACCCAACTCATCACATGTTAAAATTTAAGGGAGGAGAGGCGGGACAAGGAAAGTAACAAAAATTAGCTTTAGAGCTAAGTAAGTACTAATCAACCCCGTAAAATAATCACGTTTGACTAAAATAGATTTTTATATAATATTATATAAAAATAACTCACTCCAGTGAAATCATTTTCTCTTTTATTCACTTCAAAAATTACTTATTTATTAATAAATTCTTCTTTTCTGGGTATCACCTCAAAAGTCACTTCTTAAATTGTAAACTCTTCTTCTCTTTGGGTTTTCAAAATCCCATTCTTTCTAACTTCTTAGTAGTTGAGAAGGGCGGTGCTCAACCTTTCGGCTGAGCCCGGTGAACCGTGGTTACGGACGGCCACCCCGAACAACGCCGGTACCACAATTGCTCTTGTGGAAACGAAACGACTACCTTAAGTGTGCACACCCCTAAAGGGATTCCAAGCCCTCCGAGTAGTAAGTCATCCCGAGTAGTCGGGACTCAGTGTACCAACCACTCCTGAATAAGATATCTCTGAATGATTAGCTTAGGGACTACTACTATAACTTCTTCTTATAAAGGATTATAGATCCAAATGTCACTTTAACTCAAACTGTACTTCTTAGTAGTGGCAGGCCTAATCACCCTCTACAATTATCCGGACGTGGAAAACCGACACCACGGATTTCTCCCATGGTGCTCACCTCTTATAAAAACGTAAATTTTATCTTGACTTTAGATATATTTCTACAAATATTTCTCAATCTCTCTAAATAATCTCAAAGGTATTTAAAAATATTTAATACCCCAAAAAGTACTCTTAATTTGTATTCCTCAAAATCACATACACATAATTCAAAATTCACACTTAATCACATAACGCATAATAAGCATATAATACGAGGAAACAATTTTGGATTGGCAGAGAAACTTACATCGATTCGCAATAACTTCTAACTGAAGCTTCTACCTTGATCTCTTCAAATTTTACCTTCTAGAATGTTAAAATTCTAAAATCAACATCTATCAAATTTATAGTTAGATTCCTCCACCCTTTAGAAATTCCACCTCTTATAAATTAATTGTTTCCACAGTAAATAGTTCAAATGGATTCGTAATAACTTACATTATCCATTTTGTTATAGTCGAATTATTAGTCAATTTAGGATGTTTTTACTTGGACTGTAATTCCTCCCAGACCAGACCAGACCAGACCAGATCAGACCAGATGACCAGACCAGACCAGACCAGACCAGACTTGGATAGTTATAAAAATACAAAGAAACCAGACCAGACCAGATCAGACCAGACCAGATCAGACCAGCAAATTACAGTCCAAGTAAAAACATCCTTATTGAAATGACAATTTAATCTAAAAAGTGACAGATTTAAGTGACTAATATAGCCTCTCAATATTTCATTAGACCGTATGGCCTTTTTAATTTTAATCATCATTTTATTTTCAGCCAGCCCAGAATATCTAATTTAATATGAGCCCATGTTAATAAAAACTCCAGCCCGTCAAAATTAATACGGAGTATAAGAGTCACGTACACACAATGGGGCGGGTCCGGGTATTAGTATTGATCCGTGTCGTCCCGACCCGCTCCGACCCGACCCGCTCAATATACAAGTATATACATATTTTTTGTTAAATTATACTACAAATTAAATATACTTCAACATACATATGTGTGTATACAATAAATCTTAAATTCTTTGACCTTATAATATATCAATATATATATATATATATATATATATATATATATATATATATATATACATACTATCATATTAGATTGAGATGAACGACGGATTATCAGTGTCTTCTTTATATATAGCATTTTAATACATATATTCAAGTATTAACATAATTAAATAGATTAACTATTCAAGTCTAACTGATTTTTCCTTAACTTTTGAAATTTCTAGCTTATCATGAATTTGATTTAATATATTAATTTTTAATAATTATTTAAAGATAAACTTTATGTATATTCAATTAGTAATGACTTCTCATAAATAAAAATACATACTAGGTAATTAGGTTACACGGGGCGGGGCGGGGTGGACCCGCCCCACATGGGACGGGTCATGGGACACCAAGTTTGGATCCGTGCAGGTTACGGGGCAGGGCAGACCCGCCCCGTCAAGTCGCGGGGCGGGTCTGAGTCTTGCAGTACCCGCCCCGCCCCGACCCATTGTCATGCCTATACACACATGGCGGCAGGAGGTCATCTTCTCCAGCAGCTTCGGCGACGTGGACGAGTATGGTTGATTCCGGGCGGTTTCTCTTTCCTTCCGGCGTCTATGCAGTCTGGCGGTTGTAACCCAGCAAAACATTCTCCGGAGATGCTGCAGTGGCCCTTCCTCGCGGCAGCGTTTCCACAGTGCTCATTTCCAACCATTCTGTATTCCGGCGTGAAAACCAGTCCGGCCACCACCGGGTTTCTTCTCCGGCGAGTCCTCCCATTTCTCCGGCGTTCAGTGGTGTCCAGCGGCAGCTTCGCGAGCTCTCTTAGACCTTCGTTTCTGTGGTGGTTTAGTGCAGATT
Organism: Cuscuta europaea; assembly: GCA_945859875.1. Classification (NCBI taxonomy): domain Eukaryota; kingdom Viridiplantae; phylum Streptophyta; class Magnoliopsida; order Solanales; family Convolvulaceae; genus Cuscuta; species Cuscuta europaea. The sequence goes on from CAMAPE010000058.1 coordinate 1,101,336, forward strand.
TTGACCCGCAGTTCCGTAGTCCCGTACTCCAGCGGCGAGGTTAAGGCGCTCCGGCGATGTTCGGAACCTGCTCTTTCGGCGGCGATTCCCTTACTGTCACTCTCCTTCATTCACGACTCAGATAGCAGATTGGAGAGAAAAGTGTGGGTGTGTAAAGTTGTTCTTTGGTTATGGTTTCGCAGGGGAATGTATACATGTATGTAAATACTACGTATGTATTTGTGTTTATATGAATAGGAGGTCACTGGTCTTCTACAAGTACACGTAGCTGTTTGCTTCATTATTTCCATATCTTTGGCCTCTTCCAATTACATGTGGGATTGTTGGTTGTTCAATTGATGAGGCGTGTGAACATGTACAGTCCGCAAGCTTTACAATGCTACCCATATTATTATTGTCTTATTGTAAGTACATATATGTATATTATTACTTTCATTTTTATATGTATATGCTACTTGGTATTACTTTATTAGGCGTGCTACTTCTTTTAACTTTGTTATTCTTGTATGGTACAGAGTATTATAGTGTATTTTTGTAAACATATTATGGACTGATTCAAATTGTTAAATTGTCACTTTTGTTATTTATGTCATATGTATATTTATTGGTTGTTACAAAAACGTCACTTTTGTCATTTAAGGCAAAGTCTCATCCGGTCAACATAATTACTATAAAATGTCATTTTTATCAATGAAATATTTCTTTTCTAATTAAAAATGTCACTGATGTTAAAATTTTATCTGATTCACTCATTAAAATGTCTCTTTCGTAACATTTTATCTGACTAATGAAAATTATTTATTTTATTTTAAAATTTTCGAAGTGTCACATATATTCCTTATAGGAGACTTGTAAACATAAGTCACAAACTCACATTCAATACACTTCTCTCCTTCTCCCTTCTTGTTCAATCTCTCCCAAATTATAGGATATGGGTATCGATTATCCATCAAATGGTGCTCTCGTTGAGAGGTTTGAACACAATCAAGTGAGAAAACCTCTCAAAAACAACCAAAAGTTCGCCCAAATCACAGAAAAATCTAGCAAAAATTGTTATGTAAAAATTCAACAACAACAAGAGTGGAATTTGAGATCTGGATTTCCTAGAGCCGGAGCCACCGCCCGGAGCCGGAGCCGGAGCCGTACACGTCGCACTGTTGCTCAAATCTAAACTCTCTAGTCAGCTGAGTTGGTCAACCGGAGCAATCAGAGCATTGTAAGTCATCACTCGAAGCTTCTGGTCACTGCATGCTCTTCCATCTTGCTGGTTGCAGCTCGTTTCCACCATTAATGGCCGCCTTGAAGCTCCTGGGGTAACGAGCGACTTTGAGCACGGGCTTTACCGCTTCCATCGCAACACCTCTTGCCTTGCTTAAGGTCGCCCCACCGCCGTATCATCTGCCTTCAAGTCTCAACAATCTGTTATAGTGGCTCAACGTTCTCCGGCCGCCATTAATGGCTGTGTGAGAGCTCTCCGCTCATGACCCAGAAGGCAGCATCATTGAGGGATTCTTCTCCCTCTCTGACAAAGACCATGACCGGAGGGTACCCTCCTTTCCTCCAGCCTCACCGATTCATGATCTTTCAATTCCATATGCAGCGGATGTAGGTTGAAGGTGGTTGACCGTAAAACAGCAGGGGAATGGCAAGAAAGCTTTCGGCCAAGATGAAGGCAGTGGGCCAGGCCACTGATAAACCCAGATATTTTAAAATCAAACAATCTAACCAGTTAGAAAAGAAGCAGATAGAAAGATATCGAGAAGATTAAAACCAAATCTGGTATACCGTATAAACCGGCCGCTGCTCTCCCTGGAGAAGGAGAGCAGCGGCAACCCTAATCTCTCTATCTCTACTCTTGCGTCTCTAAGCCTCTATCGATTCTTTAGGGTTCCCGTAAGTTAGTCTCCTTTTATAGAAGAAGTTAGCTAACTTACAGGTTATAAGGAAGCCCCCGGGCTGATACACATTTGTGGCCCATATTACACGTTTAATTAATAACTACACAAATACAAAGATATTTAATTAGATTGGACACCATAAAATATTCCTAACAATCTCCCCCTTGGTGTTCAATCGTGTTGAATCAGCATTGCAGTGCAGATATCTTTGTCTTTGTTGTTATTCAGCTTCCTTTGTCTTTGAACTTGACTTCTGAGGAAGGCTATCTGAAGAAATCATTGCAATCTCCCCTTTGATGTCTTCTTGACAATTTGATCTTTGATGTCGGGGGTTGAGGGACCTTCAGTATTTTGCATGTAGTCCTTGCCTTCCAGAAGTTGCTCTTGATCAGCTTGGATGAAGTCCGGTGACGCCTCTAGAATGAATATTCTTTGGAGAATAGGAGACGTCCATGGAATTCATCTTCAAGACACGAGTATTTGACCTCTGTCTCCTCCACAATGTAGTCTTTTTGACTTTGGAATGAATGCATTTGAGGAGAACTTGTCGGTGGCACAGCGGAACATAATGATTGTTGATTTGTGAGTGTAGCTGACCATTTGATTTGAGTTGTAGAGATAGCAGAGAAGGTATTGATTTTTGTGATGGAGGAGTGAAGTGTCCCAGAATGATTTGTTCAGTGTTAACAGCATGTGGACCACTCTCCCCCTCATGACGATCCGATGAATCGGGACGTCATGCTTTTATTCTTTTATTCTGCGGAAATAAAACAGGAAACAAACAGAAAGAGTAAATGATAAAAGCCCCCCGGGGTCGTGTAGACACCCGTTTTCATCACTATAGAGATAAACTCTAAAGCAATGGCCTGAAAATGTTGGTGATTCTTATGTTGCAACAACAGGACTTCCTTCCAATCATTAGTCTACATCTGCAATAGATGAGACCTATGGAAGTTCTCGCGGGTCTTTGAAGACCTGCAACTGACTCAAAAAGTGCGTCTGTGTCCTAGAAATTTCAAAACATTTGGGAGTGAGGTAACTAGACACGACGTGATCAATGAAAGTTTAGTGGCATGGGGCTGAGGCCACTGTAGTCAGTATTGCTTGCCTCGTAAGGAGGTAGTAATGAGAGATGCGGTTCCCCGTGAAATATGATTAAACACCTGTCTGTTGGGAGACAAGTGAGTGGTCTTGGATAGGGTTCAACATGCACTGTTGGACAAGATGCAGTGACTTCTACCCAGGATCTGATTAAATCAGTCCTGAACCTATTTGGGAATTGTCCAGAGTATTTGAGTGGCTATGAGTAAATGTTCAATGGATAATAGGCAGTTGAGGTAGCAGACTCATCATTGATTATCGTTTTTCTTCTCACTTGAGCGTTCTGCTTCCTAACGCTCATAATGTTCACTCACTCACTCGCTCGCTCACTCACTTACGCTCGGCTTTGTCCCCTGGATAGGCTTAGTTGGGTTTACTAAGCCATAGGGACATGTTCTCTCATTACTTTCTTCATTTTCTCTCTGTACTCCCCCTCAACAGGAGCACTCGGTATGCTTTGTCATTGTTAGGCACCGGGAAGGATAACATTGAACACTCCCCCTAAAATGTTGCATCCTTTGAGAGATTCCTTGCTTTGTCGGTGTAAGGTGCCAGGAGGAGAAAACTGAAACTCCCCATCAGAATGTGCAAGATTTGATTGCTCACAGCTTGTCATACCCGCCATGTGTGTGGAGCAATCTGAACATGTACCACACATGACGGTTTCCTTGAGCTCATCATGTAGAATTTCAGCATATTGATGATCACATAATGTTGACGAGTCAGGGGAGGCTTCAGCAGTTGATTGTTGATTGTCGTAAGATGACCGTTGACGCGAGGTTGATTGAATTATCTACGATTTTCGGACCTCTATAGTGAAGTTTAGAAAAGCTCTGACCTCAGGTTTGACATTGAAAGAATTTGAACAGATTTGCCTAAGTTTTGACCTGGACATCGGTGATTTACAATGTTTGTCGGAAAACTAACATTTTGGCCCTCAAAGTCTGCGAGTGAGGGCGCGTGAGAAAGGGTTCTAGGGCATATCCCGAAAACTAATGTACTACCTCCGTCCCTTAAAACTTTGCCAAAGTTGACCGGCACGGAGAATAATAAAGTAAAAACCGTGTGGTTGAGGTTTGTGCAGAGGAGAGAGAAATAACAGAAACCACAAAATAATTGATTAAAAGGGAAAGTGACAAAGTTTTTTGGGACGTCCCAAAAAGGAAAGATGGCAAAGTTTTAAGGGACAGAGGGAGTATATCTTTTCGTTAGCTTTCCAACAAAAAAAAGTTTGCTCAAATCGGATCACCGAGTCAAAAGTTATGGCCAAAACAGTGAAGACAGGCAAAAACTTTGAATTTTGAGGAAATTCTTCGAAGTTGAGGTTCTCGACCTTGAATATCGAGATCAGGAGGATTTTAAAGAAAATTCTAAGGTAAACTTCGAAATCCCAATCTCGAGTTTTAAATCTCGAGATCAAAATCTCGAGGTCTAAATCTCGAGATCAAAATCTCGAGGTCTAAATATCGAGATTACAATCTCGAGGTTTAAATTTCGAGATAACAATCTCGAGGTTTAAACTTCGAGATTACAATCTCGAGGTTTAAATCTTGAGATTACAATCTCGAGTTTTAAATCTCGAGATTACAATCTCGAGTTTATCCCTTAGAAGAACGTCGAAATCCACCTGCAAAAACACCTCAAGACTTCGAAATTTTTAGAATTTCAAAATGTTAGAACATCGAAAACTTTGGAGTTTCGAAAGGGTCAGAATAACGAAAACTTGTTGTTTAAAAAACATCAGAACATCGAAAACTTTGAAAAACTTTGAAAAGCAGAGATTCATCCAAAAATCCTATAATTTAACCTTCGAAATATTCTGAACAGAAAGATATCAAGCTTCGAACGATTTTGAGTTTCACGAAACTCCAAACTTTGAAAGATTCAAAACATCAAGAAATTCGTAAAATGTCAAAATCTACAAAAACTTTGAAATCTTACCTGTCATATAAAAACCAGAATCTCGAGATCTTCCAAGGTATCGAGATCTAACAAAATCTCGAAATCTTTCAAGTTGAAAATTTCGAGTTTTGAAATTTTGAAAACAGTTTTGAAAAGCCCTTGATCTCGCGATTCCACCAGTATCAAAATCAAATCGAAATCATTTCTGCAACCAAGGAAAAATAGGATCTCGAGATCTCATTGTAGAGATCTTCGAAATCGAAAAAATGCAGAAATCGAAAAATGAAACATGCTGTAGAATCGTTAAGAAGAGGCGATTCTAACAGTATAATTTTTACAAAGTTTCGACCAAAAACAAGATCACAGAGGCAAATATCGAGATAATGAAGTACAAGAGAAAAAAACAGAGTCTGTCGAAAAGCAGATACGAAAAACGCAGATAGATTCAACCTTTTTCACGCCTCGGCTCTGATACCAATTGATAAACCCAGATATTTAAAAATCAAACAATCTAAGCAGTTAGAAAAGAAGCAAATAGAAAAATATCGAGAAGATTAAAACCAAATCTGGTATACCGTATAAACCGGCCGCTGCTCTCCCTGGAGAAGGAGAGCAACGGCAACCCTAATCTCTCTATCTCTACTCTTGCGTCTCTAAGCCTCTATCGATTCTTTAGGGTTCCCGTAAGTTAGCCTCCTTTTATAGGAGAAGTTAGCTAACTTACGGGTTACAAGGAAGCCCCCGGGCTGATACACATTTGTGGCCCGTATTACACGTTTAATTAATAACTACACAAATACAAGAATATTTAATTAGATTGGACACCATAAAATATTCCTAACAGCCACATATAACCCAGCTATAACTCGATCAAGTTAGCTGCCCAACAAGGAATAAAGTCCCAGGCAGCCCATTATTCCGGCCCAAATTCAACATCAGTCCAATCTATTTCAGCCCATCAAAAGATAAGTACTCTTTAATTTTCATATTATTTATATTTATTTAAATCATTTCTTTTTGTCGGACGAATGTCAAACTATCACGCAATTATGATCAAATGCCTAGTAGACTGTTACTTGAGACTCATCACTAGGATTTAAAGCCCTGACCCAGATCAGGCACAAAGCTCTGACCCAGCTCAGGCACAAAGCCCCGACCAAGTCGAGCATGAAGACCTGTCTTAGTCATTCCAAGAGTGGCGACCATTGCGTACGAATGGCTCACACATCCACTCTACTAAGTATTTTATCATTACATTAGCAATTCACATTTCCACTTTTTTCAAGTGACGAACTCCCGATCGGAAACATAAATCCCAAGAATTTTTTTTATATGTATGTTAAATGTGTAGGTACGAAGATGACTTTACTCATTTTCGACTCGTCCCCACTCGCCTCAAGGACTAAGGAACTGGGGGACTGAGGGGTCAGAGTTTCTAAATGAGCAGAAAATATCACCCATGAGTAGGAACGAAAGCTGAGTTGGATGAAGAGGAGCTAAGCCTGACAAAATTTATTATGCTGGAGGAAACTTACCTTCCTTGTTTCATGTTGGGGGCGCTAGGTGTACTCTTTTTTCCTTTATTATGATTTTTTCCCACTGTGTTTTTTCCTACTAAAGGTTTTTAACGAGGCACCTCCCCATCATGGACAAGGGTGGTGGTCCCCCGACCAAAGAGGAAGAAACCAAAGACAGAAGAACGTTGCAAATACAATTGTGGACTACTCACTTTCACCTCGAGTACTCTGGGCTCAGGGAGTGGGGGACTCCTGATGTAGTATATAGACCCCGACCCCTGGCCTGCCGACTACTGGGCCTGGACAACGATTCACGTGCACTAGCAGACAACATCTATATTAATGTATAGTTTACATATTCATTGTATGTACTAGATTAGCTTTTTATACTATTAGTCCATTTATGTAACCGGGTCTGTTGGGCCCATATTAGAGTACAGACCCGGATTTCCCTATATATATTCCTTATAGGAGACATGTAAACATAAGTCACAAACTCACATTCAATACACTTCTCTCCTTCTCCCTTCTTGTTCAATCTCTCCCAAATTATAGGATATGGGTATCGATTATCCATCACTCGTCATAGCTAGGAGGACACAACTCTGATGTCTTCACCAGATTCACTGTCCCCAGTTCTAAGGAGAAGATGGGAGAATCGAAAATTGTGACCGGGACTTACAAGGGTACGGTCACAGGCTGCAATAGTTGGGATGGGGGGGCTACAACGAGCTACAGAGGATGTGTGGCGTTGATTGTTGACTGCTGAGCAATTGGTCGACAAGAGAGGGCCAGACAAAGGCGATGAAATTTGTCTGGCAACGAAGGGGTACGCGGTTCATTAAGAAGATGAGTCACTTCTATGAAAAATATCAAAAGACTCATATTTTTGGAACCTAAAAGACTAGTAGTAATATATGGGTCATTATTTCTTATCATTAATCAAATTATCATTCAACTGTTTCTCAATAAATAGAGAGACTTGATGTCACACGATAGCCTGGAAAAGAAAAGTGACACTCCGACAAAAGCATGACAAGTATATTCACATGCCGCCTAAGATGGCATGGAAAAAATGACTAGTAGAGAAACTATAAATCATGTATTCAATGTATTCGATAATAAGCCCAAAGGAGACTGATCTACCCTTAATTGAAAATAGGAACAACTTGCAGGTGTCATTTCTCCTTTGTGTGTGGCAAGAGAAAGTGGTCGAAGGTTCTTTAGTTGCCAGAGATGGAAGGTGGATGAATTTGAATTGTATTAGATTTGAAATTATATGAGAGATTCAAGGATGATGTAAGGTTAGAATTTGGTTTTGGATTTATTTTCAAAGTTTTGAGTTAGTTTCTTTCACAAATAGATTTGGATTAGTGTATTGTAAATTGTAGGTATTGGGAAAATAGTTTTACACGATTTTCATGTAGATGGTAATTTGAAATGGATGCAGGAAGGAGTAGGCTGCAAATGCTTTGTATGGAAAGATGAAAATGGAATTGAAGAAGGACAAAGTACAAAGTTACATTCGAAGGAGCTGAAAAAAGTTGATATTGATTTAAGAACTTAAATAACGTGTGTTCGTGCTGATGTTTGTGATTTAAGGATATGCAAACTGAAATGAAGGAGCTAGCTATGCAATCTCAAGTCAAGGAAGTATCAATGCAAACTGAACTGAAGAGGATAATTCTGTTATTTAAGAACTTAAATAACGTGTGTTCGTGTTGATGTTTGTGATTTAAGGATATGCAAACTGAAATGAAGGAGCTAGCTATGCAATCTCAAGAGTACAAGACTGTGTACTCTTGTGTACCCCTGCACAAATTCTTACAACTTCTTTCTTATTTCCAATTGAATAAAACTATAGCAATTACACTTTCATCTCATAGGTTTAGAAAGGAGATTGTAGATGAAGCTTGGACTTAATTAAAATTGTCTTTTCATTATAACCTTTCAATTGAAGCTGGGGAAGTTAATTTATCTTTTGTTTGGCACAGAGGGTTTCTGCTGAAATATGTGTCTGTTGAGGTTTAGTCCCGCAGATCTGAAAGCCCAACACACGCTTTGGATATTTCAGGATGTGGATTGTGATTTGTGTGTATAAGAAAATATAAAAGTTGAATCAATAATAATCTCAAGAGTCCTTTTGTATTATGCAATTCGCTGATTACACAGGAAACTTCCCGAACGGTACGTCGGAACAATGATTAATACAAGAATAAGAGTAATTAAGCTATTCTAGGCTTTGAGTATCGAAATGCTAACCCTTTACAATGAGATTAATCCCTCTATTTATACTAATGGGGGGTATGGGATGCTCCTTATTGATTGGTTGCTAATCCAGCCACTTGAATGCTCATCCTCCCACTTGCTGATGTCACACTCTAGCATTTAATGCACTTCACCACTTGCCAATGGTCTGTTGCCCGATTGGAGTGGTGGGTCATGCTGAAACATTGTTGATTTGGACCAAGTATCTTGGTTGACCCGATCCCCATTCGGTACATATTTCTCTCTGGGCCCGCTCTTCGCCTGGATTCCGGGCTAACTATTTTGTACTGGATAATCTGGGCCCTTGGCCCGGGTATTGGGCCTTTGGTCCAATATCCCAAAACGAGTCCCTCACTTCCGATGTCTCGAATGATAGTGAATGCATTGGGAAACAGAACTTGTACGTCGAATGACGATCGGGATTTAGAGTTCACTGGTTTCCTATGTCTTGATTAGTACCTTATTCGCGGTTGTCGTTTGATTTTTCCCATATTTGTCATGATTACTGGCTTTTGCTTTCCCATGCGACACATGTCCTTTCAAATAGTCCAGGTGACGTGTCTTCTTCTGGTTGGTTATTGATTCGGCGCTTGTCAGGCTATAAATAGGCCTTGAATTTCTTGGATACGGGTTTCGAATTTTCATTTCCCTCGTGCCTTTGTTCTGCCTTCTCTCTAGGTCCTTCAAGCTTTTTCGTGTTCAGGTATTCCCCGTCCCTTAACCTTCCTCTACTCTTTGCTTCGATCGATATGTGTCCTTGATCATGCTCCTCTGATTCAGAAATGGCTTCCCAAGGGGAAAATCATGATGCCGCCGTTGTGGACGCCATACCCGTCCCTTTTGGTGAAGGCACAAATGAGGCGGCGGAGGATAACAGGGCGGAGGCGGAGGATTCTTCCGTCAGCTCTTCATCTTCTGATGACGATTCTGATGATACGAAATCCGGTGATGAAATTGCTTCCATGGCGGCTGGACCCCAGGTCGATGTGCCCCGTTACAAAGTTGACCTAAGATTGATTAGGGAAAGGCGGCAAAAACTGACCTCTCACAACAGGGCCCAAATTCCAGGCTTATATCCAGACCCAGTGGACTTCAGTTTGCGGGCCGGGCTTCACCCAATGTGCCAATCCCCTGGAATGGTCGTAGTTCACTTAGACTCGGTTAAAGCTGGGCTTAGGTTTCCATTGCACCCCTTTTTTGTTTCTTTTTCAAATTTCTATGAAATCGTACCAGCCCAGGTCATGCTGAACTCCTATCGGGTGATGGCTGGCTTTATTTACCATTGTGTAGATGCTAAGGTCACACCTAGTTTAGAATTATTTCATCAATTGTTTAAGGTAGCCCCTCAACAGACCCATGGGTATTTGGCCGCAACTGCCCGGACGGGACATATACTTTTTAAGGGCAATCTAACCTCAATTAAGGGGTGGAAAGAGCGATTTTTCTTCGTTTCCGTCCCGGGCGGTCTGATTCCAAATAGGTGAAACGCTTTCCCTCGTAAATCACCGGATCCGATTCTGACCGAGACGATCTGTAAGGATGTTTTTGCCGTGGAGGAGGCCAAAACTTGCAACATTATAACATACCTGACTCACGATCAGCTTTTCAAAGCCGGGATAGGTACTGCCTGTCTTCCTGGGTTTACTTGTCTGAAAACCAAGTGCCATGGGCCGGGCGGTTCTTCTCGTGCAAGAAACGTCCCTTTTTAGTTTCCCATGCGATAAGGCCGCTCGGTACTAACTTTTGCCTTTGTTATTTTTTTCAATTTCCAATTCAGACGCCACTATGAATGATAGTCGAGTCCTTGTTGCTGGGGGAGTGGGCAAGAGGAAGAAGGCCAAGAAGAACCCCAAGGTCAATCCTTCCACCGCCATTAATCAAGATGCCGGGTCTTCTAAGCCCGTTCAGCAGCCTGAGCCTATTCAGCAGGTTCCCCATCAGGACCAGTTCGAAGATATGTTGATCGATGACCGGTTTGGGTCTGATCAGCTGCATCATTTCTCTGAGCACTTTTAGGTTGCTCAGGGTGTCAATGTAGATGTGGGGGGACCCACACTGTTAACCTTTATGGGCAGGTCGACCGGATCTCTCTGGCAGATCCCGTTCATGAAGTTTTGGAGAAAGATGACTCTTCTGCGAGCCAAATCTGGTCCACCTCCTCTTTCTTCAATAATTTTGATGTCCCTAAACTGCCGGTCGAGCATGCAGAGGAGTGTTTGGCCTTAGCGGCTTTGAAGGTAGTTTGTTTTCCCTTGTACTTTGTTTCATAGGTTATCATTCGTTCTATATTGTCTCATCTTTTATTTCCGAACGGAATCCTGTAGGTGGGGCTATACAGCTTGTAGCTGAGGGAGGCCCGGCTGGCCAAGGAGTTGGATTTGATCATCACTCAATCTTCTGCAGAGCAAGCTACTGTTGCCGCTACTACTGCTGCTGAGGCTGATCGGAAGGCTTTCGCAGAAGAGAAGCAATGGCTCAAGACCGAGCTTGGCGAGCTTAGGGTTCAGCTTGGAACTTTTCAAGCCAAAGTCTTTGCAGTTGAGGCTGCTTTGGTGAAGTTCGAAGAAACAGCTCCCCGTATCCCGGACGGCCCGACTGAGGTGAATGTGGATTTGTTCGCCGTTCGGGAGGCGTTCAAATCTTCTGCTGAGTTCTCTGCCATCAAGGAAGATTATGCTAGGCAGCAAATCCCATTGGCCTTTGGTGCTTACTTGAAGAGTTTTCCCAACTACGCCCTTTGTGGGCCAACTACAGCAGCAGCTTGGGAGACCAGTCCAGGCCTTCGATCTTCCTCAGATTGATATCGTTCAAGCTCAATTTGAGAAGTACAAACAGGATGTTCAAAGGGAGGTTGATCGTGCAGCTGGCAGGGAACCCGAACCCCCTTCTGATCTAGAAGATGATGATGAAGATGAAGATGGTGGAGAGAAAAACCTCGACCAATAGATAAATCTTTATCTGATAATAACCTATTTTGTAGCTTCCTTTATATATATAGGATTGCTGTAATTTCCGGTCGGTAGAACCGATGAATATATATTGAATATTTTTTTCCCAATGTTTTATCTAACTTCCTTTATATTGAAAAACCTCGACCAGTAGAGCCCCCCTCAAATTGCTAATACTTCCTTTATCTCTTGTTCTTCAGATATTACCTATTCGGGATATCTTAAGATACTTGGATTAAACATACAAGCTTATATTAGGATATTCATTGTCATCATTGGAATGAGCACCGTTCGGGGTGCATGCCATTATAACCATAAATACGTCATGATTGCTTGCAACCATATTCTGCCACGTGTTCGTCATGGGTTAGGGTTTTGGGCGGCATTTTTTCTTTAAAATAGAGGTGCTTCCTTTTTGTTTTTTCTGTTGTTTCTTCAATTTATTCTTGCTTCTCTTTAAGCTTTATCTCTCTACACTTCCTTGGTAGTTCCCTCTCGTTTTTATGTCATTCTCCTCCGGCTCTTCAGAAGAAGAAAATATGCCACTCATTCGTCGTCCTAGAGGGAAAACTTCCCCTGTTGGTAAATCCGGAGGCTCATCATCCCAAGTACCTAACCCCACAAATCCTTTTGCATCAAAACGGCCCGAACAACCTCTTCCAGATGATGGGTGTTTATCGGGTGATGATCTTGCCATTTACAACAAGGGGATGCCCGAACGACCACCCCGCCTCCCTTTGCATTTCACTCGCATCCGGAAACAAAGGCAATGCCTTCCTAAAGATGCCGAACGGCAGATCCGCCAATTTTTACCTCCCCCTAAGGAGTTTTACGTTGGATTTATCAAGCACCCGATGAGGCACCGTCTGGGGCACGTGCTTGTGCATCTCGATGCTTTGGCTGCTGGACTTCATTTTCCCCCGCACCCGTTCGTCATAGACTTCATGCGACGGGTCTCTGTACTCCCCGCTCAATTCGTGCCCAGCACCTACCGCATTCTGAATGGTTTTATCATTCGATGCCAAGAACTGAAGATTGCTCCAAATGTTGACCTATTCATGTACCATTACTGTTATCATCCCTACTGGACCATCGGGTATTTGAAGTTGGTGGCTCGAACTGATCGTCAGTTGTTCACGGAGAACCCTACTGCACCAGCTAACTGGGAGGAACGGTTTCTCTTTGTCCGCGTGGGCGCGTTACATCCATTCCCCGATCGGTGGAATGCATACCCAGTCCGGGATTCTGAACCTAAATTGGATGATGTTCTTCTTTCTCAATCTGAAACTCTACGTCTGGGAGGTTCTCGGAATTTTCGATCTTTCATTACTTCTTCCAAGATGTTGGCTATTGGAATAGGTAAGTTCACTTTTTTAGGCGGATCGGACTTCGTCCAGTTCCGTCCCTTGACACTATTTTCTTCCTTTGCTGGCGTGCTTCCTTCTGCTGATGCTAACCGTTCTACTCCCACCCCTACTTCGACGGCCGCTGGAAAGGGTAAGGGAAAACTGGTTATTGGAGACCAGAATACTGAAGAACAAAGCCGGAAAAGACGTCAAGTGGGGGGGGGGGGGGGTGATGGCACTCAGCTTATTCCGATCTACCATGTGGTTGATTTGACCGGTCCCGAAACTGAGCCTAAGAGGCCTATCATCCCAACTGCTAAGTCAGGGGGTTCGGTCCTTACCGACATGCCGGTCGATGATTGGATGTTTGTGGAATTTTCAAACATGGGGCCTCGTGCCAAGGGGGGTATCTGTTCGGGCAAATGCCATCCTCCATGTGGTGCAGCACCTCTTTGAAAGTTCCCCCCAGTTTCTCCCACCTCACTCATTGATCTGATCTGTTCGAGGTAGGTCATCAAGAGGCTCTCAAGGTATAGATCCTTTTTATTTACACATTTTTTGAATTTTTAGATCTCATCTCATCTTGTTTTCCATTCATTGTAGGTCGGAGTATATTATCACCGGACTTTCCTGGCAGCCGAGCAGGAGATGAAGCGACTGGTCAGCGATCGGGATGATGGTCAGATGCTTCTATCTGCCACTCGCAAGCTGATCACGGACTCGCAGGACCGTGCTACCAGAGGTGAGAGAGCAATGGCCGAACTGGCCGAGATGGGGGAGAGGATTCGTCGTCGTGATCCGGAGATCAAGGATATCAGGGCTAAGGTGAAAGTGGCTGAATCTGCTGGGATACGGTTTGACAAAACCGAAGGAGAAAATCCTCTCGTTCCTTATACTGTCAATGTTTCCAAAATCACCAATCAAGTGGTGATTGACTACCAACGAGAGAAAGGGCTGGACGTTGCCCTGCAAAACACCGCTCGGAAGTTCTTGGGACCTCACCTTGGCCAATTCTTGCGTGAGAGTGAGGATCCCATCAAGGCGGGGATCGAACTTCTGGATGGCACAGCAGAAGGTAAATCCTTCCTCGACGTCCTGACCGAGAAGACTGTGAAGCAAAGTCAGGATCTGCTTCTTGACCGGAACCTTGATCTGATCATGGAACATTTTCCCAAGCGGTTCGATCCTGATGATTTGGGGTTTGATGACCTGTTCGGGAATACTTATGATCGGGTCATCGAGAAGAGACAGAAAACAGCTTCTGGTGATGTGATGCAGCATGGTGGCCCTCAACCTCTATCTTCCCCGAACAGGGATCATCCAGTAGCATAGTTGTTTTTTTATTCTTGATTTTCTTGTATTTCCCGGTCATTAGTGCCGAAGAATAAAGATCAATTCGTCCCCCGATCATGTTACTGTATTTTGTTTTCTCTATCTTCCAAACCCAAAATTCCGATGCAATCCGTCCGGTTTTGGCCGATCCGGATCATCCATATTAGGGGTTTGAGATGACCATCTTCAAACTATAAACAAGATCCCCTGATCGGATCATTTCTTACTTATATCTAAAATGGTGACTCCTTTCCAAATCAAGTTAATGACTGAGGCGAGATTTAAAAACCATAGTTCCGATCCCCCGGACGAACAATCCGTGTTATTGAACGTCCATACTTATAGTTTTGACACCACCTCCAAGCCGCTTTGATCCCTCTATTCGTTCGTTCATAATCATAGTGTCAAAAACTTTAGCTGAGATGATGGCTCCCTCCAAACTGTTAACACGTTCCTCATTCGGTCGTCCGGAATGATTTCACATGTTAAAAGCTGAGGTGAGACTTTCCTGGAAGTTATGTCTCCCTCTCTCCAATCTGTCATTTTTTTACAAGAGGTGGCAACAGCCGTTTTTATTGGTAAAATTTCCTCAAATGTTCAACATTCCTTGTTTCTGCCGGTCGGCCTTCGGTTGATTGTAGGTCGAACGTTCCTGAAGCATATTTCTTGTAGACCTGATAAGGGCCTTCCCCATTTTGGGTCATTTTTCCGCTTTCTAGAGGTTTGCTCTTTTCTCGCTTCCTTAGGACTAAGTCTCCTACTTCGATTGATCGGATTTTTACTTGTTTGTCGAAGTATCTCCTTGTCGCTCTGTGATATTCCTCCATCCGTATTGCAGCTAGATCCCTCCTTTCCTCTATGAAGTGCAATTCGGTTCGTAGATTATCCTCATTGCGTTCGGGGTCGTAATGCACTGTTCGGTGTGTGGGAACTAGGACTTTTGTTGGAACCTTAGCCTGGAATCCATAAGCAAGGGCAAACGGTGTCTCTCCTGTGGCCGTTCGGGGTGTATTCCTGTACGTCCATAGGATGTAATTCAGTTGATCTGGCCATGATGAGGAACAATGTTCTAGCTTTTTCTTCATACCATCCATAATGGTACGGTTCATATTTTCTACTTGGTCATTTGCCTGAGGGTATGCTACAGATGCTCTGGAATGTTTGATCCCCCATTTGACCAAATAAGTTTCGAAATTCCTGCTCACAAACTGCCTTCCGTTTTCTATGACTATCTGCTCAGGGAGGCCAAAACGGCAAATAATATTTTGCCAGACGAACTTTTGGCACTTGAAATATGTGATGCTAGCTAGTGGTTCAGCCTCCACCCATTTGGTGAAATAATCTATCCCGACGATGATGTACTTTCGTCCTCCGGGAGCAGTAGGTAGGGCAGTGCCTATATGGTACATCCGGGTGTATGTACACCCGGCCCAACTAAGGTAGACAGCCCAAAAACTAATACAGGCCAAAATTATTTCGGTGGCATTTTTGTAATTTAAGCGAAAAATCACGTCATCCGCTAAATGAGAAATAGTGTACTTTTAATGAGCATGAGACCTATTTTATTGAGTATTTAAGAAACTAACAATGAGTATCACGATCCCTACTTCATATCTTCTAATTCTTTTTTCTTTTTCTTATTTTTTCTTTTATAAAAACTTATTATATTATATCTATAATACACTCCTATAAATTTTAATATCCGAGTCTAATGTAATATGATACTTTTGAAATATGCATTGATATAACAATTCAAAATGAGCACAACATCAGTACCAAATGAGCATACATAACTTACAAAGTGCACATTGATATGAAAATCGTAAGGTTTGTTAGTTTGACATAATGACATTTTCATTGAGCATCAAACCTCCTTTATTGAGATGTAAATCACGATTTCTGGTGAATGAGCACTAATGAACTTTTAATGTGCATCAGACCTATAATGAGCATTAAAACACTTTCAATGAGCATCAAACTTATTCGGTTGAGTACAAGGAAACTAACAATGTGAATCTAATATCATATGCAACTTTTAAAATTTGCATGCATATGACATTTTAAAAATGAGCATAATATGAGTACAAATTGAACAAATGTAACTTACAAAATGAGTATTGATATGAAAATAATAATTTTTTAGTTGAAACTCAAGACATTTTTATTGAGCATCAAACATTCTCTATTGAGTATCGAAAATATCCAATTGAGTATCATGGTTTGTGCTCCTATATCTATAATCAACTCCAACATGAATCTAAAAAAAACTAAAACATTTAATACGTAGTAATATTTTATATTACACATTTTCTTTTTCATAATAATTGAATATAACATTAACGTAGAAGGTTGTTAAAAAAGGAGAACAAAAAAACAAAAAAAAGGAGAATAAACACAGAAAAGAAAAGAAAGGAGAACAGTGGAGCATCGGCAGAAAGAAGCGAGAGTGGCTGAGTGGAGCATCGGCTGAAATTAAAAGGGAAGAGTAGAGCATCGGCAAAAAGAAGGGAGAGTGGCTGAGTGGAGCATCGGCAGAAATTAAAAGGGAAGAGTGGAGCATTAACCTATTAATTACCCTCAAATGTGCTACTAATTTCAAAAAAACCGAGTGTACTTGTACACCCGAGTGTAGGATATAATTAGCCTAGGTAGGGGACCTAGCAAGTCGATCCCCCCACCTGGCAAATGGAAGAGCAATTGTCATCGGAGCGTAGAAAGTAGCTGGCCGTCCGGGAACCGGTGCATATAGCTGGCAAACCTTGCACTTCCTGGTATGTGCAAAACAGTCCCGTTGGATGGTTGACCAGTAGTATCCCTGAAAGATGATTTTTCTTGCCAGCGTTTTGGGCCCATGATGGCTTGAACAGATACCCTCGTGAATTTCCTCCATTGCTGCCGCTGCTAGACCGGGTGGAAGGCATTTTAAATATGGTCCTCCGAATGTCTTTTTGTACAACTGTCCATCCACCAGTTCGAACATGGAAGCCCTCCTCTAAATGTACTTGATATTATACGCTGATTTTTTGTCTTCTGGGAGAGTCCCGTCCTTCAGATGAGTAGTCATATATGTGACCCAACTGGGAACGGCATAAGAAATAGCTTCCACCTGGAGGATCATGGTTGCGGGTGTCATCAGCGTTTTCCGATGGGCAAACCACTGGATGTGAGCTGGGATCTTCTGCGCTCAGTCATCAAAGGCTGCATTTTCCAACTTAGATAAGATGTCTGTCTCGGCATTTTCTATTCTGGATACCTGGTCGAGTACCACATGTTCGAACTTACTGATTTGTTCCTCGACCAGCTCTTTGTATGCCTTCATCCTTTCTTCTTTTGCCTCGGCTGTGCCATTCACTTGGTTGACCACTAGTTGGCTATCTGACCGGACCTTGAGCCGATCGGCACTCCTCGAAGGCCGCTTGGCATTCGGTGGTCCATTCAAAAGGGTTTGCCTTTTTCATAATCTGGAAAAATGGGATTGCCCGGTCGGCAAGTTTGGATAAGAACCTACTCAGGGCTGCCAATCGACCGGTCAATCTCTGGACCTCCTTGATGTTTCTTGGAGCTTCCATGTCCATGATTGCCTTCACCTTCTCCAGTTTAGGCTCAATACCCCTCTCACTCATCATATACTCCAAAACTTTGCCTCCCTTAACGGCAAAGGCACATTTTTTGGGGTTCTACCTCATATTCGCCTTCTACATTATCTCGAACACCTTTTCTATGTCCAGGACATGATTCTCCTCTTTCTGACTCTTGATCAGGATGTCATCAACGTAAGCCTCCATTGTGACTCACAATACTTTTTTGAAGACCAGTCTGATCATTCTTTAGAAGGTAGCCATGGCGTTCTTCAACCCGAACGACATGACAATATAGCAGAATACGCCATTCAAAGTTACGAACGCTGTCTTCTCTGCATCGTCTGGGTGCATGAGAATTTGATGATATCCCCGAAACGCATCCATCAAACTTAAAAGCTCACACCCAGCTGTTTCATCTACCAAGAGATCGATCCTCAGCACCGGATAGGGGTCCATCGGACAAGCTTTATTCAGATCAGAATAATCAACACACATCCTCCAAGTGGATTGTTTTGGTGCAAGTACCACGTTTGATAACCATTCGACATGGATTACCGGTCAGATGTGCTTGATTCTTAGTAAGGTGGCTACTTCCCGCTTTGTGAAATCTCGCCGTTCGGCCACTTGATATCTTTTTTTCTATTGAATTGGTTTGGCGTTGGGCTGAACGGCTAGCTTATGGCAGATTATCCCCGGATAAATGCCAGGCATGTCCTCTGGTCCCGTGCGAATAATACCTGAAATTTTTTCAGAACTGTGATCACACCTTTTTGTACTTCAGCATCTAGATCCATCCCGATCGCCACTTTTCGATCGGGGGGAGAATCAATGTCGATTTTTTCTACGAGAGTAGCCGACTTAGGATGTGCCTCAAACTCTGTTTTACGAGTTTCAACCTCAATACTGTTTACCCGCATTCCTTGGGTATTCATATTTTTCAAGGCCTCCCGATAGCAAGTTCGGACAATTGTTGGATCTGTCGGGGCCACTCCGACCCCGGTATCCGTGGGGAATTTAATGCACGAATGTCGAATAGAGGCTATCGCCTCTAGATCCTCCAACCCTGGTCGGCCCAAAATGGCACTGTGGGCACATTTGATGTCCACCACCACGAACGTCATTCGGACCGATGCCTTATGCTTTTCATCTCCAATCTCAACCAACAATTGAATGGTGCCTTCTGCCTCAATACAATTCCCGGTAAAGCTTGTCAGTGGTGTCCTTAGATGGGTCAGCTGGTTCCTCTGCAGTCCCATTTTTTCGAACGATTGTAGATACAGTACGTTCACACTGCTTCCTGTATCAATCAACACCCGGTGGATCAATGCATTGTCTATGCACATGCTTATTACCAACTCGTCCCTGTGTGGACTTGGTGAATTGGGCAAATCAGCAGGCCCGAATGTGATTGGATCCATCCTTCCTTTCTTCTGGGGGGTGGAAACGGATCCCACATATAGGGTCCGTTCAAACCTTTGTCGTTCGGAATTCGAATCTCCTGTTTCTTCGCCCCCGAATATAACATTTACCTCCATTCTTGACTTTTTCCCCGGGTTCCCCGAACCTTTTACTTCATCTCTGGGGGGGATATAAACATCATTCCTGGGCTGGGCATCACGCTGATCATCCCGTCTCCAGTTGTTGGGTTTCTTGACTGGTTTCAGGATGCCTACAGCGTTCGGATCTTTATTCACATATTTGTCCAGGTGCCCCCGCTGGATCAACTCTTCAATAGCAATTTGCAAGGCTCGGCAGAAATGGGTGGGGTGACCTTTCCGTTTGTGATATTTACAGAAAGAATTCTCATCTGCTTGCATGTAACCTTTGGTATCACTTGGAAGGGGAATATTGTCCTTCTCATGCTATAAATTGTCGCAACAGACAGGACCAATGGGGTGAATCGTCCTAGCTTTAGAGGAGGAGCGGCCGCTGGAATAGGACCCAACCGATCGGCCAATCTTGTTGAGGCAGGGGGTGTAGTTACCTTATTGATGTAAGTTTTCTCGCACTTAAAATAGATCGTAGAATAGTGGTGTAAGTACGAGTATTGTCTCCATAGGGACGGACAAAAGGGAATTAAGGACTAACTAAATTCAGCGATTAAAAATAAATAAAATAAATGCAGTCGTGCGAGATTTGGTTGATTGAGAAAATTAAAATTGCAAATAAATGAATAAAAGTATAGATTTGGGTTCTTCTTAATTAACGATGAAGGGAACAAGGATTGATTCCGGGGTAATCAGATTTCTGGCAGATCAGGCCTAATTACATGAAATTAATTTAATTGAGCCCGGCTAATCAATACTAAGTTCTTACCGCTCTCGCGGCGTAGAGTACAACAATTTAGGGGACCAGACAGATCTCTCATGCGACAGGTTCCTAAATTATTGCCAAGACGAGCAAGCTTACGGCCCCTTAATCGCTACTAATCTCTTAGCAAATGATTAAGTGTGTGTGAATGTGTCCTAGAATAAACTAGATCTCTCTTAATTTATTCTATAAGCAATTGTAATTCTAGTGGCCATCTAGGTTACAAAAGATATCAGTTAAATTATTCAAACACAAATTAAACGGCATTCATGCAATTAAACCATCAAGAAACTAACCATACATCATGATTAACACCTTCATCAATCCCAAATCCCTAATTAAAACTACTCTCGACTCATAATTGAAGAATCAATAGAATTGGGAAAAATAGAAATAATTGTCATTAATTAAAAAGTATGAACTTATAATGAATCTTAAAGAGTTGAAAAACCGGGCTAAAAAGCTCTCAAAATTTCGTCCTTAAGCTCTCTCTAAGTTTCACCCCCCTTTAATTAGGGTTAGGGAGTGATATTTAAAGGAAACAAGGCAATTTGGGCTGAATTAGGAAAGAATTTGGGTACGCACGGCGCCCACGCACGCGTGCGTGGCGTCCGTGCATCCGACGGTCATCCGCGTAAAAGTTAGGACGCACGCGTGCGTGGCTGCCAGTAAAGCCCAGGTCGTTTTCTTCATCGGACGCATGGGTGTGTCCCCGGATGTGAGACCGTGCATCCATCCTCTTTGCTCTTGGATGCTACTGCCACGCACGCGTGCGTCCTTGCATGCACGACAGTGTGTGGCCTTTTTCCTTCCGAATTCTTCGTTTTCTCCCGTTCAAGTCCCCGTTTGGCCCCGCGATCAATCCAACGGCTCTTTCTTCCTCAAATCTTCATCGTGAATCTTCCGGTGGTCTTCAAAACTCTGAATTCACTCTCGAACACTCCTTAACTCGTCCCGATCACTCCTCAAGCGCCGATACCGGGCCTAAAAGACCTGATTTCAACTCTAAACATACCAAAACTCGATCCAACACCCGGCTAACGTGACTTGAGCTAAAAATGACACTTACGACGCCTTAAAGCTAGGAGAACCATCAAAATCCGACTCCAACACGCATCAAATGCGTGTTGTAATATGAACTTATCAGATTCCCCCACACTTAAGCTTTTGCTTGTCCTCAAGCAAATCAATCAACGGGAGTTACGATAATCACCACACAAAATTAAAACAATTAGCATGCACACGTGTTTACAGGGATACACACAGAACAGAGAGACTGAATCAAGAAAATTTGTCCCTAAACTACATCTTTGTACTCAAGCTAAACTATTTGACAAAATTATTCACAACATCCTTAAAGTAATGATAGCATACACAAATAATCTAGCTATTCATTAGAAGGTCTTGTGAAGAGGATGGTGAATGGTAATGGTAACAAACAGTCCCTTTCTTTTGAGAGATTGGAATATTCTAACAAAGACTTAATGCATTCAGGAACTTCATGGCTATTCTTAGGATCAAGGAACTTAGTAGGCCACAATTTAGGAACAATCATCTAAACCTATGCAAAGAATAGACATGGTGTACAACTAAGCTAAACCGCCACGACACATTGGTGCTTTGACGTATACTTGAAGTACGCGGAGGACTAAAGCTAATTTTGCTAAAGCCTGCAAGTTCAATTTGTTTACTTTAGTTTTCCTTGTCATGTTAGCACGAGAATGCCATTTCTTTCGAAAGATACCCAAGGTCTCATCTTATTGTGCAAAACACTTACGCTTTTTGACCGGGGCTCCCATTCTCTTTTTCGCAAGGTAAGAGGTCTAGCTATATTATTTTTTCACCTTTCGGATTCTCACTAGACATTACCCCATTTTAATCTCGGCCTCACCAAGGAAAAATAGCAATGAAAGTTCATTAATTTAAAAGTGAATCTATGCCTACAATGCAATCCTCGAAAATATCAAACTAAAAAGTGACTGCTCTTACCCCATTTGGAGCATAGGAACGGTGCCGAAATTGGCTCCTACACAAAATTCCCTAAACATAACAAATTAATCCCTTAGTTCTCTAAACATCAAGACTATGTCATTAATATTCACGGGTAAGGAAGCAGGTCATTTGGCTATGAAGCTCAATTAATCGGGTAAAGAACAAAATGGTTAGGCTCAAAATGGCTTCTCCTAAAGGACTTTTTCAGGTGGGATCGAAGATTTATGAATTAATTCAATGGGTGACTAATGCCTTCATCCTCTCAAAAACTAGGTTATAGTGCAAGCAATTTAAGCCTAAACACTTCAAAGATGTTCTAAAAGCATAGTCAAAATGCTAGCCAGCTCACAAAAACACAGTTTAAAGAAAAAATTTCAAAATTTTGACATGAATTTTCTATGAATATACAACTAATACATGCGCATGCTAACTCTAAAAATACCATGTAACAACTACTGCCCGAATTCCCAATTCACTCCCTCACACTTAAACTTTGGCATCGCCCTCGATGGCAAAATATGCACTATGCATAAGGGGGTAAAGGGAAAGGGTCACGCGTGCTCAATTCAAGTCAAAATGAAAACGGGTGTATAGAAACGAGTAAGGAATAACGAAACTCCCCTAAGGCGCTGGTCGGTCGGTGTAGAACAATGCTGAGTTAAACAGTGAACCTTGGCGCGTCATCCTTAAATCAAAAGAAAGTTGCAAGCACAAAACAAGCAACAACACGTAGCAAAGTACAACGTAAGGAGTGATGAGTGTGAGTGTGATGTTAGTTATACAGTCATCCAACAAAAAATGAGAATACACATGCTAGAGGGGCACAATCTAAATAATAAACTCTACTGCTCTGGATGAGGGGGCGGATGGTGTCCCTCGAAAAATGATCTCTAACTGGCCTCCATGGAAGTGAGGCAGTCATCAATGCCTGAGTACTGGGGCTGTATCTGCGTAAAGTGACTCTGTTGCGCCTCCATCATCTGTCTGTAGTGGTCCTCCTGTTGCTGATGTAATCGGTGGTAGACATCCTCATGTTGTCTATGCACACCCTCCCAAGAGTTTGTGTAGGTATACCCATATGGAGGGGGCACATAGGGGATATCCTGCGTCGCATCATGGTCCATCTCCCACTCCTCCTCTGCAGCTCCTGCTCCATCTCCCCGCTCCTCCTCTGCAGCTCCTGCTCCATCTCCCTGCGCCCTAACCAGAATCACTTTGGGTAGCTTCTTCATTGGATGGGTGCTGTCAATCCGGGTCATCCCCTCAAACTGATCCTCGTACCCCATCCCCTTCAGCAGGCGTGTAATATAGGGGCCAACAAAAATCTCCTTAACTTGATAATTGGCCTGTCTAAGGAACAGGCATGCGAAAAGAGCTCCAAAGATCGGCCTCCTCTCATTGATCATGCACCATAGACAGAAAAGATCAGTGGCAGAGACTTTGCCGCTCTTCTGCACGGCCTTAAACAGTAGAACTCGGGAGTGCGTGGACCACCCGGTACTGGAATGGGTGGAGTGTTGTGCTGGGTGCAGTCTGAGGTTTATATTCACCAGCACCCGGGGCAATAGACTTCCAGAAGTCTTTCCGGTTTACTTCTGGTAGAATGTCCAGTAAGCTCCCCTCCCAACGGGCCACGTCATCTAAAGTATCGAAGCCGAGATGCCCCGAGATGTCGCTCACAGAAATGATGTGAGACTCACCAAAAGCTCGGAACTTGATCACCGACAGAAATATGTTGTCGAACGTCTTGGGTGCCTTGAAAGAAGACAACACCTCACATGTGATCTCCTTGTAGGTGGGCTCATCGATGCCAAAGAAGAGGTGCTGCCACCAATCACGATGAAGGAGCTGCATGACCTCATCCCGTATGTCGGCCTGCCCTAAGGTGGGTAAATGGGGATACAGCCTTGTCCCACGCTCATGTTCATCAGTTCGTCATATTTTTGTCTTTGTGTCTCGTCCACGAACTGAGGCAGATATGGGGCAGCTGGCTGATGGCTCCCACTTTGTCCCGCTCGGTTAGAGCCGGCCCATGTGTTGTCCCGCTGACGTTTGGAGGTTTGTTTAGTTCGGCCCATTCTGCAAAAGGATTTAAACAAGAAAATTCCAACGGGGCTTCCAAATGTTAGAATTGAGCACAATCAAAGAAAATCAATGGCCCCGTCAGTAACCCAAGAATCAGAAGCACTCATCAAAAGCAAAAATAAACTCGAGTTTAACCAGAATAGTTGGTCCTGTTTGTAATGGAAACAGTCTAGAGGGGGGGGGTGAATAGACTGTTTAGGAATTTAAACTTTTCTCTAAGTCAAGTCTGACTTAACAGAGATGGTCCAAATCTGGTGACAGAGATGGTCAAGTTCTGATGGCAGAACTAGACCAGGCAGCGGATAAGTTTCTGTCCGGGTAGCCTCTAGAAGAAAGCTAAGGCAAAATGCCTTTCTGATAACTCTGAAGGAAGATCTGCTGGACACAGAGTCCAACCTTAAGATTTAGTCAGTAGAATCTTAAGTGCAGGAATTAAAAGCTTAAAGTAAATGACACCGGGGTTTTTATAGTGGTTCAAGGAACAACTTGTTCCTCTAATCCACTGTTCCACTAAGCTTGCAAAAATAGCAGTTTACAACGCCTTAGTCCCTAGATCTTAAGAAGCACTCCTCGTCTTCTTCAAGTCTAGTTTCCACCCGGGATGCAGTCTTGCTTCTTGATGGCTGGTCTCGTTTCACTGAGTCTCTTGAAGTATCCCCACTTCACTTACTCCAGCTAGTTTGAGACGTCCCTTCTTTTTCAAGAAGTGTTTGATAAAAAATCAGTTTACTCCAACGTTGCTTCTTCACAAAGGATGAGTATATGAAGCTTTCGAAGTGTTGAAGAACTGAGTAACTTTGCAGTTTGCTAGTTGGATAAAGGATAGGAGAGTATATCTTCCAACGGGAGCTTTTTCTTGTCTAAGAATGAAGTTTTAATCTCAAGAAGGTTGTTTTCGCAAAGTTATCCTCTTAGTTCTTCTGAGTGTATCTTATATACTGGGAGCAGTCTTCCCGTTGGAGTGTAGAAGACAGCTTCATTAATTGCATGTACTATTGACTTGACCGGTTGGACCTTCGACTTGCTATTTTGGGGGCGTAAAGATACTCGCATGGTTAATCATCAGCTTTAAATATCTCTTCGTACGTACATCATTAAATGTGCATTTAATGCGTGTGCAGTGCCATGTTTCCGTTGAAAGGTTCGTAACCGTTAGGGGATTTCCCGTTAGTTTAACGACCGTTGGAAAGGCTTCCGGAATCTGGTGGATTTAGCAGAGTCTAAAGAGGTTCTCTGGTCCAATCTCTGAAGTCCGTCTCTGTTGCCAACTCTGGTATCTTTCTGATAACCAGTTTCTGATGGCTTCTCTGGTGAGCAACTCTGGGAGCAACTCTGGTAGAGGCAAGATAGAACTCTGGCAGACAGACTAAGCTAAAACTTACAAAAGAAATTCTAATACACAATTTCTAATGGGGTACTTTCAAATTCTAATTAACCTAGCATCATCAAAATCTAAATACATTTATTCCTTACAATTTCCCCCTTTTTGATGATGCCAAAACCCTTTAACTATTTCCAGAGAAGTGCCTTTCACCATAAAAGAAAATAGAGTTTAAAACTTTTCATTAGAGTCTTGGTGGGCAACTTAGCATAGGAGAATAGTAAGAGTACGATACAATCAGATAGCAATAAAATCAAATACGATAACAGAATATACACAAGAAAGTAAATAAGAACAGATATTTGAATAAGCCAAGCAAAAAGAGAGGCAGAGTTGGTATCTTATTAATCTGATAGGGAAAGTAAAGCATTACAGAGTCAGAGATAGAGAGTTAGAGATCTTCTTCATCTACCTGTGGTCCTGCTCTGTCAATCCTCTCTAGTTCAGCATTTACCTTTGCTCTGATTGAGGCTAGATCCCTCGGATTCTGATAATCAGCCCAATGGGGTGCAAGTTTGCAGTCCAAGTAGTTTCTGACAGCTTCTGCAGAATTCTTGCCATTGAGAATCTTCATACCATACCACATCTCAGCTTCTTGGATTGAACCACCATGGTTGATCTGGACAAGTCCATCACTGTCCATGAACAGATTCTCTCTTTGAAGAGGAGTCATCAGTTTCCTCATCTGTTCAAATTGGACTCTGTCTGGTCTTGACATACCACTCTTCATCCAATCATTGAGTGAAAAGGATGAAGTCTTTTTCTTTGAGCTTCTTGGAGGAGGAGGTGGAGGTCTGGTGCCTGCAGCAGCTAGCCTTTTCTTCCTGGTAGCATCAAAATATGGAGTAGGATCAACAGAGGAAGGTTCTCTGATAGAAAGGGCTCTGGTGCTGGGTCCTTCTTCTTCTCTGGTATCTTCCCCCTTTTTGGCATCACAAAGATCACCAAGGAGAAGTTCAATCTTTGAGAACTCAGAGGCTTGTGCATCTCTGATTTCATCAAGGGTCTCTGCAGAGTTTGGGTGACAGAGGCAAGTCCTTCAATCAAACTCTGTTGCTTGTCCACTGCAGATTGAAGGTCCCTAGTGCTGACTTCTAGGAGCACCATCTTCTGGTACCTTTCCTTGTCAGATCTGAGGAGAGCCAGGCCTTGCTCTTGATGTTCCTTGCAGAGAGAGTGTAAGATATTGAGCTTCTGGGAGGAACTATCAGCAGATTTTTGGAGATTGTGAACAGAATCTGAGATCTTGTTGATTGTCTGGTTCTGGGCAAGCAGAGCTTGAGAGTGAGAGTGGAGAACAGAGTTGAGGCCACTAACATCTCTGGAAACAGAATCAATCCTTAAAGTAGAAGAATGCATGAAGTTGTGCAGATTTTCTGTCAGTGTAGCAACTTTGTCTGTCAGATGTTGAAATCCTATTGTGATTTGCAGATTTGTATGGGTGAGCTCTTCATGTTGCTTATCATTCAACTCAATGATCTTGCTCAGATCATGAACCAGTATTCCACCAAAAGCTTCAGCAGATTTTACAAACTGGTTGAAGGGGATCTGGGGTTCTTCAGAAGTAAACCCAGGCATTTCCAATCCTCTGCCTTTGGGTAATGGAGGAGCTCTGTTGGATGGTGGAGGGGAAGGAACTCTGGGAGGTGTCCTTCTCCTTTTGGAGGTTTCATCAGCAGCAATGGAGGAGGTAAGAAATCCATCATTGTCACTAGAAGAAGAGGGGACCCTGAAGATAGGTTTCTTCTTTGGTGTGGAGGCTGCTGAGTGATGTGAGGATCTCTGAGGTGAGGCAGATTTGGATGGTGGTAAGGATTTCAGAGGAGGTGAGTTCTGGGGAAAAGAGATTATGGGTTGAGGAGTAGGTTGGTGTGAGGGAGATGGTGGAGGTGAAGGTGATCGATTTCTGGTATAAGAGGGTTGTTTGCAAGGTGATGTGGGTCTGGAGTTGGGTTTCTGGTGAGAAGGTGTTCTGGTGGAGGTTGAAGTTTTCTGGTTTGGTGAAGGGGTTTTCTGGTGAGGTGAAGGGGTTTTCTAGTGAGGTGGGGATGAAGGTTTAGATGGAGATTTGGAAGGTGAAGGTTGAGAAATGGGAGATTTGGGAGGGGAAGGAGGAGGTGTAGGAATTACCTCAAGCACAATCTCAGAGAACATGGATTCTCTCCATTCCTTGATTAGCTTCTCCATGGTAAGGGCAATGTCATTAGCTGTGGAGGGTTCTCCTTCCTCAAGAGCACTATGACGAAATTTGATCATGGATTCTTTTCTTTTCTTCTCCATCAGCCAAGCATCAAACTCTTCCATTTCTTCTTCTTCCAAGGCCTTGACATGCCTTTCTGGAGATAGGTCAGATGTTGGAACTTTACCTTGATATCTGTCTTTCTTCTTTTGTAGGACAGAGATCAAGAAGGTAAGGTTGAAGCATTTTGACACATCATCTGTGCCTACCCAGTGAAGAACAGCAGCTTCTTCTTCTTCATAGGCATCAAAGTACTGAATGATTTGTTGGAGAGGTCCCATTCTCCATCTTCTCCAAGCTAGGACTCTGTCAAACTGCTTCTGCAGAATGATTGTGAAGTCAGTTTCTAGGTCCATCTCTGGTGTGGCTTCACGCTCTGGTGAGAGAGCAGAGTTTGGCAACTCTGGTGCAGGTTCTGGATCAGCCTCTGGTAGAGTTCCAGATTCTGGTGCAGGTTCCCCCTGAACTGCTGATTCCTTGGCAGGTGAGATTACTTTAGTCTTCCTCTTCTTCTGCCTTGGTTGAGTGCTTGAGTTGTCAGAGTCACCACTCTGCACAACCACTTTTCTTCTTCTCTTCTGCTTCTGTTTTCTGGCAGGAGATTTCCTGGTTGCCTTTGGGGAGGGCAACTCTGGTGCAACCTCCTCTGTTTCTTCCTTCTCTGGTAGTGACAGATTGTCACTTTTCTTCTTCTGTCTGACTTCCCTTACAACCTGTGACTGCTCAGGTTGTTTGGGCTTCTTGGTAGCTTTCTTAGAAGCAGGTTTGGCCTTAGCAGCCTGTTCTTCCCTTTTCTTCTCCAGCCTTTCCTCTCTCTTAAGCTCAGAGGAGATGGCTATGTTGAACTTTGGAGAGGCTGCGAGGAAGATTGTCTTGGAGTGATCAACTGGGATGGGATCCCTGAGTTGAACTCCTTTGGTAGCAAGAATGGCAGAGATGAGAAGGCCATGTCCCATCTTGGTTGAGAAAAGACCTGTTTCAGAGTCTTTCTTCTTGATGAACTCAGTTAGGGAGCCAAAAATTACCTCGCCCCAATTGATGTTCATGCCATGGTGAACTGCAATGATTGCCTTTGCATTGTTTTTGTTCATCTCATCTGTTGAAGCAGTTTTGCACCACAAGCACCGGTGCAGAATGCTGATAAGCTTCTCAAAGTCCTTCTTCAGCAGGAATTTCTTCATGTATAGTTTGTCCAGTCCGGCAGCCTCCGGACGACAGTATATCTGAACAAATCCTTCAGTGGAGACTTCCACTGAGTCAAGAGCAATAAGGTTGTTGGCTTCCGGGTCTTGGGAGTCAAGTTGAACTCCAAAGAACTCATTGAGAGCGTCTGCATTCAGAAAAATGCGTTGACCCTGCACTGAGGAATGAACTCCGGTCTTGGAGATGGTGGCGTTGAGGTAGATCTCAGCCACGTCCTTGATGCTGAAGTGCTCATAGGGATGAGCAACAACTTTTGAAAGTTGGGAGTCAGTCATTCCTTGGATAATTTTGGTCATCCTCTTCTGGTTTTCTGCCAGTAGTGGTAGAGACGACATGTCAACCTTCATGCCGGAGACTACGTTGGCAATGAGGGTCTTAGCTTCTTCCTTAGAAAGATCGTTGATGGTGAGGAAGTTCATTCTGAGTGACGGTTAAGAAAAGTTCTGGGGATTGAAAAGGTTTAGGATCTGAGAGCTTTGAATGCTAGAGTAGTTTAAGAGAGATGAAGTTGCAGTAGGGATTTAGGTTGAAGACGGTGGATATAAAGGGGTTAGGAATAGTGGACGTTTGGTATATTGGCAGTTTCGAGGTAGCATTTAATGGAATGCGGGCGGAAAACGTTTTCGTTAGAAGAGTAACGATCAGGGGTAATTTGGTAAAAGACCGTTTCAGTTAATTAGGTCTTGCCCGTACCTCGAAATATTGCTAAGTCCACATCCGTATCTGTTGTCTTTCTGATAGGGATCTCTGGTCATAGATGGGGAGGTTCTCTGATGTGAGATTCTGATGATCAGAGGTAGGGGTTCTCTGATCTGAGTTTCTGGTGCAGAAGAAAGCAGTTCTGGTTCAGTGAATCTCTGGTTCAGGCATCTCTGGGAAGGTCATCCATCATTCCCAGTTCTTCCCTTAGCTTGTTAAACCTTGCCTCAGGTAAAGGCTTCGTTAGAATGTCTGCAAGCTGGTCTTCTGTAGGTACATGCTCCATACAGATATGCTTCTTCTTAACATGATCTCTGATGAAGTGATGTCTGATTTCAATGTGCTTTGTCCTGGAGTGAAGAACTGGATTCTGAGTGATAGCAATGGCACTAGTGTTGTCACACAACAGCTTGATCTCCTTTGCTTGAATTCCATAGTCCTTCAGTTGTTGCTTCATCCAGAGTAACTGAGCACAGCAACTCCCAGCTGCAATGTACTCAGCTTCAGCTGTACTTGTTGAGATGGAGTTCTGCTTCTTGCTAAACCAGGAAACAAGCCTTCCTCCTAGCAATTGGCAGTGACCAGAGGTGCTCTTTCTGTCTAGTCTGCAACCTGCAAAATCTGAGTCAGAGTAACCAATTGGTTCAAAGTTACCTCCCTTGGGATACCATAGGCCTGCATTTGGATTTCCTTTGATGTATCTGATGATTCTCTTTGCAGCGCTTAGATGGCTTTCCTTGGGCTTTGATTGGTATCTGGCACAGATTCCAACAGAGAATGAGATATCTGGTCTGCTTGCAGTTAGGTACAGCAGAGATCCTATGATCCCTCTATATGTTGTTGCATCCACATCATTTCCTTCATCATCCGGACCAATTCCTTGTGATGTGTTCATGGGAATCTTTACAGAAGATTTGCCTTCCACTCCAAACTTCTTGATCAGATCTCTGGTGTACTTCCCTTGATTGATAAAGATTCCTTCTGGAATTTGTTTCACTTGAAGACCTAGGAAGTAACTGAGTTCTCCCATCATACTCATTTCAAATTGACTCTGCATCACTTGAAAAAATTTCTTGCACAGTTCTGGATTAGTACTACCAAATATAATATCATCAACATATATTTGTACTAACAGAATATGATTAGCAACAGAGATTTGAAATAGAGTTCTGTCAACCTTTCCTTTAGTAAACCCATGATTCACCAGGAAAAGGGACAATGTGTCATACCAGGCTCTGGGAGCTTGCTTAAGACCATAGAGGGCCTTTTTAAGCTTGTAGACACAAGAAGATTGAGCAGGAATGACAAAACCTGATGGTTGTTCCACATAAACTTCCTCTTCAAGATCTCCATTCAGAAATGCACTCTTGACATCCATCTGGTAGACCTTGATGTTGTTGTAAGCAGCATAGGCTAGAAAGATTCTGATGGCTTCCAGTCTGGCAACTGGTGCAAAAGTCTCATCAAAATCAATTCCTTCTTCTTGGCAGTATCCCTTGGCTACCAGCCTAGCTTTATTCCTTACAATGTTGCCATCTTCATCTGCTTTGTTCTTGAATACCCATTTGGTTCCAATGACGTTCTGGTGCTTTGGTCTAGGAACAAGTTCCCATACTTTGTTCCTTTCAAACTGAGTAAGCTCTTCT
Organism: Cuscuta europaea; assembly: GCA_945859875.1. Lineage (NCBI taxonomy): Eukaryota > Viridiplantae > Streptophyta > Magnoliopsida > Solanales > Convolvulaceae > Cuscuta > Cuscuta europaea. The sequence continues at coordinate 1,132,784 of CAMAPE010000058.1, forward strand.
TGCATGGCATTGATCCAGTCTGAGTCTGCAAGAGCTTCCTCCACAGTCATAGGTTCCATTTGAGATATGTAGCAGGTAAGCATTGCTTCTCTCCTTGATGTAGCAGATCTGGTCTGGACTCCACTTCTGATTTGTCCAATTACTTGATTAGGAGGATGATCTCTTAACCAAGTTAGATCAGGTTCAGATAAGGGTTGTCTTGGATTCTCTTGATCTCCTTCTGGTTCTTCATCACTATCTTTGCCTTGTAGGATGGGATTCTGATGGTGCATTGGTATGGCAGAGTTAGTTAGCAACTCTGGTATATCCGTCTCTGGTGGATCCAGTTCTGGTGATTCTTCTAGATTCGCTTTCTCCAAGTTTTCAGTTATGCTCTCAACAGAGTTGAGATTATCAAACTTGACATGAATAGATTCTTCAACAAGTAGAGTTCTTTTGTTGAGTATTCTGTAGGCTTTACTGGTGCTAGAGTAGCCTAAGAATGTTCCTTCATCAGCTTTTTCTTGAAACACCTTGAGGTGATCCTTCCCATTGTTGAGTATATAGCATTTGCATCCAAATGCATGAAAGTAGCTGATGTTGGGTTTACGTCCTTTCCATAATTCATAGGGAGTTTTCTGATGAGTTTTGTGAATCATGCTCCTGTTCTGGGTGTAGCATGCAGTATTGATTGCTTCAGCCCAGTATCTGTAAGGTAGACCTCATTCAGCAATCATGGTCCTTGCAGCTTCCTTTAAGGTTCTATTTCTTCTTTCTGCAACTCCATTCTGTTGAGGAGTTCTGGCTGCAGAGAGTTGATGCATTGTACCATTCTGATCACAAAATTCCTGTATGACCTTGTTGACGAACTATGTTCCTCTGTCTGATCTGATGGCTTTGACTTTCTGATTTTGCTCATTCTGTAATAGCTTTAGCAGAGATGGCAGTTTCTGCAGAGTTTCATTTTTCTTGGTCAGAAAGATAGTCCATGTGAATCTGGAGTAGTCATCCACCATGACTAAAGTGTATCTCTTGCCACCAACACTTGGAGTTTCCACTGGTCCAATTAAATCCATGTGAATTAGATTCAAAGGACCAGTGGAGAGGTTTCCAGCAATGGGTTTGAATGAGTTCTTCACTTGTTTTCCTTTCTGGCATGCACTGCATAAGTTTTCCTTTTTGTATACAAGGTTGGGTAGATCTTCAACAATGTGATCCCTTGCTAGCTTGTTGATTGTTTTGAAATTCAAGTGACTCAGTTTCTTGTGCCATTCCCAACTGAGTTTTGAATCTCCTTTAGCTATCAGGCAAATTCCATCTTTTACAGTTGACCAATCAACTACATAGATGTTTTTCTTCCTTGTTGCTGTTAGAACCACTTCTTTAGTTGTCTCATGCTTGACAGAACATCCTTCCTTGGAGAATTCAACTGTGTAGCCTTTGTCACAGAATTGGCTAGCACTCAGCAGGTTGAATTTCAATCCTTTGACATAAGAGACATCATCAATGATTATCTGGTTCTTTATCAGCTTCCCTCTTCCTTTTGTCTGGCCATCTTTATCATTACCTCCAAAGGTAACTCTAGGCCCTTTGACTTTTTGAAACTCTGTTAGGCAACTTTTGTCACCTGTCATGTGCCTGGAGCATCCACTATCAATGTACCAATCTTGCTCAGAGATGGCTCCAGCACACAGTTCCTACAAAATTAAAAGGAAGATTTAGGTACCCAAGCAATGTTGGGTCCTGGGGGGTCATGCAGTCTTGGCAGCCAGTACCACTTTGGTCTCATCAAGTGAAACCTTGGTGGGTGGTACCCATTGTCCACCTGGTAGTCATAGTAAACGGAAGTGTGATTCACTTTGGGCAGATGCTTGTGAGGATCATGCTTCCGGTTTACATACTTCTGCATAGCCTTTTTAGTTGGGTAGAAGTCCCATATACTATCAAGATCAGAGGGGCGATTAACTTTGGGCTTCTTAAGTTGACCAGCCAACCTTTTCTGCCTAAAGTTAACTTTCTCTTGATATCTGCCTTTCTGGTGATCATCTCTGACACGATTATCATGAGTTTGTCTGTTATGGGTTTGTCTTTGTTTTTTGGTATTCTGAAAACCTTTTCTGTTGTTAGGTCTTCTGCCAGGTTCATTAATTTTTAAAATGGGTTTCTGTTGAACCTTTATCCTTTCCTTTTCTGGTCTGACATTCTCATGAATAACCTTGGTGCCAGATACACCAGCCTGACAAATGGGGCTAGAAATCAGTGGCACTATGACCTTATCTGCTTTAGCAACTCTGGTGCTAGGCATTACAGAAGGCTCACCTGATTCTGTTGAGCCATAACCAAGACCAAAACCAATGCCAATTTGTTGGTCAAGTACAATCTTTTCCATGGAAGACTGGGCCTTCTGGTAAGCTTTGTACTTAATCTCAAGAGGCTCTATCTCTCTTATTCTCTTTAGAAGAGAAACATTTTCAGCTTCCAGTTCATCTCTTTCCTTAATTAGAAGATTGATTTTGATCTCAACCTCCTTTCTTAAGTCGAGAATTTCAACCTTAAGCTTACTGTTTTCTTCTTTAACAGAAGAATAAGTGGTTTGAATGGCTTGAAACTCTTCCCAAAATTCTGACATTGAATCAGAATCAAAGGCTCTGCCTACCGAGGAAAAACTAGAGTTGGAAGTAGAAGATACCTCATCATCAGATTGACCCATAAGGCATAGGTCTTCAGTCTCTGTATCCAGGCAACAGAATGCTTCATCAGATTCTGATTCCGAGCTGGACTCTGTCTCAGAGAGGGGGTCCTTCTCTGGTTGTTCAGTGATGAGTGCCTTCCTTTTTCGGTGCTCATATTTCTTTTCTCCTTCCTGGCCTTGCCTTTTGGAGACTATGGGGTGTCAACAGTTGACTTTGAAGTGCCCTGGTTGTCTGCAGTTGTAGCAGAGAAGCTCTCCACTACTTTCTGATGGTTTGGACTTCTGGTGTGGCTTTCTGCTAGAGAGTGGACTTCTGCTATCCTTCGGCTTCAAGAATTTCCTGAACTTCCTAGCAAAATCCGCCATATACTCGTCAGTTAAAAGAATAGAAGGGTCAAAATTATTTACCTGAGAGGTGCTGGCAGTGAGGGCAGTAGTTGTTCTGTCCTCAACTTCTTCTTTCTCTTCTTCATTCATCTCAAACTCATAAGACTTGAGATCAGAGATGAGTTTCTCAGTGCTGTAGGTTCTGAGATCTTTGCTATCTCTCATGGCAGTGACCTTCATCTTCCATGGTGAAGGTAGACCTCGGAGAACCTTCAAGTTGATCTCCTTAGAGGTAAGTTCCTTCCCAAGTTCTGATATCTCAGCAGTGAGGGTGAGCAAGCGTGCATACATCTCAGTTATGCATTCTTTGGGTAAAAGTTTGAAATCTTCAAACTTCTTCATGGCAATAGTAAGTTTGTTGTCCTTTTCTTGCTCATCTCCAGCTCCTATCAGGGTAAGAGTATCCCATATTTCTTTGGCAGATTTGCACTTCTTGATCCTTGTGAAGTACTTGTCATCAATGGCCTTGTAGAGGATATCCTTGGCAATGTTGTCAAGGTTGTACTTCCTCCTCTCTTCATTGGACCATTCATGGCGTAGTTTGGTGATCATCTGGGGTTGACCACTACCAGTGATGTATTCAGGGTTGACCTTGGTGAACTCTGTGAAAGGCCCTGCATCAAGAACTTCCCATATTTCATCATGGAGTGCGCAGAGGTGAGCTTTCATGCGGATCCTCCAGTCATCAAACTTTGTCACTGAGAACATAAGATTCTTTGAAAGAGTGTTATCCATAATATGAGATTAAAGAGGCTAAAACAAGTGGATCTCTTGTTTAGTAAGTAACCTAAAAGATTACAAGAACAAGGAGGCTCTGATACCACTTGTTGGTCCCGTTTGTAATGGAAAGAGTCTAGAGGGGGGGTGAATAGACTGTTTAGGAATTTAAACTTTTCTCTAAGTCAAGTCTGACTTAACAGAGATGGTCCAAATCGGTGATAGAGGTGGTCAAGTTCTGATGGCAGAACTAGACCAGGCAGCGGATAAGTTTCTGTCCGGGTAGCCTCTAGAAGAAAGCTAAGGCAAAATGCCTTTCTGATAACTCTGAAGGAAGATCTGCTGGACACAGAGTCCAACCTTAAGAGTTAGTCAGTAGAATCTTAAGTGCAGGAATTAAAAGCTTAAAGTAAATGACACCGGGGTTTTTATAGTGGTTCAAGGAACAACTTGTTCCTCTAATCCACTGTTCCACTAAGCTTGCAAAAACAGCAGTTTACAACGCCTTAGTCCCTAGATCTTAAGAAGCACTCCTCGTCTTCTTCAAGTCTAGTTGCCACCCGGGATGCAGTCTTGCTTCCTGATGGCTGGTCTCGTTTCACTGAGTCTCTTGAAGTATCCCCACTTCACTTACTCCAGATAGTTTGAGACGTCCCTTCTTTTTCAAGAAGTGTTTGATAAAAAATCAGTTTACTCCAACGTTGCTTCTTCACAAAGGATGAGTATATGAAGCTTTCGAAGTGTTGAAGAACTGAGTAACTTTGCAGTTTGCTAGTTGGATAAAGGATAGGAGAGTATATCTTCCAACGGGATCTTTTTCTTGTCTAAGAATGAAGTTTTAATCTCAAGAAGGTTGTTTTCGCAAAGTTATCCTCTTAGTTCTTCTGAGTGTATCTTATATACTGGGAGCAGTCTTCCCGTTGGAGTGTAGAAGACAGCTTCATTAATTGCATGTACTGTTGACTTGACCGGTTGGACCTTCGACTTGCTATTTTGGGGGCGTAAAGATACTCGCATGGTCAATCATCAGCTTTAAATATCTCTTCGTACGTACAGCATTAAATGTGCATTTAATGCGTGTACAGTGCCATGTTTCCGTTGAAAGGTTCGTAACCGTTAGGGGATTTCCCGTTAGTTTAACGACCGTTGGAAAGGCTTCCGGAATCTGGTGGATTTAGCAGAGTCTAAAGAGGTTCTCTGGTCCAATCTCTGAAGTCCGTCTCTGTTGCCAACTCTGGTATCTTTCTGATAACCAGTTTCTGATGGCTTCTCTGGTGAGCAACTCTGGGAGCAACTCTGGTAGAGGCAAGATAGAACTCTGGCAGACAGACTAAGCTAAAACTTACAAAAGAAATTCTAATTCACAATTTCTAATGGGGTACTTTCAAATTCTAATTAACCTAGCATCATCAAAATCTAAATACATTTATTCCTTACAATCTCAAACGGCAAGGACAAGTTAGGAGCTACTACCACCGGTGCCTTGACCAGTTTCTCTTTCAATCACTCAAAAGCATCTAAACACTCCTTTGAGAAGTCAAACGGTACGTCCTTCTCAAGGAGCTTAGTCATGGGTCGAGGTATCTTAGAAAAGTCCTGGATGAACCTACGGTAGAAACCTGCGTGTCCTAGAAAACTCCTAATGGCACGGTCCGAGGTGGGGGGAGGCAATTTAGAAATCACATCAAACTTAGCCGGATCAACCTCAATCCCCCTACTCGATATCTTATGCCCTAGGACCACTCCCTCACTAACCATGATGTGGCACTTCTCCCAGTTAAGCACCAAATTCACTTCTCGACACCTAACCAGGACTTTCTTCAAATTCTCTAAGCACTCATCAAAAGTATCACCATACACAGAAAAGTCATCCATAAAAACCTCCATAAAGTTCCCAATAAAATCCCCAAAAATAGCAAGCATGCATCTCATAAAGGTAGCAGGGGCATTACATAATCCAAACGCCATCCTCCGATAAGCAAAGGTACTGAATGGACATGCGAAAGTGGTTTTATCCTGGTCCTCGGGGGCTATGGGGATCTGGAAGTATCCTGACATCCCGTCAAGGAAACAGTAAAACCTATGCCCTGCTAGCCTTTCTAAAATCTAATCAATAAAGGAGAGGGGGAAGTGGTCCTTTCGGGTGGCAGCATTTAATTTTCGGTAATCAATGCAGACCCGCCATCCGGTGACCGTACGCGTCGAAATCAACTCATCTTTCTTATTCTTAACCACAGTCATCCCCCCTTTCTTGGGAACCACCTGGGTCAGGCTGACCCAAGGGCTGTCTGAAATCGGATAAATAATGCCTACATCTAACAGACGGATGACTTCCTCCTTAACCACCTCCTGCATATTAGGATTCAGTCTTCTTTGTGGTTGTACTACCGGTTTAGCATTATCTTCCATCAAAATTTTATGAGTGCAGAAAGCAGGACTGGTTCCTTTCATATCAGAAAGTTCCCGGGCTAGAGCTTCCCTTTGTTCACTAAGTAGATCAAGACATGCAGATTTTTGGGATGGCTCAAGCCCAGATGCAAGAATGACAGGGAGGTCAGAACTTTCATCTAGAAATGCATACTCAAGGTGGGAGGGAAGAGGCTTCAGATTTAATGGAGAAGGAGTAACAATAGAAGAATCGGTCTGACAGTCTTCCTTCTCCATTTTATCTAAGTCATCTTCCTTCCCCTTCACATCACTAGCATCACTTGAGTCCTCCTCTCCACCTATCATAAGACAATCAAAACTAGGAAGGAGCTTAAGATCCTCTGCTGACAAACCATCATCCAAAAGAAGATCAAAGAAGGCTTCATCAGAAAGCATGTTAGGAATGCTATCCTCCACCAAAGAATCCATCACAACCATGTAAAAACACTCTCCACTATCCTGACATGGCCTCTTCATTATTTTGGACATGTCAAAGGTGGCAGACTCATCTCCAACGCGGAGGACAAGCTTTCCATCTCCAACATCAATAAGTGCTCGCGCAGTTGCCAAAATTGGTCTGCCTAATATCAGTGGTACCTCACGATCCTGATCCATGTCCAAAATAACAAAGTCTACTGGAAAAATAAATTTGTCCACTCTAGCCAACACGTCTTCAATAATCCCTTGGGGATATTTGACTGATCGATCAACCAACTGAATGCACATACGTGTAGGTTTAAGTGGACCGAGTGCAAGCTTTTCATATAAAGCAAGAGGCATCAAATTAATGCTTGCACCCAAATCAGCCAGGGCCCTATCAAAAGTTAGATCTCCAATAAAGTAGGGAATAATAAAAGAACCTGGATCCTTAAGCTTCTTCGGCAGATCTGTCTGTATCACGGCTGAGCACTCTTTATTGAGCGTCACAACTGACGCTTCTTCCAGCCTCCGTTTGTTCGTCAATAGATCTTTCATGAACTTCGCGTACTTTGGCATTTGTGCTAGTGCATCCACGAATGGTAAGTTAATCTGCACTTGTTTCATGAGATGCAAAAACTTACCGAACTGGTCACTGTCATTCTTCCTAGTCAATCGCTACGAATAGGGAAGAGGTGGGGTGTAATTCTTGACCGGAGCGGGCTGTTTTGGTGCAGCCGCCACCTCTCTTTCCTCATCTATTTCTTTCTTTTCTTCTCGGACAGCCAACTCAACTTCTTTGGGCTTCTCTGTCGTGGCAGCAGGTTCTAGCTCTTTTCCACTCCTCAAGGTGACAGCCTGAACATGTTATCTTGGGTTCGGCTCAGTGTTGCTAGGGAGGGATCCTTGAGGCCTTTCATATATAGCCTTTGCAAGATGCCCCAATTGATTTTCCATGTTTTGCATCCTTGAGTCCGCCCTCAGCTGATTTTGCGCTAATTGTTTGAGCGTTTCTTCCAAGCTAGAAATTTTTTGCTCGATCTCCCTCTTGAAACTCCCTTGCGCCGGCTGAGGTGTTTGATGGTGACCTTGAGGTGCTTGAGTCTAATTATAGTTCCTATGCTGCTGCTGTTGCTGATTTCCTTGCCCGTAATTCCCCTGCTGCTACTGTCCGTAGTGCTGATTGTAGTAGTCCTGTCGCTGGAAGTACATTGCATCAACTTGCTCCACTCCAGGGGCTACCGAGTGTGCCATCATATTGCATTCTTGTGGCCAATGAAGTCCCCCACACATAGTACAAGAAGGACTCATAGGATTGGGGGCTATCATATTTACACTGGGCACTGAGTGAGCAAGTTCCATCTTCTTCTGATTATCTTCCATGGTAGCTAGCTTCTGAATCATACTAGTCAAAGTATATACCCTTGCAGAAAGGGTAGAATTATCACTGATCTCATACAAACTCGGGCCTTCTGGTGAGGTGTATCCCGAGAGCTGTACCATGAAGCGTTATTCGACACAATCTTCTCCACTAGTTATTCCGCTACCTCGGATGGTAATTGAGGAAATGCTCCACCACCTGAAGCATCAAGCATCATCTTCCCTTCATTATTGAGCCCGCTGTAAAAGCTAAGAAAAATAGAATCTCACAATCAGTCATCTTGCCTAGAGGGTAAACTCTTCTTAGCACTTTAAATCTCTTCCATGCCTCAGCCAATGTCTCCAACGAGCCTTGCTTGAAATCTTGTAGCTGCTTCTTCAACTTCAGGGCCTTTGATGTAGGCAAGTACTCTTTAATGAAGGCACTATGCAGCTGTTCCCAAGTCTGGAGGTGGTAGTGAGGATTGTTATCCAACCACCTCTGCGCATCGTCCCTCAGTGAGAAAGGGAAAAACATCATCCGTACCTGATCATCAGTTAACCGAGTGTTGGTCCCGTTTGTAATAGGAACAGTCTAGAGGGGGGGTGAATAGACTGTTCAGGAATTTAAACTTTTCTCCAAGTCAAGTCTGACTTATCAGAGATGGTCGAAATCTGGTGACAGAGATGGTCAAGTTCTGATGGCAGAACTAGACCAGGCAGCGGATAAGTTTCTGTCCGGGTAGCCTCTAGAAGAAAACTAAGGCAAACTGCCTTTCTGATAACTCTGAAGGAAGATCTGCTGGACACAGAGTCCAACCTTAAGAGTTAGTCAGTAGAATCTTAAGAGCAGTAATTAAAAGCTTAAAGTAAATGACACCGGGGTTTTTATAGTGGTTCAAGGAACAACTCGTTCCTCTAGTCCACTGTTCCACTAAGCTTGCAAAAACAACAGTTTACAACGCCTTAGTCCCTAGAGCTTAAGAAGCACTCCTCGTCTTCTTCAAGTCTAGTTGCCACCCGGGATGCAGTCCTGCTTCCTGATGGCTGGTCTCGTTTCACTGAGTCTCCTGAAGTATCTCCACTTCACTTACTCCAGCTAATTTGAGACGTCCCTTCTTTTTCAAGAAGTGTTTGATATACAATCAGTTTTCTCCAACGTTGCTTCTTCACAAAAGATGAGTATATGAAGCTCTCGAAGTGTTGAAGAACTGAGTAACTTTGCCTTTGCTAGTTGGATGAAGGATAGGAATGTTTATCTTCCAACTGTGGCCTTTTCTTGTTAGAATGGAGTTTTAATCTCAAGAAAGTTGTTCACGCAAATTTATCTTGGCAAAGGTTATGGCAAAGTTATCTTCTTAGTTCTTCAGAATGTATCTTATATACTGGGAGCAGTCTTCCCGTTGGAGTGTAGAAGACAGTTTCATTAAATGCATGTACTGTTGACTTGACCGTTTGGTCCTCCGACTTGCTATTTTGGGGGCGTAAAGATATTCGCATGGTCAATCATCAGCTTTAAATATCTCTCCGTACGTACAGCATTAAATGTGCATTTAATGCGTGTACACTGCCATGCTTCCGTTGAAAGGTTCGTAACCGTTAGGGGATTTCCCGTTAGTTTAACGACCGTTGGAAGGGCTTCCGGAATCTGATGGTACTTAGCAGAGTCTTAAGAGGTTCTCTGGTCCAATCTCTGAAGTCCGTCTCTGTTGCCAACTCTGGTATCTTTCTGATGACCAGTTTCTGATGGCTTCTCTGGTGAGCAACTCTGGGAGCAACTCTGGTAGAGGCAAGATGGAACTCTGGCAGGCAGACTAAGCTAAAACTTACAAAAGAAATTCTAATACACAATTTCTAATGGGGTACTTTCAAATTCTAATTAACCTAGCATCATCAAAATCTAAATACATTTATTCCTTACAATTTCCCCCTTTTTGATGATGCCAAAACCCTTTAACTATTTCCAGAGAAGTGCCTTTCACCATAAAAGAATAAAGTTAAAAACTTTTCATTAAAATCTTGGTGGGCAACTTAGCATAGGAGAATAGTAAGAGTGCGATACAATCAGATAGCAATAATCAAGTACGAAAGCAGAATATACACAAGAAAGTAAATGAGAACAGATATTTGAATAAGAGCCAAGCAAGAAGAGAGGCAGAGATGGTATCTTATTAAACCGTTAGAGAAAGTAAAGCATTACAGAGTTAGATAAAGAATTTAGAGATCTTCTTCATCTACCTGTGGTCCTGCTCTGTCAATTCTTTCTAGTTCAGCATTTACCTTTGCTCTGATTGAGGCTAGATCCCTCGGATTCTGATAGTCAGCCCAATGAGGTGCAAGTTTGCAATCCAAATAATTTCTGACAGCTTCTACAGAATTCTTGCCAGTCAGAATCTTCATTCCGTACCACATCTCAGCTTCTTGGATCGAACCACCATGGTTGATCTGGACAAGTCCATCACTGTCCATGAACAGATTCTCTCTTTGAAGAGGAGTCATCAATTTCCTCATTTGTTCAAAATGAACTCTATCTGGCCTTGACAGACCACTCTTCATCCAATCAGTGAATGAAAAGGATGAAGGCTTTTTCTTTGAGCTTCTGGGAGGAGGAGGAGGAGGAGGTCTGGTGCCTGTAGCAGCTAGCCTTTTCTTTCTAGATGCATCAAAGTAAGGAGTAGGATCAACAGAGGAGGGTTCTCTGATAGAAAGAGCTCTGGTGCTGGGTCCTTCTCCTTCTCTGGTATCTTCCCCCTTTTTGGCATCACAAAGATCACCAAGGAGAAGTTCAATCTTGGAGAACTCAGAGGCTTGAGCATCTCTGATTTGATCCAGGACTTCTGGCAGAGTTTGAGTGACAGAGGCAAGTCCTTCAATCAGGCTTTGTTGCTTGTCTACTGCAGATTGAAGATCTTTGGTGCTGACCTCTAGGAGCACCATCTTCTGGTACCTTTCTCTGTCAGATTTGAGAAGAGCTAGGCCTTGCTCTTGATGTTCCTTGCAGAGGGAGTGTAAGATGTTGAGTTTCTGGGAGGAACTATCAGCAGATTTCTGAAGATTGTGAACAGATTCTGAGATCCTGTTGATTGTCTGGTTCTGGGCAAGCAGAGCTTGAGAGTGAGAGTGGAGAACAGAGTTGAGTCCACTAACATCTCTGGAGACAGAATCAATCCTCGAGGTAGACGAATGCATGAAGTTGCGTAGATTCTCTGTTAGAGCAGCAACTTTATCTGACAGATGTTGAAATCCTATAGTGATTTGCAGATTGGTATGGGTGAGTTCTTCATGTTGTTTGTCATTTAATTCAATAATCTTGCTCAGATCTTGAACCAATATACCACCAAATGCTTCAGCAGATTTCACAAACTGGGTGAAGGGGATTTGGGGTTCTTCAGGTGTAAGTCTAGGCGTTTCCAATCCTCTGCCTTTTGGGAATGGAGGAGCTCTGTTGGATGGTGGAGGGGAAGGAACTCTGGGGGTGTCCTTCTCCTTTTGGAGGTTTCATCAGCAGCAATGGAGGAGGTGAGGAATCCATCATTGTCACTAGATGAGGAGGGAACCCTGAAGATAGGTTTCTTCTTTGGTGTAGATGCTGCAGAGTGATGTGAGGATCTCTGAGGTGAGGCAGAATTGGATGTTGGTAAGGGGTTCTGGTGCTGTGGTGAAGAATGAATAGGTGAGGCATTCTGTTGAGGAGGGGATGGTGGAGGTGAGGGTGAACGGTTTCTGAAGGGAACAATTGCTCTGCAGGGAGATGCAATTTTTTGTTTGGGCGAAGAGGGTCTGGAGTTGGGTTTCTGGTGAGATGGTGTTCTGGTGGAAGGTGAGGTTTTCTGTTCTGGTGAAGGGGTTTTCTGTTGTGGTGAAGGGGTTTTCTGTTGAGGTGGGGATAAAGGTTTGGATGGAGATTTGGAAGGTGAGGGTAGAGTAATAGGAGATTGGGGAGGGGAAGGAGGAGGTGTAGGAATTACCTCAAGAACAATTTCGGAGTACACAGATTCTCTCCACTCCTTGATGAGCTGCTCCATGGTAATAGCAATGTCATTCGCAGTGGATGGCTCTCCTTCCTCAAGAGCACTATGGCGAAATTTGATCATTGATTCTTTTCTCTTCTTCTCCATCATCCAAGCATCAAATGTTTCCATTTCTTCTTCTTCCAAGGCTCTGACATGCCTTTCTGGAGATAGGTCAGATGTTGGAGCTTTACCTTGATATCTGTCTTTCTTCTTTTGTAGCACAGAAATCAGAAAGGTAAGATTGAAGCATTTTGACACATCATCTGTGCCTACCCAGTGAAGAACAGCAGCTTCTTCTTCTTCATAGGCATCAAAGAATTGGATGATTTGTTGAAGAGGACCCATTCTCCATCTTCTCCAAGCTAGGACTCTGTCAAACTGCTTTTGCAGAATGATGTTGAAGTCTGTTTCTTGGTCCATATCTGGTGAGGCTTCACGCTCTGGTGAGAGAGCAGAGGTTGGCAACTCTGGTGCAGATTCAGGGTAAGTCTCTGGTAGAGTGCCAGATTCTGGTGCAAGTTCCCCATGAACTGCTGAATCCTTGGCAGGTGAGATTACCTTAGTCTTCCTCTTCTTCTGCCTTGGTTGAGTGGTTGAGTTGTCAGAGTCACCACTCTGCACAACCAACTTTCTTCTCCTCTTCTGCTTCAGTTTTCTGGCAGCAGATTTCCTGGTTGCCTTTGGGGAGGGCAACTCTGGTGCAACCTTTTCTGCTGTTTCCTCCTCTGGTAGTGACAGATTGTCACTTCTCTTCTTCTGTCTAACTTCCCTTACAACCTGTGACTGCTCAGGTTGTTTGGGCTTTTTGGTAACTTTCTTGACAGGTTTGGCCTTAGCAGCCTGTTCTTCCCTTTTCTTCTCCAGCCTTTCCTCTCTCCTAAGTTCAGAAGAGATGGCAATATTGAATTTTGGAGAGGCTGTGAGGAAGATGGTCTTGGAGTGATCAACTGGGATGGGATCCCTGAGTTGAACTCCTTTTGCAGCAAGGATGGCAGAGATGAGGAGACCATGTCCCATCTTGGTTGAGTAAAGACCTGTTTCAGAGTCTTTTTTCTTGATGAAATCAGTCAGGGAGCCAAAAGTTACCTCTCCCCAGTTGATATTCATGCCATGGTGCACTGCAAAGATTGCCTTGGCATTGCTTGTGTTCATCTCATCAGTTGAGGCTGTTTTGCACCACAAGCAACGGTGCAGAATGGTGACAAGCTTCTCATAGTCCTTCTTCAGTAGAAATTTCTTCATGTAGAGTTTGTCCAGTTCGGCAGCCTCCGGACGGCAGTAAGTCTGAACGAAGCCTTCAGTGGAGACTTCCACTGAGTCAAGAGCAGTAAGATTGTTGGCTTCCGGGTCTTGGGAGTCAAGTTGAACTCCAAAGAATTCATTAAGTGCATCTGCATTCAAGAAGATGCGTTGACCCTGTACGGAGGAATGAACTCCGGTCCTGGAGATGGTGGCGTTGAGGTAGAACTCAGCCACATCCTCGATGCTGAAGTGCTCATAGGGATGAGCAACAACCTTAGAAAGTTGTGAATCAGTCATCCCTTGGATGATCTTGGTCATCCTCTTCTGATTTTCTGCCAGGAGGGGTAGGGAGGACATGTCAACTTTCATGCCTGTGACAACGTTGGCGATGAGAGTTTTTGCTTCTTCCTTAGAAAGGTCGTTGATGCTCAGGAAGTTCATTCTGAGTGACGGTTAAGAAAAGTTCTGGGGATTGGAAAGTTTTGGGATCTGAAGGCTTTGAATGCTAGAGCAGTTTAAGAGAGATGAAGTTGCAGTAGGGATTTGGGTCGAAGACGGTGGATATAAAGGAGTTAGGAATAGTGGACGTTTGGTATATTGGCAGTTTCGAGGCAGCATTTAAAGAAATGTGGGCGGAAACGTTTCCGTTAGAAGAGTAACGATCAGGGGTATTTTGGTAAAAGACCGTTTCAATTAATTAGGTCTTGCCCGTACCTCGAAATATTGCTAAGTCCACATCCGTATCTGTTGTCTTTCGGTTGAGGAACTCTGGTCAGAGAAGGGTGGTTCTCTGATGTGAGATTCTGATGATCAGAGATAGAGGTTCTCTGATCCGAGTTTCTGGTGCAGAAGAAAGTAGTTCTGGTTCAGTGAATCTCTGGTTCATGCATCTCTGGGAAGATCATCCATCATTCCCAATTCTTCCCTTAGCTTGTTAAACCTTGCCTCAGGTAAAGACTTGGTTAGAATGTCTGCAAGTTGATCCTCTGTAGGTACATGCTCCATACAGATATGTTTCTTCTCAACATGATCTCTGATGAAGTGATGTCTGATCTCAATATGCTTTGTCCTGGAGTGAAGAACTGGATTCTGAGTGATAGCAATGGCACTAGTGTTGTCACACAACAGCTTGATCTCCTTGGCTTGAATTCCATAGTCCTTCAGTTGCTGCTTCATCCAGAGTAGCTGAGCACAGCAACTCCCAGCTGCAATGTACTCAGCCTCAGCTGTACTTGTTGAGATGGAGTTCTGCTTCTTGCTAAACCAGGAAACAAGCCTTCCTCCTAGCAATTGGCAGTGACCAGAGGTGCTCTTTCTGTCTAGTCTGCAACCTGCAAAATCTGAGTCAGAATAACCAATTAGTTCAAAGTTACCTCCCTTTGGATACCATAGTCCTGCATTTGGATTTCCTTTGATGTATCTGATGATTCTCTTTGCAGCACTTAGATGGCTTTCCTTGGGCTTTGATTGGTATCTGGCACAGATTCCAATAGAGAACGAGATGTCTGGTCTGCTTGCAGTTAGATACAACAGAGATCCTATGATTCCTCTGTATGTTGTTGCATCTACATCCTTTCCTTCATCATCTGGACCAATCCCTTGTGAAGTGTTCATGGGAATCTTCACTGATGATTTGCCTTCCACTCCAAACTTCTTGATCAGATCTCTGGTGTACTTCCCTTGGTTGATAAAGATCCCTTCTGGAATTTGTTTGACTTGATGTCCTAGGAAGTAACTGAGTTCTCCCATCATACTCATTTCAAATTGACTCTGCATCACTTGAGAAAATTTCTTGCACAGTTCTGGATTAGTACTACCAAATATAATGTCATCAACATATATTTGTACTAACAGAATATGATTAGCAACATAGATTTGAAATAGAGTTTTGTCAACCTTTCCTTTAGTAAACCCATGGTTCACTAGGAAAAGGGACAATGTGTCATACCAGGCTCTGGGAGCTTGCTTAAGACCATAGAGGGCCTTTTTAAGCTTGTAGACACAAGAAGATTGAGTAGGAATGACAAAACCTGGTGGTTGTTCCACATAAACTTCTTCTTCAAGATCTCCATTCAGAAATACACTCTTGACATCCATCTGGTAGACCTTGATGTTGTTGTAGGCAGCATAGGCTAGAAAGATTCTGATGGCTTCAAGTCTGGCAACTGGTGCAAAGGTTTCATCAAAATCTATTCCTTCTTCTTGACAATATCCTTTGGCTACTAGCCTTGCTTTGTTCCTTACAATGTTGCCGTCTTCATCTGCTTTGTTCTTGAATACCCATTTGGTTCCAATGACATTCTGGTGCTTTGGCCTAGGAACAAGTTCCCATACTTTGTTCCTTTCAAACTGAGTGAGCTCTTCTTGCATAGCATTGATCCAGTCTGAGTCTGCAAGAGCTTCTTCAACTGTCATAGGTTCCATCTGAGATATATAGCAGGCAAGCATTGCTTCTCTCCTTGATGTGGATCTGGTCTGGACTCCACTTCTGATTTGTCCAATCACTTGATTAGGAGGATGATCTCTTAACCAAGTTAGATCAGGTTCAGATAGAGGTTGTCTTGGATTCTCTTGATCTTCTTCTGATTCTTCATCACTCTCTTTGTCTTGTAGAATGGGATTCTGATGATGCATTGGTATGGCAGAGTTAGTTAGCAACTCTGGTGAATCCGTTTCTAGTGGATCCAGTTCTGGAGATTCTTCGAGATTCGCTTTCTCCAAGTTTTCAGTTATGCTCTCAACAGAGTTGAGATCATCAAACTTGACATGAATCGATTCTTCAACAAGTAGAGTTCTTTTGTTGAGTATTCTGTAGGCTTTACTGGTGCCAGAGTAGCCTAAGAATGTTCCTTCATCAGCTTTTTCTTGAAATACCTTGAGGTGATCCTTCCCATTGTTGAGTATATAGCATTTGCAACCAAATGCATGAAAGTAGCTGATGTTTGAGCATATAAATAGGAACCACTCCTTCCTTAGTAGTAAAAGGTGAAGGAGAAAAGAGGAGCTCTCGCGCACATGGGATTTTGGCTTTCAGTTCAAAATCGAAAATTCGCACCCCCCCCCCTGCGCGGGCGACCGGCGGACATGAATGCTGCAAAAATCAGCGGGTCTTCAAAAGACAATTTTGCCCCTCGTTCCCTTTTTTTTCAACCGGCCTCAATAAATAATCTCGAGAACTTGAGCCCTGAACCTCGAGATCCTTTCTCGAATCTTAAATGTCGAGATCCTTTCTCGAACCTTAAATGTCTAAATCCTTTCTCAAACCTTAAATGTCGAGATCCTTTCTCGAACTCGAACCTGAAATGTCGAAATCCTGGACCTCGAGATTGTTTGTCGATATCCTTTATCGAAATCTTTTAACGAAATTTCCCTGAACTTCGAGATATGCCTATCCAAATCTTGAACTGCGAAATCTCGAGATCCCCCTGGACATCCTGAAATCTCGAGATCTTTGAAATTTGAAAAAATTATAATCAAAATATATTTTACTAATCAAACAAATAAAAAATTATATAAAAATAGCTATAATGGTCTTCTAGAGTAACTACAGCGAATCCCGCCAGAATAGTAACTTCAATCTTACTTATTTTGATTAATATACAACTCAATGCGTGAAATCAAATGTTACGTGTTTGGTGAAAAGTTGTCTGATGAGATTGATAAGTCGAAAAACAAAGTCATCAAACAGGCTCTAAGTATGATTTCTATTTCCTAGACAATTGTTGTAAAAATTGGTGAACCATTTATGGTGGTATCATATAGAAGGTTATTTGTCATCTATGAGTTTATCCAAACTCTTTACTTGATCATTAATTCCACTAATATATCGGTTATTCTTTTTCCTTACACCTTGTGCCGCTTCAAGAAAAGATGGAGTTTATCACTTGAATTAAAATATTTTTGTAGGAGTTATGAGATCAATTTAGCCCAAAATCTCACCACCAACAATAGAAAGAATCTCACCTTCACCAAATAAATTTATGTAGTTGTTTTAATATTAACATATTTAATAAGTTCTTTTCCGATGTCTTCATATTCAAAATATTCAAATACACAAGTCCAAGGTCCGTGAGGATAGGTTGCCAGAACTCTAATTGTTAACTCAATTTTATGCATGTTGATTTTTTGCAAGCCTGTCATATCGGGTACAAACTTAAATACAATACAAAAATTAGTTTCTATTGTGTATATATTTACACAAAGTCAAAAATGCGAACTTCATTTTAATACGATTGATCGGGTAAACTTAGTTGACTCATAAATACTTCGATCAATTTCATAATTTGTTGACCCGTGCAATGCACAGGTGAAAGACTAGTGTTTACCAATTCAAAACAATATAAGAAAAATTGTTTAATAGATCAATAAATAAAATAAAATAAAGTCAAAGTAAAGTTTTTCAATAATGTAAAAGTCAATTAAATATGTTCATAATAAGAGTCATGAAATGAAAAATATCAAATTATAAGTGTTGGAGTTATATAGATCGAGGTAATATCATTTATTTCACAATGAATGTTTAGAATGTTACGAGTAATTAATTGTATCATCATGATTGCTAAATATTCCTCCGTTCTTTTTTAGTAGCAATGGTTTACTGTTCACATCTACCAACACATAAGTTTGACTATTAATATCTTTTATTCGTTATTAGCAAATAAATCAAAAAAATCAGATTTTAAAATTTAAAATTAGAAGAGATTAACAATATTTTTAAAATTTTAATGTATAACACATTAACAAAATAAAACACAGTCAAAACAGAATATATAATAGTGCAAATTCTTCGATGTTACAAGCAAAAGAAAACATAGGTCACATTTTATATAAAATTTGAGATATGTTGTGGGGAATGTGAGAGAGGGGTGTTAGTTCATTAGCAAGCCTCCTTTAAATAGGATGAAATAGGGTTTACAAGGCATGGGCCAATGGGCCATATAAATAAATGCACACAAAACCCTAAATACACTTTCTATCTATAACGAATGCACATTAAAGGTAATTTCCTTCAACACTTCCCCTTGTGCTGAGTTGTAGATAGAATGTTGTACTCCCTGTTGCCTTGTGGAATCTTCGTCGAGTAACAAAAAAAACACGTGGGAAAAATAAACCTTGACGAGAGATTAGAGTTTATTGGACTTCGATCATTGAGTCCTTTTGGATTCTTTACTTTGATCGATACTCACAGTTACCTCGTTAAAAACCTTACCAAGTAACAAAAACCCAATGGGGAAAAAATTAAAGCTTGGTTTAAGGAAAAGAGTATAACGTGAGGGTGTAAGACTTCCCCTGAAGTCTACACCTCCCCCTGAAGTCTACACCTCCCCCTGATATTTACATTAATCAGGGGATTTCAGAAAACTTACGCATTCCAATGTTTTTCACATGTTTTTCGAATGTGGCCTTGGGCAATGACTTGGTAAACAAGTCTGCTACGTTTTCTTCCGAACTTATTTGATTTACTTGGATCTTGAGGAAGGCCTGTTGTTGCTGATTATAGAAGAACTTAAGAGATATGTGTTTTGTGTTGTCACCCTTGAGGTATCCTAATTTCATTTGTTCGATACAGGCTGCATTATCCTCGTAGATGCAAGTTGGCTCTTCAGTGGTAGGCTTTAAACCACTAGTTCCTCGAATGTGTGCAATGATAGCTCTTAACCATATACACTCACGGACCGCCTCATGTAGAGCAATGATCTCTGAGTGGTTCGAGGAGGTAGCCACAAGGGTTTGCTTAGTTGATCTCCAGGATATCATCGTGTTCCCGATTGTGAAAACATAGCTAGTTTGGGAACGGCCTTTGTGAGGGTCGGAGAGGTACCCAGCATCAACAAAACCTACCAAGACATCATTTGGGGTTTTCAAGGGGGTGACCATTTTGTCCTTTGTGACCACAACTCCATTCGTGGTTTTCTTCGTCTCTCCGTAGGGAAAGAACAGTCCCAAGTCACTGGTCCCTTTAAGATATCTAAAGATATTCTTGATACCGTTCCAATGACGCTGCGTAGGCGCAGAGCTAAATCTAGCTAACAAGTTCACTGAGAATGCTATATCGGGCCGAGTGCATTGTGCTAAGTACAATAATGCGCCTATTGCACTTAGGTATGGAATTTCAGCTCCTAATGCCTCCTCGTCATCTTCCTTTGGACGAAATGGATCCTTTTTAGGATCTAGACTTCGGCCCACCATGGGAGTGCTAGCAGGGTGCGCTTTATCCATGTTAAATCGCCTGAGTACCTTTTGGATATACGCAGACTGGTGGATTAATACTCCACAAACTCGATGTTCTAATTCAAGGCCTAGACAAAATCGAGTTTTCCCAAGGTCTTTCATCTCAAACTCGGATTTCAAATAGCTTGTGGTTTCTCTTATTTCATCAAGAGTGCCGATTATGTTCATGTCGTCGACATATACAGCTATGATTGCAAATCCGGAACTCGTTTTCTTTATGAATACGCAGGGGCAAAGCTCATCGTTCTTGTATCCCTTCCTAATCAAGTAGTCACTTAGGCGGGTATACCACATCCGCCCGGATTGTTTTAATCCGTAAAGTGAGCGTTTCAATTTTATTGCAAACGCACTCTGTGGTTTAGAGTCACTTGATTTAGGTAGTGAAAGTCCGTCGGGTACTTTCATATATATCTCTGAATCAAGATCCCCATAGAGATATGCAGTAACCACATCCATCAATTGCATTTCCAATCCTTCAGAAACTGCTAAGCTGACTAGGTATCAGAACGTGATAACGTCCATTACGGGAGAGTAGGTCTCCTCGTAGTCAATCCCAGGGCGTTGCGAGAAACCTTGTGCCACTAGGCGAGTGTTGGTCCCGTTTGTAATGGGAACAGTCTAGAGGGGGGGTGAATAGACTGTTCAGGAATTTAAACTTTTCTCTAAGTCAAGTCTGACTTATCAGAGATGGTCGAAATCTGGTGACAGAGATGGTCAAGTTCTGATGGCAGAACTAGACCAGGCAGCGGATAAGTTTCTGTCCGGGTAGCCTCTAGAAGAAAGCTAAGACAAAATGCCTTTCTGATAACTCTGAAGGAAGATCTGCTGGACACGGAGTCCAACCTGAAGAGTTAGTCAGTAGAATCTTAAGTGCAGGAATTAAAAGCTTAAAGTAAATGACATCGGGGTTTTTATAGTGGTTCAAGGAACAACTTGTTCCTCTAGTCCACTGTTCCACTAAGCTTGCAAAAACAACAGTTTACAACGCCTTAGTCCCTAGAACTTAAGAAGCACTCCTCGTCTTCTTCAAGTCTAGTTGCCACCCGGGATGCAGTCCTGCTTCCTGATGGCTGGTCTCGTTTCACTGAGTCTCTTGAAGTATCCCCACTTCACTTACTCCAACTAGTTTGAGACGTCCCTTCTTTTTCAAGAAGTGTTTGATATAAAATCAGTTTTCTCCAACGTTACTTCTTCACAAAGTATGAGTATATGAAGCTTTCGAAGTGTTGAAAAGAGTAACTTTGCAGTTTGCTAGTTGGATGAAGGATAGGAAAGTATATCTTCCAACTGGAGCCTTTTCTTGTTTAAGGATGAAGTTTGAATCTCAAGAAGGTTGTTTTTTACGCAAAGTTATCCTCTTAGTTCTTCAGAGTGTATCTTATATACTGGGAGCAGTCTTCCCGTTGGAGTGTAGAAGACAGCTTCATTAATTGCATGTACTGTTGACTTGACCGGTTGGACC
Organism: Cuscuta europaea; assembly: GCA_945859875.1. NCBI lineage: Eukaryota > Viridiplantae > Streptophyta > Magnoliopsida > Solanales > Convolvulaceae > Cuscuta > Cuscuta europaea. Next base: position 1,153,710 of record CAMAPE010000058.1, read on the forward strand.
TTCGACTTGCTATTTTGAGGGGCGTAAAGATACTCGCATGGTCAATCATCAGCTTTAAATATCTCTTCGTACGTACAACATTAAATGTGCATTTAACCGTTAGGGGATTTCCCGTTAGTTTAACGACCGTTGGAAAGGCTTCCGGAATCTGGTGGGTTTAGCAGAGTCTTAAGAGGCTCTCTGGTCCAATCTCTGAAGTCCGCCTCTGTTGCCAACTCTGGTATCTTTCTGATGCCCAGTTTCTGATGGCTTCTCTGGTGAGCAACTCTGGGAGCAACTCTGGTAGAAGCAAAGCGGTTCTCTGGCAGACAGACTGAGCTAAAACTTACAAAAGAAATTCTAATACAAAATTTCTAATGGGGTACTTTCAAATTCTAATTAACCTAGCATCATCAAAATCTAAATACATTTATTCCTTACAATTTCCCCCTTTTTGATGATGCCAAAACCCTTTAACTATTTCCAGAGAAGTGCCTTTCACCATAAAAAAATAAAGTTTAAAACTTTTCATTAGAGTCTTGGTGGGCAACTTGGCATAGGAAAATAGTAAGAGTGCGATACAATCAGATAGCAATAAAATCAAATAAGATAACAGAATACACACAAGGAAGTAAATAAGAACAGATAATTGAATAAGCCATGCAAAAAGAGGCAGAGTTGGTATCTTATTAATCTGATAGAGAAAGTAAAGCATTACAGAGTCAGAGATAGAGAGTTAGAGATCTTCTTCATCTACCTGTGGTCCTGCTCTGTCAATCCTTTCTAGTTCTGCATTTACCTTTGCTCTGATTGAGGCTAGATCCCTTGGATTCTGATAGTCAGCCCAATGGGGTGCAAGTTTGCAATCCAAATAGTTTCTCACAGCTTCTGTAGAGTTCTTGCCTGTGAGAATCTTCATTCCATACCACATCTCTGCTTCTTGGATTGAACCACCATGGTTGATCTGGACAAGTCCATCACTGTCCATGAACAGATTCTCTTTTTGAAGAGGAGTCATCAGTTTCCTCATCTGTTCAAATTGAACTCTGTCTGGCCTTGATAGACCACTCTTCATCCAATCATTGAATGAAAAAGATGGAGTCTTTTTCTTTGAGCTTCTAGGAGGAGGAGGTGGGGGTCTGGTACCTGCAGCAGCTAGCATTTTCTTTCTAGTTGCATCAAAATATGGAGTAGGATCAACAGAGGAGGGATCTCTGATAGATAGGGCTCTGGTGCTGGGTCCTTCCTCTTCTCTGGTATCTTCCCCCTTTTGGCATCACAAAGATCACCAAGTAGGAGCTCAATCTTTGAGAACTCAGAGGCTTGTGCATCTCTGATTTCATCAAGGGTCTCTGGCAGAGTTTGAGTGACAGAGGCAAGTCCTTCAATCAGGCTATGTTGCTTGTCTACTGCAGATTGAAGGTCCCTAGTGCTGACTTCTAGGAGAACCATCTTCTGGTACCTTTCCTTGTCAGACTTGAGGAGAGCCGGGCCTTGCTCTTGATGTTCCTGGCAGAGGGAGTGTAAGATATTGAGCTTCTGGGAGGAACTATCAGCAGATTTTTGAAGATTGTGAACAGAATCTGAGATCTTGTTGATTGTCTGATTCTGGGCAAGCAGAGCTTGAGAGTGAGAGTGGAGAACAGAATTGAGACCACTAACATCTCTGGAGACAGAATTGATCCTCAAAGTAGAAGAGTGCATGAAGGAATGCAGATTTTCTGACAGTTCAGCAACTTTATCTGTCAAATGCTGAAATCCTATAGTGATTTCCAGGTTGGTATGGGTGAGCTCTTCATGTTGCTTGTCATTTAGCTCAATGATCTTGCTCAGATCATGAACCAACAGACCACCAAATGCTTCAGCAGATTTCACAAACTGGTTGAAGGGGATCTGAGGTTCTTCTGGTGTAAACCCAGGCATTTCTAATCCTCTGCCCTTGGGTAATGGAGGAACTCTGTTGGATGGTGGAGGGGAAGGAACTCTGGGGGTGTCCTTCTCCTTTTGGAGGTTTCATCAGCAGCAATGGAGGAGGTGAGGAATCCATCGTTGTCACTAGATGAAGAGGGGACCCTGAAGATTAGTTTCTTCTTTGGTGTAGAGGCTGCAGAATGATGTGAAGATCTCTGTGGAGAGGCAGATCTGGATGATGGTAAGGATTTCTGAGGAGGTGAATTCTGGGGAAAAGGAATTATTGGTTGAGGAATAGGTTGGTGTGAGGGGGATGGAGGGGGTGAAGGTGATCGATTTCTGGTAATTGAAGGTTGTTTGCAGGGTGAAGAGGGTCTGGAGTTGGGTTTCTGGTGAGATGGAGTTCTGGTGGAGGTTGAGGTTTTCTGGTCTGGTGAAGGGGTTTTCTGTCCTGGTGAAGGGGTTTTCTGTTCTGGTGAAGGGGTTTTCTGTTGGGGTGAAGATGAAGGTTTAGATGGAGATTTGGAAGGTGAGGGTTGAGTAATAGGAGATTTGGGAGGGGAAGGAGGAGGTGTAGGGATTACCTCAAGCACTATTTCAGAGAACATGGATTCTCTCCATTCCTTGATCAGCTTCTCCATAGTTAGAGCAATATCATTTGCTGTGGAGGGTTCTCCTTCCTCATGAGCACTATGACGAAATTTTATCATTGATTCTTTTCTTTTCTTCTCCATCAGCCATGCATCAAACTCTTCCATTTCTTCTTCTTCAAAGGCTTTGACATGCCTTTCAGGAGATAGGTCAGATGTTGGAACTTTACCTTGATATTCGTCTTTCTTCTTCTGTAGGACAGAGATCAGAAAGGTAAGGTTGAAGCATTTTGACACATCATCTGTGCCTACCCAGTGAAGAACAACAGCTTCTTCTTCTTCATAGGCATCAAAGTACTGAATGATTTGTTGGAGAGGTCCCATTCTCCATCTTCTCCAAGCTAGGACTCTATCAAACTGCTTCTGCAGAATGATGTTGTAGTCAGTCTCTTGGTCCATCTCTGGTGAGGCTTCACGTTCTGGTGAGAGAGCAGAGCTTGGCAACTCTGGTGCAGATTCCTGTTCAGCTTCTGGTAGAGTTCCAGATTCTGGTGCAAGTTCCCCCTGAACTTCTGATCCCTTGGCAGGTGGGATTACTTTAGTCTTCCTCTTCTTCTGCCTTGGTTGAGTGCTTGAGTTGTCAGAGTCACCACTCTGCACAACCATCTTTCTTCTTCTCTTCTGCTTCAGCTTTCTGGCAGGAGATTTTCTGTTGCCTTAGGGGAGGGCAACTCTGGTGCAACCTCTTCTGTTGCTTCCTTCTCTGGTAGTGACAGATTGTCACTCTTCTTCTTTTTCCTGACTTTCCTTACAGCCCGTGACTGCTCAGGTTGCTTAGAAGTCTCACTGGGCTTCTTGGGAGCTTTCTTTGGAGCAGGTTTAGCCTTAGCAGCCTGTTCTTCCCTTTTCTTCTCTAGCCTTTCCTCTCTCCTAAGCTCAGAGGAGATGACTATGTTGAACTTTGGAGAGGCTGTGTGGAAGATTGTCTTGGAGTGATCAACTGGGATGGTATCCCTGAGTTGAACTCCTTTGGCAGCAAGAATGGCAGAGATGAGAAGCCCATGTCCCATCTTGGTTGAGAAAAGACCTGTTTCAGACTCTTTCTTCTTGATGAATTCAGTTAGGGAGCCAAAAATTACCTCGCCCCAATTGATGTTCATGCCATGGTGAACTGCAAAGATCGCCTTGGCATTGTTTTTGTTCATCTCGTCTGTTGAAGCAGTTTTGCACCACAAGCACCGGTGCAGAATGCTGACAAGTTTCTCAAAGTCCTTCTTCAGCAGGAATTTCTTCATGTACAGTTTGTCCAGTCCGGCAGCCTCCGGACGACAGTATGTTTGAACGAATCCTTCAGTGGAGACTTCCACTGAGTCAAGAGCAAGAAGATTGTTGGCTTCCGGGTCTTGGGAGTCAAGTTGTACTCCAAAGAACTCATTTAGTGCGTCTGCATTCAGAAAAATGCGTTGACCCTACACTGAGGAGTGAACTCCGGTCTTGGAGATGGTGGCGTTGAGGTAGAATTCAGCCACGTCTTTGATGCTGAAATGCTCGTAGGGGTGAGCAACTACTTTTGAAAGTTGTGAGTCAGTCATCCCTTGGATGATCTTGGTCATCCTCTTCTGGTTTTCTGCCAGCAGTGGTAGAGACGACATGTCAACCTTCATGCCGGAGACAACGTTGGTGATGAGGGTCTTAGCTTCTTCCTTAGAAAGATCGTTGATGCTAAGGAAGTTCATTCTGAGTGACGGTTAAGAAAAGTTCTGGGGATTGAAAAGTTTAGGATCTGAAAGCTTTGAATGCTAGAGCAGTTTAAGAGAGATGAAGTTGCAGTAGGGATATAGGTTGAAGACGGTGGATATAAAGGAGTTAAGAATAGTGGACGTTTGGTATATTGGCAATTTCGAGGTAGCATTTAATGAAATGCGGGCGGAAAACGTTTCCGTTAGAAGAGTAACGATCAGGGGTATTTTGGTAAAAGACCATTTCAGTTAATTAGGTCTTGCCCGTACCTCAAAATATTGCTAAGTCCACATCCGTATCTGCTGTCTCTCTGATAGGGCTCCCTGGTCAGAGAAGGGGGGTTCTCTGATGTGAGATTCTGATGAACAGAGATAGGGTATCTCTGATTTGAGTTTCTAGTGCAGAAGCAAGCAGTTCTGGTTCAGTGAGTTTCTGGTTCAGGCATCTCTGGGAAGATCATCCATCATTCCCAGTTCTTCCCTTAGCTTGTTAAACCTTGCCTCAGGTAAAGGCTTGGTTAGGATATCTGCAAGCTGGTCTTCTGTAGATACATGCTCCATACAGATATGCTTCTTCTCAACATGATCTCTGATAAAGTGATGTCTGATTTCAATGTGCTTTGTCCTAGAGTGAAGAACTTGATTCTGAGAGATAGCTATGGCACTAATGTTGTCACACAACAGCTTGATCTCCTTAGCTTGAATTCCATAGTCCTTCAACTGTTGCTTCATCCAGAGTAACTGAGAACAGCAACTCCCAGCTGCAATGTACTCAGCTTCAGCTGTACTTGTTGAGATGGAGTTCTGCTTCTTGCTAAACCAGGAAACAAGCCTTCCTCCTAGCAATCGGCAATGACCAGATGTGCTCTTCCTGTCCAATCTGCATCCTGCAAAATCTGAGTCAGAGTAACCAATTAGTTCAAAGTTACCTCCCTTTGGATACCACAGGCCTGCATTTGGATTTCCTTTGATGTATCTGATGATTCTCTTTGCAGCACTTAGATGGCTTTCCTTGGGCTTTGATTGATATCTGGCACAGATTCCAACAGAGAATGAGATATCTGGTCTGCTTGCAGTCAGGTACAGCAGAGATCCTATGATCCCTTTGTATGTTGTTGCATCCACATCTTTTCCTTCATCATCCGGACCAATTCCTTGTGATGTGTTCATGGGAATCTTTACAGAAGATTTGCCTTCCACTCCAAACTTCTTGATTAGATCTCTGGTGTACTTTCCTTGGTTGATGAAGATTCCTTCTGGAATTTGTTTCACTTGAAGACCTAGGAATTAGCTTAGTTCTCCCATCATGCTCATTTCAAATTGACTCTGCATCACTTGAGAAAATTTCTTGCACAGTTCTGGATTAGTACTACCAAATATAATATCATCAACATATATTTGTACTAACAGAATATGATTAGCAACAGAGATTTGAAATAGAGTTTTGTCAACCTTTCCTTTAGTAAACCCATGGTTCACTAGGAAAAGGGACAATGTGTCATACCAGGCTCTGGGAGCTTGCTTAAGACCATAGAGGGCCTTTTTAAGCTTGTAGACACAAGAAGATTGAGTAGGAATGACAAAACCTGGTGGTTGTTCCACATAAACTTCCTCTTCAAGATCTCCATTCAGAAATGCACTCTTGACATCCATCTGGTAGACCTTGATGTTGTTGTAGGCAGCATAGGCTAGAAAGATTCTGATGGCTTCAAGTCTGGCAACTGGTGCAAAGGTCTCATCAAAATCAATTCCTTCTTCTTGGCAGTATCCCTTGGCTACCAACGTAGCTTTATTCCTTACAATGTTGCCATCTTCATCTGCTTTGTTTTTGAATACCCATTTGGTTCCAATGACATTCTGGTGCTTTGGCCTAGGAACAAGTTCCCATACTTTGTTCCTTTCAAACTGAGTGAGCTCTTCTTGCATTGCATTGATCCAGTCTGAGTCTGCAAGAGCTTCCTCCACGGTCATAGGTTCCATTTGAGATATGTAGCATGTAAGCATTGCTTCTCTCCTTGATGTAGCAGATCTGGTCTGGACTCCACTTCTGATTTGTCCAATTACTTGATTAGGAGGATGATCTCTTAACCAAGTCAAATCAGGTTCAGATAAGGGTTGTCTTGGATTCTCTTGTTCTCCTTCTGATTCTTCATCACTATCTTTGCCTTGTAGGATGAGATTCTGATGGTGTATTGGTATGGCAGAGTTAGTTAGCAACTCTGGTATGTCCGTCTCTGGTGGATCCAGTTCTGGTGATTCTTCTAGATTCGCTTTCTCCAAGTTTTCAGTTATGCTCTCAACAGAGTTGAGATCATCAAACTTGACATGAATAGATTCTTCAACAAGTAGAGTTCTTTTGTTGAGTATTCTGTAGGCTTTGCTGGTGCTAGAGTAGCCTAAGAATGTTCCTTCATCTGCTTTTTCTTGGAACACCTTGAGGTGATCCTTCCCATTGTTGAGTGTATAGCATTTGCATCCAAATGCATGAAAGTAGCTGATGTTGGGTTTTCGTCCTTTCCATAATTCATAGGGGGTTTTCTGATGAGTTTTGTGAATCATGCTCCAGTTCTGGGTGTAGCATGCAGTATTGATTGCTTCAGCCCAGTATCTGTATGGTAGACCTTATTCAGCAATCATGGTCCTTGCAGCTTCCTTCAAGGTTCTGTTTCTTCTTTCTGCAACTCCATTCTGTTGAGGAGTTCTGGCTGCAGAGAGTTGATGCATTGTACCATTCTGGTCACAGAATTCCTGTATGACCTGGTTGACGAACTCTGTTCCTCTGTCTGATCTGATGGTTTTGACTTTCTGATTTTGCTCATTCTGTAGTAGCTTTAGCAGAGATGGTAGTTTCTGCAGAGTTTCATTTTTCTTGGTCAGAAAGATAGTCCATGTGAATCTGGAGTAGTCATCCACCATGACTAAGGTGTATCTCTTGCCACCAACACTTGGAGTTTCCACTGGTCCAAATAAATCCATGTGAATTAGATTCAAAGGACCAGTAGAGAGGTTTCCAGCAATGGGTTTGAAGGAGTTCTTCACTTGTTTCCTTTCTGGCATGCACTGCACAACTTCTCCTTTTTGTATACAAGGTTGGGTAGACCTTCAACAATGTGATCCCTTGCTAGCTTGTTGATTGTTTTGAAATTCAAGTGACTCAGTTTCTTGTGCCATTCCCAACTGAGTTTTGAGTCTCCTTTGGCTATCAAGCAAATTCCATATTTTGCAGTTGACCAATCAACTACATAGATGTTTTTCTTCCTTGTTGCTGTTAGAACCACTTCTTTAGTTGTCTCATGCTTGACAGAACAGCCTTCCTTGGAAAATTCAACTGTGTAGCCTTTGTCACAGAATTGGCTAGCACTCAGCAAGTTGAATTTCAATCCTTTGACATAAGAGACATCATCAATGATTATCTGGTTCTTTATCAGCTTCCCTCTTCCTTTTGTCTGGCCATCTTTATCATTACCTCCAAAGGTAACTCTGGGCCCTTTGACTTTCTGGAACTCTGTTAGGCAACTCTTGTCACCTGTCATGTGTCTGGAGCATCCACTATCAATGTATCAATCTTGCTCAGAGATGGCTCCAGCACACAGTTCCTACAAAATTAAAAGGAAGATTTAGGTACCCAAGCAATGTTGGGTCCTAGGGGGTCATGCAGTCTTGGCAGCCGGTACCACTTTGGTCTCATCAAGTGAAACCTTGGTGGGTGGTACCCATTGTCCACCTGGTTGTCATAGTAAACGGAAGTGTGATTCACTTTGGGCAGATGCTTGTGAGGATCATGCTTCCGATTTACATACTTCTGCATAGCCTTTTTAGTTGGGTAGAAGTCCCATATACTATCAAGATCAGAGGGACGATTAACTTTGGGCTTCTTAAGTTGACCAGCCAACCTTTTCTGCCTAAAGTTAACTTTCTCTTGATAGATGCCTTTCTGGTGATCATCTCTGACACGGTTATCATGAGTTTGTCTGTTATGAGTTTGTCTTTGATTTTTGGTGTTCTGAAAACCTTTTCTGTTGTTAGGTTTTCTGCCATGTTCATTAATTTTTAAAATGGGTTTCTGTTGAACCTTTATCTTTTCCTTTTCTGGTCTGACTTTCTCATGAATAACCTTGGTGCCAGATACACCAGCCTGACAAATGGGGCTAGAAATCAGTGGCACTATGACCTTGTCTGCCTTAGCAACTCTGGTGCTAGGCATTACAGAAGGCTCACCTGATTCTGTTGAGCCATAACCAAGACCAAAACCATTGCCAATTTGTTGATCAAGTACAATCTTTTCCATGGAAGACTGGGCCTTCTGGTAAGCTTTGTACTTAATCTCAAGAGGCTCTATCTCTTTTATTCTCTTTAGAAGAGAAACATTTTCAGCTTCCAGCTGATCTCTTTCCTTAATTAGAAGATTGATTTTAATCTCAACCTCCTTTCTTAAGTCAAGAATTTCAACCTTAAGCTTACTGTTTTCTTCTTTAACAGAAGAATAAGTGGTTTGAATGGCTTGAAACTCTTCCCAAAATTCTGACATTGAATCAGAATCAAAGGCTCTGCCTACCGAAGAAAAACTAGAGTTGGAAGTAGAAGATACCTCATCATCAGATTGACCCATAAGGCATAGGTCTTCAGTCTCTGTATCCAGGCAACAGAATGCCTCATCGGATTCTGATTCTGAGCTGGACTCTGTCTCAGAGAGGGGGTCCTTCTCTGGTTGTTCAGTGACGAGTGCCTTCCTTCTTCGGTGCTCATATTTCTTTTCTCCTTCCTGGCCTTGCCTTTTGGAGACTATGGGGTGTGGACAGTTGACTTTGAAGTGCCCTGGTTGTCTGCAGTTGTAGCAGAGAAGCTCTCCACTACTTTCTAATGGTTTGGACTTCTGGTGTGGCTTTCTGCTAGAGAGTGGACTTCTGCTATCCTTTGGCTTCAAGAATTTCCTGAACTTCCTAGCAAAAGCCGCCATATATTCGTCAGTTAAAAGAATAGAAGGGTCAAAATTATTTACCTGAGAGGTGCTGGCAGTGAGGGCAGTAGTTATTCTGTCCTCAACTTCTTCTTTCTCTTCTTCATTCATCTCAAACTCATAAGACTTGAGATGAGAGTTGAGTTTCTCAGTGCTGTAGGTTCTGAGATCCTTGCTATCTCTCATGGCAGTGACCTTCATCTTCCATGGTGAAGGTAAATCTCTGAGAACCTTCAAGTTGATCTCCTTGGGAGTAAGTTCCTTCCCAAGTTCTGATATCTCAGCAGTGAGGGTGAGCAAGCATGCATACATCTCAGCTATGCATTCTTTGGGTAGAAGTTTGAAATCTTCAAACTTCTTCATGGCAATGGTAAGTTTGTTGTCCTTTTCTTGCTCATCTCCAGGTCCTACCAGAGTAAGAGTATCCCAGATTTCCTTGGCAGATTTGCACTTCTTGATCCTTGTGAAGTACTTGTCATCAATGGCTTTGTAGAGGATATCCTTGGCAATGTTGTCAAGGTTGTACTTCCTCCTCTCTTCATTGGACCATTCATGGCGCAGTTTGGTGATCATCTGGGGTTGACCACTACCTGTGATGTATTCAGGGTTGACTTTGGTGAACTCTGTGAAAGGACCTGCATCAAGAACTTCCCACATTTCATCATGGAGTGCGCAGAGGTGAGCTTTCATGCGGATCCTCCAGTCATCAAACTTTGTAACTGAGAACATAAGATTCTTTGAAAGAGTGTTATCCATAATATGATATTAAAGAGGCTAAAACAAGTGGATCTCTTGTTTAGTAAGTAACCTAAAAGATTACAAGAACAAGGAGGCTCTGATACCACTTGTTGGTCCCGTTTGTAATGAGAATAGTCTAGAGGGGGGGGGGTGAATAGACTGTTCAGGAATTTAAACTTTTCTCTAAGTCAAGTCTGACTTATCAGAGATGGTCGAAATCTGGTGACAGAGATGGTCAAGTTCTGATGGCAGAACTAGACCAGGCAGCGGATAAGTTTCTGTCCGGGTAGCCTCTAGAAGAAAGCTAAGACAAAATGCCTTTCTGATAACTCTGAAGGAAGATCTGCTGGACACAGAGTCCAACCTGAAGAGTTAGTCAGTAGAATCTTAAGTGCAGGAATTAAAAGCTTAAAGTAAATGACACCGGGGTTTTTATAGTGGTTCAAGGAACAACTTGTTCCTCTACTCCACTGTTCCACTAAGCTTGCAAAAACAACAGTTTACAACGCCTTAGTCCCTAGAACTTAAGAAGCACTCCTCGTCTTCTTCAAGTCTAGTTGCCACCCGGGATGCAGTCCTGCTTCCTGATGGCTGGTCTCGTTTCACTGAGTCTCTTGAAGTATCCCCACTTCACTTACTCCAGCTAGTTTGAGACGTCCCTTCTTTTTCAAGAAGTGTTTGATATAAAATCAGTTTTCTCCAACGTTACTTCTTCACAAAGGATGAGTATATGAAGCTTTCGAAGTGTTGAAGAACTGAGTAACTTTGCAGTTTGCTAGTTGGATGAAGAATAGGAAAGTATATCTTCCAACTGGAGCCTTTTCTTGTTTAAGGATGAAGTTTGAATCTCAAGAAGGTTGTTTTTTACGCAAAGTTATCCTCTTAGTTCTTCAGAGTGTATCTTATATACTGGGAGCAGTCTTCCCGTTGGAGTGTAGAAGACAGCTACATTAATTGCATGTACTGTTGACTTGACCGGTTGGACCTTCGACTTGCTATTTTGGGGGCGTAAAGATACTCGCATGGTCAATCATCAGCTTTAAATATCTCTTCGTACGTACAGCATTAAATGTGCATTTAATGCGTGTACAGTACCATGTTTCCGTTGAAAGGTTCGTAACCGTTAGGGGATTTCCCGTTAGTTTAACGACCGTTGGAAAGGCTTCCGGAATCTGGTGGGTTTAGCACAGTCTTAAGAGGCTCTCTGGTCCAATCTCTGAAGTCCGCCTCTGTTGCCAACTCTGGTATCTTTCTGATGACCAGTTTCTGATGGCTTCTCTGGTGAGCAACTCTGGGAGCAACTCTGGTAGAAGCAAAGCGGTTCTCTGGCAGACAGACTAAGCTAAAACTTACAAAAGAAATTCTAATACAAAATTTCTAATGGGGTACTTTGAAATTCTAATTAACCTAGCATCATCAAAATCTAAATACATTTATTCCTTACAGCGAGCCTTATACCTTAAGACTTCATTCTTCTCATTACGCTTTCTGACAAATACCCATTTATGTCCTACAGGCTTTACACTTGGTGGGGTTAGCACTACCGGACCAAATACCTGCCTTTTTGTCAGGGAATCTAATTCGACCTGGATTGCTTCTTTCCATTTAGGCCAATCAGCTCTTTGTTGGCATTCTGCCACAGAGCGAGGTTCGATATCATCATGCTCTATAATTTCTTGAGCAACTGTAAATGCAAATATATCATCGATGTGTATGGAAGATCTTTCCATTAGCACATGTGCATTTTCATAATCCACAGAGATTTCCTTGTTTTCTAGAATCATTTCGATCATCGGAGCGTCCTCCAGTAATGATTCATGGACATAACTATAATCAGAGATAATCTCATGTGATGGATGTTGTTCATCGATGATTAATGGATTAGGTTGTGTCGTACTCGTCCTCTTCTTCCTTGGACGAGTATCAATCGAACCGAGTGGTCTTCCTCTCTTCCTGTGAGGAGCCACAGCCTCAACCACACCTCCACTAAGTGTGGTTGCAGTGCCTCCTACTATGGCACTGTGCCCTCCCTTGGGGACTTCTAACCTTGCAGACACATTTGCAGCTGGTATGTGTGATCTTGTCACTCCATTGAGTCTGCTACATTTTGTAGGTCTATTATTCTTTTCACTTCACTTTCACAATGTGAGGTGCGGGGATCAAAATGAGACAGTGTAGGAACACACCAGGATAATTCACGTCGTTCTTCGGAAAAATCCTTTTTCTTATCTCCCCCTAACGACGGGAATGTTGTCTCATCAAAGTGACAATCCGCAAATCTTGCGGTGAAAAGATCGTCTGTCAAAGTTTCTAGATAACGGATTATTGTTGGGGATTCGTATCCAACGTATATACCTAATCGCCTTTGAGGACCCATTTTGGTGCGCTGTGGTGGCGCAATTGGCACATAGACTGCAAAACCAAATATGCGTAAGTGTGAAATGTCAGGCTCATATCCAGTTACCAACTGGTATGCAGAAAATGGTTGGTTTGCAGTGGGCCGAAAGCGAATAAGTAAGGCTGCATGTAATATTGCATATCCCCATGCAGATATAGGCAAGTTGGTGCACATAACCAATGCCCTAGCTATTGTTTGTAATCTTTTAATAGTAGCTTCTGCGAGACCATTTTGTGTGTGTACATGGGGAACAAGATGCTCTATGTCGATCCCGATAGACATGCAATAGTCATCAAATGTCTTTGATGTAAACTCTCCAGCGTTATCAAGTCTAATAGACTTTATAGGATGATCGGGGTGGTGGGCCCTTAAGCGAATTATTTGTGCTAGGAGTTTTGCAAATGCAGCATTTCTTGTGGACAATAAGGTAACATGCGACCAACGGGTCGATGCGTCCACCAGAACCATAAAGTATCTAAATGGTCCGCATTCTGGATGGATCGGTCCACATATGTCTCCTTGAATTCTTTGTAAGAATGGGATGTTTTGTTTTGTGTCTTTAGCATAGGATGGTCTCGATCCTGTTTTTGCTAAGGAGCAGGCTTTGCAAAATGAGTTTTGTAATGTGGACATAGTTAGGGAAGCATGGGCTAGTTCTTCTTGTGCTTTAGAAGATAATTGTCCTTGTGGAGGAGCTGCATGGTTAACAGTTTGTACTGTGCTGACTTTTCGCCCTTCTTTATACCTTTCTTGAAAGAAAGGGTGTCCATGTGAATTCTTGAGAATTCGAATCATCATGTCACGACCGGGGTGACCAAGGCGATCATGCCAAAGCCTATACGAGTCTATGTCCAACATTTCATTGTTGGAGACCGCATATGATTCGAAGATTCGAATAGTAGTGACATAGAGTCCACTAGATTGACTCATTAATTTTTCTAATATGCGTTTTCTTCCGCTTTTACTAGAGGTAATATATAGGTATTCTATCCCATCCTCACTATGAGTTTCAACGTGGAAACCATTATCCCGTATATCTTTAAAACTTAATAAAGTTCGAGTAGCTCTAGGTGCATATAGAGCGTCTGTGACGTGGAATGTGGTACCGTTAGGTACCATAAATTTGGTAGTGCCTCGCCCTTGTATTACGTTCGATGATCCAATCATCGTAGTCACAGAGGATTTATAGGCTACTAATTGAATAAAAAGTTGTCTATGTCTCAGGATAGTGTGGGTTGTCCCACTATCGACTAAACATTCGAGTTCTCCTCGAGTCATTCCTGTGTAAACATGCATTAGATAATTGTTGGTATATATTTGGATTTCAAAAAATTGAATCCAATTATTAAAATAACGATAAGCATGTAATGTCCATAAGCAGGAAATTAAAAGGAATGGGAAAAACATAAAGTTTGTTTAAAATGTCTGGTGGGATAGGGGAAATTTAATCAAAGTCCGGTGCATCGACCGAATGGGTGGTGTTATTTTTAACACCAAAATCCGCCACTGTGAGGTTAACATCAACCTCATTTCCTTCGTCTGTCACAAACTGAGATTCATGCTCCTTTGATTCTCTGTATTTCTTGTAGACAGCAGGAACTCTATTACTAACTTGGCAATTCTTATACCAATGACCTGAAACTCCGCATCTGTAGCATGGTTCTTCCCCAACTCGGTCTCGTTTGACTGGAGGTTTTGATGGTGCATTATGGGCCTTGTTAGTTTGACCACTGGTCCCGCCGCTTGTATCTTTCTTCCACACTTTGGAAAATCCTCCACGGCCCGTACCTCGGCCTCCACGCCCGCCGCGATTGTTGCGCCCCCTTCCACGAGTACGACCCTCTCCTCTTCCACTAGGGTGCTTTCCAGTGTTTGCTTTGCCATAGTTGACCTCGGGAATTTTCTTTGTCCCAACTGGTCTGGCATTGTTATTCAAGAGAACTTGATTTTGTCTTTCAACAACTTGGAGCAAATTAATTAACTGATTAAATGTGGTTATTCTTTTGTTATTATGCTCCAACCTATACTGGTTCGCTAGTATAAGTGCTGAGGTAGCACTACTAGAAAAACAGCTTACAGTGACACTTATTTAGTGATACTATGATGTCACCAATACGTCAATGACACTAGTATATCACTGACTAGTGATATTATTACATCAACACATAATAGTGACACTCTAACTCAAAAACTATTATTTTAATTTTAGCTTCTAATAATTTTCCAAACCTAATATTTTATTTATATGACTACATCTTCCTCCTAAACCCCCCTCTTCTCTCGTTCGCTTCACCACACCCTCTCACCGCTATTGTGACTTCACTCTGCAGTCTGCACACGCTTGGATGCGGGAACGCCGTCACCATTAATGGCGAAAATCAAAGAAGTCTTAGCCAGCGGATCCTTTAGATCGAGTCGGAAGCGAGGTGGAGGCCCGAGCACTGACTAGCTAGGCGATGGAGTGACTACCAGTCGGCCACTGGCGACTAACGACGAGCGGCGGCGCTGCGAATCAGGAAGATGGACCAGCTGTGAGCAATGAGCGACGTCGCTGCGTCGGAAGTGGGGGACGAGCTGTCGGTGCCTTGTCCTTCGTAATCGACGGAATCGGTTTACTCCTGCCATCACCTCCTTGAATGACATCCTTCCTCCTGCAGTCTGTAGATGGGTTGAGGAGCTGGCTTTCTCCAGATTTGGAACTTCCAGATCTGCTCCGAGATTACAGCTGATGGGTATGGCGGTAAGTGAGTTCTGTGGCACACATGGTTAGTTTCTGATTTCTCATGTCAATAGTCAGTTTCCAATTTCTTATTTAGTTATTCTAAGGTCTATGAGTGTGAATGCGTAAGATGTCAATAGTTAGTTTCCAATTTCTTATTCTAAGATTAATTTGAGGATACTTTTCATATTTGGAGTATTCAAATCTCTATGACTAGTTCACCTCCATAAGAACTGCGCGCAAGGTTATTACACATTTTGCTGGCTGTTTCGTCCAATGGGAACTGCGAGGTATATCACAGATTCCGGTTCAATATGTTTTCATTCCAACTACTAGTTGTATGCTCTCTTGATACTTAAATTCAGCTTACCGCTTTACAGATATCAAGGGTTCTTATAGGATGTAAAGCCAACCTTCTAAGCGCTCTTGATGCAGAATATGAAAAAAAATCCATTTGAGGTTTGAGTTTTGTTATTCTATCTCCATCGTCCCTTTTTTGTATTTTCTTTTTGTATGTAACTTATTTTTTTTGCAGGGTGCATCTTGTGCACCTAAAAGGACTGTCAAAGCATCGGATTCCGGATCAATTCTTCATAAGCTTAAAAAGAAAGTCTGCCACTCGAAGATATTAGTGAAAAGATTACCTTTGTTTTGCTCAAGGGCTTAGAAAGTTCTGATGGGAAGGTAGTCTATATCTCAAGCTTATGTAGAATTGATTTGGATACATTAGTTTAATTAATACCTTTTTCTTATTATACGAGTTTCTCTTCGTCTAGATTCTAGAAGTGATAACATCTCAAACCCTTAGGTATCCACGACAACATGACCCTTATTTACTTAAGAAGGTTTAAGTTGTAATTGAACGTTTTCATCATATTCTATTTCTTCTGGTCTTTTTTTAAAAGAGTAAATAGATTTAGCTTTGAATCTGTCATGTGTTTAATATACACATATGTGTGTGTGCGCGCGTGCAAAGATAGACATATTTTCTGGCCTAGGAGATTGTTTAAAAACGTGTGCATCAGGATGAATTTTAATGAAGATAAAGACCTTATCTTCTTTAAAAAATATACACTTTTGTTCGCATAAGACAAGAAGATAATACTTGTAGTTAAAAAATGCAGGTATAGTGATGAGATGATGTTGGTTTCTATCCAGCTCATGCTTTCAATTTTCCTGCGGCTACTCCTGTAGAATTCAACTCAGTCCAACATTCACGATTCAAAAGCATCCCTCCATTGGTGTCTTAGACGTGCGTTATGTAGTTAGTGAGAAGTTTAAATATTTATTACGCTTTCCTCTAACATTGAAGTGGTGGAAATCATTTTATTTACTTGTAGCAACAAGGTTATCTCCTTATTAAATAGATGTTTGACCTAAAATAATACGGATTATATAAACTTACTGTCTTAACCTAGTCTTTCCGTGTAAAAGTTTTTTTTGTTAAAAGTTTGTATACTAAATCGTTAATTTGTTTTTATATTTTGTTAACGATCAGGGATGGTTATCATGATTTTTATATAGGTGACAGCGAAAGCCAGCTCCCAACTATTGATATAGTTGCATCATATGACACTCTCGGTGCTTCACCAGTAAGTCATAGTCTTATTTTTTTACGCATTCTGCGAAAACGATAGCAGTAATGATGCTGCATATTGCTTACCCAATTTACCCATTTTAATTTAACCTTAGTTGAAGAAACAATTACCCATGGGCTGCTAACCTTGGTAAAGTTAAAAAAAAGTAATCACATGTGAATATCCGGTATGCTTGTTATACGCTTTTGAGGAACTATCCTGCTGGTTTTACATCTCTTTCATCTCTAACTAGTCAACTCTCTCTTTTTATTGATTTGTTTTCTTTTTTCTTTCTATAGGTGGCACTGCAGTGGGTTTCCAAAATATGATGGCTGCTGTATGTGTATCCATCTTAAGTGCTTCATGTTTTTTTTTTAAAATCAGCTTCTGTTTTCTCTCTCTTTTTAAGGACTCTCTTAAGTTTCTAATCTCTGAAGGATGGAGTGATGATAATTAGGCTTGACTACAGTGCGGCAAACTCTAAACTTGCATCACTTGTTTAATTGCTTTTCTCAATTGCTTTTACGTATTTGGTTCTTAAGTGTAGTAAGATATTGGGACACCTCAAAAGGACTACTTCCTCTGTGCAGAGACCCCAGCTGCAGCTAGAGCTTGGGTTATTGCAGTGAGTATTAAAGTTTCTGATCAGCGAAGCTATTAACACAACAATTGTGATTGCACTTTGGACAAGCTCTTATATTTCATATGTTGATTTTTTATTTTTAACTGTGACAAAGATTAAGTTAGTTTTAAATTATTTTAATTTATTCAAAAAAATTGTGTTTAATGGAATATGGGGTTTATCAAAGATTTCTTGATGGTATACCTAACGGTTTATAATGATCAGTGCTCCATGTGATTCGTACTACTACGTAAGAGAGCTCTTTACAATGACATGTCTATGTAATGCATTTCTCTCATGTATAAGGTTTCTAAACATTATGTTTCAATGCTTTTTGATTAAAAAACATTATCAGGATTTAAAAAAAGGACTGGAAAAGCTGAAAGAGTTTGATCCAGAAAGTGCTTCAGGTATGGACTTGAAAAAACAGATGAATGAATTGAATATAGTTGAAAATAATATGTGAGGCCATTTCTACATGTAGCATATTAAAGTGACTGTGATTTATTTTACTTGCTCCTTGGTGTAGCATATGGAATTGATTTATTACCCAGCTAGAGCTGTTTCACTAGAAACAAATACCTGGATATTCCCAGTTCCACACAATAGAACATATTTGTCTTGTGAATAACTGTCTTTAGAATACTACATTTTGAGGAAGCTGATTGCATTTGGGCTTTCAGTGTTGAGTAGTTTTTATGTATGATTAATTGAGTGTATGAGTAGTTTTTATAAGTATATCATTAATCGAGTGTATCGGTCGTTTTTCAGTGTTGATGAATGATGCTGCTATGAAGATTTGATGATGTGAAGGCTGCTATGAAAATTTGATGATGTGAAGGCGATGTGTACTTATGAAGTGGTGTAATCCGTGTAGGCGACTCACTTTTTGGGACTAAATTGTGTAGTTGCTTAGAATGCAAAATTTAACAACAATATAGACTTGAATTTGAATTGAATATTCTACTTTAAGCGTTGAATTTATAGTTTGAGATTTATTGATTTTGTTATTGTTTATGGGTTCGCTGAATATTGAATTGAAATTTCTAAAATATAATTGATTTGGAATTTCAAAATTATAATTGTTTTTGAATGCTGAAACAATACAAAACAAAGTGATACCAAAGCGTCACTAAATTATCATTTTGCTTGGATGGAAAATAGAATTATGTGATACCACAGTGTCATTAACATATGTGATGTAAAAGTGTCGCTGAACGGTTGTGTCGCATATGTATCACTATTTGGTGATACTATAGTGTTATAATTTAGTGACACTTTTAGTGACACTTTTTTAGTGTCACTAGCCCCCACCTTCAGCGACACTTTTTTAGTGTCACAGAAGCCTATTAGTGACACTAATTTGGTGTCACTGTAAGACATTTTTCTAGTAGTGTAGGGAAAGTGGAGAGGGTCTTATCAATCATTTCATCTTCTGTGATTGGTTTACCACAGAAATTAAGGCGCGCTTTGAGGCGTAACATGTCCTTATTAAAATCGTTGATCTTTTTGTAGTCGACTAAGCGGATTTCATTCCATTGCACTGTCAGTTCGGGGAGCAATGTGTCATGTATGTTCCCAAAACGACCTTTTAGTGCGTCCCACAGTTCTTTGGGGGTTTTCAATTGTAAGTATTCCCAGCGTAAGCTAGGGTCAATATGGCATCTAAGGAACATTAACGCAGCAGCCTTTATTTTTTCAGACGGTGCATTATCTTTTAAACTTTCAGGGTCGGCAAGCGTGGCGGAATAGTCTTTAGCCACAAAAGTGGTTTCTATGTTAGAAACCCATCGATGGTACTCAAGCCCTTCTGAGTCCAGGATGTCAAACTCGGGTCGAGTTGGATCAGTCATCTTAAAATATAAAATTGTATGAGTGTCGTTCACTACCATTTATCGCTAAAAAAAATGAATAAAAAAAATGCGATTCCTTGTGTGAAAATTCTTTATCACATAAAAACAATGTCATGTGGTATGTCTCTTTGCAGACAATATTTTGTATAATGCATCGAAGAGAGGAGATATATATTTATCTCCTTAAAAAAATCATAGAGATTTTTTTAGGATGTTATATGGTGTGTTTAATATATAAAGTATTGATATTGGTCTAATGAATGGATTAGGTATATCTCATTTTTTTTTTTTGAAAAAAAGAACGAATTTAATAATCCTTTTAGTAATATTATTTATACTGTTGAATTATTGAAAATATATTTTGCCATATATTTTAATTATATAAAAATGGATCTTAAAAACGAATTTAATTATCATTTTTTTTCGAACTTAAATAGTATATTTTGAAAAAAAAATCGATTATTTTTTATATTTTTTTAAGGCAAACTTCGAATTATCAAAAATAATTAATTATCGAATTTTAGTTATCCAAAATTAATTTGTAAAAACGAATTTAATAACATAGTAGTAATTTAATATGCATATATTTTTAAAAAAATTGCTTCGTATATGCGGATTACCAAAAATTGAAGTTTTTTTTTCATTTTTTTTATTAATTTCGGGAATGAGATTGAATTTTCAAAAAAAAAATGAAAATATATATAAATTTGCTTCATATTTCGTTAAATAATTTTATTGGTGTGAACAAATGGCAAGTTTTAAAAAAATTGACATGAAAATATAGTCTAGAAGTATAAAGAAAAGGCATGTACATGAGTCAACCATATATATACACACGTAACATTTTATTATGCGTGTGGGTGTATGCATGTATCAATTGTATGTTATGAATAATAAATGTGCATAAAAAATGGAATAGTAAAGTCAAGATTTGTCATATATATTCATTTAAAGGTGGCGGTTTTCTAAATAGAATGGAAAAATTGATTTCATTGATTATTTAGTATTATGATATATTTAGAAGGATATTTTTATGTTAATAAATTTTGAAAGAAAATTCGCACTTTTCATTTTTAGATTCTTGTCATATATATGTTAATATATTCTTTGCATATTAATTAAACATACACATATGGGGAAAAAATATTAATATAGATGGAAAGGAATATTAAACATATATTAAATAGTGAAAAGAGTAATCTTACGTGATTACGGTTCCAACTATATGTAAGTGACATATAGCATTACGGAAAAATATAACCACATAATATGTATAAAATAAATAAATAAATAAAAATGTATAATATGATCTTAATTCCAACTATATGTATTTAACATATAGCTTTACGGAGAGTATAATCATATAAAGTAAAAGTAAAATATGGTTAATTCGTGTGTTCTTTGATTCCAACTATATGTATATGACATATAGCTTTACGGAAAAATAAGATCACATGTATGTATGCAAGGAAGGAAGATGCATAATATAATATTGATTCCAACTATAAGATTATAACATATAGCATTACGGAATTATATTAAAAAAACCTGCATCTATCTCCGGGGAAAAAAATGAATGAGGCATAATATCAAACACTTGGTTTGCAAGCAAAAAAAATAGATCTCAAAGATTTTGAGTTGAAAAATACCTCAAAGATTTTGAGTGTTGCGGTGGTGGACATTGGAGTGGACTGCTGCGCAGAAGTGTTGGAAGGCTGCTGTGGAGAAGTGTTGGAGTGGAGGCTGCGGACTGCTGCGGCACTTTGGAGGAGGGAGGCTGCGGACTGCTGCGGCAATTTGGAGGAGGGAGACGTGGAAAAATTTAGGGCTACGTGTTGATAACGTGTTGTGGGGAATGTGAGAGAGGTGTGTTAGTTCATTAGCAAGCCTCCTTTAAATAGGAGGAAATAGGGTTTACAAGGCATGGGCAAATGGGCCATATAAATAAATGCACACAAAACCCTAAATACACTTTCTATCTATAACGAATGCACATTAAAGGTAATTTCCTTCAACAAGATATAATATATATATATATATATATATATATTATACTACACACAAATTTGAAATTTTTAATATTAAGATTTGGAGTATTAAAATTATTTTCCACTTTTCTCTGATAGTATTGAAATGAAAAATGAGACGTTGGTTAAATGCACCAAACCCCCCTTGTGAAATATAAATTCGGCGCATTAGCTCCTATAATTTAAAAAATGCGTCAAACCCTCTTGTGTTTTAATTAATCATGCGCAAAATCCTCTTCAAGAACACATTTTTCAATTTTGAAATCACTTTTTTTAATAATATGATTGAATATTCAAGTAACTTTGTCAAAATTTCTAAATTATACAAAAAAACTAATCATTTTTCATCTTTTTTAAAATTAAATTTATTCTTGAAAAGGATTTGGCGCATGATCAATGATAACACGAGAAAGTTTGAAACATTTTTTGAATTTATATTCCACGAGTGAATTTTGTGCATTAAAACCATCCTAAAAAATGAAATACGAGTAATACGGAGAAATTTCATAATTTCCTAAATAAATAGACGTATGCGACGCAGTGATGAATAGAGAGAGAGAGAGAATTTAAAGGGTAAAGAGGGCGGAGAGAGAGTACTAAATCCACTTTTCGTCCTGCTGGATCTAGGGTTTCCTCTTCCCCTGTGTGACTCAACTGTAATCAGCAGTAGTTCATCAGACCCTAAATCTAAAACTTCGATTTTGACTCCAGAGGGTTCAACGGCATCCTCACCGTCGTCTGTAATACAATCAACCACTCTATCGAAGGAAATCTGTTTTCTTAAAAAATCTTAACTACTCTTTGGATGTTTTTATATTCTCTCTGTATCAGTTAATCATAAGAAATTCGGACCGACGATATTCATATTTCAAAGAACGTGAACTACGACGATCTTATTGCCGGCTTTCTATTTTGATTTTATTATAAAATAAAATTTCCACGACGAGAAACTTAACGACAAAATCTGAATCTGGTCATTTGTAAGTTATTTTTGTTGTCGGGGTAGGCGAATATGTATAAATCTATGGAGATGGTGAAGGTGTATGAAGGTCAGACACTTCTGGGAGAGGTGGAATTGTGCCCCCAGAACGGTGTCGTTTGGACCGAGAAGGAAATTCGAGTTTCTCACTATTCGCTACCCAGTGAGAGATGCCCACCACTTGCAGTGCTTCACACTGTTGCTTCCTCCTCCTCCTCCTCCTCCTCCGGGCTTAGCTTCAAACTGGAATTCAGGTCTCCAAAGACGCAACAGACACAGGACTACTTGCCACTCCATGCTTTGCATGCCACCTGTCTCAGAGAAAAGAAGGTATATCATCAAAGCTGCTGAAATTCTGAAACTCAGTGTAACAGATTGGATATAGAAAAACTGAAAACTTTCAATCTTTAAAACCTACTGCACAAGCTTACGTTGAAAAGAGAACTACCTGATTCATAAAATGTTCCAGAAACCCTAAATCAAGCAAATAATCTTAATTCTCTCATTTATATCCAATTAACGACTCTGATCTACGGTTTAAGAAGCAATCATAAAATAAATTTATTCAAAATACAAGATTTATTAATGCTCTGCAGAAAGAAGCTATCACAATCTTAATTCTATCATTTATTAATACTTTGCATAAATTAAGGACAACCTTTGCAGAAAACATTAAATAATAGTTTTTTCTAAATACAGAAATACAAACTATTTTTGAGCATATCAGACAATTATAAATCAAGTCTAAGTTTATAGAAATGGACAGTAGTGTGAATTATGCGTATGAATGTTTCCATTCTAGTTGGAATATGAGACCTGTATAGAACTTGATGAATGGTTTTCCGGAATTTTGTGTTGAACCTTGTTATGAATGTGTACCCATTGGATGCTTATGATGACTATAGCATGACATCATAATTGGTGGTAGATAGTTCTCTCGTCAATTGCGGTCTTATGGTTATTGACTTGGCTTGAAATGATAAATCATTTGTATTGTAATAAAATAATGTTGGGTTATGTCTGCCTCTTTTCTTTTCAATGTTTATATTTAGTGTTTGGGCTATCAGTTGTGATTCTGCGTGTGCAATCCTGTCTGGAGAACATTACAAAGCTTCTGATGACAAATGGTGCTTCCATGATACATGTGAACTAAAAATTCTCATGCTTTTTATACAGAGCAGAGCAGATTTATCCATACTTTTTAACCAGATGTGACTTCATTATGCCTGCCTAATTTATCCATAATTTATCCATACATTCTAGCATAATTTTACTTGAATAGATGTTGCTTTATGCCTTTTTATTAAATTTTGTATCATAGATGGCAATTTTAATACAATAATATTGGCTTACTCTTGCTTCTTGGCTTTTTTGTATCTTTTTATTGCATTGTCCAACACTTGATTATATACTCCTTCAACACAGACTGCTGTGATGTCACTTGGAAGGGAGGAGCTTCATTTGGTTGCCATGCAGTCTAGGGACTACGGTGGCCTTTGCCCATGCTTTTGGGGATTCGTCGTTTCTCCAGGATTATACAGCTCCTGCCTGGTCATGCTAAACCTGAGATGTCTTGGCATTGTATTTGATCTTGATGAAACACTCATAGTTGCCAACACTCTCAGGTCATTTGAAGATAGGATAGAGAATTTGCAGCGCAAACTAAATGCTGAGACTGACCCACAACGTGTATCAGGTATGCTGGCTGAGGTGAAGCGTTATCAAGAAGATAAAAGTATATTGAAGCAATATGCTGAAAATGATCAGGTCATTGATAACGGAAAGGTGATTAAATGTCAGCCTGAAGTCTTCCCAGCTTTATCTGATAGTCATCAGCCAATTGTTCGTCCACTTGTGAGGCTACTGGATAAAAATATTATTCTGACTCGTATAAACCCATTGGTATGCATGCATTATAATAATGACCAGCTCATTTACAACATGATGAAATATAGGGAAAGTTAATATGCATAGTCCCAACTGTTGATGCTCTTCTCATATTAATCCCAATTATTGTTAATTGCAATATAATCTGAAGTATAAGTGGTATCTTCTCAGAACAAACTGGTGACATGCATAAACCATTCAGCAGGTCACCCGTCACCTGTACACGTGTCATATTTTCATTGTTTTTCATTTTTTCTTTTCTTTTCTCCTGCTTTTTTCTTCATTTTCAATAGCTCAATAGTCCTCCGTTCTCCAGTCCCCCCTGGGTACCAGCTAGTTCATCTTTCAATTATGGTAAGCTTCTGGGTTAAACTCGCCAAGACTTGACCTGATGACTTCCCTTGTAGAGTGGGTTCTAAGTTGGAAAAGGCATCAGTTATCAAAATTTCCTAGTTGAGAACAGCGGAGAATCCCACCAAATATCTGGAGATTCAGAAAAACCACTTAAATAGAAGATCTGCTAGTGTTACATAAACATCCCTTCTCTCGGAAAGAAGCTCAATCGGACCAGACCTGTGCAGATGGCGAATAGTGACTACTGATTTCTTCTCGTAGTTCCTCTCTTACTTAAGGCTCGATTCATTGTAGTGCCTTTGAGGGTTTCTGGTTACAAAATGAAGATAGGCCAGCAGCGGCATACCTCACCCACCCGATTAGATGGGAAGGTATGGCTGTTGTTCTTCATTGTAGTAATTCTTTTTTCATCCAATGGACTTATTGCCTCCAAAAAGCAAATCAAATGCTTAAGAATTCAGTCATCATTTCCACCACTTTATTGCTTTTGCCGTCTGATCGGTATGCTCTCCAATAGCATCATCTCCATCATCAGCCTTCGTTACCTGATCCGGAAGTTTCATTGACTGTCCCTCATCCTTCATCCACCATGAAGGTTTGAATGCCAACTCCTGTTGGTGAGAAAGCCATGGCTTTTAACTTTTCTTCTTCTTCTTCTTCTTCTTGTTTCTTTTTTTTTTGTTTCTACCAGTTTAGTAGGTTACTGGTAACTTGGGATCAATTTGAGAACACCAAACGTTAATATGGGATTATTTTAGAGTTATGCATCTTTGGGATTCATATTGGAAGACCACTACTCGTTGGGGTTATTCATATGGATTTTCTTATAAATATGTAGTTTGTTTAATGCATATGAAGACTTGTTTGTTTGCAGATCCGTGATACAAGTGTTCTTGTGAGATTGAGACCTGCATGGGATGATCTCCGAGGCTACTTGATTGCAAAGGGTAGGAAGCGCTTTGAAGTATATGTTTGCACAATGGCTGAAAGAGAGTATGCTCTAGAAATGTGGAGGCTTCTTGATCCAGATTTAAATTTAATTAGCTCGAATGAGCTCTTGGATCGTATAGTCTGTGTCAAGTCTGGTAAGCTTTTTGGCTGTGGAGCTGTACCCACCTTTAATTCCTGTTGTTGAAGTCGAGAAGATTTATATATCCTTGAAGCTCATTAACTTCCTTTAATTTTGTTGTAGGCTTGAAGAAATCCTTGTTCAATGTTTTCCAAGATGGGACTTGTCACCCTAAGATGGCTTTGGTCATTGATGATCGTTTGAAAGTGTGGGATGAGAGAGATCAACCCAGAGTGCATGTTGTTCCTGCCTTTGCTCCATATTATGCCCCTCAAGCTGAAGTAATTACTATATTGAAAGTATATCAGCCCATGAAGTTCTTTGTTTAAGTTTTAAGCTCAGAGGGGTTATGACATTATTAAATTGTTGAATGTAGGCCAACAATTCTACTCCTGTGCTATGTGTTGCAAGAAATGTTGCCTGTAATATCAGGGGTGGTTTTTTCAAGTAATTGTCTCAATCGATACACTGTTTTGTACTTGAGTTTTTTCCCTTTTCCTGATGACATCTTTTTTTATCTTAGATATCAAGCAATTTTCTCCAGTTGTGTATCTGTATTTCTGTTTTGATCTTTGACCTAACAGTGCCTAATGTGGTGTAGAGATTTTGATGAGGGGCTCTTACATCGAATTTCAGAAGTGGCATATGAAGATAATTTTAAGGAAATACCTGCTGCTCCTGATGTTAGCAATTATTTGATTTCAGAGGTCTTGAGTAAAAGTTGAATTACTCTTTCCCTATGTATATTTAGAATACTCTAGTTGTTTATATCTGATTGTAGTGCATTGTTTTTATCCATGCTCAGGATGATACAACCACTCCCAATGGGAATAAAGATGCCCTTGGTTTTGATGGCATGGCTGATACTGAAGTTGAAAGGAGACTAAAGGTGTTATTATATATCTCTTCTATCTGTTGCTTCCCTATCTTTTATTGTGTTACCAAGAAACTATAAAGTACAGTTCCAGCCATCTCTTTTCTTCGTCTTCATGTGGGTTGGTTGAGGGGAAGAATGGTTTGTCATACACCCAAATAAGATTTAGGTTTTGTTTGGATGAGCATACATTTCAGGAAAAATACAGTATAGGTGAGTAGGTGAGATGAGCAAATGTGTAGATTTTTAAGTTTTTTTTAATAGAGAGAAATATGAAAGATGTTGAAAACAAAGAAAAACAATCATGTAAAGGCATGCTTAAGCTTAAGAATCTATTCACATAATTCAAAAATTAAAGAATAAGCGTCTTTTTAATAATTTGAATAGGACCCAAAATAAGTTACTACAAGGATATCATTAACAAATAGGACCCAAAATATCACCTACGTAGGCGAGTTTTATCTTCTTCTGGTGAGCTCCATCAATTATTTTCTTCCGTCCCACTTTTCTCTATCCAAACAAGCGAAAAGTTTGTCTTCTCTTTCACTTCCCTTCACCCGAAAACTACCTATACAAACACATTAAAGTGCATTTCATTGTCATCTAGGAGGCAATGGCTGCTTCAGCAACTATCCCTTTTGCAGCTTCTAACTTGGATCCTAGAATATCCGCAGCTGCTTTTCAAGTCCCATCCCAGTCTTCTTCGTTCTCAATTCCTGCTCCACCAATGCAAGCACTGGGGATGCCTCCCTCTTGCAGTCAACAGCTACCTCAAGTGGCTCCACTGCTCAAATCAACACTGACCCAAGTGACGACTCAAGACATAACAAGCTTGCAGAGTTCTCCTGCTAGAGAAGAGGGTGAGGTACCAGAATCAGAACTGGATCCTGATACCAGGAGGAGACTACTTATTTTACAGCATGGTATGGACAACAGAGAACATCCTCCTGGTGAATCCCAGCCTCCTGCACGGTCCTCTGTACAAACATCTGTTCCTAGGGTTCAATCCCACAGTTGGTTTCCGAATGAAGAAGATATGGTGGGTCCTGGGCAACTGAAAAGAGGCCTACCACCTAAGGATTTTTCTTCAAGTGGGGATTCAGTGCATATGGAGAAGCACCGTCTTCATCCGCCTCCTTATCACCACAAAATGGATGGCTCTGTTCCCTCTGATAGACTTGTTGAAAGCCAGAGGCTGCCAAAGGAAGCAAGTGATGATCGAATGAGAATGAATCAATCTCTTCCAAGATTTCAATCATTTTCAGGTAAGTGATGTTTTCAATTCTAGTCCATGCTTAAATAGTCATCATTCCTTATTTGGTAAAGTACTTTAGTTTACTAACCTCATTTAATATCCTCACATACCTCCTGTAACTACTCCAACTACATATTAAAAAGGCAAGCCTCAACGGCAGAATATTTGATTCATAAAAAATGAATTTTAAATAAGGAATGTCTGGGTTAAATAAGTATATTTTCTTCTTATCTGGATGGTGCATTGAATAAAAACCAATACTTAATGTGTGGTTAGACTCAAGAGTTATGAGGATGATCAATTTATTGCAAACAGTAGTGTTATGAGAATAACGTTAGTATGTTATACAGGTGAAGAAGTTCCCTTGTCTAGGGCTGGAAGTAGGGATCTTGATCTTGAAGCGGGTCGATTTGATTCATATGCTGAAACAGAAGATGGGGCATTACAAGATATTGCATTGAAGTGTGGAACAAAGGTACAAGAGGGTTTCTCTACCAGTGTTTTTTTTTGCATTTGAAGTTAATTCATTCTATTCTCATTTTGAATTCGTGCAGGTGGAGTTCAGGTCAGTATTGGTTTCAAGCTGTGATCTGCAGTTCTCTTCTGAGGTTTGTGTTCTATGCTCTCTAAATTCTTGTACTGATGGCATTCAATGAGTAAATGACTAACTGTAATTAACTTACTGAGTTCTATTTTGCATTTAAATTATCAATATTGAGTGGAATTGCAATTGATTTCTTCTTAATCGTATTTGAAATGTGAACCACATCATTAATGTTTCTCCTCGTCAAATAACAGTTTCGTAAATTTTTAATATTCTGTAGGCCTGGTTTGCGGGAGAGAAAATTGGAGTAGCAACGGGTAGAACTAGAAGGGAAGCACGGCATCAGTCAGCTGAAAGATCTCTTAGAAATTTGGCTGGTAGGATATGTTGATACTGAGCTTTTGTAGGACATGGACAAGTGTGTCTTGATTGGCTGAATTTACTTTTCTATTTAGTTGGAACTTGGAAATGATCCTTGTTTACTATATTGATTCTTGTTTGGAAATTTGTGATAGCTCGGTTTTGATGCTTTATCTTGATGGTTGTTTGTTTATTTACAGAGAAGTACCTGTCATGTGTTAACCCTGACTCCAGTTCTGTACCTGGCGATGCAAGTCACTTCATTAATTCAAACGATAATGGCTTTGCAAATGACAAGAGCATGTTTGGGTACCAATCATTGGCCAAGGAGGATGTACTGCCTTTTTCATCAACACCAGAACCACCAAGAGGTCTTGACCATAGAATGGACACTTCGAAGAAGTCAATCGGTTCAGTTGCTACACTTAGAGAGCTCGTATGATCTCATATATTCCCCGCTTCTTCTAATTTTTTAATTGCTCTCCTATGGGAATTCTGAAATGTCTGTCTAATGCCATTAATGGCGTGTTTGGAATTTGGAAAATGTAGGGAGTGAAATAGGTAGAGAAGCATAGGAGAAATTTGGAGTGAAAGAAAACTTGGTAAAAATAAAGCATTGGCTCAAAGTTCAAACTCAATAAACTTATTTTTAAATTTGTTCAAACCCATATTTATTTATATGATACACAGACTAAGAAATCTGAATTATATTGATAAAGTTGGGGTTTTTATTTTACTTCATTATCATTTTGATTTTCGAGGCTTTCCAAATGCAAGGATTTTTTATTATAATGTTTTCTTATTCCCTAGCATTTTCTGTGGCTCAAACATAACCTAATGGTTGTCATTATTCTTATCCAGTGCACAATGGAGGGTCTTAGTTTGGCCTTTCAAACTCAACCACAACTTTTAGCTGCTCCAGGACAGAAAAGTGAAATATATGCTCAGGTTAGCCGGTACCCAAATTTGTGAAAATGTTTATATGTTTTTTCTGAGGCTGTGTAACAATTAGAGGATATGTTTCTTAGTTCGTTTTTTTGCATGTGTTAGGTGTTATATTAATGTGGCTCTGTTGTTTTTCCCTCATCAACTCAAAGTTCAATATGATTAACTCAAAGTTCAATATGCTTCTAAAAAACAAGACTACACAGAAGTGAGCTAGGAGTTTTCCGGATTTGTCTGTTTGTTTAGGTTATTTGACCCAATACCAATATTATTCATAGATATTTAGGGTTTCTATCTGAACACTGGAGTTATAGAAGATTTACCAATTTGGTCATTTTAAAGAACTACACATCTCTTCCATAATAACCGACTTTGTTCCCCACTCCTTTTACTGTAATATTTCACCCCTGGTATGGACATGCCTGACATTTTCTGCTATTAAACAGGGTAGACGGTAGTGATGGTAATAGAACAAAACAAGATGTGAATTACTTGTGCCATAGTTAACTGTTAGTCACACACGTTGGTTTCAGGTTGAAATAGATGGAGAGGTGTATGGGAAGGGAATTGGGTGTACATGGGATGAAGCCAAGGCACAGGTACTCCACTCTTTTTAAATGAATTATAACTTTACTATCCCCTCCCTCCTCACTCAGCCACTTATCTTTGTTCTATGCGTTTGACCTTTTGGATAATTCATTCCATAGGCTGCTGAAAGGGCTCTTGGAGCTCTAAACCCCACTCTTAGTCAGTTCTCATTCAAGCGCCAGGGTTCCCCAAGGTAACACAATCTTTTCCCAATAGAAAGCACCTTGTTTTTTTTGGGGGGGGTGGGGTGGGGGTTCTGGATAAAATAAAACCCATTTCTCCCGTGATAACTTCAAATAGTTGTTTTTCACCTAATTTATTGTACTATATAGTTTCTATGTTGCACTTTTTCGTGTCGAGAGAAGACTTTGATTTATTTGCCAAAATTCCAAAAGTGGAAGAGACGAAAATTAAAGTGCATCAAACTGCGTAAGAAGGGTGATTTTTATCGGAATCTATATACTATCTATTAGTTTTTGTAAGTGTTCATTAATGTTGCATACAGACTATTAAGTAGTCACAATATTGCCAACTCTGTCCCAAAATAATACTCCCCCCTTCCCGCTAAGATGGTCCCATCTTTCCTTTTCCATCCGGCTAAGATTGTCTCATATAGTACCAAATTGGTAAAGTTTGTGTGGTTCTAAATCATTTTTACTTTATTCTTGCTTTATCAGTTTAATATCAATCACATAATTCCATTTTTCTTAATAACCGTACCACCTTTGCTGTGTCCCAATGCTAGTGGGACGGAGGTACTAGTTATGTATGTCCTTTTTGGGCTCCAAATATAAAGGTTACATTTACTTTTTTCGGAAAATAATTTTACATATCATTCATACTTTACCCTTTGAAAATCTATAAATTTTCTATCCAACATTCAACTTTACTTACGTTTTCACTGCTACAACAAAATTAAATGCTAGTTTATGTATTTTTATACTATTATCTTAATCTACGGGCACAATTAAAGTCACACCATTAATTTGGGATGGTGGGAGTAATTGTTACGGAGTAACATTTAATGGATCAAGGTTTTATAATAAAATAACCTATTGAGATAACCTCTAACCAAACATGTTGGTGCCACACCCATTCAATATTAACCAAAAACAAAATCACCATCAATGTGAGATTTACATCAACCTAACATTTTTCAAAAGTCATTACATTATTTCCACCACTTTTGTAGATTTGTTATCTTTTAAAATTTAAATCCCGATGTTCGTTGTGGAGCAGGTCGTTGCAGGTGTTCAACAATAAAAGATTGAAGTCTGAATACCCTAGAATTTTGCAGCGTTTGCCATCTTCTTCCAAGTTTTCCAAGAATGCTAATGCTGTGCCATGAAATATATATACATTGTGATGAAAAAGCTGCCCGCTGTTATGGTTTGGTGTGCCCCAGTTAGCATACCCTTTGGTTACCATAATACCTTTACGCTGATCAGTTCCACACTTCCACTTCCTCTGATTTGAAAGAGTTGTTTGGAATTCTAACCTTGCAGATTAGAATATCCATCAACTTTGTGGGGACACTACATAGTAGGTACAGAGGGGGGAGGATGCACCCATTGACCCACAAGCCTCCTTAAACACAATAGTGTGGAGTTTGTAATGTTCTTCAGGTAAGCACATCAGAATGCATGGTTCGAGTCTCTCTTGTCAAAGTTCGTAAACAGAAAAGATAGTGATGGCGTGAAGATGTGTACCAAAAGTTAGGTTGATGTTAGTGTCTTGATCCTATGCTATACAACCTTGTGGCATGGGTTCCCTTCTCTTTTCTTCATTGTTTTTACCTTTTCTTTTTCCTGTAGAGTTTTCAATGCAATTTCTTCATTTATCTCTCTATGTAAGACACAACTTTGGTACGTAATGATAATGAGTTTTTCAACTTTAATTTTACATCCACTTCATTTAAGTGCAGTCCACAAAGAAGTGAATCTGGAGTTTCACTCAAATCGGGTTTTCATTTCGTAGTATTAGTCTTGGTAGGGAGAGCCAATGGTATGGGCTAATGGAAGCTGTCCCTTCACTCCTCTGTTTTTATGACATACTATGAACACCATCAGCAACTTCCCTATTTCTAGTTCATACTATGAACATCATAGTATGAACTTTGTTAGCAACGTCCTTATTTTTATGAACATTATTGGTAATGTGATTCACATGTATGTCATATTGTCATGTTTTGATTTAAAAGGGATGAAACGTGAACTTGTTGGACCCGAAGTGGCCTTGACCCGACTTGACACAATTCATTTAGTTGGTGATCAAAACAAAGTAGGTCATATGCCCGAAATTTAGAGTAGGAAGGAACTTGATTATACAGTTGCAGTTCATATATTTAGAAGAAAATTTACAATGCACTGAAGACTAGCTTTAGATCTCTACACTGCTGTATTTTTAATCTATCAAGTTGTTTGAGGAATTGAGGATACAAGTAAATGCTATTATATGGATTGTCAACCATTTTTCAGATTAAGGAAGGTGTGTATAGTAGGAGGTGATAGCTGAGAAGGTGATGTGGCGCCCTTTCATTCGCTCAACCTTCCTCCCTCCAAATCATATTGAATCCTTACATGAAATGTATTCTTCCCTTTAGTAACAAGATTAGACATTTAACGTGGGTGTTGCCCGATAGTAGACCTCGACAAGCCCCCAGGTTGTGGTTGTCCTCTTTGATCGAGTCTAATGAGTAATGACTATCTCACTGGGCCTTATAATTGGACGGACGCCCTGAATATGCTCTTCTTCAACCACAGAGTGGTCATGAGCTAGATGAAGGTCTCTCGGTCCAATATCCCAACATAAGTCTCACCCTTTTGATTTTTTGACCGTGCAAGGGGTATAAAAATTCGGTATCTTCACCAACTAAAATTCGTTATCTTGGCCATGTGGATGACACTAGTGGTTTGTGTGGCTCGGGGTAACACTTCATCTCCATTCAACGTATGTGCCCCCATGCACCCCGCATGACATATGTTGGTCATGAGGGACACCCCAAGCTCCTATATGAGATAAAAACTCCCAAAATATGACCAGACACATATGGAACAAAATAAGCAAAAGAAAATACCTAATGATATCATATGCCATCACATTAGGGGGAACAAAGGATAGGAGTTTGTTTTTGAGAAATGCATAAACTTTTAGTCATAATTGAAATAATTTTCTATTCATTTAGTCCCATTATTCCCATCTAGCAAATTATATGCAAGTATAATTGTACAAGGGGATTTGTAATGTTTGACTTGCATGATATGAGGGTTAAACAGGTTTAGTCAATTTTCTTGCAACCCGATATCCTAACATCCAATTTTCACACAACAAGAACCCAGATATAGATAACGATGTGAGGAATTTATGTTTTTGATAAAAAACATAATGACAAAAATAGAAATAATGACAAAATAATACCAAAGGCTTTTTAGTTGACAAAAATAGGACCAAATTTTATGAAATGTCTGCGAGGGCAACGAGAAAGGAGAGCTATGGTTGTGATCAGGGGCGTAGCTAGGGGAGGGCCAATCCTAGCCCTGACCCAGCCCAAATTTTAAAAATGTCTATTTTTTTAGTGTAAAAGATTTCATGTAAAAAATCCAAAAAAAAATCTTTGTATCGGTCCAGTCCGGCCCAATGTCCTGGATCTGCCCCTGATTGTGACAACGACAAGCAACGGTTGAGAGTGAGACATTGCTATTTTAGCTATTTTTTATATAATTAGAATTATTTTTTCCACTCTATTGGCTGAAGTTACTGTAGATGACGATTTTAGCTATTTTTTATATATTTTTTTTCTTTATTTTATTAATAAAAAATATTTTAAATATAAATTTTCCATAAATCAACAATGATGGATAGTGTACCTGGGGGTAACTTATCCGAGTGGTTACTGCGGGGAGTAATCTAGAGAAAAGTCAGAGCAAATAAGTAAGAGAGAGAGAGCGAGTTCGAATATATGAGTTATGTATTCAAGTTGTGTGTTACAAAGGGGAAAAGGGCAACTATTTATAGTAGCAATAAATGCTAGATAGGGATATGTGTCAGCATTCTGGTGGTCGAGGGGTCACCTCAACCGGGGTGGCACTGACACTCGCATGTGGCCGGATTAAATGCGGTGGTTGGATGCGACGTTTGTACTTGGTACAGTGATCCAGCGCATGTGGATGGGAGATTCTGTCGAGGAGGATGCCTTCGGCTGTGGATGACAGTCCGAAGGCTCTGCGTACCGGGGGCCTCATAGTGCCGAGGGCTCCAATTTCCGAAGGCTTGGTTTTCAAGCCTTATTTTCCCGTGATGTCGTTGAACCCAATTCTGTCACTGGTAGCCTTCAGCCATGGGGCCGAAGGCACCCCTTCATGCATCGTGGGATGCTCAGAGCTTCATTATGCTGGGCTTGGCCCGCTTGGCTCTGTTGGGCCTGATTGTAATAGTGGAAGTATGTGGGCTGGGGGTCCCTTGGCCATATACTCCATCAGGAGTCCCTCACTCCTTTTGCCGAAAGGTACTTGAGGGAAAAGGAGTAATTGCGTTTGTCTTCGGATGCTGCCTTGCTGTAGTTTGTAAAGTTTGTGAGAGATTTTGCGCTTGCGTGTTTGCCAAGGGCAGTCCCTCAGTCCCCCACATCTTGGGACTGAAGGATGTTGATGCTTTGTGAGAATAATTTTTAGCATTTTGTGATATTCCCGGAGAGGTTCTCTATTCCCCCACTCCTTGGGGCACATGTAATGTGGTGAAGAGGAGTAGAGTCTTGCCTATTTCCAGCATAGGGCCGAGGGGTTGACTCTTTCCGTTTCATTTTGGGGGGATGCCTCGTTAAAAACCTCGTTAGAAAAAACCCTGTGGGAAAAAATTCTAACGAGGGAAAAAGAGTACACCGAGTTCCCCCAATGATGAATCAAAAAGAAAAACCCTTGGTTTGAGATGAAGGACAATGTTGATGTCGAGAGGTGTCCGTGATTTGGGGGTTTAATCGTTGATTTTGCCGAAGGCTCTTCGTTGGTGTCCTGGTGATGCCGAGGGGGGTGAATGCTGGAGCACTCCTCCGAAGGTGTTGAGGGGGTTCCCTGGCGCTTGACAGGTTGGAGGCTGAGGGGTCCCGAGGGGTCCCATTATTTTATGCCGGAGGCTACCCACAGATGAGGGTGTTTGAAAGTGTGGCCCCGGGGGGGCTCCTTGGTTTTCACAATGTTGAGGGCCAAGGGGTCCTGAGGGGTTTTCCCGTTGTTTAATCAGGGGCTTCTTTTGAGGAAGGAGTCTGAAGGAGAAAGCCCAAAGGCATGCATAGTGTTGTGTGAGGGGTGCCAACTGGGGGCACCTCTGTGTTTACAAAAAATAGCCGTTGGAATATGACCGTTGGAGAGGGTTTCCACGTGGCGTGTGTTCGTTGGCTGTTCGCGGGCGGGTGTCACCGGTTGGCGGAGATGACGGTTTGTAATGATGATTTTCCCATCAGGGGCCCAGTTTCTGGCCCAAGCCCGGATTGGGGAGGCCTATAAATACCTCATGGCCATGGCCATTCCTCCCTTACGCGTTTCATTGTTTTAGCGAAGCCCTAACCAACTTTTTCTAGAGATAGAAAGTGTCGTGCGATCAATCTTAGCCCCCAAGGTCAGTTCCTCACTTGCACTTTGCACACTTAGTAAGTTCTTTGCCTTGCGGCCTTAGGCGTAGTGTTAGCCGATCCTTAGGAAATTTTCTTCCTTCGAACCCCTCAACTTCCAAAGAATGTCATCACAGAGCGATTCACAAGATATCTCGAGGGAGCCCTCGGCTGAGACACAAAGCGTCTCCGAGGTGGAGTCTTCGAGCGGGCAGCTATTGGCTGGAAATGACTTGGCGGTAGCTGAGGAGTTTCAGAACAACCTTTGGGTGGAACTAGAGGCCGAAGATTTCGAGCAGGTAATCGAGGACGAGGAGCTGGCCCTCGCCATTCAAGTCGTTGAGGAGGAGCAAAAGGAGAGAATGAAGGTTACTCTTGCCTTCCCGCCCCCTCGAAATGCTGGTGAGGCTAGCAGCTCCCGGCCACTCAACCCGGAACCTCTCAGGGTGGCCCCGGGGAAGAAGGCGAAGAAGAAGACGGGGGTCCCCAAGAAGAAGGGGAGCACTGCGGACCAAGGGAAACCCGTCGGTATTCCCGAGGGGTACTCTTTCCTGAACACCGAAGCCCTCGAGTTGAAGTCGAGGGCCGACAAAGTGGAGTGCTACATGACGCAGCTGCACGTGGGCCCTCGGGAACCGTGGTGGAGGGCCGACAAAGTGGAGCTGACCCTTGATGACGATGTGTATGCTCTCGGCTTCCGACGTTACCGATTTCTAGGGGAAGTGGACGAGAAGTACCCCGTTCTTGACCGAGCCTTCAGAGGTAGTTCCCGGAGGCTCTTGGCTTTTGTACTTAGAAGTTTTTGTGATGCTTTTGATGTATGTTCTTGTTTTGACCCTTCGGCCTTATCCCTTGTCGTTTTGCTTTGCAGGTACCAACATGGACGTCAGGGGTTTTGCTGGCCTGATGAAGAAGTCCGTGAAGGACCCTAAGAAGAAGGGGACGGGCAGCCAGAAGCTCGTTGGTGAATTCCTCAAGAAGGGCGGTGAGCCCTCGGCGGTACCTTCTGATGATGTCGCAGCTGCTGCCAAGAGGAAGGCGGCCGGCAAAGTTGTTGCTCCCCCCGGCAAGAAGCCGAAGAAGGGGGATGCTGAGAAGAAGGCTCCTCCTGTGGTGATTATTGAGGGTCACTCCTCATCCGAGCTCCCGGTCGTCCCGCCAGCTACTTCCAAGGCCCTCGCGGACGAGGGGGGCCTGCCCAGGGAGAGTATCCAGTTTTCTCTCCTTAAGGGAACGGCCATCGTGCATGGCACGGTGGACCCGAAGGAGTTCCTGAGGGGTGCCACCCCCTCGCTAGACAAGGTTGCCCTCATCCGAATGGACGATGAGGCCCTTAACAATAAGATCCTTCGTTCCTCCCTTACTGTAAGTTTATCTTTCCTTGTTTCTTTTCTTTTCGCCTTAGAGTATTCTTGCATGGCGTCCTAATCGTTTTTGTTTTGCAGACTTGCATTGCCCTCGGCGAGCAGGCCCGGAGGCTTGAAGAGTGGAGCCTTCGGAAGGCACAGGAGGATGAGAAGCTGAAGAAGCTTATCCATGACAACGCTGATGTCGTGAGGCAGATGGCTACACTGGAGGAGGAGCTGCGGCAGGCGAAGGCCGAGGCTGAGAAGACCAAGGCGGAGAAGGCCGCAGCCGAGGGGGCAACCAAGAAAGCTGCCGAGGAGGCCGAGGCTGCCAAGGCGGAAGCCGTCGCCAAGGCGCAGGAGGATGCCGTTGCTGCCTTTCTCGCGGAGGGGTGGAGAGCCGAGGGACACAAGGAATAGGTGGCCTCGGTAGTGGGAACTTCGGTAGATGCCTGGGTGAGGGGGCCCGGGGCTGAATGGATGGCCCGGAAGGGAAGGGAATATTACGAGGGGGGCGAGTATTTCACCCAAGCCCTCGTCTATCGGAGGCTCGCCAGACATCTCAAGGTTGATCCAGAGAAGTTTGAACCGGCGGAGTATGGCCTTCCCCTTGCAACCAGACGTTCGTGTTCCGCTGCCCCCGGACGCAGAGAGACCGGTTCTTGAAGATTCTGTGTTGATGGTAGAGGCACAGGATGACGACGAAGAGGCCGGAGGGGATGTTTCCTCCAAGCCCATCGAACAGGTGGCTGCTGAAGCTGTAGTTTGATTTGTACTTAGATAATTTTTTTGAGCAATGTTGTATATAAACTTCTTGTAGCTTTCGGGTGATGTAACAAACACCTTTGGTCATACTCTTTCTTTTGATGAATGCACGCACGCCTTCGGGCATTTGATGCTTGCATCTTAGTCTCTTCTTTGCTTCTGTTGAATAAATGCCTTCGTTTTTTTTCTCCGTATGCTTTTTTTCTTCGTGCCTGAATTGACCGAGGTCTGCACGATGAATTGACCGAGGGCCAATCCATGTGGACTTAGAAGATTTTTCCAAGCATGGTCTGACCACACGGCCTTCGTCGCACGGTGATTTGACCGAAGGTCAAATATTTAGGACTTAGAAATTATTCTAAGTGATGTGCACCATGTGGCCTTCGGTTAACAGACCCCTCTGGCCGTATGAGACATGTTTCCCTTGTCGTGTGTTGACCGAGGGCTAAAAATTTAGGACTTAGAAAATTTTCTAAGTGTTGCTTACCACTTGGCCCTCTGTTGACATTTCCTTTCGTGCGCTTTGTCTCGTGTGAGTTGTAAGCCTTCTTTCGTTTGTGGCCAGGGGCTAGTAGTTTAGGACTTAGAAAATATTTATGGTCTTTACTGCTGGCTCCCCGGCTGACGTCTCCCCTTAATCTGCATGAATACCATGTGCTGACCGAAGGCTTAAGATTTAGGACTTAGACATTTTTTCAAATGGTGCTTTGCCACTAAGCCCTCGGCTGAAACATCCCCCAGCCGTATGAAGTAGCTGGCCTTCACCATATGTCCCTGGGGAAACCAGCGTTGTGGACTTAGCCAAAATTTGAATGATGCTATGGACATGCCCTCGGTTTGTAGCAGTCTTTGGCAAAGTTTTCCTTAGCAAAGGATGGTGATGCCGGGGGCCCTAAGTCACGGGCTTAGAGAATTTTGTATTGGGTTTGGAACCAGCAGCCTCCGGTGCTGATTGTGGTGCCTTCGGTAAGTCCGGGGGATGCAGTGATAGTCAAACTTGGCCCCTTCCTAGCATAGGAGCCTACGGTGATATTGGTGATCTTAATAGCTACCTTCGGTTTTGTCTTTCAAACTGTAGGCTTAGATGATCTCAGCCTGAAACATGAGGGCCGGTGCCTTCGGCCCATGTTTGGCTTTCTGAATAGTACTTAACAAGAGCCTTCGGGTAACCTCTTTGAAAAGTAGGTTTAGGTTAACAGGAGCCTTCGGTGTTGGTTGATACCGGATGGCCACTGCCATTTGTTGGTTACTCGAGATAGTGGAGTCAATCATTTTTCTTTTGACAATATTTGTTGAATAGCGGCATTCGGGATGAGGGCCATTCCAGAATGATGCCTTCTGGGATTAGTAGCTTCCGGATACCGGTGGTGTCCCCATGGGAGCCCTCGGTATGATCCTTTTGCTGGCTGCCTAAAGGTGCACATTTTTGGAGTTTGTACTCATTGATTGCTCTCTGAGTCTACTCCCCTTCACCCGTTTTTTTTGGGAGATAGTGAAGGGAAGGCTTCAAGAAACTTGGTTTCTTGGTAAGGCTTGGCCTATCGGGGGGCAACAGTATACACCATTAGCTCCCCCCTTGGGATTAACCTTCCAGGTTCCGAGGGGATCGAGGGTCGTTTCCTCGGCACGAGACATAGTCTGTTGCCTGCCTCCCCTTGGGGGATGGCACGGAAAGCGCCTCAGTTTTGAAAGTCGTCCCCTCAGCGCAAGACATAGTCTGTTGCCTGCCATTCCCTTGGGGTAATGGCGCGGGGAGCGTTTCATTTTGAAAGTCAAATCCTGAGGCATATTAGTTGCCTGCCATTCCCTTGGGGTAATGGTGTGGAAAGCGTTTCAGGGAAGGGTTTATTTGCATATTAGTTGCAAAAGGCCGTGGTACTTGGTACCTTCGGCACCGATAGGTGGGGCCCTCGGTATGATTGCGTCCTCGAGGGGTACGACTTTATTTGTAACACTTGGTGTTATTTTTGCATACAGTACCCCCGACACTTGGTACCGAGGGGTCTTCCTTAAAAAACACTTGGTGTTTTTTTTTGTCGAAGATGGTGTGAGGGTCCACCCTCGGCACTTGGTACCAGGGGGTCTTGTGATAAGGCCTTGGGCCAGGAGCTTGCATGAGGGCTTGGCCGCTCATGTGTGCTGTGTACTTGATGTCTTCACCATGTCTTCATTCTTCAAAAACTGGAGGCCTTGGGCCGTAGGATAATACATTCATTAGTTATGAGGGCCTGGCTGCCCTAATATTACTGATAAAATTTAACTAGGTGGTGTATATTCCAATGTCGAGGGACCTCGTTGCCATTGGGGCGTTTGAGCTTGAAAGTTCCCGGTTTGATGACGGCTGCAATGATGTATGGACCCTCAAATTTGGGTGCCATTTTACCGCCTTTGGTTGGTTGAC
Source organism: Cuscuta europaea (assembly GCA_945859875.1). Lineage (NCBI taxonomy): Eukaryota > Viridiplantae > Streptophyta > Magnoliopsida > Solanales > Convolvulaceae > Cuscuta > Cuscuta europaea. The sequence continues at coordinate 1,193,789 of CAMAPE010000058.1, forward strand.
TAGCCTCCCTTCTTCAGAGGACGTAGTCCCCCACATGGAATTCTCGGGAATGGACCTTCGCGTCGATGTAGCCTTTGACTTGGCACCTATAGTTTTCAGCCTTGATGAAGGCTTGCTCTCGGCGTTCTGAGATGAGGTGAAGGTCAAGGGCCATGTTGGCTTCATTGACCTCAGGGTCATATTGATCTACCCTTCGGGTAGGTAGAGTTACCTCCGTAGGGGCCTTCGCCTCAAATCCGTAACATAGGGAGAAGGATGTTTCGCCTGTTGCTCGCCTAGGTGTAGTTCGGTAGGCACATAGAATGTTGTGGAGTTCTTCTACCCAGCCTCCCCCTTCGGCTTCAAGCTTCTTTTTTAGGCCTTCAAGCAAAGTTTGGTTGACGTTCTCCACCTGTCCGTTGCCTTGAGGGTAGGCAACCGAAGAGAATGTGTGTTTGATACCCCATGCCTCTAGGAGGGCCTAGAAGGGGGCTGCCTCAAATTGAGTCCCGTTATCAGAGATGATTTGTTGGGGGACGCCAAACCTTGTGAGAATGTTCTTGAGGACAAAGTGGCGGGACCTTGCCTCAGTGATGCTAGTGAGGGGTTCGGCCTCTACCCACTTGGTGAAGTAGTCAATGGAAACAATGATGTACCTGTTATTGGAGGCACCCCTCGGCAGAGGACCTACTAGGTCAATCCCCCATCTGGAGAAGGGTATAGCGGTGCTGATGGGGGCATAGTTGACTGCTGGTCTGCCGGGGGCCTTCTGAAAGTGCTGACAAGCGGTGCACCTTCGGGAAAGATTTGCGCAATCACGTGCCATGGTGGGCCAGAAGTAACCCTGGACTATGAGCCTTCGGGACAAGGAGAAGGGTCTCTGATGAGCTGAGCAAGTGCCACTGTGCACTTCCTCCATTGCAACTTCGGCTTCATCCTGATGAAGGCACCGCAGGAGGGTACCTGATAGAGTATTAACTCCTAGATTCTAGAGAGAAGTGAGAGCTAGAGAGAGAAGTGCAATAATATGCTTCAATAGAATGAATTTGTAACCCCTATAACTACTCCCAAGGGGAGTATTTATAGAGAAAATTAGGGTTGGGCTCCCAAGCCTTGGGCTTGGGAGGCCCCTTTACAACTGGACCGCTACTGGGCCGAATACAAAGCCACTAATGGGCTGTACAAATGAGTAAGTATAGGATCCGATTCTGGGAGGTCCTCGTGGCCGACGAGGGCGTGGCCGACGAGGGCGTGGCCGACGAGGGCACCCGGGTTCCTTGGACTCAGGATCATAATCCGGGTTGGCTTCTTCTCGGCCGACGGGGGCGTCTTGGCCGACGAGGGCGCCACTCTGTATGTCTTGTGCTCTGTTCTTCCGAGTATGTGGGTCCTGGGGCTCAGACCCATATACTCCATCAGGAGTCCCCCACTCTCTAAGCTGAGACGTAGACGAAGTGAAGGAGAGTAGATTTCTGTGCTGTTGCTTTTGGCCGATGTGGGCATTCCCAGGCCGTTAGTTGTTGCGGCATTGGCGCTGTTTCTATTTTGGTGATCCTGTTCTGTGCTTTGGCCGTTACCTGCTCCTTATGGTTAACTGTTGGCAGGGGGGCCGTTGTTTCCTTGATGTGTTCGTTTGGGGACGATGAGTGTCCTGCTTCAATGGTGGCCGTTGAAGGCGCGCTTTCCCTTATTTGGACGTTGGTAGTTTGAAGTTTACATTTGGGCCGGTGAGGCCACTGAGGTTGAACCTTGTTTCGAGGATGATGGCGTCCTTTCCTTTGGGTGGCCGATGAGGGTGTTTGCGCACTCCTTTTGGCCGTTGCTGGTTGGCCTTCGTGTTCTTGGCCGAAGGGGCCGTCAAGATTAATTGTTGGCGGAGGACGATGAGTGTCCTTGCCTCTAGTGGCTTGTTGGCCGTTGCTAGTGACGTTATGGGCCTTTGGCCGATGAAGTTCTGTTGTGCTGTATGGATGATGTGGCCATGTTTTGTGGTTACCTTGTTTATACCTTTGTTTCGTTGAGGCCGGTGTAGTCCCCCAGTCCCCCACTGCTTCAGGCCGAAGAGTGTAAGGGGTGAAGGAGTTGCTTGAGTCCCTAGCCGAAGCGGTCTCGCCGTAGTCCCCCTGAATCCAACTCCCATGGCGATTTTCTGGCCAAGGTAACCCTGTGGGAGAACCCTTGTGCGCAGATCGCTTGTAGAGAGTTATCATCAAGGGTTATTACGAGGAGCCGAAGGCTGTGGGCTATTTGTTCCCTTTGTTCTGTGGCCGTCACGTACCTGGCCGTTGCGATCCTCTTATTGTTTGGCATTTGTGATATTGGTGAGCAAGTGGGACGTTGTGGGCGCTTGCTGGCAGTTGTAAAGCCGTTGAGCGTGTGTAGGCCGTAGAGTCTGATTTGCTAGTGGGCCGTTGATATGGGTTGGTCCTGGCCCGTTGGTGACGTGGTGGCCCCCCAGTGGTGGCCGTTGATGTGGCCATTGGGTGAGTGCCACGTGTAGTGACCGTTGGTGGGGGGGTCTATAAATACCCCTTCCCTTCCGACGAAAAATCACGTTTGCATTCTGAATTTGTCGAAGTGCTGGCCGATTTTCTAGAGAGAGAAACTCCCAAGCCTGTTCTTCGTCGTTTGAGGTTAGTGTTCATCACGATCTTCCGCACTTTTTATATTTTGCTCCGTAGGTAGTTGATCTAGTGTTAGGCATCTAAACACCTTTAGATCGTAAGTTCTCCTTAAACCCGTAGTAGTAGTAATGAAGAGCTTGAACGAGGACTACTACCCCTACGACGACCAGCCCTCCACGAGGTCCCTTGACTACGAGGTGCTCGAGGAGTTTGAAGAGGAGATAGAGCGTTTGAGCCCCTACAAATCCGGAGAGCTGATGGACGAGGAGATCGAGGACGAGGAGTCCGCCTCCTCTTCAGAGGGTGAGGACGTAGGCGCGTCCCGAGCGGTGGACGGGGCGTCCACTTCTGCTGCCGTTCCGTGCCCGAGGCCGGTATCTGCCGTGAAGGGCGCAGCGAAGCCGAAGAGGGTGAGGAGGCCGAAGAATGGGCCGGGTCTCTCCTACTTGGACCTTACCAACATATTCCTGATTAAGCCGGAGAGCAGTGAGGCCGACTATCTTGTCGCCCAGATGTACGTGGGGCCGTTCGGGCGGGTTAGGGCACCCAGGCCGACGAACCATGTTCTACTTCCGCCACCGGGATACTTCGGAGTATACCCGATGAGTTTTGCTAAGGGGTTGAGGTTCCCCCTTCACCACTTCGTCACCGAGTATCTGGACATGGTGGGGCTTCCTCCGGCCCTGCTGACGCCGAACAGTTATTCCTTGATAGTGGGCTTCTTGCTTCGGTGTGAGGAGTTGGGCTACAGGCCGACCACGGCCTTATTCATGAACTTGTACCAGATCGGCCGAGGAAGCCACAAGAACTGTGCGGCCTATGCCACTCTTCAACAGCTGCCGAGGAAGAGGAGCTTCACGGATTTGCCTACGTCCATTCATGGGTGGAAGAGCAAGTTCGTGTTTGTGTCCATTGGTGAGAGTGGCACCGAGTTCCCCTCCCTCGGCCATGCCGGGAGGTTCAACCTTCATGACCCGCCGAAGAGCTCTATTTTGGACGCTCAGGTGGAGGCTTTCCTGGAAGGGGGGCCGAGGAGCGTGAAAGATTACGTCACTGAATACAAGATGACGGCCCTCGGCTTCTTCAGATATCACTTGTATGGAGATAAGGAGGATGACCTCCAACTCTGGCCGAGGATGACCACCACCTTTGAGGAGGCCGATGGCCCGCCTTTGGGCATTCCTGCTGAGGCCGATGGTAATTTTTCTTCGGCTTTCTGTCTTTACGTTTTGTCCTTTTCCTTACTAATCTGTTTGTGCTTTTCCCTTGTAGATTTTGTCATGGACCGCCGTTCCATGATGGCTATTGCAAAGGCCAAAGCGGCCGAGGAGATTGCTGCTAAGGCGGCCGAAGTGGCCAGGCGTGCCGCGGCCGGTGTGAGCGGGGCTACTGCAGATGCGGCCCCAAAGCCTGCCCCGTCCAAGAAAAAGAGACCGGCCACTGACGGCCAGAAAAAGTTGACCGAGGCCGGCGTGAGCGTCTCTAAGAAGACGAAGAGGGCTCCTTCCTCTTCTCCTGCCAGTGAGGCCGGTACGCTTACTGTCCCCAGCGTGGGCGATGGTGGTCCCGTCGTGGACCTTACTGTTGCTGATGATGCCGCCCCAGCGCTTCCTCTCGTCCAGGAACCACGGACGCAGAGGGCCGACAAGGAGGTTGCCGGTGCCACCTATCAGAAAGTGATAGAGTACCCCGTCGGCGGGGGCGTGTTTAATGAGCTCGTCCCCGGCCACACCGTCCTGGCCAAGGCCATGCCGGCCAAAGATCGGGCTCATCTGAAGAAGCTCGAGGACCCGAAGATTTATGAGGGCGGCATGGATCTCCTCGTCCAAGTAAGTGACTGTCCTTATATTCTTGTCTCTCTTCGTCTATGTAGAGTTTCTTTGCCTGACCTTTGTTTTTCTTATGCAGAGTGCCTTCATGCTTATGGAAAGCCACAAGAGGCAGTACTGGGAGATTGCTCGCCTGCAAGCGCTGGAGCAGAAGGCCGCCTCGGCCGACGAGGCGGTAGCTTGCCTTGACCGGCTTCGGGAGGATGCCAAGGCGCTGCAGGCCAAAGCTGATGAGGCCGTCGCGGCCAGGGACGTTGCCCTGGTCCAGCTCGAAGAGAGCAAAAGGGAGCTCGCAGAGTCCCGTAGAGCGCTTGAGGCCGAGAAGCGCAGGAGCGAGGAGGCCGCCAAGGCGAAAGCTGAGGCCGAGGCCGCCGTCGTGAGGGCTGCCGATGAGGCTGTTGAGAAGTTCTTGGCCGAAGGGTGGAAGGCCGATGAGAGGCTCCCCTGGTGCTACGAGGTGGTGGCCGCCAGGCTGGAGAATTGGGGGATGAACTCCCCTGCCGGCCGAGAGTATTTCAGCCAGGAGATGTCTGTTTACTACAACCTGGGTCAGGAGCGGATGCAAAGGCTCCTGTACCGGCGGCTATCCCGGGCGTTGAAGGCCATGAATTACACGGCTGGATGGGCTAGACGGAACCTGAAGCTCCCAAAGCTGATGAAGGATCCCGAAGGGCAGGCCACGCTTCCGCTGTCGGAGCGGGAGTCCCCCATAGAAAGCTCCGGCCTCGGCGAGCCGGACTATACTGAGTTCGATTTCTTGGATGATGCCACCAGCGCCGCTGCCGGCCAGGAAGCTGAGGCCGATGAGGAGGGGGCCGACGAGGTTGAAGAGCCAGCCCCGGAGGCTTGATCGGCTAGTCCCTATTGTAGTTAGCTTTTCCTTTGTTGCTCAATTATGTAATGGCCGTAGTGCCCCCCAATTGTAATGAATTTTATCAATTGAAGAAATTTTTGCTGTCCTTTTCGGCCTTGAATCCTTTGTGTGCCTTTTTGCTTTGTCATTTCACTTCCCGTCCCCGGCTTGTCATAACTTGGGTCACCCGCGAGTGTCCGCTACGTCCGTGAGGTTGGCCTTCCCGTCCCGTAGTCTGGTCGGCCTATGCCTCTTTGCTTTACTGTCATAACACTTAGGATTTCGTATCAAAATTTTCCTAAGTGTTTTTGGTTTCATGTAGTTGCTGTCTTTACGGCCTAGTGGCTTGATCGGCTTGGACGTAGTTCCATAATACTTAGGAATTTCTCCAAAAATTTTCTGAGCGTTTTTGGGATCCACTTAGGTGCTTTCCTTTCGGCCTGGTGGCCTTGTCGGCTTGATCGGTGTTCCTTTGCCATCATAACACTTAGGATTTTTTCAAAAAATTTCCTAAGTGTTTTGGATTCCTTTTAGGTGCTTCCGTTTCTAGCCTTGACCGTAGTGTCCGTTCCGTCCAAGCGTTGGCGTCCTCATCGTCCTGGCCTTGGGTTCATCTGGCCATGGCCGTTGTCGGCTTGTATCCCTGTGTTCTGGCCGATAAGGGCACCTTCACCATAGTCTCGTGGACTTTGAACTTTTCATAAGTACACATGTGAAGGTGTAGGTGGCTAACGGCTTTGCGGTATACTGGTACCCGCTTCGACTAGAATTCCTTCATTTGAGTACTTAGATAATTTCTTGAGTATAAATGTTAGGTTTTTACGTCTTTGCGGTGCCCTTGTCGGCCAAGGTCTGGCTTGTGGCCGATGAGGGTGCTGGATAAGGAGTGGCTTGTCCAAGGAGATGGTTCTGCCTTCGTCGGCTAGTCATGGTTCCGGTGCCTGCGTCGGCTATCCGAGGTGCGGTGGCAAGTAGAGGTTGCGTCTGATTACTTGATCCTTTCGCGGGTGTGATAAGTGCCCGCTTCGTCCCGGTCATCCTCCGGTTTGCGATGCTTTGTGTCATACCAAGCGTTGGTGCCTCAAAGGACTATGGCCGATGAAGGTCACCTCTCGCGTGTCACCCAACCGATGTGGTTAGGGTTTCATAGGCGTGTGTATCGGCCTTGATTGTTCCCTCGTGGTGTGTGGACGTGTCGTCCATGCTGCCTGTCAGTGGTACTAAACTTGTGTTCAACTGATATGTACTTGGCCTAGTTGGGCCTGAGTTGTGGGGATTATTATTATTTTTTTTTCTTGCTCGAGGCCGGCAAGTGTGCGCGACCGTCGGCTTCCCTCTTTTTCCCTCATTTTTTTTTGTTTCGGGGGGTATCCTTCTTTCAGGCTTCGGCCGATGGGTGTGCTCGTCCTTCGGCCGGTTCGGACTTCGTTTATAACGTCCGTGGTCTCAGGGCGGGTCCCGTCGCCTATTTATGACGCGGGCTAGACTTTTGGTCGGTTTCCAACGGCTGTCGTTGCCCATCCCTGAGTTTTGGGATTTTGTCATCTCGGCCATGATTTCAGGCCTGTCGTCCTGCGATCCGGCGCGTGGACGACGCGGTGAGCTTCCCGTTTCAAGACGTGGGCCGTTTGCGGGCCCCTCGTCCTGGGGACATCGTCGGCCATACCTGAGCGTTTCACTTCTAGGCTTACGGGGCCAGGACGATGTGCTCTCTCAGCTAGGCCTGAGCCCTTCGCTGATACAAAATACAATGGAGTGCCTGAGCTTGTCGCTCATAGGCTGCAAATGCAAGGGGCCATGTCGGCCAGACCTGAGCCTTTCGCTCTAAGGTGGCCGACGGGGCACCTGCTAATGTTTTACTTTGAATTTCCAGAGAAAAAATCAGAACATGATTTTATTCATAAGTGGCTCGAGGCCGAGGGTGGCGTTCAATCAGTAACCCGTTAAGGGGTGAGGGCTTCGCCGTCTACACCTCCTTCGGATTACTGATAAAACTTCACCAGATGATGTACATTCCATGTTCGTGGTACATTGGACCCATTCGGTCGTGTAAGTTTGTAGGTGCCGGGTTTGACCACGGCACTGACGATGTAGGGCCCTTCGTACTTCAATGCTAGCTTGCCACCCTCTGTCGGCTGGCTTGCTTCCCTTCGGCGGAGGACGTAGTCCCCCACCTGAAATTCCCGAGAACGTACCTTGGCGTCATAGTATGATTTTACTTGACGCCGGTAGTTCTCTGCGCGGACGTAAGCTTGCTCACGCCTCTCATCAACCAGGTGTAGGTCAATCTGCATATTCTCTTCGTTGGTGTCAGGCTCATATTGCTCCACCCGCCGGCTGGGGATGGCAACTTCCGTGGGCGCCTTTGCTTCAAAGCCGTAGCATAGGGCGAAAGGCGTTTCACCTGTCGCCCTCCTCGGCGTGGTTCTGTAGCACCACAGGATATTGGGGAGCTCGTCGACCCAACTACCTCCTGCGGCCTGGAGGTTCTTCTTCAGCCCCTCCATGATTGTTCTGTTGGCGTTCTCGACCTGCCCGTTGCCCTGAGGATAGGCAACGGAGGAGAAACGGTGCCTCACCCCAAACTCCCGGAGGAGCTCCTGGAAAGGGGCTGCCTCGAATTGGGTGCCGTTGTCTGATATAATCTCCTGGGGGACGCCAAAGCGTGTAATGATGTTCTTGTAAACAAATCTTTGGCATCTGGCCCCCGTGATGCTGGCCAAGGGTTCCGCCTCGACCCACTTGGTGAAGTAGTCGACGGCGACGATGATGTAGCGGTTATTTCCGGCGGCTCTGGGCAGGGGGCCGACCAGGTCAATCCCCCATCTAGAGAATGGAATTGCGGTGCTGACAGGGGCGTAGTTGACAGCTGGCCGACCAGGGGCTTTCTGGAGTACCTGGCATGTGGTGCACTTCCTGGCCAGGTCAGCGCAGTCCCGTGCCATCGTCGGCCAAAAGAAGCCCTGGACGACAAGACGCCTGGACATGCTGAAGGGACCCTGGTGTGAGGAGCAGACGCCACAGTGAACTTCTTCCATGGCGGTATCGGCCTCATCCTGGTGCAGGCATCGGAGGAGAGTGCCATTGTAGGACCGTTTGTAGAGTTTGCCATCTTCGATGGTGTAGCTTGGGGCCCTGAGTTTGGCAAGTTTGGCCCTCTCCCCGTCCGGGGGCAGCTCCCCCGTTGTGATGAAGGTGGCGATGTCGGAGATCCAGTCCTCTGGTCGCTGTCGGACGCACAAGACGGGGCTGGCGTGGATGCTGGACATGCTCAACTCCTCGATCTTGGCCAATTGGGAGATGTGCTCCGGGGTGTCCGAGCTGAGCTTGGAGAGGATGTCGGCTTCGGCGTTCTCGGCCCTTGGGATCTGAGTGATCTCATGGGTTTCGAACGCTTTCAGCAATTCCTCCGTCGCTTGTTTGTACTGTTTCATCCGGCCTTCCGTTGCTTCGTACGATCCCTCCACCTGGCCCACTACCAGCTTGGAGTCGCACTTGATTCTGAGGTGCTTGGCCTTGAGGCCGGCGGCGAGTCTGAGACCGCTGAGGAGGGCCTCATACTCAGCTTCGTTGTTTGATACCCTGAAGTTGAAGCGGATGGCATAGTAGGCTCTGAATCCTTCAGGGGATATGAGGACGACGCCGCCGCCGCATGATTTCGCGGCCGACGAGCCGTCAGTGAACAAGGTCCACGTGTCGTCCGGCTCCGGCCCGGGGTTGGCGACGGCCGTCTCCCTTGCTGTGCATTCGATGACGAAGTCGGCCAAGGCTTGCCCTTTGATAGATGGCCTTGGCTTGATCTCAATTTGAAACTGGCTGAGGAAGATCGCCCATTTCACCATCCTCGAGGAGCTAGTGGGGCTCCTCATGAGCGCGCCGAGAGGCTGCTGGGTCAGCACATGGACGGTGTGGGCTTGGAAATAGTGCCCCAGCTTCTTCACAGTGTGGACGATGGCCAACACCGTCTTCTCAATGGGGGAGTACCTGAGCTCGGCCTCCCTAAGTGTCTTGCTGATGTAGAAGATGGCCTTCTGCACTCCTTCGTCCTCACGGATGAGCACAGAGCTGATGGCCGACGTGCTCACCCCTAAGTACAGGAAGAGGGTTTCGCCGGCTTTGGGCTTGGAGAGTACGGGTGGGGACGACAGGTACTTTTTCAATTCGTCGAATGCTTCCTGGCACTCCGTCGTCCACTTGAAGCTGTTTGCCTTGCGCATGATCTGGAAGAAGGGGAGTGCCTTCTCCGCTGACCTGGAGAGGAACCGGTTCAAGGCCGCCAGGCGCCCCGTCAGTCGTTGTACCTCCTTGACGTTGCGGGGCGGCTCCATGTTGATGATGGCCTGCGTCTTCTCTGGGTTTATCTCGATGCCTCTTCGGCTGACCATGTAGCCAAGGAACTTGCCGCCCTGGACGCCGAAGGCGCACTTCTTGGGGTTAAGGCGGAGCCTGAACTCCTTCATGATTTCAAAGATTTCCCGGAGGTCGTCGGCGTGGGAGGTGGCCTGCCTGCTCTTGACGATCATGTCGTCGACGTACGCCTCCATCGTCCGGCCAAGGACCGCTCTGAAGATTTTGGCCACCATCCTAGTATAGGTGGCGCCGGAGTTTTTGAGTCCGAAGGCCATGACGAGGTAGCAAAATATTCCCTCTGGGGTCATGAATGCCGTCTTCTCGGCGTCATCTTCGTGCATGGAGATCTGGTGGTATCCTCTGAAAGCGTCGAGGAACGACATCAACTCGCACCCCGCCGTCTCGTCCACCAACTGATCAATGTTGGGGAGAGGGAACGGGTCCATGGGGCACGCCTTGTTCAGGTCAGTGTAGTCAACACACATTCTGAACGTCGGCGGTTTCTGTGCGAGGACGACGTTGGCCAACCATGTTGGGTACTTCACCTCTTTGATATGTCTGATCGATAGGAGCATGGCGACCTCTCCTTTGACGAAGTCCCGCCTGTCAGCGGACAAGTAGCGCCGCTTCTGTTTGACGGGCGCGGAGGCCGGATCGACGGTCAGCCGGTGAGTGATCACCTGGCGGCTGATGCCGGGCATGTCGTCCGGGCCCCACGCGAAGACCACGGCGTATGACCGTAGGACGAGGAGGATGGCGTTTCGCTGGTCCTGAGGGAGTTGCTTTCCGACCCTGAGAACCCGCTCCGGCCGGGAGGTATCCAGAGGGATTTCCTCGACCTCCTCGGATGGCTCTGCATGTGGCCTCTCCTCGTCCATGGCGACGGCGGCCGTGATGGTGTCTATCCGCTGTCCTTCCCTTTCAGCCGGCCTCGTCAGCTTGAGGTAACAAGCTCTGGCTATCCTCTGGTTTCCTCTGGCGTAGCCGATGCCGTCATTGGTGGGAAACTTCAAGCATAGGTGCTTCATGGAGATGATGGCCTCCAAGTCCTCCAGCGCTGGTCGGCCCAAGATCAGGTTGTGGGCGCACTGGAGGTTGACCACCATGAACTCCATGTCAATTTTGGCGTGGTGGGGGCCGTCACCGACTTCCACGGGGAGGACTATCATGCCCTCGGCGTCGATAGAGTCCCCGGTGAAGCCGGATAACGGGGTCTTGATCGGCTTCAGCAGAGCTCTGTCCAGCTTCAGCTGCCTGAAGGTGTCCAAGTACATCACATTGACGGAGCTCCCCGTATCGATGTAAGTACGGTGGATGATGGAGTCACCGATCTCACATCGGATGACGAGGGCATCCCTGTGTGATTCCGTACCTGGAGGCAGATCCTTGTCGGTGAAGGTGATCGCCTCCGTTCGCTGCTTCTTCGGCTGAGGGGGAACGTGGGACACCTCCCCAATGTAAAGGGATTGGGCCCATTTCTTTCTCTGAGTGGCGGAGTCCCCGCCAGTGTTCCCGCCTACGATGAGGTGGATGTGATTCTTCTTCGGCGGAGGCTCCTCGAAGTCCTCGTCGTCGCTGAGCCTACCAATCTCGCGCTTCTTCGCAGAGGGTTCGCCCCCACGTTTGCCGGTGTTTACCCAAGTGTTTTTACGTGGGCCACCTTTGACAAACTGGGAGAGTTCCCCCTGGCGAATAAGGCGCTCGATGGCCTTCTTCAATGTGATGCAATCGTCGGTGTTGTGCGACGAGTTCTTGTGGAACCGGCAATACGTGCCACCCTGTTGGATGGCCAGGACCTCCTCGGCCGGCCGAGGAGCCTGCTCGATGAGGCCGTGCTTCTCGGCATAATCGAGGATGGTGTCGACCGGGTGGGTGAGGGCTACCCCCGGCCGTTCCTGCCTCGGCCGCCAGTTTCTTAGTTTGTCCACCAGAGCCGTGGCGGCCCTAGGCACCCTGGCCGGCCGGGGATGGACCCGAGGCCGGCGAAGGATTTGTCTGCTTGGGGGGATGGCCCCCCTCTCTCTTGTGATTGTGGAGCTCGTCGGCGTCGGCATACAAGCCTCCGCGTTGGAGCGCCTTGGCGTACGACCTCGGGGGGTCAGTGATGAGGCTCCTGGCGTACGGGGAGCTGCGGAGGGCTCCCTGGTACAAGGCGAGGAGGGTACGCTCATCGGCCCCCTCGACCTCTTCTGTCTCCCTCGTCCACCGGTCGATGAATGACCGGAGGGACTCCTCGTGCTGCTGTTTGACGGAGAGGAGGTGGGTGAAATACTTCTTGGCGCGCTTCCTTCCGGCAAAGTGAGTGAGGAAGCGCTGGGCGAGATCCTGCCACGAGTCAATGCTTCCTTCTGGTAGTCCGTTGAACCACTCGTACGCTGGCCCCTCGAGAGTAGAGAGGAACCAACGGCAGAGGTATTCGTCGGACGCGTTCACCATCAGCATGTTGTTCTGGTAACGGCTGAAGTGCTCCTGGGGGTCTGATCGGCCATCGTAGGACTTGATGGCGTTCCCCCTGTACTTCTCAGGGATGGGGGCCGAGAGGACCCTGTTGATGAAAGGGGTCCTCGTCCTGACCTGGATGATGGGGTCACCCCGCCCTTCGGCCAGTTCCCTCTCCAGGGCGCTAACTTTGTTCATGAGCGCGTTGAGGCCGGGGTCGTTGGAGGCGCCGGCCGTAGGGATGTTGGCCGACTGCTTGGCCTCCATCTGGGCCAGCCTCCTTTCCAGCTGGGCGATGACCTCGTCCCGGGGGTCCCTATCGGCCGCAGCGGCGCCCGGCTGGTTCCTCAGGCGCTCGTTGTGAGCCGCGTTGATCTGGTGACGTACGTCATCCTCGTGCAACTTCCCCTTGCCCTTGTCCGGGCGGGGCTGGTCCGCTGTCCGGGACACAGACCCCAAACTTTCCCTTGGCGAGCCAGGACGAAGATCACCAATCCGTCCCGCCATCCTCTCCGAAACCGGACGACGGCGCGCGTCACCTAGCCTATTGAAGGCAGAGGCTTTTCCACGCGCTGGGGTCTGCCCGGGCCGAAGAGGGGAAGCAGGGTGGGAGTGGGACGACACCGTGTCCTGGGCCACAACCCCCTCATTGTTGCCTATCTGGACGGCCAACGGTTGGGGATGAGGAGGTGGAGTGACGTTTCCCCCGGTCCTTGGCAAGAGTGCGCTGAGGACGGTGGGGTTCTGAGCCAGGCTGGCGATGATGACCGACAGCGCGGCCTGGACCTGTGGATCCACGGACGGAGAGGCCGCGGCCATAGGCTGGGCCGGGGCGTGATCCGTCTTTTCAGCTCGCTTCTTGTCCAAGCCGAGGCGGGCATCAGGGGCGCCGCCGTTGAGTTGGTTGCGGAGGTCCGTTGTGAGGTTGAAGGCCTCCTGGAAGAGGTCCCCTCCGCCGACCTGGTCGGCCGTGGCGTCCTCATCGTGCTCCCTGGGCTCTTGGTCCTCAGGGATGGCTTTGCTGACGAGGTTGCGGTTTGACTTAGTTCTCCCCATGATCAGTGGTTAGCTGTGCTTGGTAGCGACGAAGGGTGCTAACTTGATTGTTCTAGCTCTCAACGAGAGCACCAAATGATAGAGTATTAACTCCTAGATTCTAGAGAGAAGTGAGAGCTAGAGAGAGAAGTGCAATAATATGCTTCAATAGAATGAATTTGTAACCCCTATAACTACTCCCAAGGGGAGTATTTATAGAGAAAATTAGGGTTGGGCTCCCAAGCCTTGGGCTTGGGAGGCCCCTTTACAACTGGACCGCTACTGGGCCGAATACAAAGCCACTAATGGGTTGTACAAATGAGTAAGTATAGGATCCGATTCTGGGAGGTCCTCGTGGCCGACGAGGGCGTGGCCGACGAGGGCGTGGCCGACGAGGGCGTGGCCGACGAGGGCACCCGGGTTCCTTGGACTCAGGATCATAATCCGGGTTGGCTTCTTCTCGGCCGACGGGGGCGTCTTGGCCGACGAGGGCGCCACTCTGTATGTCTTGTGCTCTGTTCTTCCGAGTATGTGGGTCCTGGGGCTCAGACCCATATACTCCATCAGTACCGTTGTAAGATCTTTTGTAAAGCCTTCCATTCTCGAGGGTGTAGCTGGGAGCCCTCACTTTTGCTAGTTTGGCGCGGGCTTCATCCTTGGGAAGTTGCCCTGTGGTGATGAAGGTGGTGATGTCGGAGATCCAGTCCTCTGGCCTGAGATGTATATCCATGATGGGGCTCGCATGTATGCTCGAGAGGCTGAGTTCCTCGATTCTTTCAATCTTGGAGAGGTGCTCCGGGGACTCGGCCGAAAGCTTTGATAAAATATCGGCCTCAGAGTTTTGAGCCCTCGGTATTTGGGTGAGAGAGTGTGCCTCGAATACCTTAAGCAATTCCTTAGTCGCCTCCTTGTATTGTTTCATCCTCCCTTCTTTGGCCTCATACTCTCTGGAGATTTGGCCCCTGACAAGCTTGGAGTCACACTTGACGTGGATCATTCTGGCCTTCATATTTGCTGCCAGCCGAAGGCCATAGAGGAGGGCCTCATATTCGGCTTCGTTGTTGGACACTTTGAAGGAGAAGCGGATGGCATAATAGGCGCGGAAGCCTTCAGGTGTTATGAGAACTACTCCCCCTCCGCATGCTTTGGTGGCCGAGGAGCCGCCGGTATAGAGGGTCCACCACTCGTCTAGAGGGGCCGAAGGCTCCTCATCTACCGCTGATCTCGCGGTGCATTCTGTGACGAAGTCTGCCAGGGCTTGGCCCTTGATGGTGGACCTCGGATGGATGTCTATGTTGTACTGGCTGAGGAAGATAACCCATTTTACCATTCTAGAGGAGCTGGTGGGGTTCCTCATGAGGGCGCCGAGGGGCTGATGTGCGAGTACTTGGATCAGATGAGTTTGAAAGTACTGGCCAAGATTCTTGACAGTCCAAACAATGGCTAGGATCGTTTTTTCCAATGGGGAGTACCTGAGTTCTGCCTCCCTGAGGGTCTTGCTAACATAGACGATGGCATGTTGGACGCCATCTTCCTCCCGGATGAGTACTGAGCTAATGGCTGCGGGGCTGACGCCAAGGTATAGATATAAGGTCTCTCCTACTTTGGGCTTGGAGAGCACAAGAGGAGAAGAGAGGTACTATTTGAGCTCGTCGAAGGCCCCTTGACACTCAGTTGTCCATCGGAAGCCTGCTGTCTTCCTCATGATTTGGAAGAAGGGGAGGGCCTTTTCTGCTGACTTGGAGAGAAAACGGTTGAGGGCCGCTAGGCGACCTGTCAATCTCTGAACCTCATTCACGTTGCGTGGGGGCTCCTTGTTGATGATGGCTTGAATTTTTTCAGGGTTGGCCTCAATACCCCTTCGTCTAACCATGTATCTTTGGATTCAACCGAAGGTTGAATTTTTGCATGATGGCGAATATCTTCCGGAGGTCCTCGGCGTGGGTGTTTGATTTCTTGCTTTTGACGATCATATCGTCAACATAGGCCTCCATGGTGCATCCTAAGACTGCTTGAAAGACTCTAGCCACCATACAGGTGTAGGTGGCGCCTGAATTCTTAAGGCCAAAGGCCATCACAAGATAGCAAAAGATGCCTTCGGGTGTCATGAAGGCAGTTTTTTCAGCATCCTCTTCATGCATATAGATTTGATGGTACCCGCGGAAGGTATCGAGGAATGACATGATTTCACATCCCGCGGTCTCATCTACCGGCTGATCAATGTTTGGTAGAGGGAAGGGGTCCATTGGGCACGCCTTATTCAAGTCAGTGTAGTCCACACACATGCGGAAGGTGAGTGGCTTCTGTGCTAGTACCACATTAGCCAACCACGAAGGATATTTCACCTCCTTGATGTGTTTGATGGAGAGGAGCATGGCGACCACCTTTTTGACAAAGTCCCTTCTCTCCGCCAAAAGGGGCCTTCTTCTCTGCTGTACTGGTTTGGCCGAAGGGTCTACCGCCAGGCGGTGAGTGATGACCCTTCGGTGGATCCCCGACATATCCTCCGGCCCCATGCAAAAACAACGGAGTAGGCACGGAGGGCTTCAGTTATGCCGGTCTTCAGGTCTTCGGGGAGCTTGGCTCCAATCTTCAAGACTCTCTCCGACTTGGCCGGATCGAGTATAAAGTCTCCAGTGTCTTCGGCAGGCTCAGCCCTTGGCCTGCCTTCCTCCTCATCCAAGGCGGCAATGATTGTGTCAATGCGAAGTTCAGTTTTACTTACCTTCTTGGTGAGTTGAAGGTAGCAAGCCCGTGAGAGCTTTTGATTCCCCCTAGAGTAGTCAGCCGATGCCGGTAGGTGTGGGGAATTTGAGGCAGAGGTGCCTCATAGAGATGACGACTTCCAAGTCCTCGAGGGCGGGCCAGCCGAGGATGATATTATGTGCACAGTCAAGGTTGACGATGACGAATTCCACTTTGAGCTTGGCTCTATGGGATCCGTCGCCAAACTCAACCATAAGGGTGATGACGCCTTCGGCGTCGATGCTGTCCCCGGTGAAACCAGAGAGGGGGGTTTTGATATGGTGAAGGGACCCCATATCAAGTTCAAGCTCCCGGAAGGTGCTGAGATACATCACGTTGACGGAGCTTCCGGTATCAACATAGGTCCGGAGGATGATGGTGTTATTAATCTCCGCACGGATGACGAGGGCATCCCTGTGAGGAAGGGCACCCGGGGGCAGATCCGCATCCGTAAAGTAGATGGGATCCACCCTCGGCCTCTTGGCTAGGGGCATGTGGTTGACTTCCCCAACGTAGAGAGATTGAGCCCACTTCTTCCTTTGGCTCGTGGAGTCGCCTCCGGTGTTGCCGCCAGTGATCATGTGGATGTGGCGCTTGTATTGGTGCTGAGGATCCTCCTCCTCGTTGAGGATCCCAATTTCACGTTTCTTCCCTTGAGGATTTACCAAGGGGATGGTGTCCGGATTGACCCAAGCGTTTTCTTTCTTAGGGGGCCCTTGGTAGGGAGGACCTTGATGCTGAGGGCCCCTCACGAATTGGGACAGGTGGCCCGCCTGTATTAACCTCTCGATGGTTGTCTTCAGCTGATGGCAGTCATCGGTCCTGTGCCCTTGATTGCGATGGAAGCGGCAGTACGATCATGTGCCCTCTAGGGGTGCGCGAGAGTCGCGCTCCACTAGGCCCCTCTCTTCGGCGAAGTCTAGGATGACACTGACGGGGTGTGTCAAGGGCGTCCGAGGGTGCTCCAAGAGAATGGGTTGTGCCCGAGCCTTCGGGTTTCCCTTGTAACCTCCCCTGGGCTTGGCTTGGCCATGTCGAGGGTGATCACCAGGGGGTGCCGAGCCTTTGGATTGATTTGGGGGAGCCCCCGGCCCCCGGTTGCCTTTGTCATCTGGCCGAGGGCATTGCTAATCGGGGTTGTGATGACATTTTTCCACCTCCTCAGCCTTGGCGTACCGGTCCCCCCGCTGTACGGCCCTTATGTAATCGCGGGGAGGTTCGATGATGAGGCTCCTTGAAAAGTTCCCGGGGCGGAGGACTGTTTGAAGGAGGGCCAGGAGGGTCCCGTCGTCAGCGCCGTCAACTTTATCTGCCTCCGTCCTCTAGCGTTCCAAGAAGTCCCGAAGGGTCTCCTCCTTTCTTTGTCTCACCGTCAGCATATGGGAGAAGTGTCTTCTTGACCGGCGCCTCCCTGCAAACTGCATCAAGAAACGTTGGGCGAGTTCCTGCCATGAATCGATGCAGCCTTCGGGCAATCGGTTGAACCATTCGTATGCTGGTCCCTCTAAGGTGGAGGGGAACCAATGGCACAAATATTCGTCCGATGCCCCCACCATCATCATACCGTTCTAATATCTGCTGTAATGCTCCTGGGGATCTGTCTTTCCTTCACAGGGCCTGATGGGTTGCCCCCGGAATATTTCTGGAATTCGGGCCGCCAATACCCTTGGGGTAAATGACGTTCTAGTCCGGAGTTGGATGATGGGTTCCTCGGAGCCCTCGGCTATTTTCTTTTGCATCTCCTCCATTTTGGCCATCATGGCCTCATATTTGGGATCTGCATGAGGGGAGGCGACGGTGGTATGTGCTCGATGGGCCTCCATTTCATCAAGCCGACGCTGGAGGGCTTCAATGATATCATCCCGGTGATCCTTCGGGAGGGCCTCCGCCCCCTGCGAACGAGCACGGGCCGAGTGGGACTAGTTGATTTGATGTCTTGCATCATCGGCATGGAGTGGTGCCTTGCCTTTGTCCTGAGGGGGACGCCTCCCGTCTGCCCTCGATACTGACCCCCCGCTCTTATGGGGTCTTTGGAGTGCCTTCCCACTGAGGAGGTCTTGGACCCCTCGGCGATCCTGCACTCTCCCAAGCCTCACGGGAGCGGAGGTCCGAGGCCTCTCTTTATTCGCATCGCGTTGGTCCCGGGATTGGACCTCGTGGGACGCGGTGTCTTGGGCCATGACCCCCTCGTTGTTCCCTAGCCGAAGGATAGGATTCACGAAGGGGGGCGGAGGAGGGGGGGGGGGGGGGAATGGCGTTCTCCCCGACCTGCGGCTGAAGTGCTACCAGCGTGCCGAAGGCACCTAGGTTTTGGGTGAGTGTTTGGATGAAGGCGGAGAATGCCGATTGTATGTCAATGGTGAGAACCGGAGGGCTCACTTGATTCTCGCTCCAGTCCCTCCTTTGGGTTTCGATGCAAAGACGAGCATCGGGAGCATTCTGCTGAAGCTGAAGGCGCAGGTCAACAACAACCTGTTCCAACTCAGTGATGACCCCGCCCTCGGGAGCCTTGTTAGAGGCTCCGGGGGCGTTGACTTCACCGAGGGCCATGTTGTTGTCCTCAAGGTTCTTGGACTGAGCACGGGTGGTTCTTGCCATTTTGGTAGGTGTTTTGAGCTGAAGGGGAGGTTTTCTTACTTGATTGTTCGAGTTCTCAACGAAAGCACCAAATGA